>OX328098.1:39637326-40855165 GCA_946811185.2 Hippopus hippopus | reverse complement strand
GCTTATGCAGACAGCGTAGAAATGTTTGAAATAGTTGTATCTACTCGTACATCGTTAGTTCTGACCGAGAATGTCCACTTTATTTATTAATCCTTTCAGTGCAATAGGCGAAATCATCAGCCTTAAATTTCAGGATCAGACTGCAAAGAACATGCAGTCTGATCTTGGGTCTATACTCTCCGCTTATATATAGTCAAGTCTATAAGATAAAAATCTTACCGAGTTCCAGTGGATTGTATTTTGAGCCGTCGATAGAGGTCGAGTTTGGCGCTGAGTGAGTTGCGCACTGCAAGGGTTACATACTCCTGTTCTCTTAAATTGCGTAGCATAAGCTACCGAGGGAATAATCAAATCGGCAATAACCGAGAACTTTTGATTTTGTTCACCACATTCTCTCGACATAACTAGTAAATAATCGTCCGTTCTTGAAGTCGATTATTGTAATCAAATACGAGGCATATCACCATTACGATGGTATCTGTCGGAGAATGTCGAGGAAAGGGGATTTAAGATAAAGACAGCTTAAATGAAATTTGATCAAGATATTGCGATTTCAAAAGTAATCTATGGCATATATGCCTCACGAATATCGGATGGTACAGTCTGATCTTTGATCTGCGCAGGTCGAAAGTAAATTCATCTAGCAGTTTAATTGTTCTGTTACCTCTGACATTTCTCATTTTTTATCATATACATTCAGTTCACATTTTAGAAACATAATCGATATTTACTCATCACATTTCGTTCGCTCCTGTCTGTCTGTCTAGTGTCTGTCTGTTTGTCTGTCTGTATGTCTGTCCGTCCTTCAGTCCGTCCGTCCGTCTCTCTCCCTCTCTCAGTCTCTCTGTCCAAGCTAAAAGCTGAGGACAAAACTAACGCAAATCATATGCCCTGACAGATGTTCACAAGCTTTAATCAGCAGTTTAAAGGTGCCTAGTTGCTATGGAAGTACTCTTTAGGAACCCTGTTATTGACCTTACTTGACCACAGCATTTATAAGTGCGGCCACACAGCCTCATAGCTAGGTGTAAAACTTAACCTGAACCTGTCAGCCTCATAGGCCATGCAAAAGAGGGGCTTTTTCGGACGGCATAGGTCAAGATCAGACTGCACAAAACGTGTAGTCTGATCTTAGATCTATACCGTCCGCTTGTTAAGTCAAGGTTTATAAAGACTTTTCCGAGTTCCAGTGGATTGTGGGTTTTCTTAGCTGTCGAAAGAAATCGAGTTTCTGCATTTGGTGCTGAAAAAGTTCAAGCACGAAAATTTACTCTTTATCAAAGGACAAAATGTTACATTCCACTTTGAAAGCACTTACAGACGACAAAATGAATATGGCACAAATGATGAGATTTGTATCAGATAGACTAGGGGGAAAAAAATGAATAAGGAGAAAATTCCGATTACCATGCAGCATTTTCTTTTTTTTTTTCCCACTCTGTTTGCAAAAGGCCTTTGTCTCAGCGTCTTTAACACTCGGAATTGTGTGATAAAGGGTTAAACCAAAGGACATGTTATGTCTAGATTTAAAAAAAAAATACGATAAGTGAATTATCAAAGTTATCTTTTGTCTAGAATGCCTCAGCGAAGTGGGCAGTGTAGATCAGAGATCAGACTGCAACTTTAACGCGGTCTGATCTTGATTACATTGGCCTCAAAAGGAACTGTGGTTTTGACGGGCTTGTAAAAGGTTAATTGGCTGGAGGTTTGTGCAACACAGTGTTTGTCATCTTTTATCACATGTACGAACCACAGCAGGTACTCTCTATATTGTATTAACCCAACTTTGTCCTTGGAATTCACATTGCATACAAAACTGATTTATATAATATTTAGCAGGATATCTTTTAGAAGTTTCTTGCTATATACCGGTATATCAAGAAACGAGCTGAGGCTGTTACAATTGTTGTTAATGAATGATGATGATGATGATGATGATGACGAGGAGGAGGAGGCGGCGGCGGATGACGACGATGATGACTTACAGGAAAATACATACATTATTTTGTAAAAATAGTGTTTTTTTTTTCCTTGTAAATTAAAGAAAATAGAGTCTAGTCCATTCAATTGAAGAAGTTTTATATAATCAATGTTTAGACAACAAACGTTGCAACCTTTCAGTGATCCGAAGTACAAATGTCAAAGTGCCGCCCGGTTCATTATTAGTTGTATGGTCAGGTGGCAGGGGATTTGGAAACTTGTTCACGGCTGTGGCGAATCATGTCGCTCCGAGCCGAAGGCGAGGTGGTGACGTGATTCGCCACAGCCGTGACCGTACAACGAATTATTATACTGCAAAGGTTTACCATTCGAAAGTGTATTCAATGAAATTTTGCTGTTTGATGGTCTCACAAATTGAGTACGCTGACGATTTCCCTTCTGAGTGCCCCAATTCATTGAAAACTGACGTCACTGAAAACCTACGTCACTGAAACCTTGGTAAAACGTGCAGTTTAGTGCATAAACTAAGTGATGTCACTGCGATAGACATCGGACGTATTTTCATTCAAACATGGATTTAAACAACTTCAAAGTAAGTAACTATGCATTTCAATGATTTGTCGGCAAAAGTAAACGATCATTAGTTGCTTCAAACGAACGTTGTCTGTGCATGTCATATTCTTCGAAGATTCGACCTGTCTGCTATGACGCATCACCCATCCCATATGCATGGGAAAAGTAGGGCTTATACCGAAGCTATTATCCAAGCCTGTTGGGGGCTATTTTAATAAATGGCCGGTGCATAGGTTACATGCTAGCTGATCATAGCTGAATGAATCGCACCAGGTAGCGTTTTATTGAGTAAACGTTTATTTTATTTTGAAATTCAAAATAACGGTTGTCGTTTTGAAAAGTAGTCCAGTTCTGTACCCAGAATGCCCAAATAAGATAGATGTGTATTTGTAGAATGCCATCTAGTGGGAGATAATGTCAAACGAACGTAAGGTTATCCTTTTAAGTTACAGTGTATGAGTTTCGACACTTCACAATTTGCTTACCTGACGGAAGCATAGTCGTTTAACGCCGCGTATTTGTCTGAGAATGGCAACGAACGGCACTATAATTGACTATATATATCCTTTTACTTTAAAAAAAATCATCCACTCTTTCCGCTTTCAATAACAGATAAAGGCTGTCATTGTTGATTGATTGTATGGTGTTTAAGGCTAATACATAAATACCTTTCTAAACTTTGAACAAGAGGCGACTGGTCCCCCTTCGCCCGTTTGAAGAGTCATACTGAGCGGTTTCCTCTCAGTGGTACACCCCGTATGTTTTTGTGATTTTATACCCTAATCTGACAGCCGTTTCTATCTTTTAGGGGGACATGAATAGCACTTTTCAGAAAACAAGTGACACTTTTTAGGCAGAGTAACACTTTTAAGAAAATGAGTGACACTTTTTGAAAAATGAGTGACATTTTTTGAAACGGACCGTATGGGAATTTACTTGTAAAAGTACAAAAACGTAAAAGGTAGTGACACTTTTTAGAAAAAGAGTAACACTTTTAAGAAAATGAGTGACACTTTTTGAAAAATGAGTTACACTTTTTAGGAAATGAGTGACACTTTTTGAAAAATGAGTGACACTTTTTGAAACGGACCCTATGGGAATTTACTTGTCTAGAATTTGGTGCCATTGCTTACATTTCCTAGAATTAGGCTTATCAGTACACAGCTTTACTTTCTACAAGGTTAGAATGTTCACAAAATCATTTCATTACTATAGGTAACAACTCCTATAACTTTCGACTAAAATGTTAAATTTTTACAATATTTAATCCGTTACTAGGGTTATTATAAATCTTTATGTAAACATTAGCCAGCTGCCTTTATGAGCTATCTTAATCCGATCTCAAGTCAAAAAACATTGACAATAGAAAACAAATGAACCCAAGAGGGAGTTCACTTCATGTGAGAACTTGTAGAAGCTCGACATTACTTGTCCAGGTCATTCTAGACTAGATATATAATTATATATACCAACACTTCTCAACTTTCTCTATCAGGACAATGATAATGGATTATATTTGTGGGCAAATTGCCTATTTCTTGGAAACAGTGTTAACGTTTGTTATGGATATTTCTAATATGGAGTGGGGAAGGCGAGCATTATATAGGTAAGTTTTATTTATTTCATCTAATGGTAGTAGCAACAGTCTGGTTTGACAGTAGCTTGTAGAATATATTCAGATTTGAATTCCTAGGGAAAAATGACCGTGGATAGACACCAAGAACGTAAAAATCGGTCAATAAATAACGATTTGAGCCATTTTTGTACCAGTGGATGCCAAAAGCGTGTATCTCCCAAAACCTTAATCCTTGTATCTCCGTTGTCATACTAGTGACACCTACAAAACTATACATTTTCTTGATCAGTGTGAAAAGACCATTCCAATGATACCTATATCGACTCGATCTGGCTGCAAATAAAAAAAAGTCGATATTTCTAAGAAAATGAGTATTGAGTCTGAAACGACTGAAAACTGAAAGACAATGAGGGGAGTCAAAATGAAAGAGTAAAGTGTCAGGTATCATTTGGTAGGGTAATGTCAAATTTCATGAATAGAAACTGTGTCATAAAATGAAAAAAAAGACTAATTTCAGTTTCATTGCTTAGTTGTCCTGGAATTTGGTGTCATTGCTTACATTTCCTAGAATTAGGCTTATCAGTACACGGCTTTACTTGTCAGAAGTTTGGAATGTTAAGAAAAAATCATTTCATTGCTGAAGGTAACAACTCCTATAACTTTCGACTAGAATCTTACATTTTTGCAAAATTTAATCCGTTGCTAGGGTTATTATAAATATTTATGTAAACATTAGCCAGCTCCCTTTATAAGTTATCTTAATCCAATCTCAAGTCAAAAAACATTGACATATAAATGGGTACTGGACCTTAAAGGGGTGGGGGTCTTGTCCAATCTTGTTAACTTTTTGCTTTAAAGGGGGGCGACTTGATTTTTCGCTTTTGCATCATAATCAATGATATAAATGGGTACTGAACCTTAAAGGGCTGGGAGGGTCTTGTCCAATCTTGTTAGTCATTTAATCTTTTGTTTTAAAGGGGAACAACTTGATTTTTTTTCGCTCTTGCAACATAATGATAAATGGGTATTGGACATTAAAGGGGTGGGGGTCTTGTCCAATCTTGTTAGAGTCATTTAATCTTTTGCTTTAAAGGGGGACAACTTGATTTTCATTTTTGCATCAAAATCAATGATAAATGGGTACTGAACCTTAAAGGGGTCTTGTCCAATCTTGTTAGAGTCATTTAACGTTTTGCTTTAAAGGGGGATGACTTGATTTTTCCGCTTTTGCATCATAATCAATGATATACGTATAAATGTTTACTCGACCTTAAAGGGGTGGGAGGGTCTTGTCCAATCTTGTTGGAGTCATTTAACGTTTTGCTTTAAAGGGGGATGACTTGATTTTTCCGCTTTTGCATCATAATCAATGATATACATATAAATGTTTACTCGACCTTAAAGGGGTGGGAGGGTCTTGTCCAATCTTGTTGGAGTCATTTAATCTTTTGCTTTAAAGGGGAACGACTTGATTTTTTGTTTCGCTTTTGCATCATAATCAATGATAAATGGGTACTGGACATTAAAAGGAGGGGAGGGTCTTGTCCAATCTTGTTAGAGTCATTTAATCTTTTGCTTTAAAGGTGGCCCTTCAGATTTTTGGACGAAAATTTTACAAGAATACAAAAAACATCCTTATACTCCCAAAGCCTTTTAATTTTCATTCATAAAACCCCAGTAATCGAAAACCATCCGACAACAAGAGAAATTAGAGATTTACTAGGGCCCAGGTCGACACCGACGGGAAACACGGTCTATTTTTACATGAGCAACTCGCTCATTTACATACCGGAAATACACAGACGAAGCTTCAAACATAGCGTCCGAAGAAGACATTATGGAAAATAATTACATGTTTGTTATGTTATGGAATTTAAGCGTCATTAGTCACGTGCCAGTCACTTGACATTCCCACAATGCTTTTTTGATTTCTGGCGCGAAATCTAAAAATACCTTAAGAGGCTACGTAGCCTTTTAAGGGAACACCATCAATTTTTTTTTTTTTTTTTTTGTAATTTTATGATTCTTAATTATTGATGATTTGTATTGTTTTTTCATATAAATTTCAGTGATATATATATTTTTTAATTTGGTGAGATGTGAAAAATCTAAATACCAACCTTTAAAGCGGGGCAACTTGATTTTTCACTTTGATGGATATCATTAATTTCTTTTCGGAGTTTTTGATAGCTCCAATAATAAATGTGATTGTTGAAGTTAAGGATGCAGTGGATTTCCATATATTTTCTGGTATTGGGACCAACATTTTAGTCAAGTGAGTGTTTCGTTAGAATATATCCTTGAAGATGATATCTTGGTAAAAGAGTGTGTTTAAGCTGATGAACTAGTTCATTTTCTGGAACATGAGATTTGAAGAGAAAACATGGACAAAACGGTACCATTTTATTTTTTCACTAATTTCATTTTGATTTTTCTGCTTTTTCTTCTGTACTTTTATTATGTTTACCCGTAGACTATGTTTGACTTTTCTACTTCTTCTTTTTTACCATAGACTATTCTTTTCTGCTCATTCCATCGTTTCTACTTTTATATTTTTACAGGTAGACTATTTTCTTTTCATTTTTCGCCTTTTTATCATTAAGAATAATTACCTTTTTTTCTATCGAGGACCGAGGACCTGACCCTCAATGTCCGTGACTATGTCTTCAATGGGGTATACAAATCACTTGGTCCTTTGTTAGGGGATTAACTTTGATATCTCAATAGGCCATTGTCAGTACTTCGGTCATAAAATAAACAAAACCAGACATTGTAGTGAGTGTAACAAAAGACTATTGTTCAGCCATCTGGTCCTTTGGTAGGAGATTAACTTTAACAGTTAAATAGGCCATTGTCCGTACTTCTGATCCTAAAAAAACAAAGCCAGTCAGTGTGGCGACTTTAACAAAGGACTATTGATCACTCACCTGTACATGTCTGAACATGAATATCTCAAAATAGACGCGTGAAAACTGATGATAATAATCTTGGACCATTTGAGCATAGGACGTTGAAGGGGAAATATCGATTAAAAATGTAAAGTTATGTAAATTTTATATTTTTGTATTATGAGAAACTTCAAAGAGCATGGATGTGTCGTTAGATCGACTTAACCGTATAGACTTGGTCAAGGGTCGAAGTATGGGTAGGAATCAGCTCTTTGACTTGATGAAGCATTAAAGTTGAGTCTAAGTGGGAATGTCTCCATCTAGGTAAAAGGACCTGACCTTCAGTGTCCGCCAAAAATAACTAGATAGGGTATACAAGTCAGCTCTGTATACCGTAAGGGTGCCTACTTAAACGACTCATTTTTTAAAGCTATTTCTCAATAGGGGATTAACTTTGACAGTTGAATAGGCCATTGTCCGTACTTCCGTCACAAAATAAACAAAACCAGACATTGTGGCGACATTATCAATAGCTTATAAAACGTGTTCAGACACGTATGTGAATCGACGCATGCGCGCGAGTCATATCGGAAATACTCCTTTGTCATTTGAGTTCAGGACGTTGAAGAGACAACATCGAAGGTACCGTTTTTTTCTACCGAATTTTTGTAATTCTTTGTGAGAAACTTCAAAGAGCATGGATGTGTCGTTAGACCGACTTAACCGTATAGACTTGGCCGAGGGTCGTAGTACGGTTAGGAATCGGCTCTTTGACTCGGTGTGGCGTTAAAGATGAGTCTAAGTGGGAAAATCTCCGTCTCGTAAAAGGGCCTGACCCTCAATGCCCGCGATCATTACTAGATAGAGTATACAAGTCAGCTCTGTATACTGTTAGGGTACTCGCTTATATGACTCATTTTTAAAGCTATTTCTCTCCAAATTTATCACCAAAAAAAAATTGTGCCAAAAAGCACATTTAAATTAATGGTCGTCTAAAAAAGAAAATAGGTCATCCAAAATGGCTGCTAATCTAAAAATAGAAATTAAGTCATCCAACATGGCGGACTCCCCATACCCGCCGCGAATACCCATGACACACCAACAACTCCTTATATGCAAATGAGTTACTATAAATAGTCACACCATGACCGAAAGTAGGTCAAGATTACCGCCGATTACGTCATCTTTGTTTACAACCAAAGAGGCGCTCATACTACTAGTGACAATTTGTAGCCAATTCAAAAACAATAAACAATGTATCTACCAACCGTTTTTAATTGCATTCTATGTCGAATTCTTAACTGAGAAAGTCACTATTAAATGTCTGATTGGCCAGACCAAATGGTTTAGCCTATCGGAAATCGCATTACTGTGAAATGTTGAAAGATCTTTAGAATTAGGCTATTGAAAACGCAACTTGAGTGGTAGGTGAGTATTGGCCCTGTTTTCTACACGGCTCTGTATATATATGTTATTATATTTGAAACAAATATGTCGTTGAAGAGGGCAAATTATTAATAGATCTGTTGAATGACTCACTTGCAGGAAGTGAACAATTAAGATCTATATTATATTTGGGGTCGTATGTACCAAAAATCCTAAAATTGCAGTCTTGTCTATTTCTAGATTTAGAAAGTAACGCAGTTTCTGATTGGCTTAACCATTTGGTTAAGCGAATCAGAAATTGCGTTACTTTGAAATGTAGAAAATTCTGGAGAAATTAGAGTGATTGGTTGTCTGCAAATGCTTTCGAATTGGACAAGTCAAAATTTTGTCGCTGGTAAAGACGGTAGAGACATGTTAACTATCTCTATTCTACGAGTATATTTTCCTGTTCATTTCTTCGTATAACCCTTTGGCTGCTGAGCGCGACTCCCTGACCTTTTTCGAACAGTGTAGATCAAGATCAGACTGCACAGAACGTGCAGTCTGATCTTTGATCTACATTGTCCGACAGGAAATATTTTTTCTCCAAAAAATAAGTTTGAAATAGCATTATTCAGGGTTTTTTAACAATCGGCTTGAAAGTTTCATTTAATATATTTAGCAGGATAAGTGGTTGAAATTATACAAGGAAGCCATGTTCGTCCTTTTAATGATATAGGCTTTTGTAGGTGGCATAGATCAAAATCAGACTTCACAGAACGTGCAGTCTGATCCTGGATTTATACCGTCAGCTTGTTTAGTCAAGCCAATAGGATAAAATCTTTCTGAGTTTCGATGCGTTGATTTTATATTCTAACATGACACATGAATTCGGCTCTATAAACACAGTGCAACGAAAGCGTGGTAAAATCTACGTTATTCTATGTAGAGTGACGTCACTCTGTATAAAGTAAGTAAGTAAGTTATTCAATGGAATATAGTCTACATCCGCGTTTTTACTCTAAGTATGAACGTGTTTTCCTTTGATTAAGAGTTGATCATGTTAGAATCGAAATAATTTTCTTTCTATCGCGGTTTATCGTTCAATAAACCACGTTGTGAGTTATGAGGCGTAATGAATAAACCACTCGGGCTATCGCCCTCGTGGATTATTTATTGTGCCTCATAACTCACAACGGTGGTTTGTTGAACGATAAACCACGATAGAAAGAAGATTATTTCTTAATCAGCCTGCGGAAGGATATGACTTAATATATGTTGCGGGCTGAGTGAGTTAAGAAGAATCCTTGTGATCAAGTAAGGTTTAAAGATGCCCGTCTAGAGCCGGTGAGCAAAAACGCTGTTAAATTTCAAACAATTTAGAAAGGTACAGAATTCAGTCCTTTGTGTAAACATGGATAAATTACTGACATATATGGTGTAATGAAAAAAAGAAACACGGAGATTTGTATTAGAAACCGAACATTGGTCAGAAGAAAACTGGCTGACGATCGAAGCTGTAAACAATGGCGGTACGTCACGGAAATTTATCGTTGGTTTCCGCCTAGAGTCGGATACGGTGTAATTTGCGTATAGGCTGCGACCTCCGTCTGAAAATCGAGGCAGCAACAGTGAAGCCTCCATTTTCCTTTGTTTACCTCATTAGACGCAGGGCGAAGGTCAAATATAGTCACGTGACAGAATGCATGATCATCATACGAATCTACCCGAGTTTATAACGGATATATCGAAAATCTTCGATTCAAAAACCGGAAGCGACAAGTCTGTTTACATGGAAGACCGCTACTCAGCGAAATGCATTTTCTATCGACCGTAATCTAAGCAACCTTGCAACCGTCAGGCGCAATATTTGGCATGAAGATATAAGACTGACTATAGTTTGATAAAATAAAGACAAAATGAGTTAAAACTGGCTGAAAATGAGTATAAGGGCCTCTTTAAGTTAAACAGGAAATAACTCATCAACATCACATTTTAATGGACTACTGCATGTATACTAGTTGAGAGTGTCCTTGTGACTTTTACTTTGTTACTGTATTAATTGGCTTTTGACCTACTTCTTGGTATTAGTCTCGAGTGAATAAATAGAAATTTGCGATTGGTTAAAAGAAATGAACATGTTTATTCCGCTCGCCTCTGCGGCATTTTGTGGGATTCTCCTTTTAACACTGTTATAAGAGGGTAGA
The DNA here is from genome assembly GCA_946811185.2 of Hippopus hippopus. Taxonomy (NCBI): domain Eukaryota; kingdom Metazoa; phylum Mollusca; class Bivalvia; order Cardiida; family Cardiidae; genus Hippopus; species Hippopus hippopus. Next base: position 40,844,615 of record OX328098.1, on the reverse strand, counting down.
TAGTAGATACTCCGCGGCGCTTATTCACACCTTATTAAATGGATCTTCTGGGGGTTGATCCTTTTCTTGTACTTTTTGTATGCGTTAACCTATAACGCATTACTGCACATCCTCTATTATATTTTCAGATGTACCAGTAAAGGTAGCCACACCTTTTTTTTTTTCGACAATGAGTTAGATTAACAGCTAATGTTCAAAAGTATAAAAAAAAAAAACTGAAAAGTTCACTGATAAACAATGTGCAAAATCCAACGTATTCACCCTTTACCAAAACGATCTCATTTTTAATGACTCTGGCGATAAATGCTTTTGAAAATATTGTGCGAAAAGGAGAAAATGCTGTTAAACAGCATTTTCTCCTAGTAGTAATAGCGTCTCTTTGCTTGTAAACAAAGATGCTAGGTTGTTATAGAAACATACATGTTGAAACTTGTTTCACCATGAAGACTAACCTACTGTGTAGTATACGGGTTATTATGATGTCATCTATTTGAATTGTTTTTCAATAGCGCCACTCGTCTTTAAGTGCTTTTCAAATATTGGTGATTGGTACTTAATCCGCCTAAAGATACTTTGAGGTATATGAAGACTGATTAAAGATGTAATTTGATTGTGTCTTTAAAGTGAAGACAATGTATACATTATTTGAAAAACCTTATTGGTACGAAATTTGAAGCTCTGATAAATGGTAAAAACATTGTGGGAAAAAAGATGGTTGGACGAGGTATTGAGATAAAACCCACCACCTTTTAATTATTATAAACCTATTGGCTGGTAAGCGCGACTAACTGACCTTTTATGGACGATGTAGATCGAGCTTAGACTGTACAGGATATGCAGTTTGATCTTTGTTAAGGACAGTGTAGATCAAGATCAGACTACACAGAACATGCTGAGCGACCTTCTAATTATAATTAACCCTTTGTGTAGATGAAGATCAGACTACAGAAGAACATGTAGTTTGATCTTTGTTGCGGCTAGTGTAGATCAAGATTAGACTGCGCAGAACATGCGGCGCGAGCCCCCCAATTATTATTAATCCTTTAGCTGTTGCGCGCGACTCACTGACCTTTTACGGGCACTGTAGATCAAAGTCTGACTGCAGAAGAACATGCGCTTTAATGTTTGTTGCGGACAGTGTAGATCAAGATCAGACTACAAAGAACATGCAGCCGTCCAATTATTATTAATCCTTTAGCTGTTGCGCGCGACTCACTGACCTTTTACAGGCACTGTAGATCAAAGTCTGACTGCAGAAGAACATGCGCTTTAATGTTTGTTGCGGACAGTGTAGATCAATATTTCGGTTATTGATGTCGAATTGAAAATTTAAGTGTAGATCAAGATCATACTACACAGAACACGATAAGGTAATATTATTTCCCCCTAAATCATAACTTTGAAACAGCAATATTTGGGTTATTGGAGGTTATTGATGTAAAGGATGTGAGCAGTACGTTTAATCTCGTTCAAACGTGTCCAGTCAAGTTTCTTTTTGTCGGTTATTTCATTATATAAATTTTACTACGATGTCTTTAAACAATTATTGACTTTCCGCCCCAAATTATTATTAACCCTTTTAATTGCCAAGCGCCACTCACTGACCTTTTGAGGACAGTGTAGATCAAGATCAGACTACAAAGAACATGCAGCCGTCCAATTATTATTGTTAAGTTTCTTTTTGTCAGTTATTGCGTTATATAAATTTTACTGCGATGTCTTTAAACATTTACTGAGAGCATAACTTTCTGCCCCAAATTATTATTTAACCCTTTGACCGGTCGCGACTCGCGGACTTTTTACCGACAGTGTAGATCAAGATTAGACGGAGCGACCCACCAATTGTTATTAGCCCTTTGGCTGCTAATCGCGACTCACTGACCTTTTGTGGCCAATGTAGATCAAGATCAGACTGCACAGAACATACACTTTAATTTTTGTTGCCGACAGTGTATATCAAGATCAGACTACACGGAACATGAAGCGCAATCCCCCAATTATTATTAGCCCTTTGGCTGTTTAGCGCGATTCACTGACCTTATGCGGAAAATGTAGATCAAGATCAGACTGCACAGAAAATGCACTTTAATTTTTGTTGCCAACAGTGTAGATCAAGCTCAAACTACACGGAACATGCAGCGCGAACCCATACATTATTAATAAACCCTTTGGCTGCTTAGCGCGATTCACTGACCTTATGCGGAAAATGTAGATGAAGATCAGACTGCACAGAACATGCACTTTAATTTTTGTTGTGTAGATCAAGATCAGACTACACAGAACATGCAGCGCGAACCCATCCATTATTAATAAACCCTATGGCTGCTTAGCGCGACTCACTCACCTTTTACAGACAGTTTAGATCAAGATCAGACTACACAGAACATGCAGTTTGATCTTTGTTGCGGAAAGTGTAGATCAAGATCAGACTACACGGAACATGCAGCGCGAACCCATCCATTGTTAATAAACCCTTTGGCTGCTTAGCGCGACTCGCGGACTTTTTTGCGGACACTATCAATGTAGATCAAAATTAGATTGCGCAAAACAGCCAGTTTGATCTTTGTTGCAGACAGTGTAGATCAAGATCAGACTACAAAGAACATGCAGCCGTCCAATTATTATTAATCCTTTAGCTGTTGCGCGCGACTCACTGACCTTTTACAGGCACTGTAGATCAAAGTCTGACTGCAGAAGAACATGCGCTTTAATGTTTGTTGCGGACAGTGTAGATCAATATTTCGGTTATTGATGTCGAATTGAAAATTTAAGTGTAGATCAAGATCATACTACACAGAACACGATAAGGTAATATTATTTCCCCCTAAATCATAACTTTGAAACAGCAATATTTGGGTTATTGGAGGTTATTGATGTAAAGGATGTGAGCAGTACGTTTAATCTCGTTCAAACGTGTCCAGTCAAGTTTCTTTTTGTCGGTTATTTCATTATATAAATTTTACTACGATGTCTTTAAACAATTATTGACTTTCCGCCCCAAATTATTATTAACCCTTTTAATTGCCAAGCGCCACTCACTGACCTTTTGAGGACAGTGTAGATCGAAATCAGACTACAAAGAACATGCAGCCGTCCAATTATTATTGTTAAGTTTCTTTTTGTCAGTTATTGCTTTATATAAATTTTACTGCGATGTCTTTAAACAATTATTGACTTTCCGCCCCAATATTATTAACCCTTTGGCAGCTTAGTGCAAATCACTGACCTTTTGCACACAGTGTCGATCAAGATCAGACTACAGAAGAACATGTAGTTTAATATTTGTTACTTATTGGGTAGATCAAGATCAGACTGCGCAAAACAGAATAATGGCCTCGGGTAAAAACTAGTAATTGTAACCTTCCCTGAGTGTTACAGAAACATACATGTTAAAACTTGTTTTACTGTGAAGACTGACCCTGCCTTCTGATTGGTTATTTTTCTGTCTAAAGGGTCGACATGTCCATAGCTGTTTGATCCTAATCTGAAAATAGTCCACTAACCAAAATGAAGAATTATGACGTTATTTCTAAAAATAAAATCACGCCTCTTTTTGAAAACGAGGCTGTCGCTGCAGTTTTTATGGACGCTATTGACCGTTTCTTATCATTCTAATTCTAGAATTGAAACCGTCAACATGAATACTTTTGAAGCTACTTTAGAAATTATTGTGAACTCTTTTACCAATGCTGAGGAATTAATGAATTTTGCGGCAACGATAGGAATTCAAGATTCTCCGATAGTGAGGTTCCGTTTATTTCAACTACAAAACCTGGAATACGATTCTGAGTTTGTGAACGGACAAACAGAAAATGTGTTGGAACATTTGGACGGGCCAATAAACATTACGAGTGAGACCATTACAGACGATTTAGAACTGGCACTGCAATATATAAGAAGGGAAGAGGAGATAGAGGCGTCCATTAAAGCTCTTCTATTTGACGAGGAAATGGACAATATAGCCAGAGTCTGTATAGAAGATGGAGAGTGGAACCCTGAATCTCCAAGCACAGTGCGAGAATCTCAGCAGGGGTCAGCGTACAACTTAAACTATACGATGAAAAAGAAATCAGAAAGAACGTATGCAAAAAATGCGGCAGTGGATCGGACCTACCAAGTGAAAATGAATGAACAGCATCATGGATTACGGTTACAAGACGTAAAGAAAGGACTTCACCAGATGTTTGAAGATGTGTTAGAAAAAGCTCGGGGTTATTTAGCGGAGAATGATTTGGGAAGAGTGGTCATCCACCATAATGGATTACACGATCCCATTATTGTTCCCCTACAACCCTGGGAGAACCTACACGTCGACACGGTGATGGAGATTATTGAGAAAGTACTTAACAGCAACCAAGATCTCTCCATTGATGATAGTTTTGAGATTATCGTTGGATCCATTGACCTACCCAAAGGAGGAGCGAGGAGACGAATTACAAAAATTAAAGGTGAGAAAAACTCTCTACATTTAAAAAAGTCAATTGTTACTATCGAGAATGAAGACAACATGTGTATGGCGAGAGCTATAGGCGTCGGCTGGGCAAAGTTACGCCGATGCAGTCAAGAAGAGTGGAAGGAGGTGACGAAGAAGAGACAGGGTAAAAGTAATTTAGATTTAGTATTGGAACACCAGAAAGTGCCAAAAAGCTATTACAATGATCTAGTGAACAAAAACCTTAAACAGCAGAAACAGTTAGCAGAAGCATTATGTCAGTATGCCGGGGTAAACGCAGACAGACCGGCCAGTCTCAATGATGTGGGGGCGTTTGAAGAGCTTCTCGGGGTTCGTGTGATGGTGGTGAGTGCTCGTTTAGGCAATAAATTTATTACAGCGCCAAGCAGTGATGACCGCCCGTGTGTCTACATTTATTTAGTGGACGACGAGCACTTTCACGCCATAACCAGCATCACGGGGTTCTTCAGCGCCATATACTTTTGCGATAAATGCCTCAAACATTATGATCATAGGGAATACCATGAATGCGAAATAAAGTGTATTGTCTGCAAGAGAAACTTATGTTATGATGAGGAGCCTGTCAAATGCGCGAACTGTAACATGACTTGTAGATCAGTAGAGTGTTACGACGAACATAAGAAGGTCCCTTTACATACCAAAGGGAAAAAGAAAGGACAGCCCAGTGGCCCTTCACAATGCGAAAAATGGTGGAAATGCCCCACATGTTTCAAGGTGTTGAGAACAGACAAACGTAAAAAGGAGGAGCATCGATGTGGCGAATACCAGTGCTCCTCCTGTCACAAATATGTCATGGATGATCATAAATGTTATTTAAGAGCCACACCGGCCAAAGAATATTACATTCCAAAATTTATATTTTTTTATTTTGAATGCAGTCAGGATGAGATGAGCTACTGCGTTGAAGGATACGTACCCGATTCTAAATTGAATTGTAAGGACTGCCAATTGCCAGAGATATGTAAATCTTGCTCCAAATGTCAGAATTGCAAAACAGCATGGTGCGGTAAAGCGACCCACCGTCCAAACTTTGTTGTAGCGCATTCAGTATGCCCTAATTGCATTGAAAAAGAACTGACACCCGATTCCGTATGTAAGGGTTGTGGTACTCGTTGCGAAGAATGTGACAACACTGATCTGCACGAGAATGAGGACCCAGGTCCTTGTCCCGGTAAATGCGGATTCAGAGAAGTCATATTCGAGGGCGCGGATACCGCCGAAAAGTTTGGACAGTGGCTCTTTACGGATCAACACGAATATTTCAAGGTTGTTGCCCATAACATGAAAGGGTATGATGGCTATTTTATTTTGGAATATTTGATCGATCAATCCATAAGGCCGGACAAAATTATTTACAACGGTTCGAAAATTATGTATATGACAGTGGAGAAAGATTTACATATGAAGGTGATTGACAGTCTCAACTTTTTACCCATGAAATTATCAGCACTCCCCGAAGCATTTGGCTTACATGAATTGAAAAAAGGGTGGTTCCCGCATTATTTTAATACTAGAGAGAATCAAAATTATGTTGGACCCTACCCTGATGCTAAAGATTATGGTTACGATTTTATGAGTGAGAAAGAAAGAAGCGAGTTAATAGCGTGGTTGAGTGAGAGAGAAAATGAAATATTTGATTTTAGAAAAGAAATGTTAGAATATTGTAGAAGTGATGTTGATATTTTAAGACAAGCTTGTATGAAATTTAGACATTTATTAATGAGTGCTACGGGGGAAGAGATAGTGGTTGTCAACAAAAAAGGGAAGGAAGAGAAAAAATGGGTTGGAGCCGTGGATCCATTCGATTCAGTCACTATAGCTTCCGTTTGCATGAATGTTTTTAGAACCAAATTTTTGGAAGAAACATGGCGCGTAAAACTGCAAGGCAATAATCAATGGGTACCCGCAAAAGTCATCGACGAAAAATTGTACATACAAAAAGGAAACGAATGGGTCAACGAATCCAAATTGAAAGGAGTGAAAGTGTGCAAGAAAGAATTTGTAAGTACCCCCATAGCGGAAATGGAAGAAACATGGCGCGTAAAACTGCAAGGCAATGATCAATGGGTACCCGCAAAAGTCATCGACGAAAAATTGTATATACAAAACGGAAACGAATGGGTCCACGAATCCGAATTGAATGGAGAGAAAGTGTGCGAGAAAGAATTCGTGAGTTCCCCCATAGCGAAAATTCCTCCCAGTGGTTACAATGATCAGTACAGTAAAGCGTCAATTCAATGGTTAGAGTGGAGGGCGAAACTCGATAACGTCCACATCCAACATGCTTTGAATGAAGGGGAGAAAACGATCCCGGCACTCGCTACAAATTGGACGGATATTGTAGAGAAACCAACACGGTCTATGAATATCACGGTTGTATATTTCATGGTTGTCCCGTGTGTTTCTCTGACAATCGTGAAGAAACGTACCATCCACTCACACACCAGTCTTTGGACGAATTGTACGCATTGACATTAAAAAAGAAAACACACCTCGAAAATTCAGGTATGAAATATATTTGTATTTGGGATCACGACTTCAAAAAACAACAAAACCAAAACCCTGAACTTCGGCAATTCATTTCTCAGCTAGATATCATGGATCGACTAGACCCGAGAGAAAGTTTCTTTGGGGGTCGCACCAATGCGAGCCGGCTCTATTACAAAGTAAAAGAAAACGAGCGAGTGAAATATGTGGATTTTACGAGTCTGTATCCATGGGTAAACAAGTATTGTCGATATCCCTTAGGTCACCCCACAGTCATTACCAAAGATTTCGGGGACATCAAGGATTATTTTTGTATTGCCAAGGTGAAGATTATCCCTCCCAGGGGACTCTATCACCCAGTCCTTCCTTACAGGTCCAACGGCAAACTAAAGTTTTCTTTATGTCGGACCTGCGCGGATACCGAAAGTCAAACCCCGTGCGAATGTACAAATGAACAAAGAGAGTTGACTGGTACGTGGTGCACCCCCGAAATAGAAACGGCTGTCAGATTAGGGTATAAAATCACAAAAATTTATGAAGTATACCACTGGGAAGAAAGCACTCAATATGACCCCAAAACCCATGAAGGAGGACTGTTTGCTCAATATATTAACACATTTTTGAAATTTAAACAAGAAGCAAGCGGCCCTCCCAAATGGATTAAATGTTACGATGATATGAATAAGTACATCGGACAATATGTGGAAAAAAAAGGGGTCTCATTGGATGGACAAAATATTCGAAAGAACCCAGGACTTAGAGCTTTGGCAAAACTGTGTCTCAATAGCTTTTGGGGAAAGTTTGGTCAGAGACTTAATATGCGACAAACGGAATTTTTTCACGAAAGTCAGGCCAACATGTTTTTTCAACTTTTTTCCGATCCATTGAAGCAACCCATCGATTTTCATATATTGTCTAATGATACGATACAAGTCGAATGGCAGTATAAGGACGATTGTCAACCCGAAGATAACAAAACCAATATATATTTGGCAACATTTACAACGTGCTGGGCCAGACTTAAACTTTACAGTGTACTTGAGGCATTAAACAGAAGAGTCTTGTATTACGATACGGACAGTGTGATATACGTGAGTCGTCCAAATGAGTATGATCCACCTCTAGGTGATTACTTGGGTGAACTGACGAATGAGCTTCAGAATGGAGAGTACATTGTGGAGTTTGTGTCTGGGGGGCCAAAAAATTATGCTTACAAAACGAATGAAAACAATGAAACTTGTAAAGTGAGGGGATTTACCCTAAATTATAAAAACAGTCAACTCATTAATTTTCATAGCGTGAAAGATATAGTCACAGACCCTCAAAGTAGTTCAAATATCACTGTGACCAATCCTAGTAAAATTTGTAGGGATAAAAAGAAAAGAAAATTGTATAATAGAGAAGAACAAAAAAGTTATCAAATGGTTTATATAAAAAGACGAAAAGTAGACCTCTTTGATACAGAGCCATACGGGTTTTGATGGTCGACCACTGTCAAATTTGCTTTCAACGATATTACGACATTTATATATAAACCTGTAAGATATTTCTTCATTGTCACTCAATTCTCAAAAAGAAAAAGAAAGTGTCACTCAATTTTCAAAAAAATGTGTCAGACAGATACTAAAAACTGTCACACAAATATTAAAAAGTATCACTCATTTTCTTAAAAGTATCACTCATTTTTCAAAAAGGTCACTACCCTCTACGTTTTTGTACTTTTAAACGTAAATTCCCGTAGGGTCCGTTTCAAAAAAGTGTCACTCATTTTTCAAAAAGGTCACTACCTTCTACGTTTTTGTACTTTTAAACGTAATTCCCGTAGGGTCCGTTTCAAAAAAGTGTCACTCATTTTTCAAAAAGTGACACTCATTTTCTAAAAAGTGTCATTCATTTTCTTAAAAGAGTTACTCATTTTTCAAAAAGTGTCTATCATTTTCTTAAGAATGTCATTCATTTTCTTAAAAGTGTTACTCATCTGTTGTTCATCTTATTGTATCATGATTGTATTGCTTGTAAATAAAAAGATATTAAGAATGAATTTCCCTTTGTGTTTTGAGTTAATGAAACAAGCAAGAAATCGTCAACGTTCTCTATTTGATTTACCAGGTTCCTCCAACGCGTTATAATTAAGCTTTTTTTTGGGGGGGGGGGGAAACACAGCTTTAGTATATTTAACACAAACATGATCTAAGAAGATGCAAAAATTATAGGAAAATTGCAAATTTAAAGCTTAATGTGAAAAATGCATGTAAAAACTGTCGTGTTAAAAGAAAATAAAAGCTGTATGACACCAATACTTTGAATTTTTTACCACTAGGAAAATTTTCAGATATTCAAAGCAATTTAGCTTTTTTGCTTAAATGATTGACTCCATCTCTGAAGGAGTCGAAAATATCGTGAGAAAAGGAGAAAATGCTGGTTACCAGCATTTTCTCCCCCACCCACAATGCTCCCACATGCTCTTTACGTACAACTGTTGGAAAAAAAAACAGCAATGCAAAAGTTACTGTAGCTTATAAAGCTACCTAATAATCGTAATAGAGAGTGTGCATTGAGGCAAGATCAGACAATGCAGTAGAGCAGGCTGACCTGAGTAACATGTAAATTGAAGTCATCAGTCATCTTGTCTCCGATTCAAATTAACACCAATGATAAATAAACTGTTACCAAACAACCCTGTTTCAAAATTCCCTATTGGAAAAAACGGGAATATGAAAACACTGTGAGAAAATCCAGTAGCCCGCAAATGCTGCTTTCCTCACACTGTCCCAATCCCTTTAAAGATGATTTCTATCACTCAGACCATATCTACCGGAGATACATATTCAATACAACTACTTCTAATTACTTTAACTCTTTACCAGACGACAAAATCGTGGACTTGACTGAAATGAAAGTATTATTTCTTTGCAGACGACAAATCAAATGTGACTTAGAAATTGAAATTTGTTTTGGGAACAGTAGAAAACATTGTGGGAAAAGTAGAAAATGTTGTAGGAAAAGGAGAAAATGCTGGTTACAAGCATTTTCTCCTTTTACCATCATTCTCCCCTTTTTCCACTATGCTCTCAAAGGGCTTCTTTCGTAGGGTTTTTAGAAGTAGGGATTGTGCGGTAAAAGGTTAGATGTATATATATAGAATAGTAAGCTCCTTACTAAAGAATTCAAATAATACTTTAGAATTCATTCCATGTGGAGTAATAGTACCAAGAATGTGCATCCAAGATGTTTCTTTCAATAGTCTTTTCCTGTTATTTGAAACTTTCTCAATAGACATAAATGTAAAATCATGAATGATATGTCCAGGGGAATTGAAATGTTCTGAAACATTTGTAATCATATCAGGGAAATGTAGAATGTCAAAATTATGTTTATTTATGCGATTGGCACATTTCTGGTGGGTTTGTCCAACATACTGAAATTTACATTTCTTACATGTAATTAAATATATTATATGTATTTATATATATTACATCAGTAGAAATGCAGGAAAGGTCTTGCTTTATTTAATGCATGCATGATGTAGTACTGCTTGTAAAACAATCAGACTCATGAATGGTTAAGCACTTAATGGTTGAAATGTTTCAGTATGGGAACTTTTTTTGACATACACACTCTTTACAATGTATTTTACGGATCAGAATCTCTTCTGATTAGTCCACTTCCTTTTGCAGTTAATTGGTTGTCTAATTTTAGAACGACTGTCTGATTTCTTAACAGGTCATTTTCGTCATGATCTAAACATAGATAACGTGTCCAATCATGTTTGTCAGTTTATTAACTAGACAACAGGATAAGTAGTTAAAACAATCTGATGCCATTTCTTGTCCTGGTAAATATCATTTCCAGCTTGTTACTCGGTTTATAAAATTCTCAATGTCAGATATCATAATTGAACGTTTGGGTCATTTTGAAGCGTTTGCCACACCATTTCTCTGTGTCAGTATGGTTTAATCACTTTTGTATTACACTATGCATGACTCGTTTGTTGAAAATTACAAAGGCACTTAAATTACATGTTTAAAAGTGCTTTGTGATGATAGAAGTCGAAAATGTGAAATGAAAGTTTTATACTGAAGTTCTTAACGATAATAAAGTAAATGGAACACCGCAGGGCTTAATGAACTTAATAAATGACGGCCTACTTTATTATCCAATCAAGGACGATTTAAATTTAGTCAAATGCAAACGTGTTAAACCATACACTAATACCAGTATGCGTTATAACATATATAAAGCTACTTTTACCTTTTGGTGTTCTTTTATAGTAATCTTTATAGAAAATGGCGTCATTTCCGGCCTCCGACTCCTCAAAAATGTATTCCTTACCTTCGTAAATGGAGTTCTTAGCAAAAGTTAATACAAATAGGTACCAAGATCATGAATATCGATTCATGAACAATGATTTTAGCATTTTTTTGTTAGAGTTACTGCATTAATAGCCTATCTGAAATATTTCAGGTAATATTACGATATCACTTTAATCTCTAGGTGAATTCTGAGTTCAAAAGTGACTTATCGTGGTTAGAGACCAACAGTGTTAACGTTTATGAATATTTCTAATAAAAGGAAAGTTTTGATATGGAGTGGGGAATGTGAACATTATATGGGTAAGTTTTATCTATTTCATCTAATGGTTACAGTAACAGTCTGGTATGCCAGTATCTTGAAGAATATATTCAACCTACGTATCATTTACACAACGAAAGTTTTAGTTCCACTGGCCAAAGGTCAGCAAGCTTATGTAATGGCCCTATGTCTATCGTGCGTGTATGCCTGTGTCCGCCCATTGTCTCAATTTTCGAACAACTTCTTCTCATAAACTACGAGGGTTATTTCAAAGGATTTTACCTGTTTTTTTTTTCTTAATGCTAATGCCAGTGCGTATAATAACATATACAAAGGTTTGTTTTTGTTTTTGTCTTGTGCTGATCTTCTATGGTAATTTTTATAGAAAATGAGGTCATTTTTAACCGCCATCTCACCAGAATGTATTCGTTACCCCCCATAAATGGATTTCTGAGCGAAAGTTAATACAAGTGGACACAAAGATCACGCAATTCGGTTCATAACAAACGATTTTTAGCCACTTTTTGTTTAAGTTACTGTATTAATAGCGTATCTAAAATCTTTCAGGCAACGTTACGATCTCACTATGATCTTTAGGTAAATTTTGACTTCCAATTTGAATTCCAAGCGAAAAATTATCGTGGACAGACACCAAGAACGTAAAAGTCGGTCAGTAAATACAGATTGGAGTCATTTAGTGTCAGTGGATGTCAAAAGCGCGTATCACCCACAGCTTTAACCCCTGTATATCCGTTGTCATTTAAGTGACACCCACAAAACTATACACTTTCTTAGTCCGTGTGACAAGGCCATTCCAATGATACCTATATTGATTCGATCTGACTGCAAATAAAAAAGTCGATTTTTCTAAGAAAAGGAGTATCGGCTCTAAAACGGCTGGGAATTGAACGACAAATACGCAGGTCAAAAGGAAAGAGTAAAGCGTCACGTATCATTTGTCAGGGTTTTCTCAAATTTCATGAATAGAAACTGCCAGAAATTGAAAGAAAGGGTTGAATACCGATTTCTTTGCTTTGTTTTTCTAAAATGTGGTGCCTTTGCCTACATTTCCTAGAATTAAACTTATCAGTACACGAATTCACTTGCTAGAAGGTTGGGTTGTCAAGAAAAAATCATTCCATTGCTGAAAGAAACAACTTCTATAACTTTCGACCAATATCTTACATTTTTGCTAAATCTAATCCATTACTAGGGTTATTAATAATATTTATGTAAACATTAACCGGCTCTCTTTATAAGTTACCTTAATCCGATTTCAAGTCAAAAACATTGACATATAAATGGGTACTGGACTTTAAAAGGATGATGCGTCTTGTCCAATCTTATTTGAGTCATTTAATTTTTTTAATTTAAAGGGAAACGACTTGATTTTTTTTGTCATTTGCATCATAATCAATGATATAAATAGGTACTAGACATTAATCCATAGGCTGCTTTGCGGGGCTTTATGTGGTTTTACACCCAGTGAAGATCCAGGAGCCTGCGAGACTGCACAGAACGAGCTACCAGATCTTGAGTCTACTCTGTCCGATACAGTGAGAAATTTTTTGCTAAAAATATTTTGGAAAGAGCGATACAAGTGACCATGTAATAAAGAACCAGTTTATTGCTGCAAAGTCGTACGCTCTTTTTTACGGGTTTGATTTACCAGAACGGGTTAAAGGGAAGGGGCGTGACATTGTAAAGTCTAAATAGGGATAAGCGACGAATTGGGGTGCGATATTGTGAAATATAAACAATAATGAACAAGAAATCGAGTCGTGTCATTGTAAAATGTAAACATATTGTGAGTCATTGTATATTTTCTTAACGTAAAACATTGTGAGAACTACCATCGAACAATATAATGTCGTAACACATTCAGGAAATAGGATGATTTTTGAGAGAAAATCTCCCTATGTCATTGGCACAGGCACTAATAAAGAACCAATTTATTGCTGCAAAGTCGTATGCTCTTTTTACGGTTTTGCTTTATCAGAGCGTATTTAATAGCAAGATTTTTCCCCATTGTAACAGCCTATCCTGTTGGAAACCTAACAAATCGGATCGGTTTTCATTCTTTGACTCAAAGTATAAAAAGCTTTCCTTGGGAAAGTCAACAAAAAACAACATATTAAACACACAGACACATAAACATGAACGCATGCATGTACGTACTTTACAAGTTTAAAGATATACATACATGCAGAAACGCTTATTACCCGAAACCCGATCGGGTAGCTCAGGTAGCTCGTGATCAGAGAGTTGCGGGTTGGATCCCTATTTGAGTTTCAGGCCTCCCACCTCTGATGCATGTGAGAAAGTTGCCAATGGCTTGGAAAGAAAGTTGTGTTTGTACTGGTGTAAGAAAAGGAAACACACAGATAGGTCCACTGACCTCCGTAATATGACATATGCTGTTAAAGCGGTGTTAAACTCGAATACAATACAATACTTACTACCACAAAACTCATTTTATAGTGTAACTGATTAGTGAGAATGAATTACATAATAAGTGAATTGTGCAATTTGATATTAGTTTACACCGCTCGAAAAAGAAAGAAAAAAAAAACTGAAGACGTAGTGAATGGGGAATTTATCTTTAAAAGCTTGTAAAATATTTTGATAAAATATTTCTCGTTTGATAAATGACTTTTCTTTTTTCGCAATGTTCTTGTTCCACCTCAACATGGTGTGTGGGTGTGTGTTTAAGGGTGTATATGACATATAAATCGCGCCAAAACCGAGTCTCATTAGCATGGCTGAATAGTTATACGGGGTCGCGGACTCGTCCCGTACCAGCGGACAAGTTCATTAGTCAGTGTTAAATAACAGTCAGGGGTTTAGGGATGATAATAAAAAAAGTTTGTACCGGAAAAGAAATACTAGAACACTAACTCTGGTTATACGTACATAATTAAATGTAATTGAAAAACGATGTTAAACCCGCTCTTAATACAAGTAACTTTGTTCCTTCATTTATGAAGGCTCTTTTCACCTTAAGTGTTGATAAACATAACGTAAAACGAAATACGACATTTTCCGATCTCATCTCCTTTAAGATTTCAAATTTGTTTACTAACTATAAATCTCAATTACTTTAACAAATAGATACTACGAGTGTGCTTTAATCATGTTTAAAATATAAGGATAATACGTTTTCTTTTTCCCACAGTGTTTTCCGAATCATACATTAAATCGAGTAATTTGATCATAGTTATCAGACGGTGTCTTTCACGAATAAAGTTTGAGTAATTTCTCTTTTTCCCACAATGTTTTTACTGCATCAGTATCTCTTTTCCCCACAATGTTTTTACTGCATCAGTACCTCTATCACAATTTTGAATAAAAGTTAGCACTGAATTTTGTTAACTTCTTTCATAGTGTACTTTAATGATACATTTCTTGTCTGGACACGCTTCTTGTACTTTTTGCCACAGGGTAAACTGTTACTACGCAAATTTTGTATTTGGTCCTGGAATAAACGACTTTAACGGTATGATATTGGGGAAAGGTGGGGGGGGGGGGGTCGCGCTGCATGTTCTGTGAAGTCTAATCTGATCTACATCGTCCACAAAAGGTCAGTGAGTCGCGATTAGCAGCCAAAGGGCTAATAACAATTGGTGGGTCGCGCCGTCTAATCTTGATCTACACTGTCGGTAAAAAGTCCGCGAGTCGCGACCGGTCAAAGGGTTAAATAATAATTTGGGACAGAAAGTTATGCTCTCAGTAAATGTTTAAAGACATCGCAGTAAAATTTATATAACGCAATAACTGACAAAAAGAAACTTAACAATAATAATTGGACGGCTGCATGTTCTTTGTAGTCTGATCTTGATCTACACTGTCCTCAAAAGGTCAGTGAGTGGCGCTTGGCAATTAAAAGGGTTAATAATAATTTGGGGCGGAAAGTCAATAATTGTTTAAAGACATCGTAGTAAAATTTATATAATGAAATAACCGACAAAAAGAAACTTGACTGGACACGTTTGAACGAGATTAAACGTACTGCTCACATCCTTTACATCAATAACCTCCAATAACCCAAATATTGCTGTTTCAAAGTTATGATTTAGGGGGAAATAATATTACCTTATCGTGTTCTGTGTAGTATGATCTTGATCTACACTTAAATTTTCAATTCTACATCAATAACCGAAATATTGATCTACACTGTCCGCAACAAACATTAAAGCGCATGTTCTTCTGCAGTCAGACTTTGATCTACAGTGCCTGTAAAAGGTCAGTGAGTCGCGCGCAACAGCTAAAGGATTAATAATAATTGGACGGCTGCATGTTCTTTGTAGTCTGATCTTGATCTACACTGTCCGCAACAAAAATTAGAGCGCATGTTCTTCTGCAGTCAGACTTTGATCTACAGTGCCCGTAAAAGGTCAGTGAGTCGCGCGCAACAGCTAAAGGGTTAATAATAATTGGGGGGCTCGCGCCGCATGTTCTGCGCAGTCTAATCTTGATCTACACTAGCCGCAACAAAGATCAAACTGAATGTTCTGTGCAGTCTGATCTTCATCTACACAAAGGGTTAATTATAATTAGAAGGTCGCTCAGCATGTTCTGTGTAGTCTGATCTTGATCTACACTGTCCTTAACAAAGATCAAACTGCATATCCTGTACAGTCTAAGCTCGATCTACATCGTCCATAAAAGGTCAGTTAGTCGCGCTTACCAGCCAATAGGTTTATAATAATTAAAAGGTGGTGGGTTTTATCTCAATACCTCGTCCAACCATCTTTTTTCCCACAATGTTTTTACCATTTATCAGAGCTTCAAATTTCGTACCAATAAGGTTTTTCAAATAATGTATACATTGTCTTCACTTTAAAGACACAATCAAATTACATCTTTAATCAGTCTTCATATACCTCAAAGTATCTTTAGGCGGATTAAGTACCAATCACCAATATTTGAAAAGCACTTAAAGACGAGTGGCGCTATTGAAAAACAATTCAAATAGATGACATCATAATAACCCGTATACTACACAGTAGGTTAGTCTTCATGGTGAAACAAGTTTCAACATGTATGTTTCTATAACAACCTAGCATCTTTGTTTACAAGCAAAGAGACGCTATTACTACTTCTCCTTTTGCCACAATGTTTTCTACTCCCTCAGAGGCAAACCTCATCATTTAAGCCAGGCTTCATTTGTCGCCTGTAAATGCTTTTAATTTGCACAATTTTACACTTATGCGGTGTGGTAAAGTGTTAACCGCTGAATTACGTGATACGCATTTACCTGTAATGTTATATTTTTTATTTGATGTGGTGTGTTAGTTAGTTAGTTTACATGGTGCTTGAAACCGCTTTCAACATTATAAGCTCAACTGGCCGAAAGCCAGCGAGCTTATGTCATGACTCTGTGTCCGTCGTGCGTCAGTGTGTCGGCCGTGCGTGCGTGCTTTAATTTTAATCCCAAACATCTTCTTCTCTGAAACTACCAATCCAATTTTGACCAAACTTCACAGAAATGATCCGTCATGGTCCTCTTCAGAGTTTCTTAAAATTATCTAATTCCAATTAAAATCTTGTTACCATGGCAACAAAACTGAAAAAAAAAAAAAATTGAAAATCTTTGAAAATATTCTTGTCCGAAACCACATGGCCTAGAGCTACCAAATTTGGCATGTAGCTTCATCCAATAGACCTCTACCAAGTCTCTTCATATTATAACCCTGGGGTCAAATTTGGCCCCGTCCCGGGGATGACAAGTTTTACGTGGGCTTATTTAGTGAAAACTATAAAAAATCTTCTTGTTTCTAACCATAAGGCCTAGGGCTACAAAATTTTGCATGTAGCTTTATCTAGTAGACCTCCACCAAGATAGCCCAAATTATAGCCCAGGGGTCAAATTTGACCCCGGCCTGGCAGTTACAAGTTTTACATGGGCTTATATAGAAAAAGGTGTAAAAATCTTTTCATTCCTAACCGTAAGACCTAGGGCTACCAATTTTACATGTATATTCATCTAATGGATTTCTAGATACCAAGGTTGTTCAAATTATAGCCCCAGGGTCAAAATTGCTCCCCCCCCCCCCGTCACAACTTTTACTTAGGCTTACATAGTGAAAACTTAAGATATGCTTGTTTCTCGCCTTAAGATACAGCTGTAATATTTTATGAGTGTTATCTTTTAAGAGGCCTCTTCCAAAATTGTTCAGATTAAGCTGGTGTCTTAACCACAAATCCTTGGGCTACCAAATTTGGATCACTTCTGAAAACGTTAGCCCTGGGATCAAAATAAGCCCTGCCTCAGGGGTTTCATGTTTTACATGGGGCTTTATAATGAGGAAACTTTGAAAATCTTCGTGTCTTTAACCATACAGCCTAGACCTGTATTATTTGGTGCTGTTTGTATTATTTGTTTGCAACCATTTGGCCTTTAATTGTAATGTTTAGTATGTACTTATTAGCCAGTGGAGCGATACAGGGCCATCATGGCGCTCTTGTTTCAGTTATATAGCGGCGTCCATTGCCCACATACATGCTTTCCTAGAGTTTTCTAATAGGTGTACTTCGAACAATATTCTTCCCAAACAATTGGCTGCTTTTCCAGATAACCATAAACAATCATCAGCGATGAGAAAAGAATGAATTCTGTCGCAGGGACTATCATCAATTCTCGGAAAGAAATTCACCGACCTGGGGATTCTCAGTCAAGTATAAAGTAATTATTGGAGAGGTCATCAGACCTCTCCAACAGTGGTGAGTTTAAAAGGCAGACTGCCACAGATATTGCTGTCTAAATCAATTGTTCTTGCGAAATTGTTCTGATACACAGTCCGTTTCGTCATGGTTTTGTAAATAAAGCGAAATCAAAAAACCGAAACAGGAAATAGACGTGGTTTATTTTTATATGACGAATTTCAGAAAAGATTCGTTATATTAATTTGCCGTGGCTGCAAATGACCCCTCAAATAATTGTAATTTTTCATTAAGCAAATAAATCTAAGCAGAAGAAAAAATACGAAGAATTTCGTTAAAAAAGAGAAAGAAGACCTCTGGACAAGATCATGCGACTTGAAAACGCGACAAGAAGGTCAAATGACCGTCATGTAAAGCATATGAGGTTTCTACGTGGCGGTTTTTTTACTTGTTTGTTTGCATGTACCAAAATATACTGAAATTAAAAGCCAATAAACTATTTCAAAACATTGATGTTGACCTCTCCTGGCTTCTTTTTTAAAGAAGCCAACTTGTTATTATACGTACATTACAGTATGAGTTTACCTACCGTTTTTATTGGATTGAAAACCACAATTTGCGTCTTGCTGTCGTATGCTTGTTGTATGCTCGAGTGCGTGTTCAATAAAATACCTATCATGATAAGTGAGGCTGTATTTATTTTGTTTTTCTTTGAAGGCGACCTTTACTTCTTTCTGTCGCGTCTGGTGGCATATTTCTGCCACGAGATACGAGATAACTATTGCGATAATTTAAGAGAACTATCGTGATAAAACAAATGTTCCTGGACATATTATCTAGACAATAACAAGTTTCACGATAAAAAATATGGCGATATTTCTAACTGTTATCATGATTTTTTTTCCTTTCGTGCCCACACCTGACATTCACGGTATCTATAATTAGATACGGTTTCGGAACATCTTTATCTACAACCTTATGAATTCTCCTTTTCCCTGAATGGTTGTATAGTTGTTCGTAAGATGCATTTCGAGTCGTCTTTATGTTTAGCAGACTTCTCTTCAGTTCAAGTGTGGTCAAATTTTACTAATTAAGCTACAAATGTAAATAATTCGAATTTTAACTTATTGCAATATTGTGAAGTCAAAAACTACCGAGTTCATTTTAATGCCGAATTTTCTATTTATAGATATCGAGAAACGGGTAGAACTTTCACTATAAATTTTATCTCGAATGTCACCTTCGTGCGCAAATGAGAAATTCTGCGTTAGAATATTTACTGATCAATTTTTGTCTTGATGATATCTCGGACGAGTTCGAAAATGGGTCATGTCGGGTCAAAAACTAGGTCACTAGGTCAAATCTTAGAAAAACCTTGTGTATGCTCTAGAGGCCACATTTCCAGTCCGATACTCATGAAACTTGGTCAGAATGTTTGCTCTGATGATATCTCGGACGAGTTCGAAAGTGGGTCATGTCGGGTCAAAAACTAGGTCACTAGATCAAATCTTAGAAAAACCTTGTGTACGCTCTAGAGGCCATATTTTCAGTCCAATACCCCTGAAAGTTGGTCAGAATGTTTGTCTTGATGATATCTCGGACGAGTTTGAAAATGGGCCTTGTCAGGTCAAAAACTAGGTCACCATGTCAAATCTTAGAAAAACCTTGTGTACGCTCTAGAGGCCACATTTTCCGTCAAATACTCTTGAAAGTTGGTCAGACTGTTTGTCTTGATGATATCTCGGACGAGTTTGAAAATTGGCCATGTCGGGTCAAAAACTAGGTCACCAGGTCAAATCTTAGAAAAACCTTGTGTACGCTCTAGAGGCCACATTTTCCGTCCAAAACTCTTGAAATTTGGTCAGAATGTTTGTCTTGATGATATCTCTGACAAATTTCTAAAACGGGCCATGTTGGGTCAAAAACTAGGTCACCAGGTCAAATCTTAGAAAAACCTTGTGTACGCTCTAGAGGCCACATTTTCCGTCCAAAACTCTTGAAATTTGGTCAGAATGTTTGTCTTGATGATATCTCTGACAAATTTCTAAAACGGGCCATGCTGGGTCAAAACCTAGGTCACTAGGTCAAATCTTTGAAAAACCTTGTGTATGTTCCAGAAGCCACATTTTCTGTCCAATACTCTTGAAATTTGGTCAGAATGTTTGTCTTGATAATATCGCAGATGAGTTCGAAAGTGGGCTATGTGGGGTCTAAAACTAGGTCACTAGGTCGAATCTTTGAAAAACCTTGTGTACGCTCCAGAAGCCACATTTTTAGTCCAATACTCTTTAAAGTTGGTCAGAATGTTTGTCATGATGATAGCTTGGACGAGTTTGAAAATGGGTCATGTCAGGTCAAAAACTAGGTCACCAGGTCAAATCTTAGGAAAAACCTTATGTAAGCTCTAGAGACCACATTTTCAGTCCAATAATCTTGAAATTCGGTCAGAATGTTTGTCTTGATAATTTCTTAGACTGGTATTAAAATGGGTCATGTTGGATAAAAAACTAGGTCACAAGGTCAAATCTCGGAAAAACCTTTTGTACTATAATTACAGTCCAATATTCTTTAACCTTTTGTTAGAATGTTTGTCTTGATGATATCTTGCATGAGTTTGAAAATGGGTCACGTGGAATAAAAACTAGGTCACCAAGTTTCATCCTTGAAAAACCGTGTGTACCCTCTAGAGGTCACATTTTCAGTCCAATAATCTTGAAATTTGCTTTGAATGTTTATCTTGATAATATCTTAGACTAGTATGAATATGGGTCATGTTGGATAAAAAACTAGGTCACTAGGTCAAATCTCGGAAAAACCTTTTATACACCCTACAGGCCACATTTTCTCTCAAATACTCATGAAAGTTTGTCGGAATGTATGTCTGGATAATTTCTACATGTCAAGTAGGCCGCTTAGACAAATTCTAGAAAAAGCTTGTGTGCACTCTAGTGGCCATATTTGTAAGCCCAATACTAATGAGTGTTTGTCAGAGTTTTGTCTTAATATCTCTGAAGAGATTGGAAATGGGTCATGTTTGATCAAAAGGCTCAGGTGAGCGACTTCAGGGCCATCATGGCCCTCTTGTTTAAAATTATCATGATAGTTATCTCTTATCTCGTGGCAGAAATATGACACCATAGTCGCGTACTTTCGAAACAAAGATTGCTGCTAAAGGATAAACTGTTCGTAACGAGTCAACACTGTTTTTCTTACGTATCAATGTATTAACCCGTTACCAAATAAATCTGTGTTTTCACGACCCCCATGTAAAATGGCTTTTGAAATTATTTTTGAATAATGAGAAATGCTAGTAACCAGCATTTTTTTTTTTATTTTCCAACAATGTTTTCTACACTTTCAAAGGGAAACCCTTATCATCACAATCACGACCCTGAAAGAGAAGGCTTTTGAAAACATTGTGAGAAGAGGAGAAAATGCTGCTAACCAGCATTTTCTCCTCTTCCCGCAACGTTTTCTACCCTTCCCTAAACAAATTTCAATTTTGGGTCACTTTTTTGTCGTCTGCAAACGTTTTCCATTTGGGCTGGTCTAAAATTTTGCCGTTTGTCGTTCAAGTTGGGAAAGAGTTAAACGGTTCAACTTTGATTTCTGTGTCTTTGAAGTCGTCTGCCATAGTTTCGTGAGAAACCCGTCGGTTGCTAAGCGCTATTCAACTCTTCACAGGGATAAAGACTAACATTTTTTTTTTCCAGTAGCCAACTGGGCCCCTAAAATTGAAAATTTAGGGGCCCAGTCAAAAACTTAGGGGCCCAGGATTAAAATTTCAGAAAATGATAAAAACTCCAATAAAATTTTAATTAAAGCTAACAATGCCCGTAACACTCTGGGCACTACACTGACCTAAATTCCTCACTGAGCAACTTTGCAAATACTTTACCGTCATCCAAGGCTTCATGTTTTTTAATACTGTTAATCTTGTATGCCTGACAGCCTTTTACGTACACACAGCTTCGATCAGTTCCAAATTCAGTACAAACGAAACAGATCAACCCATTCTCAGTATCAACCAGCCAAGGCCTACCTTTTTGCCAAATTGGGTCAAAACGGCGACGGCGCTTGTTTTCGTCATATTCCGGATAATATGCCCGTTTCTCTTCAACTGTTTTCTTCTTTTTTTCTCGGGTTTCGACACACCCGGTATGAATCGCCACATGATTTTTGATCGAGAAAATTACAAAGTCATAAGCGCCGCCATTTTGGAAGGGGGAGAGTATTCAAGACATATGGAATATTACAACGGTCTGCATTTCTGCGTGGTCGGATCATGTCGAGTTGCGTGTGTAAAGAGGTGCATACCGGATGAGACCGATTATTGTTATTCACTGTCACTGTCAAGAACAGTACATTTCTTTTCGTTATAAAGCAGGAGGCAAGTCAAATGAATCGCGGTTCCAAAGTTCACGAGTATATCGTACAGTAGCATATGGAAATGCCTTTTCGAAACAACACATAAATGTAGATCTAATAGGCATTGATTTCGGATAAAATCAGAATCTGCTTAGAAACAATTTTTGAAAAAAAAAATAGATGACAAATAATTGATGAAATAGCTATAGATACTCTAGAAATGGGTTTTTTTTTTTTTGTGCATTGTCATGCGGGCCGAACGTGATAGGAATTTGGCGAAAAGACCCGAACGTCAATACACAGACATAGTGCGTCTACACGACTATGCTCTACACACGGTACTAGGCTGATACGGAAAAATTTTCTGTCGAGTTGTAGATCTATTAGCCAGTTAGATAACGCCCGTATTTTACTCAGATCACAGATAGGTGTTTAATAAAAATGAAAATCGGTACTACGGTATTTTTCAGTCGTCCAGACCGATTTTCAGTCGCCATGGGCGACTGGGCGAGTGCTAGTCTTTATCCCTGTCTTCACCAACATATGAGCCGCACTCTGTGAAAAGCGGGCTTAATGCATCTGCGAAAAGTATCGACCCAGGTCAGCCTGCGCAGTCCGCGCAGTCTGACCTGGGCCGAAACTTTTCGCACTTGGTCAATTTTCTGTTTGTCAAAGGACCAATCTACCTCATGATTAAGTCGGTTATTAAAAAAAAGTGGCTCCTATGGATCCATAATTATGTGATGACTTGGGCAAGTATCGTGTATAACGGAGATGCATTAAGCCCCTTTTTGCCAGAGTACGGCTCATATGTAATTTAGTCTAGACCAAATTAAAATAGATCTATTTGCAATATCGTGCTGTCTCGCAAGATTTGATATGATAAGATGAACTTTTATTGGAGAACAATCAAAGGGATATGTATCACTTTAATTAACTCTTTACCATCGACAAAATTATACACTCATACAAATTCAAAACATTTGCAGACGACCATATGAATCAAATGATGCGATTTGTCTCTGATGGATTAGAAAACATTGTGGGAAAGGGAGAAAATGCTGGTTTTGATGTTTTCGAAAGGCTTTTTTCTCAAAGTCGTTAAATGTTGGGATTATGTGGTAAAGGGTAAAGGTTTAACACACAATCCCGCATTTTACCGGTCTTTATAGAGAAGGCTTTGAAAAACATTTTGGGTGAAGGAGAAAATACTGTCAACCAGCATTTTCTCTGTTTTCGACAATATTTTCTATCGTTTCTGATACAAATCCCATCTTTCTTAACACAATTAACTTGTCGTCTGCAAATGCTTTCAATTTGGGCCACTTTAAAGTTTTGTCGTCTTGTAAAGAGTTATACACTCCATACAAGTTTGAAAGAACATATATCTAAGTTTTATCGAAAGAAATACGGTAGCCTACTATTTGCTTGACTCGAAAGTGTGTGAAAAAAAGAAAATTCGTAATGGCTGTATTACACTGAAAAAAAGGTAGTTGTGTGATAAATTGTTACATACAGACATTGCAGTGAAAAACAATAAATATCTTTATAAAAAATAATCGGCGTAAGAGATACTGGAATATGAATATTGAAACTCTTGTGGCTCAATGTAAAGAGAAATAATGAAAAAGTAAACTTGCCAGTATTATTGCATATATTTCCTCATTGTTTTTCATTTAACAGCATCGCTTGTATATCTTTGCTGTCATAGATGTGCGAGCGAATAGGCCAACAGGGACCCGCCGAATAAACATGTGCATATTTTTGACCAATTGCAAATTCGTTGTCTGCAGATGTCATATTCTCCGAAGATTCGACCTGTCTGCTATGACGCATCGCTCATCCCCGAATACTGGGGAAAAGTAGGGCTCATACCGAAGCTATTAGCCTATTACCCAAGCACGTAGGGGCTATTTTAATAAAGTGGCCGATGCATAGGTTACATGCTAGCCGATCATAGCTGAATGAATCGCACCAGGTAGCGTTTTATTGAGTAAACGTTTATTTCATTTTGAAAGTCAAAGTAACGGTTGTAGTTTTGAAAAGTAGTCCAGTTCTGTACCCAGAATGCCCAAATTAGATAGATGCGTATTTGTATAATGCCATCTAGCGGGAGATAATGATTGCAAATTACCATTTCTTCATTTGATTTTATTGTACCAAGAAATAGGTCAAAAGCCAGTGCAATAAACTACGCCAAAAACAACACAACGAATAGGAATACTGCATTTACTTCTTCCCCCCCCCCCCTCAAAATCCGATTTTCCTTGTTTGTGTGGACAGGAAATCCACCTTCCATTGCTTCCTGTATTGTTCAGCCTAAGTCTTCAATCTTTACAAAATGACAAAATTTCAGAATATCCCAATTTAAAGCATCTACAGACGATGAGGTGTTTTATAATCATATGTCGGGGTTTGCTCTTCATAGAGTAGAAAACATTGCGGGAAATGGAGAAAATGCTGGTTACCAGCATTTTCCCTCTTTTCCACGCTGTTTTCTATAGGCCTTTTCGGCCAGGCTGGTTAAAACTCGGGAGTGTTTGGTAAAGGGTTAATGAATATATGAGTTGATTCAGTATTATTGACTGTTCACTCAACCAATGAACGGACTGAAGGGGGTCAAACCCTTACCATACGACATGATTTTAGGCTTTTCCAAACCAAAGCACTTGCAGACGACAAGTTAAGTGCGGCTCTAACTGTGGTAGTAGTCTTTATTACGATAGAAAACAATATAGGGAAAGGAGAGAGCGCTCGTTATCAGTAAATGTTCTTTCCACAATGTTTTCAAAGGTCTTTTTTCTCAAGGTCTTTAAAAGTCGGGATTGTGTGGTAAACGGTTAATGTATTTTAAATGCATAATATAGAACTAGTTATCGCATAATCTTGATCTATTTTGTCTACAAACCGGCTGAAACATGAGTTAGGGTGGTCTTTTGGCATGCAGAAAATTAGTACAACAATATAAGAATTTTGACCTCCACGGCACATTTCTTCTCCAGAAATACACCGCTAAATACCGTTCTTAAAATTGTGAGATTCAGCTTAAAAACATAACGAGTCACACAATATTCTATCGAAATCTTTCTAGATACATTTCGTTGACAGTTTGTACATTCAATTTTTAACGTAGCCTATCAAGTCCGTTGGCAGCTTTCGCCGACATATTGATAAGTGTGACACGTGGTTGTTGTCGTTGCCATTCTATTTACATGGGCACCGCCATGTCAAAGATCATGTATTTGATAGCACATGGAAACCTAGTTGATACGGACGAAATTAGATCTACATGTATATGGAATCGACGGAATTGTGACGAGTGGGGTACATGGATGACGTAAAACTCAACCAACGTACCGTTGGGGACCGACAATATGTGTACTTCGGAATCACTCGTCACAACTCGGCCGATTCCGTACCTACATCTAACCTCGTCCGTATAACGGTCGTTTCCATTTGAACTGCGAACCACGTGATCTTATACATGGTGCGCCTCTGTCAGTCGTTTAGCAACGACATAAACAACCTCGATGAAGTTATTCCCATCTGTTTATCTGTCGGTGAAAACTTCAATCGGAATTGATAAACCACGTTAAATAATGAATGTACGAACTGTTTTCCAACTCAACTGAAATATAGTTAGAAAGATTTCGATAGAAAATTGAAACTCGGGTTTTCTTTTTTAAGAGGAGCCTTACAATTTTCAGAACGGTAAACCGGCGTATTTCCGGGTATGTACCGATCTGGTGCATATCAATCCACCAGATACAGCCGAGGAATTTGATGGCTCCCATCACCCGAAGTATGCCGAATGCTTTGGAATGAGTAACACCGTATAACGGATGTTTTTAAATGCTGTTAAAGTTTACGGATTGGGAAAAAACGCAGGATTTAAATTTTTACGATTTTATTTTTTTATTTACACACATGCGTAAAAAAAAGCTCACAGAAATATTCAGCACATGAATGACTTTTTACAAATCTCAACATTTTATATGTCGACTGCGGAGAAAATGGACAAATCTAAAGCATTGCCGTCCTGTGACTGAGGGAAAAGGTTTTAACGAGTAAACGGGTAAACCACAACTGGAAATTACTGTTGTCCCTCTATAAACAATACGTCTATGAAAGAATTAATAAATACTGAACCTCGTTGATTCTTTTCTTGACTACACCAAACATGCGACACGACTACCAAGGTATTCTAGAAGCAACCGTTACAAAACGGTAGAGAAAGCAGAGTTGGGTTTTTTGTCTTTTCTATAAATAACTTCACTCGTTTCGGAAGAACGGGTAGATCGATATAAAGAAAAAGCTCAATTGCACCGGCTAAAATAGGTCTTATAGCAGATGACATGGTTTTTGGTTACATAACTGTCACTCGTCACATCTCGGCTGATTCCGTACCTACATCTAACCTCGTCCGCAGAAAGGTGGTTTCCATTTTGAACTGCCAACCACATGATCTTAAACATGGCGGCGTCCATGTAAATCGCTTAGCAACGACATGAACAACCACGGTGAAGTTATTCACATCAACCGATTTGTCAGTGAAAGCTCCCAGCAGAATTGATAAACCACGCTAAAAACTGAATGTACAAACTGATTGTTAACGGAAATAAAAACGGTAAAACGCTGTACTTTCGGCGAAGAAAAGTACCCTGTAGGTGCATATTAAGCTACGTGTCACAGCCGAGGAACTTGATTACCGGATCACTCGAGGTTTGCTGAATGCATAACTGTGTGCCTTGAGAGGTCTTTCTGGTACCGTCTACTGGCCTGGTCACCCGAACCATTACATCGGCTACAGGAACCATTTTAAGCTGTAAGTGGAATCGGGGAATGTTGAAGTTGTCAGGGGTAAAATAGTCCTCGTAAAAGTAGCCTACATAATTCACAGTCAAAATCTAACTTTTTAACGGAAGTATTAAAACTAAATATTCATGAGCGCAAATTAGATACGAGTATTTTAATGTGTGTTTTTAGCTCCACTGGCCGAAGGTCAGCGGGCTTATGTCATGGCCCGTTGTCCGTCGTGCGTCCGTGTGTCCGTCCGTCCGTGCGTTAACTTTTATTTTAAACATCTTCTTCTCTGAAACTACCCAGCCAATTTTTTTCGAGGTTTGCTGAATGCATAATTGTGTGACTCTAGAGGTCTTTCTGGTACCGTCTACTTGCCTGGTCACCCGAACCATTACATCGGCTACAGGAACCATTTTAAGCTGTAAGTGGAATCGGGGAATGTTGAAGTTGTCAGGGGTAAAATAGTCCTCGTAAAAGTAGCCTACATAATTCACAATCAAAATCTAACTGTTTAACGGAAGTATTAAAACTAAATATTCATGAGCGCAAATTAGATACGAGTATTTTAATGTGTGTTTTTAGCTCCACTGGCCGAAGGTCAGCGGGCTTATGTCATGGCCCGTTGTCCGTCGTGCGTCCGTGTGTCCGTCCGTCCGTGCGTTAACTTTTATTTTAAGCATCTTCTTCTCTGAAACTACCCAGCCAATTTTGATGAAGCTTCAGAGAAATGATCCTGCCATGGTCCTCTTCAGAATTTCTTAAAAGAATTTAATCCCTTCAAAAACTCTGGTTGCCATGGCAACAAAACTTAAAAATATTGGAAATCTTTGAAAATCTTCTTGTCTGAAACCATAAGGCCTAGGGCTACCAAATTTGGCATGTAGCTTTATCTAGTAGACCTCTATCAAGTTTCTTAAAATTATAGCCCTGGGGTCAAATTTGACCCCGCCCCGGGGGTCATAAGTTTTACATAGGCTTTTATAGAGAAAACTTTAGAAATCTTCCTGTACCTAGCCATAAGGCCTAGGGTTACCAAATTTTGCATGTGGCTTTATCTAGTGGGCCTCTACCAAGAGTGCCTAACTTATAGCCCCGGGGTCAAATTTGAACCCACCCTGGGGGGGGTCACAAGTTTTACATAGGATTATATGGAGAAAACTTTAGAAATCTCCCTGCACCTAAGGCCTTGTGCTACCAAATTTTGCATGTGGCTTTATCTAGTGGGCCTCTACCAAGAGTGCCCAACTTATAGCCCTGGGGTCAAAATTGGCCCTGCCCCAGGGGTCACAATTTTTATATGGGCTTATATAGACAAAACTTTAGAAATCTCCCTGTACTCAGTCATAAAGCCTAGTGTTACCAAACTTTGCATGTGGCTTTATCTAGTGGGCCTCTACCAAGAGTACCCAAATTATAGCCCTAGGGTCGAATTTGACCCCACCCCAGGGGTCAGAAGTTTTACATGGGCTTGTGTTGTGAAATCTTTAGAAATTTTCTTGTTAATTACCATAAGAACTTGGGCTACCAATTTTAGTCCTGTCTCAGGGGTCTTATGTTCAAAACCAATTGGCCAAGTATTGTAATGTTTGGCATATAGGGATTTTATGTATTAGCCAGTGGAGCGATACAGGGCCATCATGGCCCTCTTGTTTAGCTTACCTGAGCACGAGGTGCTCAAGGTGAGCTTTTATGATCGTGCTGTGTCCGTCATGCGTCGTCCGTCGTCAACCTTGTGTACACTCTAGGGGCCACATTTTTATTCAGATACTCCTGAAACTTGGTCAGACTGTTTGTCTTGATAATATCTCGAACAAGCTCGAAATTGGGCAATGTTAGTGTAAAAGTAGGTAACTGGACTAAATCTAAAGGAAAACCTTGTGTGCACTCTAGAGGCCACATTTTCAGCTGTATACTCTTCAAACTTGGCCGAAACGTTTGTCTGGATGATATCTCGGACAACTTCGAAATTCGGTCATGTCGGGTTAAAAAGTGTGTCACTGAGTCATATCTTAGAAAAACTTTGTGTGCTCTCTATGGGCAATACTTTTAGCTCGATACTCTTGAAACTTGGTCAGGGTATTTGTCTTGATGATATCTCGAACAGGTTCGAAAGTGGGTCATGTCAGGTAATAGGTCACTGGGCTAAATCTTAGAAAAACCTTATTTGCACACTAAAGGCCACTTTTTTAGCCTGATACTCATGAAACTTTGTCTGAATGATTATCTTGATATCTCGGACAGGTTTGAAATTTGGTCATGTCTGGTCAAAAAGTAGGTCACTAGGCCAAATCTTAATAAAACATGTGTGCACTCTAGAGGCCACATTTTAAGTCTGATACTCATGAAACTAGGTCAGAGTCTTTGGCTAGATAATATCTCATACAAGTATGAAAATGGGTCATGTCTGGTGAAAAAGTAGGTCACTAGGCTAAATCTGAAGAAAACCGTGAGTGCCCCACAAAGGCCATATTTTCAGTCTGATACTCCTGAAACTTCGTCAGATTGTGAACTCTGGGGGCCACATTTTTAGCCTGATACTGATGAAACTTGGTCAGAATGTTCGTCTTGGTGATATCTTAGACAGGTTTTAAATGGGGTCATATCAGGTCAAAAAGTAGGTCAATTAGATAAATTTTAGGAAAATCTTGTGTGCACCATAGAGGCCACTTTTTTAGCCTGGGACTCCTGAAACTCGGTCAGAATAATTGTCTTGATGATATGGTAGACAAGGTAGAAATCATGTCACGTCAGGTCAAAAAGTAGTTCACTGGGCTAGATCTTAGAAAAGCTTGTGTGCACCGTAGAGGCCACATTTCAGCCTGATACTCATGAAACTTTGTCAGAATGTTTGTCTTGATGGTATCTTGGACAAGTTGAAAATGTGGTAATGTCAGAATGTTTGTCTTGGTGATATCGTAGACAAGTTGGGAATCATGTCACGTCAGGTTAGAAAGTAGGTCACATGGCTAAATCTTATAAAAAAAAAAACATTTTCAGCCTGATACACATGAAACGTCATCAGAATGTTTGTCTTGATAAAAGTTGTCTATATGCAGTCTAGAGGCTACATTGTCAGTCTGATACTCATGAAACGTCATCAGAATGTTTGTCTTGATAATATCTCTGACAAGTTCAAAAGTAAGTCAAGTCAGTCAAAAGGTATGTCACTTACACTCATGTGTTTTACATCATTAAAACTAGGATTTCTTCAGCTTCATCAGCCGTAGATAACTTTACTTAGGTGAGCACTTTAGGGTAAAGGGCCCTCTAGGCTTTACTTTCAATATATTGATTTATGATACTGTTATTGGATTCGAACCTTCGATTTCCTCCTGTTTGAATTTCAGTATATCCGGTTATCGATTTTTATCTTGGCCAAATTGTTCGGTGTGATTAATGATGTGGTCTGATGTCTACTGGCTCTTCTATTTATACACTTATCTATACCGTAAGAAATTGTCCGCCATATCCGAAAACAACGGCTTTTGCGGACAGTATTGATTATGATCCGACTGCACTGTGCAGAGAATATGCTGTTTAATCTTGAATCTATACCCACAACTTCTCAAGTCAAGCCCATAAGATAGAATTCTTTCCGGGTTTGTACTTTCAGCCGTCGAAAGAATTTGAGTTTATGATAATATGGGTTGCAACACGCGAAAAGGTGCATTCGGACATTTGCGTAAAGTGTCGTCTCGGATCAGCCTGCGCACTCTGCGCAGACTAATCCGAAACGACACTTTCCGTTTTTATGTTATTTTCTGTTTTGCGCAAGTCTACTGTTGGACAAAATCTAGTGTAATCGTAAAGTGCCGTCTCGGATCAGCCTTCGCGGACTGCGCAGGCTGATCCGAGACGACACTTTACGCAAATGTCCGAATGCCCCTTTTCGCGTGTTGCAGGCCAATTATGTGGCGCTGAAGGATTTAACCCTTATCCTGCTAAGTAACTAAAAATGAAATGTTCAATTCCATAGTAACACCCCAAATATTGTTATTTCAAAGTTATGTTTTGGGGAATAATATCTCCTTGTCGGACAGTGTAGATCCAAGATCAGACTGCACGTTCTGTGCAGTCTGTTCTTGATCTACACTGTCTGTAAAAAGTCAGTGAGTCGCGCTTAGCGCCCTAAGGGTTAAATTTTGGATGCCTCAGTCTGCTATAAGTAGTATAGAACCAGGGTCACGTGACATGTAATGACTGTTGCGGGACACGTAATCTTCTAGAGAAGCGTATTTATACCGGATATAGTGTTGACGCGCCGGAAGTAGTATCTTTTAAAAAAAAACACCCACATATCGAATTACCATACCAGAAAATTATGTTCATATGAGCCTTGCTCTGGCAAAAGGAGCCTTCACATGATTATGGATCCATAAAATCAATTTTGTTTAAAATCCGACTGCATTGTCAGATAGAATGGTCCTTTGACATGCAGAAGATTGAGCAATGACAAAAGCTTTCGATCCAGGTCGGACTGCGCAGGCTGACCTAGGTCGATATCTTTTGAGGATGCATTAAACCTCCTTTTCAGAGAGTGCAGTTCATTTATTCCATATTCTATTTTCAGATAACAGCATTGTCAAATGTTTCTCAACCTTCTCCAGAACTTACAGATCAAAATGTCGATCCAGGCCCACCATATCTCATCCCAAGTGATGAAGAAATCAGCCAAATGGACGAAAATAAGATGATGCACGTTTATTGGAGGTAAGAATGTGCATTTCATGCTACTAAAGAATTAGTTCGACGGCTAATACATGCAAAACCGTCTACCCTCATGGTTGTCTTTCCCCGTTCATAATGAACTTCAACTTGACACAACTCGGCTGATTCCGTATCTTCATCTGATCTCTTTCGTATCAACGAGGTTTCTATTTTGAAACACTCTCGGTCACATGATCGTAAACATGACGCAGCCCTTTAAAAGTTGATTAGCAGTGAAAATAACAAATATAGCAAAGTTATTCGAATCTATCAACCTGTCGGCGAAATTGACTATCCATGTCAAAAAATGAATTTACAAACTGTTTGTCAACGGAAATGTATCTGTAAAGATGTCGACAGAAAATTCTAACAGATGTTCTGTTTTTATACGGGGTTTTATAAATTACTGGAAGTAAAGCGGTGTATTTCGGCGATAAATGTATCGCTCAAGCAATGGAAAGTTGTGAGAGAGAAATGAATCTTGTCGCAATGACTATCATCAATCCTCGGAAAGAAATTGGCCGAGCAGGGGATCGGACCAGCAACACCCTGTTCTCAAATCAGGCTACGGGGGCTCGGTCGATAAAAATTTTGAGTTGTCCATACTCAAAGAATTAGCAGACCTACGAAATAAATGTATTTTAAATGATGGAATGTTTCTTAAAAAGGTTAGAAAACATTGTGGGACAAGAGAAAACTGTTGTTAGTAACATTTTTCCTTTCCCACAATGTTTTTAAAAGGCTTCTTACGAAGGATCGTCAAAACACTAGATATTATGGTAATAGAACGTGCAGTCTGATCTTGGATCTCCACTGTCCGATAAGAAGATACCTTTCTCCAAAAAATAAATATGAAATATCGCCAATCGGGTTTTTACTCGTACTATCGGCTTGATGGTTTCATTCAATTTAGTTAGCAAGATAATGGTTAATTATTACCCAAGAGCTAAAATATTGAAACTTGCGGCAATAAAATTTATATTTGAAAAGTCCTCAACAAGCAGTCCAACTAAAACATCAAACTAACCGAGGGGGGGAGGGGGATTTCGTTTACTTAACCCATAGGCTGCTAAGCGTGAATCAAGGACCTTTTGCGGACAGTGTAGATCAAGATCAGACTAAACAGAACGTACGGTCTCGACATGCAGTTCCGATAGGGAGATATTTTTAACCCCCAAAAATTACTTTAAAATAGCAATTATGGGTTTTTACTGTCGGCATTTCCTTTATCTTATTGAACAGGTTAAGGGGTAAATCCAAACTGATAAAGAAAAGCCGAGCCCCGATAGCTCAGTCGGTAGCGTACAGGACTTGGGAACGATCCCCGACTCGGCCAATGTCTTTACGAGGATTGATGATAGTCAGTGCGACACGATTCATTCCTATCTCACCGCTAACCTTTGTTCCGACGCCGGTTATGTGGGAAAGTAGCCAGTGGCTAGGAAAGAATATTGTGCGGAGTACTGGTAAAAGAAAGTCTAGGAAAGCATGGATAGGTGCACTGCCCACCACGATATAACTGAAATTATGTTGAAACGGCCTTAAACACCATATAACCATGAAAAAGAAAAGTGGGTATAAAAAGTTTAGATGTCTGTAAAACAGAAAATTATTCCCGCGCAGGTAAATGTGATTTAGCCCATATTTTATCACTTTTTGTACGACTTTCCTTGTAACTTGCAGCAGACCTCTTGAGAAAACAATTTGCCCAAAGACAAGCTTGCTCTTGGCGAACATATTTTCCTTTTGCAAAAACTGATTTTAAATGCTTATATTTACCCTTTAAATAAACCCAAGGCGGGCTGAATTAATGCAACTGTCTGTATCGCTCTGTTTCATCTTTTGCTGCATAAATCGTTAATACATATAAACATAAGATTTTTTTTAGCCCGCGTGTCAAGGTCCAGCTATCAACTGAAACAGTGCTGAAAATGTAAAAAAAATACTTGCTAGAAGGTCTTGATCTTTTTTCCATATTAATCTTCTTAATATTATGAAAACATTTTCTTTCCTTCAAATGTTATTTTCTGTTTTGTACCAGATTGAAAACATTTGCAGACGACCAATTAAATGTTGTTCAACTGATGATTTCTATCTAAATAGGGCAGAAAACATTGTATGAAGAGGAGAAAATGCTGACTACTAGCATTTTCTCGTTCTCACACAATGTTTTCAAAAGCCATCTTCCTCCGGGTCGTTAAAATTCTGCATTGTGCGGAAAAGGGTTTTGAAGGTTTGTGTAAGGACCGCTTTAAATCTTTTCATACCATAGACGACACCAGAATCTTTTGTGGACAGTGTAGATCAAGATCAGACTGCACGTTCTGTGCAGTCTGATCTCTGGTCTACACTGTGCATTGCTGTATTCTGGATTATGACCAAACTGTCTCTTGATCTTGCAGAGAATATTTTTGAGCCTTTGAGAAAATGTAATTTATTTATTCAGAAGGGAAAGAGTTAATCTACGATTAGTGATAAAATGATAAATTCTGTAGGTACCTCTGTTCATTGTCTCCTAGAGGCCACATTATCAACCTTTCGAGATCAAATTCTAATTCTGAAATTCATGAGAAGTCATCAGATGGGCTGTGACATCTTATTTAAGCCAATCAGATAATTTCTCTTGAAATAAAGAATATGAATTTAGTCAATGATTGAATTTAGAAATTATGTTGAGTTTGCAATCTAATATAGAATTTTTCTACATTTCAGGTACATTAATTTGATACAAATCTTGTGTCGCGATATTGTTCGTATAGGCAGTTTAAAAGATGGCGGAAAAGAGATTTGTTTAGACGGAAAGTTTAAACCGACGTCTCCGTGTTTGGTTTACTCGTTTGGGTAAGTCTTTTAACCCATTATCCTGATAAATAAGTGAAATGAAAGGTTTAACCATTAAGCTGCTAAGCCCGACTCACTGACCTTTTGCGGACAGTGTAGATCAAGATCAGACTGCACAAAATGTGCAGTCTGATCTTGGATCTACACTGTCCGATATGGAGATATTTTTTCTCCAAAAAGTAAGTTTTAAATGACATTATTCGGGTTTTTGCTCTTTTTTTTTTTTAAAGTTTTTATTTATTTTATTTAGCAAGATGGGGGTTAACCGATCATAAAACCCCAACATTTGTTATTTCAAAGGTATCTTGGGGAAAAGATAATCTCCTTATCGGAAAGTGTAGATCCAAGATCAGACCGCACGTTCTGTGCAGTCTGATCTTGATCTACACTGCGCATTGAGTCGCGCTAAGCAGCCTTAGGTTAACAATCTCGTGTAACCCTTTTTCCAAGAAGCCCTTGTTTTACCCTAAGGTAGAGGGCTTTTGAAACATTGCAGGAAAAAGAGAAAGTGCTGAATAACAGCATTTTCTCTTTTTGCCCACAACCTTTTCTGCTCCATCAAACATATATCAGAGCTCCAGATAGAGGGAGTGATTTTGATTTCATGATTGAAAATATTAATTATTCTCCACTAAACCCTATGTTTTGGGTACTCATTAGAATCGTCTCATCGAGACGATTCTAATGAGTACCCACAACATAGGGTTTCAAAAAGAAATAATGGATTTAGAATACTATCACTCCCTCTTATCTGGAGCTCTGATAAATCACATTGTTTTAGCCCCATTTAGTTTGTCGTCAGCAAATGCGTCAATATGGATAAAGTAGTTGTTTGTTTGTTGGTTTGTTGGCTGGCTGATTGGCGGGCTGGTTGATTGGCTGGCTGGTCGATTGATCGATCGATCGAATGTTGCTGCCGATGATGACGATGATTAAGGCGATTTTTATCATTATAATACTGTTTCTTTTTTCCCGCAGTATCAATAATCAGTGGGACTTCGACAGAGGTATTGTAGAAAGGTTTGGCTGTGACGTTCACTGTTTCGACCCCAGGTATATTGTTTTCTTCTTCATGATTTTGAGGGTCTGTTCAATCTGATCTTGATCTACACCATCAACAAAAAGTCAAGGGGGTCGCCTACGAGAACTAATAACTTAATCTTACTCAGAACAGCAAGTGAAAAGAATCCTTGCCTCTAAGAAGCATTTATAGTTGTTTTCGTTGTTAGATGGATGGATGGATGGAGATGGATGGATGGATGGATGGATGGATGGATCGATCGATCGATCGATGGATGGATCGATCGATGGATGGATCAATTGATGGATGAATGGATCGATTGATTATCATAATTCCTTGCCATGTAGAAGTCAAGATGGTGTTTCTTTTGTCATTCTATTCACAGCATGAAGAGAGAAACATCTCGTATAAGCGATCATATCTGGTTTTATAAATGGGGTCTCGGAGCGCGAAATGAAGTAAACAAACAAGGATGGACGATAAAAACCCTCGGTGAAATTCGCAAACTGTTGGGCCATACAAATGTGAGTGAGTCATACTCTGTGAAAAGGTGGTTTATGCATCTGGAATAAATTATCGACCCATGTTAGCCTGCCCACTGCGCGCAGGCTGACAAGAATCGGTACTTTTTGGTATGACTAAATTTCCTGCATGTCTTAGGACCATTCTACCTCATGCATGACACATCTTTTTTCCCAGAGCGCCACATGGATATTTTAACCTCAGCCAAGCGCTACCATAGGTTAACGACCCTTAGACAGAAAGTCTTGAAAAACATTGTGAGAACAGGTGAAAAAGCTGGATACCAGTTTTTTTTCCTTTTCCCACAATGTTTTGAACCATTTCCAAGAAAAAATTTATAGTTTGATTTACATTTGATTTTTCGTCTGCATATACTTTCAATTTTTAAGAGTAAGAAAGAGTTATTGTTTTATAATTTTGGCTATATTTCAACCATGTCTCGGCGACAAAATATTAAGAGCTATGCTCCGACAAAAACGGGCTTGATGCATTTCCGTGATCCATGGTACCAAGCAAGGTATGACATACTCATTGATCCATAATATCCAAGTTTTTTAACAACAAACTTCATTATGAGAGAGACTGGCCCTTGCACATACAGAAAATTGACCAATAGCGAAAAGTTTCGACCTAGGTCAGCCTGCGCGAACTGCGCAGGCTGACCTCGGTCGATACTTTTCGCAGATGCATTAAGGCCCCTTTTCACTGAGCATGGCTCATTTGTTTATGTCTTTCCCATGTTTCACCAGTATTGGGCTGGAGATGAGCAATGCCTTGCTTAAGGGCTCACGTGACCAGAATTGCCATTCGGGATCGAACAAGAAATATCAAATGAAATGCCTAAATCACTGAATCATGAAGGATGTAGATAAATAATTATACACACTGATATTCTCGTATTGTTAGAAACCATATTGAAATAAAAAGGCATATTTCGCACACCAAGGCAGCTACGTTTAAATAGATGGTTCTGGTTTTTTGCGTGATGGATGGTATAAGACCGAGAATATTGAAACATCGGTCTTTCTACCATGCTTTCTTCATGTTCATGAGCCGTGCTTTTTGAAAAGGGACTTAATGCATCTATAAAAGTTATCGACCCGGGTCAGCTTGGCTGACTTGAGTCGAAACTTTTTGCCATCGGTGGATTTTCTGCATTTCAAAGGACGTTGTACCTTATGATCCAATTTGTTGTTGTACAAAATGGATTTTATAGATCCCTAATTTTGTGATGACTTTTCTGGTATAATGCACCACAGAGATTCATCAAATCCCCGTTTGCCAGATTTTGGCTCATATACAGTATATTTCACCTCTCGTCTCGTTTCAGCGTAGCATAGACATTCTAAAAATAGATATTGAAGGTGGCGAATGGGATTCCATCCCACAAATGATCTCATCAGGTGCCTTAGATGACGTCAAGCAAATCTCCATGGAGACGCATTTTGCAAAAGCTCTTCCTCATTCGGCGACATATTGGGGCAATGTTAAGCCCAGTATACAACTCCGTTCCTTAAGACAATTGTATGAATTCGGATATAGAATATTCATGCGAGAACGGAACATGTGGGCACATCAAATGTGGCCGACATTTCATCACTACATCACGACTGTCAACGAAATATCTGTGATAAAGAAGACAAAATAGTAGTTTACGTGATACCAGTGTGTGCCTTCCTTGACGTGTGTCGTCAGTACTTGCATTGTTTTCATTTTGAAGGCTTCATCTTGCTCAAGTCTGCACGACACTTGGTCAAAATGATTGCCTTCTCGGTTAAGTTTGAATCTGGATAATTAGGTCATCTAGTCCAATTTTTAAAAAGCTATTTCAACATTTGTGAAACTTTTTCAGAATGTTTGTAAAAATAGTAGGATTATCTTAGCCAGATATAGGTATAATATTGGTCACTCTGTGTCGGTCCAAAAGTAGGTGTCTTACCGATACCTGAATAAGAAGTCGTTTTATGGTCACTATAGAATAAAAAAATTAGCTCCAGGCCCTAGGACACTCACTAATTATGTTTTTTCTGGATTACATCTCACCAAATTTTGGACATTTGGCACCAGATAAGGGAAAGCCCTAGTGTACATTGTAAAGAACACATTATTATACTGCAAAAAATTTTCTCGTGATCTGATTGGATAATATGCCCCGAACATATATATCATGTTCAAAACCAACGTAAAAGCAGTTTCCCTTTCGGAAGCCCCGTATACATGACTACACTTTCAACACGACATCCAAAATGGCGGCGTCGATCAAGATTAACATCAAGATTATTCACCAAACAGCACGTTTTACCAAGGTTTCAGTGACGTCAGTTCCCACTGACGTCAGTTTTCATTGAATTGGGGGTACTCAGAGGGGAAATTCTACCTCGTCAGCGTACTCAATTTTTGAAACAAAAAAAAAACAGGTAAATTTCGCTTAACACACCTTGGAATGGTAAAACTTTGCAGTATAATAAATTCGTTGTACGGTCAGGTGGCAGGGGACTTGGAAACTTGTTCACGGCTGTGGAGAATAATGTCGCCACCTCGCCTTCGGCTCGGGGCGACATTATTCTCCACAGCCGTGAACAAGTTTGCAAGTCCCCTGCCACTTGACCGTACAACTAATAATGTACCCTAAAGCTTTGTATTGATGATTTGATGTGCAAATTTGATAATGTACATGTATTTTCTTTCGGTATAATAAATTTAATTTAATCTTTAGAAAACCATGAATTCATTCTGGAGGCAATAACTTCAGAGCTATTGTGAAGGAATTTGGCCTGAGTATTTCTCTTAGCAATTTTTTCCACAAGATAGAGAGCGAAGAAATGAAAGCCAACAGCTAGGCCACAAGCTCGAACCTAGGACACACATGTGTAAACTGTAGATGCTAAATTTTTGTCCCAGTTTTGTTGAAACTTAGGAATTTTATTCACAAATCATACTAAATAGCAGCCCCATTCTATTTCTGAAATGAAAAAGTAGCACAATTTCTGATTAGCTAAACCAAGTAAGTTAGCTGATCAGAAAGTGAGTTCCTTTGAAATTTACATAAGTGTTGAGAATTATAATCAGATAACAGTGTAGAAATAATAGTGAATAATGAGCCCATTGTCAGAGTATTTGTTTTGATATCAAGTGAGCGATTTAGGGCCTTCGGGAACCCTCTCGTTGCAAAGTGATTACCTTTAAACAGCGCGGCATTATTTTGTCTCACTCAAGATAAAACTGCCATTCCTTTGAAGGAAAGAGATACATGTAGTTGCAATCTTTACTTCATCACGCGACAAAATTTCAGACTTGTCAGAATCCAAAGTGCTTGCAGACAACAAATTAAATGGGGCTAAAGAGCTGAAATTTGCTTTTTGAGTGGAAAACATTGTGGAAAAAGGAGAAAATGCTGGTTACCAGCATTTTCTCCTTTTCCCTCAATGTTTTCAAAAGGCTTTTTTTTCTACCCAGGGTTGTCAAAATGCGGAGTTGTTTGGTAAAAGGTTAGTATATTTTCATCACAAATACGAAATGCTTCTCTAACCATGTCTCATCATCCGGTTGGATGGTACAAAACTTTCTCACCGATCATATGACTAGCATTAAAATAAATGACGTGGTGTGAATCTAGAATGATTTGATACAACCGGTCGCTGTTACATGGCCGCGACCAGACGAGAAGAAAAAGTCGTCTGCAATAGAATATTGTGTGAACTTGCTTATCTATCTAACGCTGCATGACTTTAATAGGCAAAACTTGTATAATTGTATGTTTGCTTTAGGGCAGAAGGCACATTGATTCCTATTTATCATTAAAGCGCCCTTTACAACTTAAGTTGCTTTTGCGACAAAGGTAAAACAGGATAAGACTGCAGGAAACGTGCAGGCTAATTCTTTATCTCTAGCCGAGCCCCGGTAGATTAGTTGGTAGTGTTCAGGAACAGGGTCGCTGGTTCGATCCACGGCTCGGCCATTTTCTTTCCGAGGATTGATGATAGTCATTGCGACATGATTCATTCCTCTTTCACCGCTGACTATTATTTCGACAGTTGTTATGTGCTAACGCAGCCCGTGGCTTTTAAAGAATATTGTGCGGAATACTGGTTAAAGAAACTCCAGGAAATCATTGGAAGATGCACTGGCCGCCTTGATATAACTGAAATAATGTTGAAAACGGCGTTAAACGCAATACAGTCAACACTCTTTATCTACACCGTCTGCTTTGCTTAGACATTCTAGAAACTGCAATTGGTTGAGACTTATTTCTAGCCTAAAATGTTTGGTAGGTTTATTCATCGGTGTAAAGGCAACAAGCCATGTACGAAAATGTGGCGTGCTTTTCTTTAGCTGATTGTAAGTATTCAACTGTTGCATTGTAAAGGCTCTTCAACTTTTTCACTACATGAAAAGAAAATTAGCCTTGTCCAAATTGAAAGCATTTGCAGACAACAAATCAAACGTGGCTCAAAATATGAAATCTGGCTTATTGACATTAAGAAAAAAATGCTGTAAATCATTATTTTCAACTTTTCCCACAATGTTTTCAAAAGCCCTTCTTTCACGGGGTTGTTAAAAAGTCGGGATCGTGTAGTAAAGGGTTAATCAGAACAGTTTGATTAATTTACTTAACTCTTGACCAGACGACAAAATTTCAGACTGGCCCAATTTGAAAGAATTTGCAGACGACCAGTTGAAAGTAGCCCAAATAATAAAATTTGTCCTTGATAGGGTAGAAAACATTGTGGGAAAAGGAGAAAATGCTGGTTACCAGCATTTTCTCCTTTTCCCATAATGTTTTCAAAACCTTTCTTTCTCAGAGTCGTTAAAAGCCGGCTTGTATGGTATAGGTTAAACAAATAAGCCATGCTCTGGCCAGAGGGGTTTAATGGATCTTTGTGACGCATTATACCAAACAACTTATCACATAGTTGTGGATCCATAAAATCCATTTAGCCTAATAACCGACTGAATCATGAGGTGCAGCGGTCTTTAGACATGCAGACAATTTACATATTGAAAAAGATTCAATGCAGGTCAGCATGGGTCGATACTTTTCGCAGATGCATTAAACCACCTTTTCACAGACCGTGACTCATGTTGATTTTTCTAGATTTACAAATACATGTGTGTCATGCTCTGTGAAAAGGGGGCTTAATGCACCTGCAAAAAGTATCGACCTAGATCAGTCTGCGAGGTCCGCGCAGTCTGATCTGTGTCGAAACTTTTTGCTATTGAACAATTTTATGCGGTTCAATGGGCCAGTCTACCTCATGAATCACTCGGTTGTAAGACAACATGGCTTTTATTGATCTATTATAATAATGATGACTTGCTTGTTATTATGCATCACGGAGATGCATTAAGCCCCCTTTTGTCAGAGCGTGGGTTATGTAATTTAATGTAAACTTTGAAATGGTTCAGAATTAGAAATTTACAAACTTTTTTTATTCAAAAACACAGGCAAGATTTTGATTTGAAGGATGTAGGTGGTGTAGATCAAGATCAGAGAGCACATGATTAAATCTCTGCCAGACAACAAAGTTGTCAAAATTGAACGCATAAATTTACAGGCGAAAAATGAAATCCGGCACAAATGATTGGATTTATCTTGGAAAAGTTAGAAAAACAGTATGGGGCAGGAACTAAATGCTAGTTAGGTTCATTTTCTGCTTTTCCCACACAAAGTTTTCAAAAGTTTTCTTTCTCCGGGTCGTTAAAACCCTTTACAACACAGTCTCGAGTTTTGACGACCGTTAGGGAGAAGCCTTTTGAAAACATGGTGGGAAAAGGAGAAAATGCTGGTTACCGCTGGTAACCAGCATTTTATCCTTTTCCCACCATGTTTTCTACCCCTCCAATGGGGACTTTCTGTTTTTGAGTCACAATTATCTTGTTGTCTGCAAAAGGTTTAAAGTTGGACAAGGCTAAAATTTTGTCGTCTGGTAAAGGGTTAAAACTCAGAATTGTACGGTAAAGCGTTAAATTGCTGTTGATCTTAATTTGCTTTGTAAGACATATAGCGCTGATTAAAACTGCCTTTGAAATTGCAGTAGTCTACCTTTGTCTTTTTAACAACGTAACTTGTCAGCTCCTTTAAGAACTGGCAGCAGTCCACTCCAGAAACATGCTTTTAAAATATGTGTTGGCCATACAAAAGTGCTATGCTCTGTGAAAAAGGGGCTTAATGCATCTGCAAAAAGTATCGGCCCATGTCAGTCTACACTGTCCGCGCAGGCTGACCAGTGTCGAGACTGGTCGCTATTTGTAAATTTTCTGCATGTCCAAGGACCAGTCTAGTGGATGATTAAGTCAATTGTTGGACTAAATGGATTTTACGGATATAACTTATTGTAAGCTGTTTAGCCCCGTTTTCAACATTTTTTCGTTTATATCACGGTGGCCAGTGCACCCATTCATGCTTTCATGGAGTTTCTTTTACCAGTACTCCGCATGTGATAACATGAGCGAGCAATCGTTTTTAGCCCAGATGGTGCTCACTTTGAGAGTTTATATAGTTAAACACCATTTTATCTATACCG
Organism: Hippopus hippopus; assembly: GCA_946811185.2. Taxonomy (NCBI): domain Eukaryota; kingdom Metazoa; phylum Mollusca; class Bivalvia; order Cardiida; family Cardiidae; genus Hippopus; species Hippopus hippopus. The sequence goes on along the minus strand of OX328098.1, from coordinate 40,801,633 downwards.
CACTCGCAATAGTTTACATGGTCTTTGACTGTTTGAATGGTCAAAGGTCTTCACAACGTCATGAAATAAAGAATGATCGGCGATTTGGCAAAAGGGGTTTTGACATTTTTGACCAAATAAGTCCGAATGATAGTAAAGGAAAAAAAACGAACGGAATGGAACCCAGGCTACATTATACTAAGCAAGTCAACAAATACCGGTAATTATGGATCCATCAAATCAATTTAGTCTAACAACCTACTGAATCATGGGGTAGAATGGTCCTTGGCCACACAAAAATTTTAGCAGGAAATAGCAAAAAGTTTCGACTCATGTCAGCCTGCGCGGACTACGCAGGCTGATATGAGTCGATACTTTTTGCAGATGCATTAAACCCCCTTTTCCCAGAGCATGAGTCAAATAATAATACGTCCACAGGTCAAAGATAAGAATCACTTCAGACATACTGCACTGTCCTGTTCATGGCTATCGTCTCCTACCGAATTGTGTGCAATGATAGGTTTCGTTTGTGTGCTGTCTCTTTTTACCTTGGTCACAGGACAACAGGAATTATTAAAGAATCATGACATGGAGATGGTCTTGTTCACACATAACTGGTACTGCTCGGGCTGCACGTTAACGACCAGCAAGGATCATCTAACAGGATACCACAGTGCTCTTGTGACCAACAGGTTTAGTTTAAACATATTTATTTAACATCGATTGAAAAACAAGTTCTTACAACTTATACTGTTCTCTCTCGATTCTGCTGCCTGGAAAATAAGGACAGTACTTGCGCCGAATGTGTAGGCCAATGAACGGTCCCAAAGTTGACATCCGCTCCCGGGTATCGAACTCAGGACCTTATGGTTACGAGGCCGACGCTCTACCTCACAACCACGGTTACCAACAGGGTGGGCCACAAATGACGTGTACAAATGGATTTTTTCTTGTCTCATCATAGGCCACTGGAACTCCATTGGTCTATCAAGGTATACCGGTACCAAAGTTTTCATTGCTCAATCATCAGGTACCGTTTCCAAAAGTAGCAAACTCGCGTTTCGCTTCTATATCGTATATAAAAACAGTTGTTATATTCTATATAGAGGTGGTAAGCCAACGTGCTACTTTTAGTAACAGTGTTCGATGATCGACAAATGGTATTTCGGTGTTCCCTGGGCTTCAAAGGCCTGTGGTCAGTTGCAGTATTCACAATACTGAAATATAGTTTTAAACCTTCATCACACAATCAACACTGAGGAACAAAGAACTAGTTAAAAATTGTGGGGAAAAAGAGAAAATGCAAGTAACCAGCATCTTCTCCTTTTTCTCCACGGCGTGCCAGCTGAGTCCGGAAGCCTTTAAAAACCCAACATGGCTTCAATGAAGGCGCATGAGGCTAAGAAAGGAGCTAATTAGAGGTCTAGTAGCGACCAAAAGTAAACAATGCAGGTGTTAAAATGAAGTTTAAGTCCAGATAAAAAGTAAACTAAAGATGGAACAACTCGGCAACTTTTAACCTAGTTTTAAAGCTCAAATAGCGGCCAAAAGTAAACAATGGAGTGTTAAAATGCATTTGAATTTAAAAGCATGGATATCATTGTGAAGATGACAATCTGTTATTGTATGGTCAGTCTAAGTGTTAGTCGTTGCCTGAAAAATGAATTTAAAAGTAGGTCACAAGTTGCCAGGCCACTCTGTCTTTTGTTTACTTTTAACCTGGTTTTAAATTTCATTTTTCTGCCATCGACTAACTCTTGGACCAAACATACAATAGCAGATAGTCATCTTCACAATAACCACCTTACTAAAAAAGAAAACAGTATGATTTCATTTTGAATGAATTTAAACCCCGCATTGTTAACTTTGGCCGACACCAGGCCTTTAAGGTACCCTAATAACATCAGTCGTGTAAGAAGCAATGACTCCTATGACTTAGTGACTCTCAATCCTTATCCTGCCGAATTTAAATTGTTGACGACAACAGAGATAAATTTTGTTAAATCTATTGACATTACGCAAGGTTTCTATGACCGAGGCTACCGAAAGAGCAGCGGATAGTGTAAAGAAAGATCAGACTGCACGAATGTGCAGGCTGATCTTACTTTACACTATTCGAAAAATACATCTATGGTGGCGAAGGGCAGGGTCAGAGTTAAATTGCAACCCTTTCAGACACCGTGATTTTGACGGGCTCGCTCAGGATGTTACAGTAGTCGGCGGGCATAGATATAACTTCACGGCCTATATAAAATTGCTGAATCTTGAAACTGGAGCCCTCTACCAGACCGTGGAACTGATGATGTCATGTCCACATAATGGTATAAATTAATTTATTTACGATTGATTGATTGATTGATTGATTATATGGTGTTTAGCGCCTTTTTCAACATTATTTCAGTTATATCGCGGTGCCCAGTGCACCTATTCATGCTTTCCTGGAGTCTCTTTTACCAGTACTCCGCACAATTTTCTTTCCAAGCCACTGGCTGTTTTCCCACATAACCATCGACGAGACGATGGTCAGCGGTGGGAGAGGAATTAATCCTGTCGCAATGACTATCATTAATCCTCGGAGAGAAATTGGCCGAGCCAGGGATCGAACCCACGACCCCATGTACTCTAATCCTACACGCTACCGAGTGAGGTACCGGAGCTCGGCAATTATTTACGAATGCCGTGTATTACTTTAAAGATCTTTCTTGTCAAAGATTTTGTTCGTTTGTATATAACAAATCCACAAAGATCAAACTACATTTGCATTCTTTACTCTTCAATTGTCATGTACATGAATAACTTCCCTTTGTCGTCAGAAATATGTGCTTATTTATAACCAAATGTTTCACTTAATAGAAAGACACTTGTTGCAAGTAGATTCTATCTTTTTTATACACTTAAGTTCAGTTTCGGGTTCTTTTAAATATCATTGTAAGGCCTACTATGTTTCAATATGGTTAAACCCTTTTCTTTACATGTGATAATTTGCTTGGCATAATGCATAACGAAGATACTTTAAACCTCATTTTGCCAGAACGCCGCTGATTTGATAACTAAATATGCTATGAACAAACTGTAGTCGACCAGCAATCATCTTTGATACCTCCATGCATTCGTTTCTCTCTATAAACCGTTTCGTTCTATCTCTATTGCTGCAGACGTTTCGATAGGGCCATGAATTTTATGGCACTAATAATGGTATATTTAAGGTCGCAAGACATATACCAAATTTGGTCACAACCCATACGTTCGTCAGGGTCAGTGGACGCTTGTCGGTGGCATTGCTGTTGTGCCACAAGGTATGTAACATTAGCAAATTATATTTTAACCCTTAGGCTGCTAAGCTCGACTCACTGACCTTATGCGGATAGTGTAGATCAAGATCAGACTGCACAGAACGTGCAGTCTGATCTTTGATCTACACTGTCCGATAAGGACATATTTTCCCCTGAAAAATTTGAAATGGCAACATTCGGGATTTTACTATCGGCTTAAAAGTTTCATTTCACTTATTTAGCAGGATAAGGGTTAATGTAGAGTTAGCTTAAATACTTTATTTCCTTCTTATCAGTGAATTACTGGGATTTCACAGTGAATAACACTACTAGTGATGATAGATATGGTATCATCACTAGTAACGATATAGTTTTAGAATGTTTGCCAGAATTTCTTTTTTCCTATATTGCTCTTATTATACCATTCTTGATACCTTTTAGAATAAAAAGGGTGAACTAGGAATATAGTAAATAGGAAAATCAACTGGTTGTGTGTAATATTAAAAATCTGTCATTAGATTGGAGTTTGATGCGGTTCAAAACTCGTCCTTCGGACTTGTTTTTTCAACTGCATCACACCCCATTCTAGTGACAGATTTTTAATATCACGCACAACCAGTTGATTATCCTCTATTTAGTTAGTTTAGAAGTACAAACATAATGACGTGTAAATTGTGATACAAAGCAGGCTGATAAACCTGACTACCTGGTTTGAGCCATAGAGACATAGTGTGCTCGTTGTTTTTATGGTAGAACTTCAAAATCTACAGCAAGGATTCCAGATTTGAATACCGCTGAGGTTTTAACTGTTAGGAAAAATCTGCACTTTGCGAGTTCTAAGGCCGTTTCATCTAGCATTTGAAATTCACTTCTAGATATATACGATACTCGTATATTATGTTGAAGTAACTTTCCTGTTCCTTGTATTTGCTTCGAGCAGCGTGAGAAAATTTGATATAGCGCAAGACCGAAGGCCGAGCGAAATGTCAGAGTCTTACGCCACCAGAGTACAACAAAATATTTCCCATATACATGTAGCTTCCAACAACAAACTATTGCAATTATTGACAATTCCATTCGAAAACTGGAAAATTAAAACAAATACTGGTTTAGTGGGTAATAACTTTATGCTTCATGAAAGGTGGATGAATATTATAGTGTAATTTTTGGACCAATCAGATCGCAAACCAATTTGAACCTACTCTGCCCGCGAGTACGTCATTATACCTTATTTGGAATCTCCTCCCTCTTGTCGTGTATGACTTTATCCGCATGCGATCATGCGATGCATGTATAAAGTTTTGCCCAGAAAATTCATCGACATATAACAAAATGCGATATTCAAAGACGGCTGTTTGATTACCCTAGATAGAATAGTTCAGCACATCATAATGCTGGTCGTGAAATTTGGGACCGGAACATATTTCTAACCGGATAGCATATGTACAGCACCCAGTAGCCCATACAGTAATTTGTTTTATCGTCAAACTTAATTGATATCAATTGTAACCATTATTTTCAGCTCATCTTCATCCTTAAACAGCAATACATATTTCCGTTGCAAGCCTGCATTTTGAGATTAACGCCTTTTTTAACGCTACTTAGGTTTTGCAGCCAAATTTTAATTACGTAATACTTCCTTGGTCAAGAATACTAGGCTACTTAAATTTGTGTGAATCTAGAGCTCTCCGACCTTGTCCTGAGAATTTGAAACTTTTTTATTGGCAGGCAATAAATTAAGCGTCACGAATATTTAATTCAACTAACAAGCCCTAAAAGTGGTAGTACTTTTATTGTCTAAAAGTGATAGTATGCAGCATCATCGAATAATTGATTGATAAATCGTATAATGTCGGTCAACGGACAGATTGGTCGCTCAATCGGACTGTTTGAGCCAGTGATTTGTCGATTGATTGATGTGAAAATTCCTTTGCTCAATGTGACAATCAAGTTTTTCTTTCCAAAGATCTATACGTTCATTGCTGAAAATATCAATTTTACCTTTTCACTTATACACTTATTTAATGTTTGATAATAGATTGTTTTGAATTGTAAATAGTATACTGAAAGAAATCGCGTGACTAAATGCATATATTTTATTATTTATATACAATATGTATGACAATAAACTATGTAGTTTTTGTCAGATAAACGATGTTCTGTTCTGTTCCTAAAACTTATACATAATTTATCGTGTTCAACAGGCTCTCATACTTGTAAAACCTATGTACAAGTTAGAGGATCCCACGTGACATATCACGTGGACGGTGCGAGTTTGAAGATGGTACCAGACGACACAAACTGGAAAAGCGAGGCACAGGCGCGTATTGAAAAGATTCGTAAGGCAGACATCACGATCAGGTTTAACTTTTGATTTCTTGTAGGGGTAGTTTAAGCTACCTATAGCCGATAGATTTTGAAAACATTATGGCAAATAAATACATAAGACAATCTTACACGCAGTGCAATTTTGAAGATGGTGCCCGACGAGGCATGGATTGAAAAGACGGGCATGACTCTCAAGGCGATCATTTTCCCTATTTGCCACAATATTTTTCTGAATCTCTCTATATGCAGAGCATAACCATCAATAGTCATGTTCCCTCCTTTTCATTTTCCCTGTTTATTGATTTGTCAATGCAGCCAATACAGGAAAGATTTAGTTGCAGCATGGATGACGAAGTCATGGTTTATCCGAGTACACTCAAATTTTTCAGCGCCAAAGACAAAAGTATTGGCTTTTGCAGACGACACAGATCTATTTCAGCCTAGACGTGCTGTCTGATCTTGGATCTATACCGTCTGTTTGTTTAGTCAAGCCTATGGAATAAAATAAAATCTGTCTGAGTATTAGCGGATTGTATTTCAGCTGCCAAAAATGGTCGAGTTTACGATATAGATCTTTATAAGCGGCTGTTTGGCAAAAAGGGTATTATTACATCTTTGTGGTACATCACAACAAGCAAGACATCCCTTTAATATGCATCCATAAAATCCATTTTGTCCAACAAGTGACTATATCATGATCTAGAATAGTCCTATGACATGCAGAAAATTCACGAATAGCAAACAGTTTCAAACCAGGTCAGCCCGCGCGGACTGTACGAGCGAAAAATAAGTCGATCCTTTTTGAAGATACATTTAACCCCCTCTTTTACAGCGCATGACTGATATATCTGGCTCTAAAAATGTTAATTAATTTCTTTTACAACACTCATCTAATCTAATCGTTACTTGTTATACCTTGGTTACCGAGGTTGGAATCACAAAGAATATTACTAATATTAAGAGATTATTTATTTTTTATGTATATGAATGGTACGAAGCCATTAGAGTCCATGTTGCACCCCCACCCCTTCCGGATGATTATGTTTCAAAATTCAAGTTGTAAAATGATATGTCGATTTTAAATCTTGCATAGCTTGTATAACCCTTTAACAAACAATCCCGTGTTAAAAAAAAAAAACGTTTGGAAAAAGGCTTTTGGAAACATCGTGAGAAATGGAGAAAATGCTGGAAACCAGCGTTTTCTTCCTCTCCCACAAAGCTTTTTACTCTGTTAAATGCAAATCCTATCTTATAAGCCACATCTAATTTGTCTCCTGCAAGTGCTTTCAGCTTGGACACGCGTAAAGTTTTGTAACATGTTAGATTGTTGATACTTTCATAGATTCAGTTATTTAAGAAATAATCTTCTTTCTATCGTGGTTTATCGTTCAATAAACCACAGTTGTGAGTTATGAGGCACAATAAACAATCCACTAGGGCGATAGCCCGAGTGGTTTATTCATTGCGCCTCATAACTCACAACGTGGTTTATTGAACGATAAACCACGATAGAAAGAAGATTATTTCGATACTAACATGACCAATTCTTTATGAAAGGAAAACAAGTTCATCCTTAGAGTAAAAACGCGGATGAAGACTATGTTCTATTGAATAACTCACTAACTTACTTTATACAGAATGACGTCACTCTGCATGGAATGTCGCAGATTTTACCACGTTTTCCTTGCACTGTGTTTATAGAGCCGAATTCGCGTGTCATGTTAGAATTTGAATTTTATCATGGTGGTATATTTTGATTTCAGCTTACGAGATGCTCAGCCAAGTGACAACTTTGAAATAGAAGTAAGATCCAGTTTTCCTGTCACTTATATTATCGTATTACTTACTCCAGTGAGAAAATTGCAACAGGCAATTTCGAAGATATCTGAGCCATGCTCTGTGAAGAGGGGGTTTAATGCATCTGCAAAAAATATAGATCCATGTCAGCCTGCACAGTGCACGCAGGCTGACCTGGGTCAAAACTTTTTGCTATTTGTAAATTTTCAGTGTGTCAAGGAACCATTCTGTCCCATGGACTTTATTGATCAATAGTTACGTAATGACTTGGTTGTTGTAATGTAATGACACTGGAGGGTCGCATGCTCCACAGAATCTGTTGCCATTACTTTCATCAGTCCTTGACAAACATTTTGCAATGGGGACCATAACAGGACCGATAGACAAATGACTTGCTTTTTGATATCAATGTAGTATATCTAGTAAAATTAATATCTTAGCTTTTGAGCTGTTACATAAATGAAACGAAAATTTCTACTTAATAGTAAAAACCCTAATACAGCGATTCAAAAGTTGACTTCACCGGGATTAAAAAAAAAATACATATCGGACAGTGTAGATCCAAGATCAGACTGCACGTTCTGTGCAGTCTGATCTTGATCTGCACTGTCCGCAAAAGCGCCCCGAGGTGTACTTGGGAGCCTAAAGGTTAACTTTTCACCACACAGTCCCGAGTTTAGACACTCCTAAAAAGAAGGCTTTTGAAAACGATGATGGAAAGAAAGAAAATGCTAGTAGCCAGTATTTTCTCCTTTTTCAACAATGTTTTCTACCTTTTCACAAACAAATCTCATCATTTTAGCCACATTTAATATGTCGTCTGCAAATGCTTTCAATATGGACGGGTCTCAAATTTTGCCGTTTGGAACAGGACGAACATTTTTAAAAGCACGGTTTATAATCGGTAGTTAGATTTACTCATATGTACATTTAGTATCGTCCGAATGCGGGTGTCATTCGCTTTGTTTCAACCACTCTGACTTAATGTATTAATTTCCTGGTTGATTTACAAATTGATCCATTGACTGTGTGTTCGTTTGTGTGCTTGTATGGTGCTTACCACCATTTTCAACACTATTTCAAATATATCGCGGCGGCTATCTCACCTATCCATGCTGTCCTTGAGTTTCTTTTGATAGTACTTTGCACAATATCATTTTCAAGTCAATGACTGCTTTCCCACATAACTATCGTCGAATGAATGACCAATGGTTAGAGAGAAATAAATCCTGTCGCAATGACGATCAACAATACCCGGAAAAAATTTAGCCGAGCTGGGAATTTGAACGAGCGACCACCTGGTCTCATGTCCTGTAGGGTACCACAAGAGCAATCGGCTCGACTGATTGATTGATCGATTGATTGATTGATAAAAATTTTATTTCTGTAGTTGATACAAAAGACCCATAAATTTGGTTTCGGAAGCGCGGTTGGGACCTCACAGATCGTCGACCCAAACTACAAAAAGTACCAAGATGTGTTTTACAGCACATTCGAATGGGCTGTTCTTGAGAACGCTCTCAAATGGAAGATTATGGAGCGAGTGAGGGTACGTTAGCAACGTAATTGTTGGGTGTTGATTTATCCTTTGCCACACGATCCCGAGTTTAAACAGTCCCGACAAAGAAAGCTTTTGAAAACATTGTGGATAGAGGAGAAAATGCTGGTAACTACTACATTCCCACGATGATTTCTACCCGTCCACAGAGTCTCATCATTTCAGCCACATTTCGATGATTGTCTTCAAATGCTTTTAATTTGGACAATTTTAAAATTTTGTCGTCTGGTAAACAATTAATGAACTTTTTACCAAACCAACAAATTTTAGACTTGTCCAATTTGATAGCACTTACAGACGACAGATTAGATGATGCTCAAAATTGTCTTTGAAAGGGTAGAAAGCATTGTGGCAAAAGAGAAAGTGCTGTTGACCGTAATTTTCCTCTTTCCCACAATAGTTTCTGAATCCTTCGTTTTCAAGGTCGTAAAAACGCGGGACTGTGTGGTAAAGGTTTAATCTTTAAAATGCTAGAGGATGCTTTTATAGACAATGTATATCAAGATCAGACGGCGTAAACGTGCAGTCTGATGTGTGAAATGCATTGTCCTGTAGTTGTCTTTGACGTAATGGCGTTTTGACAATATTTAGCCTACATGTAGGGTTTTCCTACAAACTTAAATAGTTTCAGGGTAAAAATATTGATGCATGCATTAATAAATTAGATATCAATTATCTTAAGTTCACCACTGTATAACCGTTTAATCCCTTATCACACAATCCCGAGTTTTAAGGACCCAGAGGTAGAAACCTTTTGAAAACATTGTAGGAAAAGAAGAAAATGCTGGTAACCAGCATTTTCTCCTTTTCCAACAATTTTTTCTACCCTATCACAGACAAATTCCATCATTTAAGCCACATATTAATTGTCGTTTGCAATTCTTTTCAATTTGGAGCGGTCGAAGATATTGTCACGTGGTAAAAAGTTAACAAAACTTTAGTCGGCTCTTCTCCCGCTATATGTTCCATGGTGGTAAACTACGGAACGGAACGAGGGGGGGGGGGTTTAAAGGAGGGGTGTTAAATGATATTTGTCCAATTATTGGTACATCTAATATACTTGCTTTTTTACTTACTTTCATCTTTCCCGAAACATAAACATAATTTTGCTATAGTTATTAATATATGGCTGGTTTTCGAAACATGATCAGATAAGTGTAAGTTTTAGCCCACAATTTCGTTCTAGGGTCATATCAACTATGACAAACCACTGACAGCCCTGAGGGCTCTTCAGTCTCGAGGGTACGTCCTTTTTATTCCTTTTAGTTCTGTGTTAAAAGAGACATGCTCTGTGAAAAGGGGTTTAATGCATCTTTAATGCATTATGCCAAGTAAGTCATTACATGTTTATGGGTCAATTAAAATCCATTTTGTCAAACAACCGACTGAATCATGATATACACTGGTCCTTGGATGAGCAGAAAATTCACCGAAAGCAAAGTTTCGAACCAGGTCAGCCTGCACAGACTGCGCAGTCTGACTTGGGTCGATACTTTTTGCAGATGCTTTTCACGGAGCATAGCTCAAATACATTTCAGCTTTGAAGGGTTGTACACATGATTGATTGGTTAAGATTTACGTAGCCCATTTAAGGATATGGCACCCTTATGGGATTCGTGTAGCATCGCCTTTCATCGCCAAAATCGTATGGATTCGGCTAAGACTCGAGTAAACCGTAATCGATACGGGGGACCAGCGGCTATCGGCTGATCGATTACGGATTACCCGAGTCTTAGCCGAATCCGTACGTTTTTTCGGCGATGAAAGACAATGTTACAAGAATCCCATCAGGGTGCCCTATCCTTAATGTCAATCATTGGATCCTGAATAAAAGCTGTTTCAATTGGCAGTTTTGATTCAGCGAAAAAAGGTTAGACTGCATTTGCGGACACTATGTATCACTGACGACCAATGTTTTTTTTTTAACTCGTACACGTATAAAAACATACTGACGTCCATTAAAAACGCCTCGTCGAAAAAGTGCGATAGCTTCGTACATACCTAGAATATATATGTCACGTTTTGCCTACCATAGAATTTTCACTTCTCTAATGTACTGAAGCATGAAATTTCGTGCCAGTCTATTATGTTTGCTTCAACCATAACTCATGGCACCGTTTTGCCCTACGCCCCATGCATTTTCCCCACGTGGTTATGTCGGTCAAAATTACGCATGTGTAAACAGTAATTGATTTACAATTAAGTAGTCCAAGCAATATTTTGAAAACATCAATTTCGAAAATGTCAAGACAAAATAATGATTAGAGAGCACGCATTTTGGGCATGCTTGAAAGCGGTCTTTCTCAAAGTGACGTTGCAAGACGCTTTAACGGTTGCAAGATCAACAATAGTGTGTCTTGTTCGACGGGTAAACGAAACAGAGAGCTTGTCTGATAGACCCCGACCTTGTGCTCCGCGTGTGACGTCTGTACGACAATACAATTTCATCCGTCAACGTCACTTGCGAAACCATTTTGTCACAGCGCAATCCACAACGTCGATGGTTATAGGGTATCGCGGAAGACATGTAAATCGGAATACAGTAAGGCGACGTCTTCGGGAGCGTGGAATATTGTGCAGGCGGCCGTACCGCGGTGATGTGCTAACTGACCACTACCGTCGGGAACGTCGGCAGTGGACTCAAAACAACATCGGAAGACGTTGGCGTGATGTGGTCTTCAGTGACGAATCCTGTTTTAACCTCTCTTGTGCCGACGGACGAGTCCGCGTTTACCGTCGACGTAATGAACGGTACACCCAAAGTTTTGTTCTGGAACACAACCGTTTTGGTGGTGGTGGTATAATGGTTTAGACAGCAATATACCACACATTTAGAACTGACCTAGCGGTTATTAATGGTAATTTAAATGCCAGACGGTATGTAAACCAAGTTCTGCGTCCTGTGGTCGTTCCCATGTTTCAGCAACGCCGTAGCCTTACATTTCAACATGACAATGCGCGCCCCCACACGGCCAGATTTACCAGAAACTTTCTCGTGGCCAATAATATTGCCGTGCTGCCATGGCCTGCTAACTCTCCCGATTGTAACCTGATCGAACACACGTGGGACATCCTCGGACGTCGTTTACGTCGACGTAACCCACAGCCGCAAAACTTCAAGAATTGACAAATGCTCTTCGTGAAGAGTGGGCTCGCACTCCACGCTATCTCCTGCGTAATCTGTGTGGGTCCATGGGACGGCGACTGCCGGCACTGATAGCAAGTCAAGGAGGCCATACACGGTATTGATGAATTTTAGGGGGTGAGTTTGTTGAAATGGCTGTTAAATTTGTGTAATGTTTAGCTAAACGTTTGTGTCATGTAATATGAGTAGAAATATTGACAAAGTCCATTTCTAAAATACAAAACTATGCATTCGATATTAAATTCATGAAATATGACGCGACAGAGGGAGATGAGGCGTTTCTAATGGACGTCAGTATATAATAACCGATGTTTTTTTTTTACCAGTACACGTACAGTAACATGTATAATACGACCGATTTTTTTAAACATCATGTTACATGTACACGTATAACAACACGTATAACACCACCGATGTTTTTTTTGTTTGGTTTTGTTTTACCTGTACGAGTATTATAATACGTATAGTATGACCTGTATTTTTTTTACCTGTACACGTATAATACGACCGTTTTTTTTTTGTACACGTCTAATAACACGTGTTATTTGACCGATGTTTGTTTAATTTTGTTTTACCTGTGCACGTACAACAGCACGTATAACACGAGCGATTTTTTATTTAACCCGTTCACGTATTAATATACGTATGATAAGACCGAAGTGTTTTTTTCAAATCACCGATGTTCTGCTGTATGTTTTTGCAGCATAAAAGTCAGGGGCCACTGCGTTTTCTGGTCGGCAAACACGATTCATATACCTACTTGGGTGACGTCACTGAGCAAAGTTGATCTCCTCAATGCCATACAGACACGCATTAATGGTGTGGTAGGGGCAACAAAAGGGCTGTAAGTTGAAGGCCGTCTGGGTTTTTTGACTTAATAATGTTGTCCTCTATCTAGATATTTAAATCTTATTTTGTGGTATACGTTATTCCATTTATTTACTTTGAGAAAGAGACAGAGAGACAGAGAAGTATACTCAGTTCCATAAATAAGTGTGCACTTAATTTTCTTTTATTTCTCGTCGCATGTTTTACTGAAGACCAACAAATTTCGTATCATACTTTAGTTCCGAGTCTGTAGAAAATGCCAGGCTAATCAGATTTTGACTAACAGAAAGTTTAAGTTAGGTTTTTGGAGTTTAAATGAAGGTGGTACTAAAATCAAAGTAGATGCATATAGAGACACGCACAGAAAGATGCTTGGGCATAAAAAGATATAAACAGAAAGTCGCAGGTAGACAAACTGAAAGACAGACAGAAACAGATGCAGAGAGTCAGATTGCCAGAGAGAGAATCACCAATACCAAGTGACAAATACAGAGTAGCTACGCTCTATGAAAAGGGGTCTTGATGTAGCTACAAAAAGTATCGACCAATGTCAGCCTATGCAGTCCGCAAAGGCTGACCTTGGCCGAAACTTTTTACTATTTGTAAATTTTGTGCATGTCGAAGGACCATTCTATCACAGGATTCAGCCGATAGAGTAACAAACTGAATTTTATGGATACATAATTATGTGATGATGACTTGCTTGTTATAATGCATCTCGGAGATGTATTAAGTCCCTTTTTTTACAGGGCATGGCTCAGATGTATGTAAGGATGTTTGTCTTACCTTCAAATATGGCTTGCAACATGCGAAAAGGGGCATTTGGACATTTGCGTAAAGTGTCGTCTCGGATCAGCCTGCGCACTCCGCGCAGGCTAATCCGAGACGGCACTTTACGACTACATTAGATTTTGTGATACAGTAGACTTGCGCAAAAGAGAAAATTACATAAAAACGGAAAGTGTCGTTTCGGATTAGCCTGCGCGGACTGCGCAGGCTGATCCGAGACGACACTTTACGCAAATGTCCGAATGCCCCTTTTCGCCTGTTGCAGGCCATATATCGATCATAATAATCAAGGTAAAACAAATGTTTGAATTCAGAGTTGAACATTGGGACGTGAACAATGAGCATATCCACGGAGACTGGTTCGCCCAGAAGACAGGCAATCCTAACATCACGATGGAGATGTTTAAAGATATACATAACGTTGATCCTAACGTTAAACTGTTCCTCAATGACTTTGGTGTGTTACAGAGCAGTTTCACGGCTGAGGTAATTCTTTGTGAGAAATGCGCTACATAATTACCTTACAGTGCAGTTTTTGAAATAGGGAATACCACAAAATGTATCTTGTACATACTGATATTGTCTCAGTGTAGATTTGTATACATTTACAAATAGGTCCTGGCCATGTTCTGGCAAAAATTGGTTAATGCATCTCCGTGATGCATTGATTCAAGCGAGCCGTCATATATTTATGGATCCGTAACATCCATTTTGTCCAACTTCCGGCTGAATCCTAAGGTGGAATGGTCCTTTGACGTACAGAAAATTTACAAATACAAAAGGCTTCGACCAAGGTCGCAGTCCCCGCAGGTTGGCATGGATCGATACTTTTTGCAGATACCTTAAACCCCAAACCCCTTTTTCACAGAGCATGGGACATGTGTTATTTTTGTATATTTCGAGGTTACAACAAAATGTTCTTTTTTCTTGTGTGTGTGTAAATACTAAGATAACCCATACTTTAGATATAAAATTTTGTATATATCGAGATAAATTTCGTATTACTTTTATCGCTTATCACTCTCATTTTGTCATTTTACAGGTCGGTTATTTTTACACAATATCAACAAATGAGCCATGCTCTGGCAAAAGGGGAATTAATGCATCTCCGTAATGCATTTATAACTTTACCAACCAGTTCGTCACATAATAACATATCCTACAATCCAATTTGTTTAACAACTGATTTAATTACAAGGTAGAATGATCCTTTGGCATATAGAAAATTGACCTATAGCAAAACGTTTCAGTCCATGTCAGCCTTCGCAGGCTGACATCGGTCGATACTTTTTTGCAGATTCATTAAACCCGTTTTCACAGAGCATGGGTTAAATTCATGTAAATAATCCAGTGTCTAAGAGTATTAAGACGAATCATACAAGTGTAAACAATGGACACACATACGTCGAATTTCACTCTTTTTTTTTTACATTTAACAAACAGGCGTATTATAACGAGGCAAAGCTACTACGGGACTCGAATGTGCCTGTGTATGGAGTTGGCATACAGAGCCATCTTAAAGGTCACAACATTGATATGACGGCGTTAAAGGTATAACGTTACAGAAGACTTCTCTTACTTGCAAGTCAGTATATCATAGGAGTGATCCAGTTTGTACTGAAATAAGAGTGCCCGGTCGGGTAGCTCAGTGATTAGCGTATCTGACTCGTGACCTGGAGGTTGCGGGCTCGATACCCGGTTGCGGCAAAATTTCTTTCCGGCGATTTTTCGCCTATCACCTCTGGTGCATGTGAGAAAAGTAGTCAGTGGCTTTGGAAAGAAGGTTGTGTCAGTACTGGTGTAAGAAAGCCAAGAAACACATGGGTGCGTCACTGACCGCCATGATATGACCTAAGCTGTTAAAATGGCGTTAAACTCCAATACAAACCAAACCAAACTGAAATAAGAACACATTTGTATACGGTTACAGGATACAACGCTTGCGCTGTTTTGTCTTGTTAAGGCGTAGTTTCTTGTTGTTGGTTGGTTGGTTGTATTGGGGTTTAACGCCACTTTAACAGCTAAGGTCATATCATGGCGGTCGGTGACGCACATGTGTTTCCTGGCTTTCTCACACCAGTACTAACACAACTTTCTTTCCAAAGCCACCAACTACTTTTCTCACATGCTTCAGCAGAGGTGAGAGGCGAAAATACGCCGGAAAGAAAGTTCGCCTCAACCGGGTATCGAACTCACAACCACCAGGTCATGAGTCCGACACGCTCACCACTGAGCCACCCGGGCGGGGCCGTAGTTTCTTGTTTGTAACGCAAAGTTTCAAAATAATGGAAAGCTCTCGAAACCACTGTTACTGTATAGATCTAGGAGAAGTTTCAAGCAATTGTGAACAACCCCTTGATTTTTCAATGCTGGGGAATAAAGCGTAGGACTGTGTGGGAAAAGAAGAAAATGCTTATAAGCAGCATTTTCTCCTTTTCCCACAATGTTTCCTATCCTATCAGAGAGGTAACTTGTAACAAGATTAAAAGTGCCGTCTGCAACTGGTTCCCACAGAAAGGTCTCATATTAGTCGTTTCGTGAAGGCATAATAAATGAGCCACGATCTCGCAAAAGGGGGCTTAATGCATCTGCGAAAAGTATCGACCCAGGTCAGTCTGCGCAGGCTGACCTGGGCCGAAACTTTTCGCTATTGGTCAAGTTTCTGTATGTCCAAGGACCAGTATACCTCATGATTAAGTCGTTTCTTTTAAAAAAAATGGATATTGTGGATCCATTAGCATGTGATGGCTTGCTTTTTACCATGGATCACAGAGATGCATTAAGTCTCCTTTTGCCAGAGCATGACTCATTTTAATGTATGTGTATATCATGTTTAGGGTCGACTGGACGTTGTGGCGGCTGCTGGGCTTCCGATCTGGATTACAGAGTTATCCATCGCTGAGCCCAATGCAAATCTCAAGGCTGCGACCTTGACCGACGTGATGACGATGTATTTCAGCCACCCAAGTGTTGAGGGAGTATTACTTTGGGGTCTCTGGGATGGTAAATTATTCACGCCAGACGCCAAGCTCTTTGAAGGGCCGAATGTAACAGTAAGTACGATTAATTCGTTTACATACTCACATTTCACCGGTATCCAAAATACTTCGAGAGAGTAACAACAAGATCTAGAAAATGGCAGGTTTATTGGTGGAATGGTTATTCACGTTGCTTTCAACATTATTTCAGTCATATCACGGTGACAGCTCGATTATTGATGTGTGTCTTGGGTTTCACAAGTAACAGGCTAGGGGTCTGAAGTGTCTCGCCCAAGGACACCCCCATGATAATATCAGTGCTCTTAGTGAGGTTTGAAACCGGGACCACCAGGCGACGAGTCCTACACTTTAGCATTGAGCCACGCAGTATCCAACAAGTAGATGGTGGTCATTATACTTTAAGATTGTATAAGCGGCACTCTGGCAAAAGGAGCTTTAATGCATCTCAGTCTTGCAAGACGAAGATGCATTAAACCCCCTTTTGCCAGAGTAAATATGGATCCATAAAATCCATTTTCTCTAACAACGGACTGGCTTCTGGGGTAGAGTAGTCCTTGGACAAGCAGAAAATTTTACCCATAGCACAAGTCTCGACCCATGTCAGCCTGCCCAGGCTAACATGGGTAGATACTTTTGCAGATGCATTAAGCCCCCATTTCACAGAGCTTGGCTTATATGTATATAGAGGAAGATATATTTGTTACCGTTCATATGTAAAATCAGCTTTTATGTAAAATAACTAAAAATGCCAGGTATTATGTATGATAACCTGATTCAGTCAGCTCGTACGTAATATCTGATATTTTCAGTTACATTTGTATTTTATAAAAGAAGTGATTTTTCGGGAGAGACTTTTCACATAATAACTGTTGTGACTGGAAAACACAAAAACATAATAAATCATTTTACGTATTAACTGTAACAGACTGCCTCCTGATTAAAGATGTCGCTTAAAAGCAGCTCAACTCAAATTCAACATCAGTTTAGGTTATCATAACTACTCATGTAAACATTAACATGGAAAAATGAGAAATGGCTCGTAACATTAAAGCTAAGGTTAAAGCATTTCTACTGAAAGTCAGATACCGAATTTTCTCGTCTGCACTCAGCGTTGCATGTAAGGCACTATCGTAGTATTTGAGTGATTGGCGTCTTGAACTATGTATTTCCTATTACAGTTGGTGTTCGTGACTGGTGTGGCAAAAGAAATTCCAGCAAAATCTCACCCTTCATTAACCGAAATACATGTTAGCGAAAAAGGAGCTATTGTGAACGGCAAAGATCAACTTGGATCTACAGAATCCGCTTCTTTACTCAGGCTTATAAGATGACAATATGTCTAAATTTCAGTGGACTCTATTTTCGGCCTTCGACAAAAAAACTTGTTCATTCGGCAAAGGAAGGGTATAATTTCGGCCTGAAACATAAACAAAACTTTTTCCTTTCCTTTCAAGCCCAATGCAGCGGGTAGCGCACTGGTAAATCTTTTGAAGCACACTTGGAAAACTGACGAAAGGCACCCAATTCATGGTACAGAAAAGCTTACCATAAGAGGGTTTAAAGGTCAGTATCAAGTTAACGTCAGACGTGGATCTTATCTCGTACATTCAGAAACCTTTGACCTCGATGATGGCGGGAAAACTTTACAAATTCAAATTGGTAAGTCTAAATGATATCTTGTATTCGTTTTTATTGTATATAGACTGCAAATAATGAATTGGTAATTCGTTTATTTATCATTCTAAAGATCATTGCATGTGATCGAGCCGGTAAATCCGTCAATCGGGTTTTTTTAATGTCTTTGCTTCAAGATATACACCCGAGGTATTCATACACCTGTCAGCAGAGTGTTTTATAATATAAATATCTTATTTCCAGATTCGGATTCTTGTGTACCTTTCCTAATTAGAGAATGTTTGAAACGGCAAATGAAATCCCCTTTCCCTCCCTTAGCTTCTTGGTTGTTTTCGTAATGACGTTCACATTTCTCATCTTAACCTTTTGATGCTTGCACAGTTTGTCAAGCCTTGAACCATTTCAAAAAGTGAAAAAGGGGCTTCGTGCATCTGCAAAATGTATCGACCCATGTGGTAGACCTACATTCATGAGATACGGACATAATAATTATGGGCATGCATGTCTCCCAGTTTCCTATTTAACAGCGGCTGAAGTCGGAGATAATCGGTGAAATAACCAGCCATAAGATGGCTACCACAGTTTTTAAACACATTGAAGGTCCGCCAAACGTTCACAGACCATGTTTCATTTGTATCATTCATTAAAATGGTTTCTATAAGTTTTATAACCCATTTTATTTTAGATTCTGGAAGTGCAATTATTGGATAATGCATTTTGTGTGATGTTTGTAACCTTGTCGCTCGGTATTAAAAATAAAAGGTCCAGAAAAACACCTTGGTGTTTATCATGTTTGTTTCTACAGTCAGTGCATTACACAGCGACCTCCTGTTCTATGAAAGGATAGATAACGTCGTGGAAAAAGCTAGAATATGCTGGTTACCAAAACTTCTGAGTTATCTGAGTTAAATAATGTACCTTCTTGTACAGAGTTCTATCGCAGAACTTCCGTTTTTAGGTGAAATTTTTTTACTTGACGTTTTCTAAAATTCATTTCAACCCTTTACAACGCAATCCGTGTTTAAACGACCAAAGGAAAAAGCCTTTCGAAAACATTGTATATAAAAGAGAAAGCGCTTGTAATTTCAGCGACAAATTTAACCATTTGAGGCCACACCTATCGAATTGTACTAATCTAAAAGTTTCTTGTCTGAAAATGAAATAAGTAAAGAGAGAGAGAGAGAGAGAGAGAGATATTTCATTCGCAGCACAATTCCCCTGTCCCAGTTTAGAAAACAATAGAATTTAACCATGCGATTTCATTTATTTGTTTTTTTGTCTGAAGATCGATATTCAGCCGTAGAGGTTAAAGTCTGTTTAAGTGTTTTCTTTATTTAAAGTGAAAAAAAAGTAATTAAGAGAGAGGTTTCCGTCTGATGTATAAACGCGTGCAATACTTGGGCAAAGGAATATTTAGACTTGTAAAAAGGAAATTTATGTAAAAGTTTATACCATGCTTAGTGTTTAATGACTTGGAATGGTTCGCGCTAAAGATGAAAGCTAGAAGTTCTTGATCCTTACATAATGACATTGTAAACGTTGAAATATTGTTTGTTCGAAGGTGGAATGATTACAGATATCCGGTAATACGACGTGCTAGTTATTATTTGTGAAAAAGATGGAATCGACATAGCTACGTTTGAAAACAGTGCAGCAGCAGGGTCCGTCTTTATAAAACCAGACCAATTTGTGCTCAAACTTCAACTCTTTCAGCAACAGATATTTTACCCTTATCACACAATCCCAAGTTTTAACAACCCTTAAAAAGAGCTTTTGAAAACATTGTGTGAAAAGGAGAAAATGCTGGTAACCAGCATTTACTGCTTTTCCCACAACGTTTTCTGTACATTCATCCAAAAGCAAATCACATTATTTAAATAAAATAAAATTTTGTCGTTTGCAAATACTTTCAATGTAGACAAGTTTAAAATTTTGTCATTTGGTAAAGAGTTAAACTTTACCTCTTTCACCGGCTGAAAATACAATCCACTGAAACTAAGAATAATATTTATCTTAAAGGCCACATTGCTGCCAAAAGTAAACAATGAGGTGATTAAATGCATTAAATTTAAATCATACCATTTAAAAGTGTGGAAATTATTGTGAAGATGACAATCTGTTATCGTTTGGTTGCTTCAAGTGTTTAGTCGTTGACAGAAAAATGAATTTTCAAATTAAGTAAAAAGTAAACAAAAGACGACCTGGCAACTTCTAACCTAGTTTTAGATTTCATTTTTCTACCAGTGACTAACACATGTACAGACAATACAATAACAAATTGTCATATTCACAATAATTTACATACTTTGAAAAATGGTATGATTTAAATTTAAATGCATTTTAACACCCTCGTTGTTTACCTCTGGCAGCTACAGGGTATTTAAAGCCTCGACTAACCTGGAGAACGGTATAGATTCAAGATCAGAGTGCACGTTCTGTACAATCTCACCTTTGTCTGTCCGTTTGTAAAAGTTCATGTTTTCACTTATTAATGCCTCAGATAGGAAATAAAAGTAACAAGTTACTCAATGAAGTGTGTCAATTTATAATGTAGGTCTAAATTTGTTGAACTTTAAAGCTTTCATACCCAGCTAAGTTCAGCACCAAAAAAAAATCTATTATAAGCACTAGATCTGCATGTAGTTAATAAACAATCGCTCATCAAAACAATCAGAGCCGAATCTAATGCTGCACTATCTTCCAAGAAAATAAAATATTATATGAGCCATGCGCTGGCAAAAGGGGGCTTAATGCAGCTCCATGATATATGATGCTCGGCAAGTCATCACATAATTATGGATAAATAATAGCCACTTTTTTAAACAAACGACTTAATCATGAGGTAGACTGGTCCTTTGACATACAGAAAATTGACCAATAGCGAAAGGTTTCGGCCCAGGTCAGCCTGCGTGGATTGCGCAGGCTGACCTGGGTCGATAGTTTTCGCAGATGCATTAACCCTTTACCAAACAATCCCTGGTTTTTACGACCCTGAGATAGAAGCCTTTTGAAAACATTGTGGGAAAAGGAGAAAATGCTGGTAACCAGTATTTTCTCCTTTTCCCACAATGTTTTCTACCCTTCTGGAAACAGATTTCAATTTTTGAGTTACGTTTATTTTGTCGTCTGCAAGTGTTTTCAATTTGGACCAGTCTAAAATTTTGTCGTTTGGTAAAGGGTTAAGACCCCTTTTCACAGAGCATGGCTCATATATAGATCTTTAAGATTTTTTATAAGGACTTAACAAATACTAGTATCTGAGCCATGCTCTGTCAAAAGGGAGTTTAATGTATCTCCATGATGCATTATACCAAACATGTCATCACATTATAGTGAACTCATAAATCCATTTTGTCTAACAGCCGACTTGATCATGAGGTAGAATGGTCTTTGGACATGAAGAAAATTTACAAATAGTAAAATTTTTAGATCCATGTCAGCCTGAGGGGACTGCACAGGCTAATCTGGGTTTATACTTTTGGCAGTTGCATTAAACCCTGTTATCACACAGCATGGCTCATATGTACGTATATTTATTGAAAGGATAAAAAAAAAACGACTTAACAATGTATCTTTGTAAAATTGATAAAACGAGAGTAAGACTAAAGAAATGGACGGCATTCATCGTCTTAGTCGAATGTTCAATTCTCGTGCTTTTACTGATTATGTCATCAACGGCATCACATCTTAGATTAAATTTCGCGAGAACTGCAAAGTATTATCGGAATAAATTTTCAAGTTGTCCAACGGAGAGAAAGGAAGCAGTCCTAAATGCCTCACTTCCGGTCAGCATGTATGATAACGTGCTAGTGAAAGATAAACTTTTTTCGAAGTGTTTTACGATAAATAAGACAAAGACGGGTCTCTATAGACTTATGGACGACAGGAATTATGAAGATGTCACTTGCAATAAAACGAAGAAGAGATTCTTAGAGAGACGGGAAAGTTCTGGATATGTAGGTTTATTTTATAATTTCTTAACTTGAAAACAGTAGCAGACGACAAATAAGAAGTGGCTAAAATGATAGGATATCATTGAGGAAAAAGGAAAATATGCTTGCTACCAGCATTTTCTTCTTTTCAACATTGCTTTCAAAAGCCCTCCACCTCCGGGTGGTTCATACGCGGGATTGTATGGCAAAGGGTAGAGACAGATCGAGATGTGCTTTGATTAAGAACTATATCACGTCTAGTTAAAGACACAGTCGTTGTAAGAGCTACCCGTTAGAGTTGTCGGTTTGAATCTATTCATTTCTATTCATTCTGACAATATGGCCTGCAACACGCGGAAAGGGGCATTCGGACATTTGCGTAAAGTGCCGTCTCGGATCAGCCTGCGCAGTCCGCGCAGGCTAATCCGAGACGGCACTTTACGACTACATTTGATTTTGTGCTACAGTAGACTTGTGCAAAACAGAAAATTACATAAAAACGGAAAGTGTCGTTTCGGATTAGCCTGCGCGGACTGCGCAGGCTGATCCAAGACACTTTACGCAAATGTCCGAATGCCCCTTTTCGCGTGTTGCAGGCCATATGAACACATTAATACTGAGGTAAACCTTAACTCTTGACCACACGATCCCGAGCTCTAACGATCCCGAGAAAGACAGCTTCTGAATACATTGTGTGAAAAGGAGAAAATGCTGGTTACCAAAAGTATAGAACTAGGGAGTCATAAAACAAGTCAAATTTAATTCATACTGCACGTATTTAAAAGTATGAATATTATAATGAGTCTGATGATGTGTTACAGTGCAAACTGTCAAAGTCCCAGTTGCTGCCAGAGAAAAATGTATTGTACAACTAGAACTTACGGGTTTTTTTTGCCAGAGGCGTAAAGTTCTGTGAGATTCCGCTATAAAATTTTCACACTGATAATGACATCTATTCTTTTAAATCGTATGGATCAAATTTGTATGCAATTTGACCCCGGAATTATTCCCATTTGGCAGCTGATGGGCCTTTAAGTAAAATCAAAATAGGCTAAATTGTGGATCGAGGCCATGTTAGCAATCAACCATAGAACCGTTGTATGAATTGAATGTAAATTTTAGGGCAGACTGTGAAATCAGATATTGTGATTTGTGATTTCAATATTCTGCTCTCCAGGGAAAAAAAACTTTCGCGCCGTCTGACATTGTAGATCTAAAATCAGATTGCATGTTCTGTGTAGTGTGTTCTCAATCTACACTGTCCGCAAAAGCGTCACAGCGCTTAGCAGCTTTAGTTCAGAATTACTGCTAATCGTGGAGATTCACTGTATATAATTACAGACTGCTTTGGCGAGTTACCCAGGATCGGGCAACACATGGGTACGACATTTATTGGAAGAACTAACAGGTAAACACAGCTCTACATTATCCTTTAACACACAATTCCAAGTTTTAACCCTTAACCAGCTAAAAGTTAAATGAAACTTTCAAGTCGATAGTAAAAACCAAAATATTGCTATTGCAAAGTTATTTTTTAGGGGGAAAATATCTCCTTATCGGACAGTATAGATTCAGGATCAGACTGCACTGTGCAGTCTGATCTCGATCTACATTGTCCACAAAGGGTCCTTGAGTCGGGCTTAGCAGCTAAGGGTTATAGACATTTAAAAATATTTTGCTCAAAATTTGTTTCAGTGGTTTCCAACCATGATGTCGTTTCGCGAGTTTCTTTTTTCAAAAAAACGTATTACCAAGATTGGTCATTTTCATTCGCGTGCAAAGATGGCTGAAAAACTCAAATATAGACTGAAACATCTGTAGAATATACGAGGAATTCATAAATTTTTAGGACTTTTATTTGTAAAATTTCCTAAGTCTTCAGTAACAAGATAGCCGTTATTGCGTAACAAGGGATAAATACATTTTGAAAACGGAAAAATGACATTTGGCCATATTTACAGCTGATTTTATGCTCTTGTTTGTTTATATATTCGTTAGGTTTCACTTTTTTCTAGCCATCATTCTTAGCTAGGCTTTGCCTGCTTTTGTCATCCTCCCCAACCGGAAGTGGACGACGCATTACAACCATGCAACAAAAAATAGATCCGTAATTCTACTATAGCGTCTAATCTTTCATCCATTTCAGAATCTTATAATAAAAAAAGGGGTGTATTAATGTATTTCCGGGACGCATTTTACATAATAAAAATCACTACATAATAATGGATCCTCAAAACCATTTTAGCTAACAATCGATTGGCTTCTTGAATAGAATTATTTTTGAACATGCAGAAAATTGACGAATAGCTTCAAAGTTTCGACCCATGTCAGCCTACGCAAGGTGCGCAGGTTAACATCGGTCGATTTTTTTTTCTTCTAGATGTATTAAGCCCCCCTTTTCACAGAGCCTGGCTCAAATAGATATGAATATGAAGAAACATAAACTTTCAGAGAGACCGAAAGACGCGGATATTTGAGAGGGAAAACTTAGTTCTGTGTACATAGTAGCCTCAATATGTTCGTGATTTTAGGCTTTTGATTTCGTATTCGAAAAGTGGTATTAAGGATAGGACACCCTAATGGGATTCTTGTAACATCGCCTTTTATCGTCGAAAAATCGTACAGATTCGGCTAAGACTCGGGTAATCCGTAATCGATGCGGGAACCGATCGATTACGGATTACCCGAGTCTTAGACGAATCCGTACTTTTTTTTCGGCGATGAAAGGCGATGTTACAAGAATCCCATTAGGGTGCCCTATCCTTAACAGCCCAAGTAGTCACGATATATGGAATATGGGCCAAGCATTCATTTTCCCTTATTTATAGGAATTCATACCGGAAGTCTGTACATGGACCGCGGACTGAGAGAAGTGTTCATAGCAGAACGATTTACGGAGAGAGTAATCGCTATTAAAACTCATGAACCAGTCAACAAACTGAAGAAGCTAAAATTTGCTCGAGTTATTCTTCTGGTTCGAGATCCTTTCGACGCACTTTTATCCTTTTACAACCTGGGTGTAACCATGTCACACACAGATATACCCAGTAGGGAAAAGTTCGGCAATCAATGTGAGTCAATACTGTATCTTGTCATACTTGGATTAATTGACCGATTGTTCTTTAGACAGCTTTTAACAGTATGTTAATAATACATATTTACAAAACAATCACGAGTTTTAACCTTGAGAAAGATGGCTTTGAAATATTTAGTGTGAAAAATACTGGACCTTTTCCCACGGTGTTTTCAACAATTTTATAGACAGAAATAATCATTTGAGACACATTTAAAACTTATCATTTGCGAATACGTTATATTTGGTCGATTCTGATTATTTTCGTTTGGTAAAGAGAGATCTCTCATAGGCTCAACTAATTGTGGTACCTTAGTCTTGTACTATTAAAACTCAAGAAACACGTGATTCTTTTTTCTCCGGCTTTTTTGTTAATATAAACAATCTTCGTGGAATCTGTCATTGTCATTGGATAATTTTCAGTGGCCACGGAGTATACTCTCTTGCTTTTCTTGCTTGTGAATTTGATTTTTTTTTCCAGCATTTTACAGTCATATGATGATAAACACCAAGAAATGGGAATCTTTTTATTTAGACTGGCTTCGATACTTTGACGGACAGATTTTCGTTCTTTTTTACGAAAACTTGAGAACGGATCTTCTGAACTCACTAACCAAGATGGCTGCCTTTTTTAGAACTGATGTAACATTGCGCAAGTTATGGTGCATCCAAAAAAATAAAGATGGCTTGTTTTGGAGAAATAAAAAGCCAGACTGGATGGCCAGATCTAAACTTTTAGACAAAGAGTTAGACAAAAATCTCTCGACTGTCAAGACAGCAGTTTATGATGCAATCAAAAAACGCAGGTTTGACCTCAGGAACTTTACAACAAATTGAATTTGGCAAATACATTTTCATTCGGTGAAACGCATCACAATACCGTAATTTCAATGCTTATCTGAGCTGATCGTCAAAACTTAATGTTGACAATGGTATCAGACAGTTGTGATCTTAGATTAGATGGCATGTTTTGTGCTGTATTGTCATCAAAAGCAACCGTAAATTGAGCCTGGTTTGCTAAGTGAATATCATTGGCCAAGTATAATCATAAACAGGGGAGATTTGTTTGTTTGTATGGCGTTTGTCACCATTTTAAACATTATTTCAGTTGTATCGCTGTGGCTAGTGCACCTACCCACGCTTTTAAGTAACTTCCTTTTGACAGCACTTTGCTTAATATTCTTCCCAAGCCATTTGCTGTTTTAATTGTTGGAACAAAGATCAGTGGTGAATGAGGAATGAATCCTGCTGCTATGATTATCATCAATTCTCCGCAGAAATTGGAACTAGAGTTACTTGCAACTCAGCAAGTTCCTTCTGTTTACTTTTAACCCTAAGTAAACTCATTACCAAAAAAAGGTCTGAAGCTGTCTCATTTGAAATCTTTTGTTGATGGTAAATAAAATATTATTTAAATGACGGGATTTGTTTTTGACAAGGATAGAAAACACAGTGGGAAAAGAAAAAAATCCTGGTTATCAGCATTTTCTCCTTTTCTCACAATGTTTTCTAAAGCCTTTTTAGGGTCGTAAAAACTCTGGGGCATATGGTAAAGGCTAAACCTTAAAGCGCTTTGCCCTACTTTTGTAGCCTTTGCCGCTAGTAAAGATCAAAGAGCAGACTACACAACTGTGCAGTGTGATCTTTGATGTACACTGTCCACATTGCTGATATACTCTGGACAGCAGTATCCTTGATATTGCACTTATCGAGGGTTTTGATTCAAGACTGAAAATGTGTAGTGGATTTATTTGACGCTTCTACAATTAGAGAACTGGAGAAATATGTACCCAGGCTATGACAAATACCCAGGTATAGTCCATTTGGTTGGTATAAAAACTGACGTTTGGCTCAAAATCATCTATCTAAAATTTTTTGGGGGAAATTTCTTTATACCTATCTGATTATTTTACAAAAACCATGAGAGAAATAATAACTGAAGAATTTAGAACTGTATTTTAAAGATTTTGTCCATTAAACTCAATGTTAATTTTGACACCTGAAAAAGGTGGAGAAAGTGCAACAAATAGAACAGCATACTATCCCATGGTCAATTTGAAAGCATTTACATATGAGGCCAAGCATATTGAAAAACTAGGTTCAGATATTGACCTGAAGAGGTATACCTTCTTTCTTTTCTTTTGGGAATGATATCAATTCTCTAAATTAATGATAATTTGTAACACATTTTTTAGGTTAGGAAGATTGATAAAATTGTTATCTGTTTCTGCTATCTGTAGAATAATTTATAAATGTATATACATACTCAAATAATTCAATTTCTATGGCCTTAGGGTGATCATTGTAAAACATAAAATTAACATGTTTGTTTCTATTGTTTTAGTGCTAGTTGTGTACAAAAAAGACATGGTTTTACTATGATTTGTTATTGTTTATGGCTGTTCTCCAACTTTCCCTCACTCCTCTGTGGCTAAGACCAAAAAATGCTAAAATATTACTACAGAATTAAAGTCAAAAGCATGAAATTGAAAATGAAAAGTTATGAAAAATTAGATTTCTGCATGGTTTTTGTATATAACTAATATTGCAACAAAAGAATTATGAAGAAGTTGTTCCATTTAAATGCATTTGATCAAAATGTTAGTTTTTATAGAAACCAGATGGACTATATCCCCCACATCAAAGAGTATGACAAAAGATCATACACAGATCTCCAAGCCTACTATGTGCAGTGTAATCTTGACTGGGCACTTTCTTCAAGGCAATCCCTGTTGCTCTTGGTTTTGCCCATGGCATCTATCACAACATAACTTGCCTTTGCGGCCAGTTTAGACCAAGATCAGACTGCACAGACGTGCAGTCTGATGTTTGATCTACACTATTCGCTTTGCTTAGATAGCTAACATTAAAATTTCAATTATTTTGGTCATATTTCTGGACTGAACATATTTTGCTGACATTCTGTGTGTGTGAAGAAATAGAAGAACAAAGTGCAAGTATAGTAAAATACACATATATTATCTGTGGAATGCATGAAACAAATTTATGCACGTAAATGTAAAACGAGAGCTCTACAAAGGGAAAAATATAAACCTGAAGGAAACTATTAAGAGACTGTGACCTTTGACCCCTCCCATGTGACCTTGACCTTGGAGCCTGGCATATGAAACCTCTGCTGTGCATGCGGTCTCATCAGGTGCACACATGTGTGAAATATCTTTAAAATCAGACAAGAGGTTAAAGAGAGATGGGGGTCTTTAATAAAACAAATTACACGAGTCTTGAAAAAAGGTTATAAAGAGACCCTTTGGAGAGCTTAATAACGATTTATCTTAATAGCAAGTTTGATAAAATTTCATCTCAAAAGCAAACAAATGTCAGATTCTTTTCATCACATAACTGTATCCTAAGAATTACTACTGGTATATAATGATAAGATCTATAAAAATATATTTGCAAAACCAACAAATTCATGAAAAAAAAACATTCTTTTTCTTTGACAGGAGTGTAAATCCAGGATGAAAGAAGCAGACTTTACCCCATACCACACCATTACAAGTGTTAACAACATTGAGGAAGAAGTCTCTTAAAAACGTGGTGGGAAAAGGAGAAAATGCTGGTAACCAGCATTTTCTCCTTTTCCCACAATGTTTTCCACCTTATCACAGAAAGATTCCACATTTGAGCCACATTTAAAGTAACAATTAAGGCCAAATGTAAACAAAGCGGGTGTTTAAATGCATTTGAATTTATATCATACCATTTAAAAGTATGGAAATTATTGTGAAGAAGACAATCTGTCATTGTACTGTTGGTCCAAGTGTTTGTCACTGACAGAGAAATTAATTTCAAAACAAGGTTAAAACCTGCCAGGTAGCTGTGTCTTTTGTTTACTTTTTGCCTGATTTTAAAATTCATTTTTCTGCCAGCGACTAACATATGGCCCAGCCACACGATAACAGACTGTCATATTCACAATATTTTCCATACTTTTAAAAGGTATGATTTAAATTTAAATGTATTATGACACCTGCTTTGATATTTTGGCCTTTACTGGGCCTTTAAACTGTCATCTGCAAATGCTTTCAGTTTGGACATTTCTGTATTTTTGTCATGTGGTGAAGAGTTGAAACCATTTGATTAAAAATCTAAAGATAAAACAAAATTAATGTTGGCTTTACTGAGATAATTAGTTTTGACATTTGAACTAACTGGAATACTTGTATCTGCTGTTACTTGGACATAGTGAGCAGGAATACCACCTTATAGTCTATACCAAACAACAAAATTTTACTCTCGCCCAAATTCAAAGCTGTTGCAGACGATAAATATTGCAAAATTAATGAAATCTCACTCTAAAAGGGTAGAAACAATGTGGTAAAAGAAGCAAATTCTGGTTACCAGCATTTTTTCCTTTTCCCACTTTGTTTTTTACCCTTACCAAATCAAATTTCAAGTCACATTTATCTTGCTGTCTACTAATGCTTTCAAATTGAACTTGTCTAAAAACTTATTTTTTGGTAAAGAGTTAAATGACATAGAAAGTATCATTGTAGGCAAAGGAGCAATTACTTGTTACATGGAATTGCTCCTTTTCCCATGATATTTTCACAAAGCTGTGTACTACTTTGGTGAATGATGGTATTTTTAAAGCATTGTATAAACTGATCTACATCACCTAACAAATAACAGTAAACAAACCTAAAATGTCCCCAGAGACTCAAGAGAAAAATTTAGTCATGGTCAACTAAATGTATACCCTTTTTTTCAGACTACAGTATTAAAACCTGTAGCTTGTTATTAATCTTCGGTTCAAGTAAAAACCCTATTTTTGCCAAAACCAGTTCTGAATTGTTCTAGGCTTTACAGACTTAACAGAGATTGCCTAACTTGCAGATTCAAATCACCAAAATGAACCTTAACCAATTGATGTTAAATTCAAATAAACCATGAAGAAGAAGGCTTTTGAAAATATTGTGGGAAAAGGACAGAATGCTGCTAATCAGCTTTTTTCCCTTTATCTATGATGTTTTCTACCATTTCAAAGGAAATTCTGTCTAGATGCAAATGGAAATGATATTAATACAGACGGATAAAAAACTTTACCTTATAAATCAATCAACCCAAGGGCCCCAAAAGCCCCCTAAGTATTTAGGGTCTGCTTTGGGGTCATCTTTTGGGTACCTACAAGGAATGGCTGTTTCACTATAAGCCTTGAGTTTGTTCAACATTAAATGTACAATATCTTGTCTCTTTTGAGAAAGGTCATTCCTTTCATATGGATCTGCCATTATATTGAACAGCCAGACATTCTGTTTACTAGCTTCTGGATGGAAGTGACGCTTGAAATATAATGTGTCAGTGGAAGGAGGTGGGATCCAACTTCCATTACCTGTAAAAGAAAAAAAAAATGTAATTATCGCAATTGTTTAGTGAGTCTGTGTCTGTGATTCATATAGTAATCTTTTGGTTGAAAATATTGTGGCAAAAAAGTAAATTTCTCATTTTGAGAAATATCTTCCATTGCTTCAGCCCTTTTTTGTCTGTCTCTGTAAAACAAACATATAACATTTATGATTCACATGTACATGTATATGATTTCTGTTTTATTTCTTATTTATCTCTTTATTACAAAATCCCAAGTTTTAACAACCCTGAGTAAATAGTTTCCTTTTGCTCCTTTTCTCACAAGGTTTTCTATACTTTCACAGATAATTACCATAATTTCAGAGTCTGCAAATGCTTCTAATTTGGACAAGCCTAAAATCTTGTAGTTTGGTAAAGAGTTAGGTAAACTCTTCTACTGCAAAAAATGGTTTTTCTGATTAATTAACATTGCTCAACAAACACCATTTAAACTTTACAACCACTCCTGCTGACAAATTTTCGGCTAGCCTAATTTGTCTTGCAATGGATAAACTTGCAAAATTGTGGCAAAAGGAAAATTACTCAAAACAAGGAATTTCTCTTTTCAGCATTACGTTTTCTTATTTATTCATTTATAAAACCTTCATAAATATCTCAATAGGACTTTTGTAACCCTTTCTCACAAAATCCTGACTTCTAATGACCCCAGGAAAGAAAGCTTTTGAAACATTGTGGGAAAAGGAGAAAATGGTGGTAACCAGCATGTTCTCCTTTTCCCTAATGTTTTCTGCCCTTTCAAAGAAAAATTTCATCAGTTGTACTACATTTGATAATTATGTCACCTGCCAATGCTTTCAATTTGGTCAAGTCTAGAAATTTGTTGTTTGGTAAAGAGTTAACTCTTTACCAAACGACAAAATTTTAGACCTGTTCAAATTGGAAGTATTTGCAGACGACAGAAGTAAATGTGACTCAAAAATTGAAATTTGTTCTGGGAAGGGTAGAAAACATTGTGGGAAAAGGAGAAAATGCTGGTTACCAGCATTTTCTCCTTTTCCCACAATGTTTTTAAAAGGCTTCTTTTTCAGGGTCGTGAAAACCAGGGATTGTTTGGGAAAGGCTTAGAGTCTTTGGCTGTAAATATGTATCTTGAAGCTAATGAATGAACCCTTTACCAAACTACAAATTTTGAACTTGTCCAAATTCAAAGCATTTGCAGAAGACAAATCAAATGTTTCTTAAATGATGGTATTTGTGAGTGACAGGACAGAAAACTTTTTGGGAAAAGGTATTTTCTCCTTTTCCCACAATGTTTTCAAAAGCCTTCTCTCTTTAGAAGGGTTGATAAAACTTGGGACTGTGTGATAATGGGTTAATTCAAAGTAACCCTTTACCACACAATCCAAGTTTTAACAAATAAAACCAGATGGCCTTTGAAAACACAGGAAATTTTCCACAATGTTCTATACCAAGTCAGAGAACTACAGCTTGTTTGTACCTATTTTGAATTTGTTGTCTGCAACTACTTTCGTTTAAAAGAGTAAGCATTTTGTTGTTTTGGAAAGGATTAAATTGCCTGACCGGGTAGCCCAGTGGTTAGCATATTTGACTTGTGACCTGGTGGCTTTGATACCTGGTTGAGGCAAACTTTCTTTCCGGCAATTTTTTGCCTCTCAACTCTGATGCATGTGTGAAAAGTAGTTGGTGACTTGGAAAGAAAGTTGTGTCAGTAATGGTGTGAGAAAGCCAGGAAATACATGCATAGGTGCACTGACTGCCGTGATATGACCTAAACTGTTAAAAACTGTTAAACTCCAATACAACAACAACAAAGGATTAAATACAAAATGCACCTACCAGGATTACCCGTGATAATTTTCCAGTCTCCAAATCTAAGAGCTGCCCTGGTTCTCGTATCAAATGTATCATTATAAAGTGGTTGTCCCGCTGGCTGCCAGAGTGGGTCTATATTGTGTAGTAGCTCCGTTCTTGGGCTTGAACATCTTCGACTGAAAGTACATCAGCAACACCATATTCAAAGGTTTATAAAACTCAATTTGGCTCAAAAAATATGTCTCATAAAGTTCTTTTTGAAAGGGTACAAAAAATTGTAGGAAAAGGAGAAAATGCTAGTTACCAGCATTTTCTCCTTTTCCCACTATTTTTTTAACAGTCTTCTTTCTCATGGTCATTAACTGTGTTGTAAAGAGTTGAATTGTTTCACAGATGACAAAATGTTAGACTCGCCCATTTTTGAAAGTATTTGCAGGCTAAAAATCTAATGGGGTCCAAATAGTGGGGTTTATTTCAAAGAGTGGAAAATGTTGCAGGAAAAGGAGAACATGCTGATTACCAGCACTTTCTCCTTTACCCAAAATGTTTTCAAAACCTGTCTTTTTCAGAGTTGTAAAACGATTGGATTGTTTGGTTAACTCTTTACCAAACAAAAAAAATTTACATTTGTCTAAAGTGATGGCATTTGCACACAAAAAAATTAATGTGACTGTAAAATTTACATTTGTTTCAGAATAGATAAAAAATAGTGTGGGATGAGGAGAAAATGCTGGTTACCTACCCAGCTTTTTCTCCTTTTCCAACAAGTTTTTCAAAAGCTTTTTTTCTCAGGGTTGTTAAAAGTCTGGACTATTTGATAAAAGGTTAAAGGGTTAGATTCAGTTTTTCCTAATCAGTTGAGATCCTGACAAAAACATCCAATATAGCAGCACATAGTGTAGATCAAGGTGAGACTGTAAAGAACATGCAGTACAATACTTGATCAGCAGTAATGAGAGAGATATCAGAAAACATCAACATTTTTGGATGGTAAGTCAGACAGCAACTGGGACAATATCTCAAGATTTTTCATGACAGCAGCAAGCTAAAATCATGAAGAACAAAATTTTTACTGTAGGCCTACTTTATTGTATTCCATTGATCAAACCCATCCAATGGTTTTGTTTTAGTCACATTAGCACCAGCAAGTCCTACTAAAGTTGGGAACCAGTCTGTCACATGCATCAACTCATTTGACGTTTTTCCAATGACACCTGCATCTAGCAGCTTACTATGAACGAATCCAACACCATGTATCCCACCCTCCCACAAGGAACCCTTCCAGCCCCTTAGGGGCCAGTTGTTTCCTCCTTCAAGGATCTGTCCTCCATTATCTGTGGAAAAAGAACATTTCATACTGTTAAGCACTTTATCTCTTTATCAGACAACAAAATTTTAACTTGTCCAAATTGAAAGCATTAAACATTTGGTTGAGGACAAAATGAATACAGAGTTGCATCCAGGATGTCCTCTGAGAAGGAGAGGGGGAGGGGAAGGGGGGGGAGAGAATCCCCCACCACAAGACAGAATCAAAAGTGGGAGAATGAAAAGTTTGGCAAATGGTAATTTAGCATACCTTTAAAACAAACAAGTGTTTTAACCAGATAAACAGATCTACTCACATTAACTGCTTTGAAATGAACATCTTTTCCACAATACCATTGCAACTGAAATGATGCTGATTGCCAATCCTCGATTTGAATGAGCATAAGTTGGTTTACATTTACTAAATGCCCAAGTCTTCAAAAAGTCTGTAATGCATTTACAAGGCATAATCCTCTACGCCTTTTAAATTCAAACTGCAACAAAAATTTAGCAAGTTTAAATGCCTGACAAAATTTTTAAGCGACACATGTTGAGATTAAATCCAAGACGTTCCACGATAGCATTTTTACCCCTGGGCTTGACAATGTAACTTCATTCAAAAATTCATATGGGTATCTCTACAGCTCTATTTTATGTGTTACTATTTTAAGCAAAAGTGGTTAATTACTCATATGGTTGTAATGATATGATTGGAGCATCTGCAGTATTTTGATTGTTGCTGAAATAATGAAATTTGTCTTTGAAAGGGTAGAAAACACCAAAAAATTCCAAATTATCACATAAAGGGTCCAGTAATTTGCAGGTGATGTTACTCATGTAAGCCTCCAGGAAGAACAAGAAGCATACCTGTAGTAAATACAAGCACAGTGTTATCCCATAATCCTTTAGCTTTCATGGCTTCTGTTATATTCTTCACTGCTTCATCCATACAGCTTACCATCCCTGTAACACAGAAAGTCCAGTTCTAAACCTTTCATGGTAGAAGCATTTTTGATGCCTCTAAACAAGAGCACAGCATGTCATACTGGTCAGTGAAAGTACTTAGTTGAACCAGGGCCATAATCATACCAAAATGTGTTGAGAGTTACTGCCCTTCTAGTACAGGTTCCCCTTTTGACAGTAAACAGCTAGCCAAAGTTCGAAGTACATATCTTCAGTAATAATAGAGTTCATGAGAAATTGTTGGGAGTTTTTGCATGATGATGGCATAGTTATGGCAATACCTAAACCATGTTTTTTTTCAAAAACAGCCAAACTAAAAGTGTAGAAAAACAAAGGCTACAAATCTGTGCAGTCCTTTAGGCTTTTGAAAACACTTAAGATCAAGATCAGACGCTATGGACTGAAATGATCTGACACTGTAGAAAAAGAACTTACAGTCTGATCTTAGATCTGCACTGTTTGATATTTTGAGAGATTCTCTTTAAGAATGTGTAGAAATTCAATATCCATATTTCATTTTCAACTTAATGAATTTGATACATGAGCCATGTTCTGTGAAATGGGGCATAATGTATCTGCAAAAATTATCAACCTATGTCAGCCTCCACAGTCAACGCAGGTTAACCTGGGCTGACACTTTTTGCTATTTGTAAATTTTCTGCATGTTGAAGGACCATTCTACTTTTGATTTCAGCAGGTTGTTATACAAAATGGATTTTATAGATCCATAATTATGTGATGACTTACTTTAGTATGATGCATCAAAGAGATGCATTAAAAACCCCTTTTGCCAGAGCAAGGCACATATCTATTTCACTGGTATAACCCTTTACCAAACAATCCCTGGTTTTTACAACCCAGCGGAAGAAGCCTTCTGAAAACATTGTGGAAAAAGGAGAAAATGCTGGTAACCAGCATTTTCTCCTTTTCCCACAATGTTTTCTACTCTTCTAAAGTCATGTTTCAATATTTGAGTCACATTTATTTTGTCGTCTGCAAATGCTTTCAATTTGGACAAGTCTAAGATTTTGTCGTTTGGTACAGAGTTAAAAAGCGCTTTTCCTTTGTGGTAGAGAGCTAACTCTTTATCAAATTACAAAAATTTAGACACGCCCAAATTGAAAGCACTTGTTCCAGACATAAAATTAAATGTGGCTTAAATGATTGGTTTTGTCCTTGAAAAGATAAGAAAACATTGTGGGAAAAGGAGAAAATGCTGGTTTATACCAGCACATTTTCCTTTTCTCACCACGTTTTCAAAAGCTTTCTTCTTCAGGGTCACTAAATCCTGAAATTGTTTGGTGAGGTGTAATGTATAACGATACCTGCATAAGTTCTTCTCTTATAATCAAGGATATGCCTGTATGGCACAAGGTATCTATCTGGTACTTGTAGAGGGGCGTGTACGGCTTGGAAAGGTAGATATATAAACAGTGGCTGAAAAGCATGTAGACTGAACTTTAATTTATATTTTCTTTACTTCTGTAAACAAATATTTTGTGGTTTAAAGGATAATTTTAGCCTTTTCAGACCAATCAAACATCATGGAAAAAGGAGAATAAATTTTGCATGTTACAAGCAAGAGTTCCTTTTCCCACTTTCCTCACACTATAACATGCAGGAGTGTAAAAAGCTATAATCACAAACTGATGAGCAAAAGCTACTTTCTGCAGTATTTTGTTTACATCACAGCCACAGCTCACATATTTATGAGTCCTGAATCTGTATCCACTAACCATTCTGAAGAACACTCTAAACCTTATTCTTCAGATATTTCCAAATTTGCAAGTAACACACCTGATAGGCTAAATCAAAAGGTTTAGCCAATCAGAGGCTGTGTTACTTTCAAATTTGGAAAATCTTGGGGGAATCTCCCGCGTAAACAGAACATAACCTCAATAAGGTCTAAGTGACAAAGGGCAACATCCATTGCATTTGCAAATAGTGTAAATGAAGATCAGACTATACAGAACTTGCAGTCTGATTATGAATCTGTTCCGTCTGATGTTTGGATAAAAATTCTGTTTTCAAGTAAAACTTCTCCAAAAGCATTCTGAGAAAAAAATCAATTGTTTGTTGCAATTGCTCCATTTCTCACAATGTTTTCCATACAATGTTTTCCATAAAGTTAAACAGTTAAACATTCATCCTTCCTTTCCTAAAAATTTGTCTCCTTTGAGTCAATTGGAATAAATAAGCAGTTGTGTAATTTATGAAATTTACAGTAGACAATGTGGGCTAACAGGCTTACTTTATCCTCTTTATGGTTATTAACAATGTCAATCACCCTATCAGCAAACAAATGTGTCGAGTATGTCCCATTCGCAGTGGTAACAGGGTCATGGTCATCTCTAAGGTCATAGCCACACATTTTACCATAGCAACGATAATGAGTGTAATAATCTTCACTTCCTGTCAGATAACCTCAAAATCAAAACAAAAATGCCATGATTGATGATTGATAGCCGTGTATCTCTCCACTAAGAAACAGGCAAATAAGCGGTCACTGACATGGACAGCGAAATATGCATGTATCTGTCAAAACTTGTAGTCTATAGAATCAATAACACATACAAACTGAAAAGAGGCCATGTCTGTGTACAAAATTATTCTGAGAGCTACCTGCCCTTTAGGTCAGGGTTCCCATTTGAAAGTCGACAACTAGCCCAAGTTCAAAGTCTTCAATATTTATCTGAAAGTGTCAAAGTTTTCACGCAAAAAACAATGCAGAAACATACAGTGACAGGGCTACTACAGTACCTTGATATTTTCTTAAAAACAGCCAAGCCTAAATTGTTGTCAAGCTTACAAAATGCCAGGCTTGCTTGATAACATTTTTTTAAACTCATTTCTCACCACTGCTAACTTATGTCAGACCCTTCAAGTGTTAGTTGCCTTTACATCAAGTTCCACTCTTTACCAAACAACAAAATTTTATACTTTTCAAAGTTTGAGGCATTTGCAGATGACATAGTCAGTGCAACTCAAATGATGGGATTTGCCTTTGAAAGGGTAGAAAACATTGTGGGCAAGGGAGAAAATGCTGGTTACCAGCATTTTCTCCATTTCTGACAATTTTTTCAAAAGCTTGCCCTTTTAGGGTTGTTACAACTAGGAATTGTGTGGTAGAGGGTAAAGACACTTGATCTTCTTTGCATCAGAACTCCAAATCTGAGTGACCATCATAGACATATTATATACATATAGTATAACAAGGTACAAAAAGGTTAAGTCTTTGCAAAACAATGAAATTTTGGACTTGTTGTAAACCAAAGCATTTGCAGACAACAAATTTAACGTATCTCAACTGGTGGAAATTGTCTTTTGATTAATAGAAAATAGTGTGGATAAAAGAGAAAATGCTGGCTACTAGCATTTTCTCCTTTTCCCACAATGTTTTCAAAAACCATCTCTCTCAAGGTCTTTGATACTTGGGATTGTGTGGCAATGGGTATATCACTTGAAGGAAGGGAAAATTTCTTTTCAATTAACAGTAAGCAAAATAATATGGCAAACAACCAACTGCTTGTCATAATAGGCAAATGCTCAATGTTTCTCACAGTGTTTCTCAAAGCCATTTGCTGTAGCAGCAAAATTCATCACAAGTGTACAAAAATTAGGAAGTTTACATTTAATTAACAAATTTGTTCGTTTGTTTCTTTGTTTGTGTGGTGTTTAATGCCATTCTCTACAATATTTCAATTATATTGCTGCAGCCACAGCTGCTAAAGTTTCTTTTACCAGTACTTCACACAATACTCTTCCAAAGCCACTCGCTGCTTTTCCACAAATTCATCGTCAAAACACTGAGAGGCGAGATGGCGATAATTCTTGTGGCAAGTATTATCATCAATCCTCAGAAAGAAACTTGGCCAGCTGGGGATTCAAAGTCCTGTATGCTACTGACTGCACTACCAGGCTTTGCTTAATAAACAAGCAAATCTAGAGAAAATAAAATCTTACCAAAATAAGAATCAAACCCACGACTTGTAGGCAGATATTGTTTCTTGTAAAATCCAACATGCCATTTTCCAACTGCATGAGTAGAGTACCCAGCCTCTCTTAGCTTATCAGCTATAGTTGGGTCATCTAAAGGTATTCCGTTTTTCTGTGGGGGCCATATAATTGCATGCTGAAGACCTGTGTGAATCTATAAAACAAACAACAATATAAATGAGCTATGCTCTGTGAAAAGGGGCTTAATGCATCTGCAAAAAGTATCGGCCCAGGTCAGCCTGCCAAGTCCGCTCAGGCTGACCTGGGCCGAAACTTTTTGCTCTGTCAATTTTCTGCTTGTCAAAGGACCAATCTAATTCATGATTCAGTCATTTGTTAGACAAAACAGATTTTATGGATCCCTAACTAGGTGACGTGTTGCTTGGTACAATGCATTACAG
Organism: Hippopus hippopus; assembly: GCA_946811185.2. Classification (NCBI taxonomy): domain Eukaryota; kingdom Metazoa; phylum Mollusca; class Bivalvia; order Cardiida; family Cardiidae; genus Hippopus; species Hippopus hippopus. The sequence goes on along the minus strand of OX328098.1, from coordinate 40,762,472 downwards.
AGAAGCATTAAGCCCCTTCAGTCAGATCACAGCTCAAATGAAGATAGACCACAGGTACTTTTATACAAATGCACTTTGACCCTTTTCCACACTATCCAAACTTTAAATGACCCTGAAAAAGAAAGCTTTTGAAAACATTGTGGGAAAAAGGAGAAAATGCTGGTAACCAGCATTTTCTCTTTTTCCCACAATGTTTTCTACCCCTTAAAACAAATTTCAATTTTTAAATCACATTTTATCTTGTTGTCTGCAAATGCTTTCAGTCTGAACAAGCCAAAAATTTTGTTGTTTGGTAAAGAGTTAAACAATTGATTAGTGAAGTCCACTGTAAAGGTAAAGGGGTGTAAAGCAAACGCTAGGCCAAAAAATGTGCAGTCCCATACACTCAGTTGATTTGAGACTAGGGAGCAGCTGGCTAGAATCCCCAGCTTAGCCAATTTCTTTACAAGGATTGATGATGGTCATTGTGACAGGATTCATTCCTCTATCACCACTGATCATTGTTTTGACAATGGTTTTGTGGAAAGCAGCCAGTGGCTTAGGAAGACTATTTAGCAAAGTACTGGTAAAAATAACTCAAGGAATGCATGATAGGTGCACTGGCCACTGCGACATAACTGAAATAATGTAGAAAATGGTGTTAAACACCATAGAAACAAAGAAAAATAAAAAATCATAGACTTAGTAAGAATGATTAATTGATTGTTGTGTTTAATACCGTTTTAACAGCTTAGGTCATATCACAGCGGTCAGTGCACCTACACATGCATTTCCTGGATTTCTCACACCAGTACTGACACAACTGTCTTTCCAAGTCACTGAGTACTTTTCTCACACGCATAAGAGGTGAGAGGCAAAAAACAGTCAGAAAGAAAGTTTGCCTCAACCAGGTATTGAGCTCACAACCACCAGGTCATGAGTTGGATATGCTAACCACTGAGCTACCCTGCTGGGCGAATGACCAATTGAAACAGTTAAAATGATCTGATCGAGGTCCATTTATACAAAGGTAATTCAACTCTTTAACTCAAAACAAAATTTTAGAACTGTCCAAATTAAAATCATGTAAAACAATAGAAAACATTGTGGGAAAAGGAGAAAATGCTGGTATCCAAAGTCTTTTGCAAAAATTGCAGACAATTATCAATTTAACCTTGGGTTATTTTAGTTCAAACTGTGAAACAAGACTAGATTGCCTTTTACAAATAGAATAAAGAGAGGTCAGTCTGATCTTTGATCTACACTACCTGCTACATGTGAAAAATTCGGTCAAAAACATCCATGAAATTTCAATGCTCTGGTCTTAACCCTTTACCACACAATCCCATGTTTTATCAGTGCTTTGAAAACATTGTGGGAAGAGGATAAAATGCTGATAACCGGCATTTCCTCCTTTTCCAACAAGGTTTTCTTCCCTATCAAAGACAAATTCCATTATTTGACCTATATTTAAATTGTCACCTGCAAATGCTTTCATTTCGAAGTCTACATTTTTGTTGTGTGGTAAAGAGTTATGATGATAAATAATAATTTGGTGAAATAAGCTGTAATAGATATAATAAAAGAAACAACTCAAAATCTATAAACATCAATGTCATTTGTGTAAATGAGCGTGAAGTGATAGAAGTGAACCCCACATTTATACCGAACCAGTCACGAAGAGGTTCGTTTAAGATTTTTATGGTCTAAGGGAAAAAACTCCTACAACCTAAAAACTACGGTTTGGGGAGAGTGACCTCCCTTATTATATCCCACCCACCCCCCCCCCTCGCTACAACAATTTACGTGTCCGGGAAAGGGGAGTTTTAGTTATATGTTTCGTTGTATTGACGATAAACTTTTAACGAAAATTTCTAAAAGATATCCGCCTTGAGGTGTTAAAAATACAATATTGCTTCTAGTTACATTTTAAACTGAAACAGGGATCTTATATGTGTATATACGATCCCTGACTGAAATGAATCTTTCTTTCGCTCCAGACCAGAGTGCCAAGTCCAATGCGGTTTTCATACGTAATCGCTTTAATACAAAGATTTTGTGCAAATAAAGGTGAGAGCTTTCAGCACATGAGGCTCTACTTATTCAAAACTTTCGGCCAGTTAAAAGCTTCGAACTAAATTCTAAGTGATTCGAAATCTTTCGGTAACCAAACTGTTAACCTCACTTTAAATCATGGCGGTTTTCAAAAAGTGGAGAAACAAAAGGGAGGCTACTGTCTGGTCACAAAAGATAATCAATATCTTCAACTACCCTTTCATCCTGTCCGATGTCATGACATAGTCATGGAAAGAGGTCAAATATTCATGTAATTATATATATATAAGCAATTCAAACCTGAATTGCTGTAGAACTAGCTTTTACAACGATACGGTTTGGTATACTTCTCTACGTGACAATATGTTCAGAATTGTAAGCATTCATAATCCTATTATAAAAATTTATTAAAATTCATTAAAGCTCGATTACAGAAGCGTGTTTGTATCGATCGTTTAAAAAGACTCTATAGTAAAAAACGGGTTTTTTTTGTCTCTGGGTTCATGGTATCCACAACTTTTAGGAATGCCATTCTGGTATAAAGTTGTAAGAGTTTTCTCCCTTTGACCATGAATCGTGCACAAGTTCGCAATATGATTCTTTTTTTCATGAAACAAGTAGACTATATTTTCCGGTTTTGGGTGTTTTTTTTTTTTATTGAAAAGCGGTTTTGAGTTTAAAACAAAACAAAAAAACCAAGTGATTGTAGAATAAGGAAAATGGCGAACAAAGAAGTTAACCAATTAATGAATGCATGCAAATGGAGATATTTTGACCTTTGTTCTCCTTACATTGTTCAACTAGGGTCACTAAGCAGGAAACAAATATACCAAATGATTAAATGAACATGATTTACAAAGCAAAAGCAAATGAAAACAGAGAAATCCCCCACCTTTATGCGTAATCATAAGAGTAAGCTGTTAAAACACATCAGATTTATTGACATCAATTAAAGTCAATCACATCCATCAACATATTACCGCATTAACCTTTTACCAAACACTATACAACATAATTTTACACTAGCCAAAATTCAAAGCATTTGTAGATGAAAAAATGAACATGACTCAAAAATGAATTTTTTTTTTCTTTTTAGAGACTCAAAAATTGTTATTATTATTTTTTTATTTTTTTGTAGGGTGGGAAACATATATGGGAAAAGGAGAAAATACTGGTTACCTTTTCCCACAAAGTTTTCAAAAGGCTTTTTCATCCGGCTTGTTAAAACTCATGACTGTGTGGTAAAGAGTAAAAGAACATTTTCTGCCTAGATCTACCATGATTGAGATCATACTGCACAGTGCATACACATTTACAAACAGTAACCCTATGTTTTGTACATATGTATTCATGGATTATCCTCTGTACTAAACAATCCTGAGTTTTAACAACTCTAAGGACAAAAGCCTTTGAAAACAATAATTAGAAATGTATAACAAGATTATGAATCACCAATAAAGTCAGTGAAAATGATTGAATATATCTGACCAGTCAGTCTTATGATATTGGCATTCACATAGGGATTTTTTCTCAAGAATGTTAATGTTGCCTACAGTAAGCATAGGATTACAGGAAAACTGCAGGACCGGTTACGGTAATTAACTAGTTTTATGGGTTGCCACAAAACCATGCTGATGGAAAAGGAGAAAAAGCTGTAACTGGCATTCTCTCCTTTTCCTACAATGATTTCTACCCTGATGAAGACAAATTCAAATGTACATGTATTTTTTTTTGAAAGCACCATTTTATTTGTTGACTGCTAATGGTTTCAAGTTTGACCTGTCTCTAAATTTATCGTTAAGTAAAGAGTTTGACCTCAATTCATTTTGATTCATCATATTTTGCAAGAATTTACAAAATACTGTCTAGTAAATTTTTCAAACGAAAATTAGCTCAGTCTCTACTCTCAAAAGAAGCTTCTAGAATTACTTCTACCATTTTCTAAGTTAATTCTTGGTTCATTCATGCAGTCTAATAAGGTCTGCCAAATAAACTTTGACCCTTAATCAAACAATCCCATGTTTTAACAACCATGGGGGAGAAAGCCTTTGACAACATTGTGGAAAAGGGAATTGCTTGAAACAAGCCATTTCTTCTTTTTACCCTATCAGAAAAACTTAAGCTCATTTGTAACAATTGCAAATTTGTTGCCTACAAATTCTTTTAATTTGGAAGTGTCCAAAATTTGTCTTTTGAGAAGAAGTTAACCATAAGAAAACCCACCATATCCAGTGAGTACTCTTGCACAGAACTGAACACAAATTGGTGATTCTGTGACTTCAGTGATTCTGTGCTTTCCAAGAATTTCCGTGGTTTTCTACAACCCTCAATTAAGTACAGATAACTGAATGCAATATTCAGTTTTTTACTGGTACCATCCAGAGACCATCGCGAAAAAAATGGTTGAAACCTCTGCACAGATTTTGTGTACTGTATTGTTAAACTGTCTTATTTTCACCAATAGAGGACAAAGCTAGTATTTGAACATACCTATTGCTTGGGAATTCAATAATCATTTGTTTTAAATACAAATATTTTCAATTAAAAAGCTTAACATAAGAAAAAACAATCTAATTCATCTTTTACTAGAGATGTACGCATTCTCAGAAATAGCCATAAAATGACTGCCAAACACTGTAAATTCTGTTAGTTTTTTCCAGATTTACAAGTTATAAACAACTTCTAGAAGCAGTATAGGTAATGAAACATTTAATAATTTGTCTTTGGTCATGTACTTCACTAAAAGTTAAATACATTTTGCTGCAATACAAATTGAACCTACGAAACAGAGTCAGCTTAATGCTGTAGCTTTCTGCCAGAAAATTCACGTCGGACTTAAGATGGTATGGTGCACAATAAATGTCCAGATATGAAAATATGCAGTGTAAGCGTCTCATTATTGAGACTACCCTCAACTATAACGTATGTACTCATGTAGTGTATTTACCAGACTTTGCTCCACTTTTCGCTACCTGACTGTAACAGAAAATTTTACATGACCACATATGGTAGAAAAAAAAATCCATACTAAAGTCAATTAAAGTCAGACCTGGTATCTACCAGATAATAACTGGCTTCTGGTAGGTGTACAGATTGGTTGCACGTAATAATTTTCTAGCTTCACGCCCGAAGCGGCCAACTTGTCCAGTGTTGGGGTTTGAATTTCTGACCCATGATAACCGATATCATGAAAACCGTAATCGTCTGCCACAATCAAAAGTATATTCGGCTGCTTAGCGTTTGCTTTCTGCAAGAAAGTTGCACAGGACAATATCAGTGAGAAGATACACGATAGAGTGACAGTCTCCATTTTGAACAAGTCACATGACTAAAACATGACAAGGTACTCCCGGTAAAATCGGAAGACAAGGGAGGCAACTGTATAACAAACTAAAAAGTTACCGTTTGAGTTGTCTCGCTTAGACCATAAAAAGTATGTTTCCCCACGTCCTCCCCCACGCCTTTGTACACTTTAATGTGAAATAACATCTAAAGTTTACAGTTCGAACCAAAACAGTAAAGCGTGGATACTGCATTCGTCTAGGATGTTAGATATGACTCATTTCAGCATTCTGCTTCATCAGCTACAACGTTCCAAAACGCTGATTGAAACAGGAGATTATTTACTCCTTGACAATTGCACTTTCAGCGCGCAACTTCTACCGTTTTCACACGTCAGATTGGTATTATATTGAGCTTTAGTTCCTTCGAAAAAAGTGATTAACTATCAATGAATCTGCGATCCGGATACATGCTTGTGGTATCAAAGGGTTTTCTTTACAATACTATAATCGAGCTCTACAGAATTTCGTATTACTTCCCTTTATACATAATATGATAAATTTTACCAGTGATTTCATAAGCAACATCATTCGGTCAAAGCATATACTATAATATTACTTTGTAAAAATACAATTTAAATTTTCATATATTTCTTGTTTAAACTTAAATTTATGATTGAATTCATGACGACCTTTTGGCTAATTCTTCGTTGACTTGTAAAAAATTATAAAGTGAAATTTACACACATTCTGTAACCGTCCTTATCTCGGGTTGCGAGCTTGTCCAATGAACGCTTAGTGAGGGCAAGACTGCTGACACCGGTACATACATGTAACAACGCATCACTCGTCCACAAAACGGGTCTGGATGCAATTTTTGGACCTTCAGGTTAACTCTTCACCAATATACTGCGCAGTTCCAGACTGATAGCATCTAGAAGCAACAAATTCACAAGTTGTTTAACTCTTTACCAAACAACAAAATGTTAGACTGGTCTGTGTTGAAAGCATATGCAGACGACAAACTAAAAGTGTCTCGATTTATGAAATTTGTTTCTGAAAGGGTAGAAAACATTGTGGGAAAAGAAGTAAATGCTGGTTACCAGCATCTTCTCCTTTTCTCACAAGGTTTTCAAAAGCTTTCCTTTCCCTGGGTCGTGAAAACCAGGGATTATTTGTTACAGGGTTAATTGAACCGAAGCTGTATGACGCAATTTTTTGACTTTCAGGTTAATTCTTCACAAAGAAACTACGCATTTCCAGAATGACAGTATCTGCATGCAACAATTTCGCAAGTTGTTTACCGAAGTTCTTTGACAGAGGAGTAAACAATGTGGGAAGAGAAGAGAAAGCTGGATTGCCAGCATTTTCTACTTATCCAACATTGTTATCGTAAGCCTTCTCATTCAGGGTCAATAAAACATGGGATTGTTTACTAAAGGGTAAACTCTAGAAGAAACATCTTTACTCATTTTCATCCAGTTTTTTAACCAAGTTCATCTTTGTTATGAAACTGTAACCATTCTTGTACATGTATCTTCATGCCAAATGTTGCCCCTGATAGTTGCAAAGTTGCACAGATTACGACAGATAGAAAATGCATTTCTTTCTATGGAGGCTATTCAAGACATCACTGTGGTTGTTTCCTGTTTTAAATCGGAGACAAATCCCTTGAGTTTCTTTATCCCATATGCCTCATTTATTATACTAATTATTTATCTCTGTTTACAAAGTTGACTAGGTTCTACACAATATCAAGTCTGAACAGCATTTTTCTCTCTGGCTATAAAGATGTATCTTTAATGTAAAATGCACAGTAAAACTCATCTGTCTTAAATCTTTAACAAAGAATCACTAGTTTTATCAACCCTAAGAAAGAGAGCTTCTGAAAAGATAGAGGGAAAAGGAAAAAATGTTAATGTAACAAGCAATTTCTCCTTTTCTCTCAATATTTTCAACCCTATCAGAAAATTTCAGTTCATTTATATCAACTTCAAATTTGTTTTGATTTTCCTTGATAATCTACTTTTTGACCTGAGGTATGACACTTCTAAACTCATCCAAAGTATAACATTCTGTTCAGATTTCATGCTTACCAGACAAACAAGATAGCCATTGGCCCTAAAGCATTCAAGCGCTCACCTGAGCAAAGTTATTTTACTGTTGGTAAAGCTGAAGAAATCCTGGTTTTAATGATATAAAACACAAAGAGCATAAGTGACCTACTTTTTGATCGACTTGACCTTCTTTTGAACTTGTCAGAGATATTATCAAGACAAACATTCTGATGACATTTCATGAGTATCAGACTGAAAATGTGGCCTATAGACTGTATACAAGGTTTTTCTAAGATTTGGCCCAGTGACCTACATTTTGACCCTACATAACCCAATTTAAAATTTGTAAAAGATATCATCTAGACAAAAATTCTGACTAAGTTTAAGGGGTATCAGGCTGAAAATGTGGCCTCTATAGTGCATACAAGGTTTTTCTAATATTTAGCCCAGTTACCTACTTTTTGATCTGGCATGACCCAATTTCCAAGCAGTCCAAGATATCGCTAGATGAACATTATGACAAAGTTTCAGGAGTTTCAGGCCAAAAAAGTGACCTCTATGGTGCACATAAGGGTTTTGTAAGATTTAGCTCAGTGACCTACTTTTTGACCTTGCATGACCTTTTTTCCAACTTGTCCAAGTTATCATCAAAACAAACATTCTGACCAAGTTTCAGGAGTATCAGGCTGAAAATGTGTCCTCTATGGGACACACACGATTTTCTTAAGGTTAAGCCCAGTGACCTACATTTAAACCAGACCATTTTCATACTTGTATGAGATATTATCAAGACAAACACTCTGACCTAGTTTCATGAGTACCGGACTGAAAATGTAGCCTCTAAAGTGCACACAAGGTTTTTCTTAGATTTAGCTCAGTGACTTACTTTTTGATCAGTTGGCATGCACCAATTTCAAACCTGATCAAGCGATCATCAAGAAAAATACCCTGACCAAGTTTTAAGAGTATCAAGCTAAAATTATGGCCTCTAGAGTGCACGCAAGGTTTTCCTAAGATTTGGCTCAGTGACCTACTTTTTAACCAGATATGACCCAATTTTGAACTTGTGCGAGATATCATCAAGACAAACATTCTGATCATGTTTCAAGAGGATAAAGCTGATACTTTGGCCTTTACAGTGCACACAAGGTTTTTCTTAGATTTAGCCCATTGACCTACTTTTGGGCCGACATAACCCAATTTCGAACTTGTCCGAGATATCATCAAGACTAACATTCTGACCAAGTTTCATGAGTATCTGACAGAAAATAGTGCACACAATGTAAGTGTTTACGGACGACAGAAGACAAATGAAGCACACCAAATGTTCGACACAGCACAATACAAAAGCTCAACTTGAGCTCTTCGTTTTCAGGTGAGCTAAAAATGTGGCCTACATAGTGCATGCAAGGTTTTTCTATGACTTGACCTGGTAACCTACTTTTTAAGTCTAGGTAACCAATATTCAAACACCTACAAGATATTACCAAAACAAACTGACCAAAGTTTATGAACACTGGACTGAAAATGAAGATTTTTTTTTATGTTTTCGCGGTAAAAACATATGTAAAACTTGTGACCCCCCAGGGTGGGGCAAATAATGACCCAAGGGCTATAATCTGAACAATGTTGGTAGAGGCCTCTTTGATGACAACACATGCAAAATATTACAGTTGTAGCTGTCACAGTTAGGAACAGGGAGATTTTAAAAGTTTTCACCATGTAAATCCATAAGGTGTGACCCCTGGAGCGGCAAATCTTAACCCCAGGGCTATAATTTGAACAACCTTGGTAGAAGTCTACTAGATGAAGCCTGCAAAATTTGGTAGCCCTATGCCTTATGGTTAGAAGCAGATGATTGTCTTAGTTTTCAGTTTATAACCATTGTAAAAATTTTGACCCTAGGGCTATCACTGGAATTCTGTTGGTAGAGGTCCACTATATGAAGCTACATGCAAAATTTGGTAGCCTCCGGTATAATAATTAGGAACAGGAAGATTTTAAAATTTTCTATCGTAATAAGATTATGTAAAACTTGTGATCCCTGGGGAAAGAGAGAATCTTGAAATAGAGAAAGCAACATATAAAGTGTTTTAGTAGATTTATTTTTTAGTCCCTTTTACAATCATTATCTCTTTATACAACAGTTTATATAATAACATAATCATCATGAATTATAGCACTTTTAACAACTAGACAATAGAAATGTCTAGAAGCACACTTCTTACAGTATTTCATCATTAAAAACATGTCTTAACTATTTAACATATGGCAAAGTTTTACACTTGTCAAAACTGAAAAAAATTGCAGACAACAAATTTGTTGCACTTAAAATTTTGTAACATGTCTTTTAAAGGTTACAAAACCATTCTGGGAAAAGAAAAAATGCTAGTTACCAGCATTTTTCCCTTTTCCAATAATGTTTTCAAAAGCCCAAGCCTTAATTCAAGGTCATTTAAACTTAGGATTGTATGGTAGAAGCTTAACTTAGTCTACATATCTCCCTTTAACCTTTACAAAACAATCCTGAATCTTTAACATCCAAGAAGAAGAAAGCTTTTTTGAAAAACAATGTGGGAAAAGGAGAAAATGCAGGTAACCAGCATTTTCTTCTTTTTCTACAAATGTTTTTTACCATGTCAAAGACAAACTGTTTCATTTGAGCTTTTGCCATCTGCAGTTGCTTTGATTTTGGACAAGTCTAAAATCTAGATGTAATGTTAAAAATTAACTCTCCAAAAAATCCATAGCACTACACAGATTAATGAAGGGAGATATCGAAAACAGCTAATTGTCTTCATTTGTTTGGTTTATAATATAATGGTAACTTTACTATGACCAGTGCAGCTATCCATGTATTCCTGGGTCCAATTTTCACAAACAATTCTAAATTCAATTCTATCTCAACCTAGCAAATGGCTACTCTTCAAGACTTTATATATAGGAAAGTATTTAGACTTTTTGCTAAATAAATATCCTGACATTTCTAGTAATAATTTAATATAAAAATGTTGTCACAAATGCAGATAAAACTTTTTCTTAGTAATATTTCCCTTCGTCTCAATGATTGATGCTTTCACCAGATTACAAAATTTGAGAATCATCCACATTAAAAGCACCTGTATACAACAAATTATACATGGTCCTAATGATGATTTTCTCTCTGAAAGATGTAGAAAATATTGTGACAAAAGGAGAAAAATGCTGTTTGTAGAGTTGTTTAAACACAGGATTGTTTCATAAAGTGTGAAGACGTGACTGTTATCCGACTCTTCAAAATGGTACATGTACTATATAATGAGAAAAGAATTAAAGAATTTCATTGGATTACCGGTGCATGTATATACCTTTACCAAACAATCCTGTGTTTCACAATCCCCAGCACTGTCAAGCATTTTCTTCTCTTTCCACCATGTTTTTCACCACTCGCAACACAAATCCTATTACTTGACCCAAATTTACTTTGTAGTATGCATACTCTTGCAATTTGGATAAGTCTTAAACTTTGTACTTAAAGGGAGCTATTCAGGTTTCATAATCTCACCAAATTTAAAAAAGGATTTAGCATTGAATTAAGCAATGTGACAGCTTGCAAATCATCAGTAAAGAAGACAGACAGAAGTAAGAAAAAATATATATTTCAATGGTATTTCCTTAATGGGCTACATAGCCATTTAAGGTATTATTATATTTTGCACCAGAGCTTCGCAAAAACTTGTCGGAATGTCAGATGATCACACATCAATGACATGGATTCAGATCTAAATCAGTGATGTCATATCTGATGTGATAAAAACAAACAGACTTACTGATTGCTTAACGACCATGCCATTATTTGAATGCTAAAAATTGGTTTTTTACGGAATTCAACAATCACAGATTAGATTTTGGCATAGAAATATATATCTAAATGTATTTATCTGTGTTTAAAACAAAATTTTGATTTACGACATAAAAACTGAAAAGGCCCCTATAAACAAATACTTAATCCTTCACCAAACAACAAAATTTTAGACTTACCCAACTTGAAAGCTGTAGCAGACGACAAAATAACTGTGACTCAGAAATATAAATTCACCTTTAGAAGGTTAAAAAACATTGTGGGAAAAGGAGAGAATGCTGATTACCAGCATTTTTTCCTTTACCCACATGCTGAAAAAGCCTTTCCTTAGGGTCGTTAAAACTTTGGGTTGTGTGGTTGACGGTTAAACAGAAGATAAGTTGATAAGGAATGGCAGAAATTTTTAGAGCACTTTGAATGCATTGTCATATGAAAAGAATATAAAAACAAAAAAGATTCAAAAAATGGTGAAAAAAAAAAAACAGAAGTCAAAACCAAGAACAATAAAAATGAGCAGAATAGTGCGTTCCTAAATTAAGCAATTATTTAAAAAATACTATCAATACAGTATGTCTAAAATTTAATGTCTGAAAAGAATCTAGTTTGCCCAACTTTAAGTGATTCCGTTTTGAAAAACAGAATGATTAAAAAAAAGCTCTGTGAAAAAGGTAAAAATATTACAAACAACTTTGTAAGAAAGCTCAATTGACAAACAGGATAAATATACAGAAAATGAAGCCAACAGCCTTATGGAGGATCAGAAGCTAAAGGCACACTACAAGACAAAAGTAAATGATTGGGAGTCAGAATGCAGACAAACTCTAATCATACCATTTAAAATTGTGGATATTATTATGAGTGTGGTAATATAGTACAGTAGAATCTGTCGAAATGCAAGTCTCTGGAAGAACAAGAGCACCACATGCAGGTGCCAACACTCGGTTGCCAATGTTTGATTTTCAATGAAAATTCTGCCAAACCTTAGCAGCAAGTGCTTGATTTCCAATGAAAATTTTAAGTCAAAGAAGGGGCGTAATTGTATCAAAGATATTTTGATAGTTACCTGCTCCTGTTGTATGAGTTCCCCTTTTGATGGTTAACAACTTTTCCATGTTTGAAGTCAATATCTTCTGAAATATTACAAAATGTCACAGTTTTTGCACAACGACAATGACAACACCAGGGCTATGAAAATAATTCCTCATTTTCTTTTAAAGCAGCCAAGCTAAATATGTATAGTAAAACTGGTACAAAAGTTGCAAACTTGAATTCTAGTTTTACAATACATTTTACTGCTGCCAGCCACTGGAACTTTGACAGATTGCACTGTAACACATTATCAGACCCATAATTATATCCATACCTTTAGATGATATAACCCTTTACCACACAATTCCCAGTTTTAACGACCCTGGTGAGAAGCTTTTTCAAAACATAGTGCAAAAAGGAGAAAATGCTGGTAACCAGCATTTTCTCCTTTTTCTACAATGTTTTCTACTATTTCAATGACAGAAATTATCTTTTGGGCTACATTAATTTTGTCATCTTCAAATACTTTCAATTTGAATGAGCCTTAAATCTTTTTGTGTGAGAAAGAGTTAAATTAAATTAGGATGCAATGTGACACCACCCCACCTCTCCCATTAGTTACTTTTCGCAGCTGATGGCTCTTTAACTCTTTACCACACAATAAAATTTCAGACCTGCTAAAATTGAAAGGGTAGAAAATAATGTGGAAGAAGGAGAAAATGCTGGTTAGCAGCATTCCTTCTTTTTCCACAATGTTTTCAAAGCTTTCTTTCACAGGGTCATTAAAACTTGGAACTGAGTGCTAAAAGGTTACAGAAAGTTACATAAAAGAAGAACTGAAAATTTCATTCCATGCGTGATAAGATTTAAAATATTAACTCCATACTAATAGACAAAACTTCAGACTTTGCCAAACTAAAAGCATTTGAAGAATACAAATAAAATGTGATTCATATAAGTAATCTGTGTTGTACTGTATAAGGAAACATTTAGGAAAAGGAGAAAATGCTCATTACCATTCTAAAGCCTTTTTCTTTGGGGTCATTTAAACCTAAGATTGTCAGGTAAACGGTTTAACAGCATATATGAGATGTTAACATGAAAATTACCAAGTAACTCAAATCACAGAATAAATCAAATATTTTAATTAAAAATATAGAGTTCCAAAAACTTCAAGAAGTTTTTTTTTTAAAACACTATCACTTCCATTGGTTCAAATGAAAAGGTCATCTGTATTTCAGTTTCTATTAAATCTAATAAAAAATATTCAAATTCTTCTCACAGAACCTCTAATTTTCCCCTCCGCCACAAAATAAGAGGGCCACAATGGGAATCTATTTCTTTAAAGAAATTCTGAAGAGGAGCATGGCATGATCATTTCTGTGAAGTTTGGCCAAAATTTGATGGGTTGATTCAGAGAGGATCATATTTATAACATACCGGTAAGTTGAGTATTGATGCACAGACACATGACACAATTTTTGACTGGCAAACCATTTGGTTTTATAAGAAATAGTGTCCTTGAAATTCAGAAAATTCTTCAGAAGTAGTATGCAATATATAGAATGGTTGTGATCTTGTTTTCTACTGAAGCTTTTCAATGGCCCATTACTGAACAGGCTACTTCAAAACCTTCTTGAACTTTTACAAATTAACCCTTTACTACACAATCCCAAGTTTTAATACACCTAGGAACAAGCCTTTTAAAAAAAAATGTAAGAAAAGGAGAAAATGCTTGTTACTAACATTATCTCCTTTTCTCACAATGCTTTCAATGCTTTCAAAAGCAAAATTCTATTTTTTAGTCACAATTATTTTGTTGTCTGCAAAAGCTTTCAATTGGGCAAGTCTAAAATTTTGTTAAGGGTTAAGTGAAGAAGGACCGTTGAAAAAAAGGCAATTATTTTTTTGTCAACAGTGAGGAAAACTTTAGAAATGGTGCATTTCTAATGGACATAAAAACTCACATCTTGGCAGAAATTTGATAGAAATTCCTGGAGTTGAAAATGGGGTAAAAAGACTTGACAAATACAATATGTTATATTAAAACAGAACAGTAGCCCTTAAGATTACTGAGGGTTTTGTGTGTCTGAGGCATAACTGAATTACGGTAGCTAAGTCCTTTTACCCATTTACCAAAAAATCCCTACATGTAAAGATTTTGAGAAGGAAGGCTTTGAAAAAATTGTTGGAAAAAGAGAAAATGCTGGTAACCAAGAAAAGTACTTTCTTACACATACAATAATTAACCCTTTACCAATTCATCCCAAGTTTAACAACCCTGAATGGGAAAGCTTTTGAAAACATAATGGGAACACGAGAAAATGCTGGTAACCTGCATTTACTCCTCTTTTCACAGTGTTTTCTACACTATCCAAGAACTAAAGCTCATTAATATCAATTCTAAATTGCTTGTCTGTAGATTTTTTTTAATTTGGAACAGCCTGAAATTTTGTTGTTTTGTAAAGGGTTAAACCTTATTTCATGTGATTATCAATATTTTATTACTCGAACAAATTGACCTGAAATTGACCTTTATGCAAAGAATAATTAAAGACTGAGTATTTATATCATCGGGTGTAATCGGACGGTACGGAAATTCTGTTAACGGTAAATGTCGGATTTGATCCTAACAATGCCATAGTCAAAATATGAGAGCTTTTGCGGATGACACGGATCAAGATCAGACTGCACAGAAAGTGCATCTTAGATCTATGTCACCCACCACGTATTATGAATTTAAACCAACAAAAACATGTTTATTTCAGGTACTTTAAGTATTCTTTTAAGACAATATAAGTCTATTAGCCGCATAGAGTTGAGAATGGTTCACATAGTTCCGCATGCAGACGACATTGGCCTAAGCTAAGTTTGGACAATAATTCAAGCGTATAATATATGGTAATAGAGGTCATTTATTTCATGTCAATTTGTTTGAGTAATACAAGAATGTCTCAAAGTCTTCTGTCAAACTGTTTTTCTCAGGAAGTAATGAGTTAATGCAGAAATAAGACATGCACTCTCTTACAGTCAGTATATTAGATAGCTTTATGCAATTCCTTCTAATTAAATACAAATTGTAGCACAAAATTAACACATGCCCTATTTAAATATGTGTACATACATGAAATTATGTACACTTCCTATTGTATGCTTTAACATTATTTTCTCATAAGATGAAGCCAGGAACACTTCACCAGATTACCAAACTTTGGACTTGTCCATATTGAAGGCATTCGGAGACAGCAAATTTAACCCTTTACCACACGGCAAACTTTAAGACCTATCCAAATTGAAAGCATTTGCAGACGACAATTTCATAGTGGCTCAAATGACGCAACTTTTCTTTGATAGGGTAGAAAACTTTGTGGGAAAAGAAGAAAATGCTGGTTACCAGCATTTTCTCCTTTTCCCACAATGTTTTCAAAAGGCCTCTTCTTCAGGGGCGTTAAAAGGCGTCATTGTGTGGTAAAGGGTTAATGTGGCTCAAATGATTGATTCTGTTTTTAAAAGGACAGAATACATTGTGGGAAAAAGAGAAAATGCTGGTTTCCAGAATTTTCTCCTGTACAATGTTTTCAACTGGCTACTTATCCGAAACTGTTAAAAACTCTGGATTGTTTGGCAAAGGGTTAACTTCTATTAAAATCCTTGCTGGCATTTTATTCAGTCTTTCCTATTATCAATTTGGAAACTCTTGACAAATAATAATTTTGTAATAACAGCACATTTGCTAAAAAATTTCCACACAACTTTACGTACAAACCTTGAAACAATCCTAAATTTTCTAATGAAGAGGCTGATCAAAAATGTATGTCAAAAAAGGCATACAATTATGTAAGCCTTTCAATTTGTTTAAAGATTCAATCCAGTGTAAAAAGTACGAGTCAAACAATATTACAGAAAAAATACAACAAAACCTGTCTTAAAACATGCATTAACTCTTTACAAACAAGAGGGCTATGATGGCCGTGAAGTCGCTCACCTGAGCCTTTTGACCGAACATGATCCATTTTAAATCTCTTTAGAGATATTATGACAAACATTCTAACAAGCTTTCATAATTATTGGACTGAAAATTTGGCCTCTAGCTTGTTCACAAGCTTTTTCTAGATCCATCCAAGATGTCATCAAGATAAACATTTTGACCAAGTTTCATGAGTATTGAACTTAAATTGTGGCCTCTAGATTATACACAAGGTTTTTCTAAGATTTGACTTAGTGACCTAGTTTTTCACCCGACCTGACCCATTTTCAAACTCATTTAAGATATCATCAAGACAAACATTCTGACCAACTTTCATGAGTATTGGACCGAAAATGTCGCCTCTACGCATACACAAGGTTTTTCAAAGATTTGATCAAGTGACCTAGTTATTGATCCTACGTGACCCATTTTCGAACACATCCAAGATGTTATCAAGAAAAACATTCTGACCAACTTTCATGAGTATCGGACTGAAAATGTGGCCTCTAGAGCGCATACAGGGTTTTTCTAAGATTTGACCTAGTGACCTAGTTTTTGACCCGACATGAGCCATTTTCAAACTCGTCCAAGATATCATCAAGACAAACATTCTGACCAGGTTTCCTGAGTATCATGGCCTCTAGAGCATACACAAGGTAAAAGTTGACAACCCACGACACACGACGGACGCCGGTCACAGCACGATCACAAAAGCTCACCTTGAGCACTTCGTGCTCAGGTGAGCTAAAAATCAAATGTGGGCCAAATGATAAAATTTGTCTCCAAAAGTAAAGACAGATGTATTAAGCAAGCACCTGTCCTAAGCAGGCACCTTTTTAGTGTTCTTTTTGTGCTTGCTTAATCTAAAACAGGTTTGACTGTAGATGCCTTTCAGTAAGTATGAAAAATATATTAATTGCACAGAAGGAGCAATTTTTTCATCTGTCTTAGGATGATGACTTCTGTAACTGCATCAGTAAGGGTTAGTATAGCTCACTGCCTTCAGTGGATGACACTGACAAGCATCCTAGACAAATATAGATAACCGGCATATATAATATTTTAACTTTTTACCACACTACAATATTTTAGACTTGTTCAAACCCAAGGCATATGCAGACCACAAATTAAATGTGGCTAAAATTGTGTTGTGTTTGATAGAGTAGAAAACATTGTGGGAAAAGGAGACAATGCTTGTTACCAGCATTTTCTCCTTTCCACTATTTTTTTTAAAAGTCTTCTTTCTAAAGGTTATTAAGAGTCGGGATTGCGTGGTAATGAGTACAGACAAATCTATGAGAAAATATTGCGGTAAAAAGAGAATTTTCATGCTACTAATAATTTCTCCTTTGACCAGAATATTTCGAAAGTTTTTTGCTGTAATACAAAGTGCCATAGAAATCAAACAAAACATTGTAAAAAGAAAGATAACACATTTGGTATATGATTAATAATGCTGTTAAAAACAGGAGCAAAAGAGAGACAATCATTTAACTGAAACATACCCATTACAATTTCTTATTGGTGTAAAGTTGCCAGTTTTAAAAGAAAAGAATTAACCCTTTACCACACAATACCAAGTTTTAATGACCTTGAGAGAGAAAGGTTTTGAAAACAGTGGGACAATGAGATAATGCCAGTAACCAGTACTTTCTCCTTCTCCTCCACAATACTTTCAACCCTTCCCAAACCAAATTCAATTTTTGAGTCACATTCATTTTGTTGTCTGCAAATGCTTTTAATTCAGACTTGTGTAAAATTTTGCTGTTTGGTAAAGAGTTGATGGAGCAAATTGCTCTTTTAACTCTTTACCCCATGACAGTGTTCTAGACTCATCCGATATAAAAGCATTTGCAAGCCACAAATTGAAAGTCACTTATGTAATGGGTCTTTTAAGAGTATAAAGCATTTTCTCCCTTTTCCAGCATGTTTTCAAATACCATTTTCCTCTGAATTAGTAAAACACAGGATTGTTTGGTAAAGATTTTTTCCCTCACCCATAAGATGCTTTCTTTTTCTTCAAATTGTTTTCCTTCCATAAACTATTATAAATTTTGGAAGGTCTAAAATATGCCTTTCTGATAATGGAGACTCACTGCCTCTTGAGGCTGTTCCCTTTGTTTTGAGATAGATCATGCCTGAAAACATTGTGGGTGAGGAGAAATCGTTCGGTTGCAAACAATTTCTCCTTTCTAACAATGTTTGAAACAGAATCAAGGATTAAACCATATTTCAATACAATTATGCATATTTCAAAAGGATTTTCTTTTTATGAAGTCGTGTGAATTAAATTTGGTTGAAAAGCGTAATGAGTTTACAAAATAATCAGTCAATCTTAATTATACATTGAGCAAGTACACATTCTATTCACAACATATTGAAATATTTAACTCTTTTCTAATAAAAAAAATTAGATTCTTTCATATTGAAACCATTTGAAGAAAACAAATTAATTGTCACACAAATGACTTGTTCAAGAAAGGGTATAAAACATGGAAATAGAAAATATGCTGGCAACCTGCAACTTTTCCTTTTGCACAAAGCAATACTACAAATGAATTTTCAAGGCAGAAATTACTTATTAGGAGCAATCACTTTATTTGTCACATATTTTTTCAAAAATTGTGTAAACTCTTTACCACACAATCCTGACTTTTAAAGAACCTGAAGAACATGGCCTTGGAAAACATTGCGGGAAAAGGAGAAAATGCTGGTAACCAGCATTTTCTGCTTTTTCCACAAGGTTTTCTACCCTTTCAAAGGTAAAGCTCATCCTTTAAGTCACATTTCGACCAGCCTGCAAATGCTTTCAATTTGGACAAGTCTAAAATTTGTCCTGTGGTAAAGGGCTAAAGTGCTTCTCACTGGTAAGAAGAACTTAACCCTCGACAGTACAATTTTTACACCTTTGATCTGACTTTCTGAAAATTATGCAGGAAACAAGCAATTGCTCATTCTCCTCCAATGTTTTCCTCCTGCCGAAAAATAAGGCTTTCTTAGTCCTTTAGATATTTACCAAACAACAAATTTTATAGTATTTGCAGACAATATACAAAATGTGGCTCAAATAACTGTATTTGTCTTTAAAATGGTAACATTATGGTTACATCCATTTCTCCTTTTTCCACATTTTCAACAGCCTTCTACCTAAGGGTAATTAAAATTTGGGATCTAGTGGTACATGATCGATTCTTTGAGAGATAACAAAATTTTGTCTAGTAATTTTAAAACACTTGCAGAAAAAAAATAATGTCTCAAATGCTTTATCTTCAGAAGGTAAGAAAACATTGTGGGGAAAAAAAGAGCAAAATGCTGATTACTTGGCAATGGATTAAAAGTTTGTCCTATGAGTAAATTTTCATAGTTTTTCTTTTGTAGTCAATAAATAGTATTACAGAAATGGATTAATAGTTAATACAATCAAATTTTTTCTCATCAGCTTTAAACCTTACTAGACCCTTTCACAGAACAAGCCATGTCTTTTTGTTAAGGGTCATTTAAGTATTGCTTAATGACGGTGGTTAAGAACGTATTATATAATTAACATCTTTTGTCTACAAGACAAGATTGTCCTTACTGAACGCAATTATTCAATAGTCATTAATAACAACATCTCATAACAACGCTATTTCCTCTAAACATCTTCACAACTCCCTAGCATGCATAGAGAGCCACAAGTAGTAACTGATCTAACAATTTAGCAAACTTTAAAGACTAGTCCAAACTGAAAGCAATGGCAGACAACAATTTTAATGTGGCTCAAATGATGATCTTCTGCAGGGTTAAACAAATTGTGGAAAATGGATAAAATGCTGGTAACCAGTATTTTTTCATTGTCCAATGATATTTTCTTCACTGTCAAAGACAAAGTGCATCTTTTGAGCCACATTTAAAATAGTGTGCAAATGGATTAAATTTGGACCAATCTCAAATTTTGTCATTGGTAAACAGCTACGAAAGAGACAAAAAACATGTGAAATTTCTCAATGGCCTTGCAAAACATGACTCTTAGTATCTGTTTTTGTTTTTTTCTTACCTTTTGGTTAATATACGACTAATTTATGTATGGCAGAAAAATTCAATTTTCTTCAAGAGGATAAATTTTGAATCCCCTACTACTGAGCTTTGACAACTTTGAGGAAAATACAAAACCTACATCAGAAAAAAATAGAGACTCAATTGTGAAAAAATAGCGCCACTGAAAGATGTGGTTAACTTTTTCTGCTTTCCCACAAAACCATATTCAACAAAAAAAAAAAACATGTCCTGTTTAAAGGAAAAGTCAAAAGTTGTGAAGAGCTGCTACTGAAAAAATCATTCACTAATTCTACAAATTAGTCTCCTTAATAACTTACTAAAAACAATGACATAGATGGAAAAAAACATAAAAACAAAAAAAGACATTTTGTCTGCAGTTATCTCTATGAGCAGGAAATCATTTTTTTCAAGCAGTCCTTCTGTTTAGAATTTTCAAACTCTTTTTCAAACAATCCCAAATTTTCATGACCCTTAGAAAAAAAAGCTATTGAAAACATTATGGGAATACAAGAAAATGCTGGTGACCTACATTTTCATGTTTTCCCACAAAGTTTTCTTCCTAGGGCAGAGTCCATTGCTAAAGCAACATTTGATATAGCATTTTGCAAATGCTTTTGATTTGGACAAGTCAACAATTTTGTCATCTGATAAAGAGTTGTCTGTCTAGCAGTATGACATAAAGCTGTACTCAACTGACCATTCTTAATTCAAATTCAAAGACTGTGCAGTCTGATCTTGGATCTGAATCATCCACTTTAGTCCAGCATGTAAGAAAAGTTTTTTCATGTTTCAGCTGAGAGTATTTGCAGCTGTATACAGCGGTCGAGTTTAAATATTTTGCATTGAAGGAGTTAAATACTTCATATTAAAAAGTATTCTGCTGATGCAATGGACAGAAGTGTAACACATTGGCAGCTGGTAGCTGACTTACAATCAAACACTTTTGACGGCACTGTGGCAAAAGAAGAAATAATCAATAGCAAGCAACCTCTCCTTTTGCTACATTACTTCATTTTGTGTTTACGTATCAAACCTATTTCACACAGATCATCCACATTTTAAGAGATGGTTTCAGAGTCATGAGATGGTTTCAAAGTCATTTCCTGCAATCTTTAAGGTGATAAAAGAGATAAATTCCAGACTGTCTGGCACATTGGTATAAACTTAAACAAACAAAAACAGTTCATATTCTAACAGACATAACTGTTACATAACATAGTCATACAAATACACAATATCACAATTTCTCTATATGAGTTCTTTTGGAAAAGAACCTGTCAAACACATCCAACCATGAAAAGTCTACTAGCTATTTTCTCTTTCACAATAATCCTGTCCATAGGTTTCATCTTATTTAACCCCTTTACCACAATATCCAAGAAGAAAAAGGCTTCTGAGATCATTGTGGGAAAAGGAGCAAATGCTGGTAACCAGCATTTTCTCCTTTTCCCACAATGTTTTCTATCCTTTTAAAGACAAATACCACCAGTTGAGCACATTTGTCATCAAAGAATACTTTGAGCTTGAAAAGTCCAAAATTTTGTTGTTTGGTAAAGAGTTAAACCACAAACAAAAGCAGTTCTATTTTTTCTTCGAATGCAGCATCTCCATCAACAAGGTCTGATCCGGCATTTCCCCCGTCAGGTGTTTATAGTAGAGAAATTCCTCGCCACGAATACTAGCCAGCTTCAGGTCGGGTAGTCGAAGGAGGACTTGACTAAATTTGTCCTTCACATTTGGGTAAAAGTTCAAACAATATTCCATTAACACAGCCTGCACTCTCTCCTGACAGTTCTCCACGAACTCCTGGTTCTCTAACTCTGTTACATCTGAAATACAAACTTGAAATTTAACCCTTAACCAAACAATCAAATGAGGCTCCACAAAATCAAAAGCTTTTGAGACAATAAATTAAATGTACCTCAAAAAATGAGGTCTTTGATATACATGTAGTATAAAACATACCTAAACATTTTTTTTTTTTTAAGTTACCTTGTGATATTTAATTTCAATTGGAAATATAAACGTTAATAAGGTACTGAGAAATTTCTGCAACTCTGCCAAGTACCATGTATGAAAAACGTCTATGACTAGTCAGTATATTGTTTGACAATTACCCTCAGTTCAGCTTCAAGAGAAAATCAAATCCAACTACAATTTCTCCTTTTATTTCCACACTAGACAGCAATTATCCTGTGTATGTATACTTCGCTTCTTCCTGTATTTGCTTAACATACCCCAGTATTTTCTGCATTATGCATTTCCTCCTCCTGCCCTATTTTCTGCACTATTGGCTATTTTTCTATTTTGCTTCCACTCCCCAGGCTATTTTCTGCCCAGTGTAATTTATAGTGCTCTTTGGGTTATGCTTATTTTATCCAACACAAAATACAGTTCCCCATAAACCCTTCCATTAATTTTAGACTTGTCTAAATGATAACATACTAAAAAAGGCTTAAATTACTGGGATCTGTCTTTGACAACGAAGTTAACATTATGAGAAGAGTACAGAATGTTGGTTACAAGCATTTTCTCATTTTCAAAACAATATTCAAAAGACTTCTTTGTCAGGGCTGTAACTTCCAAACAATATTCAAAAGACTTCTTTGTCAGGGCTGTAACTGACTGATTGATTGATTGATTGGATGATGTTTTACATAGCTTTCAACATTATTTCAGGCATATCATAGTGACAGCTCACATATTCATGTATTCCTCGACATTCACCAGTACTAGGTTAGGGCTCTGAAGTGTTTTATTCAAGGACACTCCCACAAAAAAACCCAGCGCATCTAGTAAGGCTTGAACCCATGGGTCTCTAGGTTGCCAGCCCTACTTAACTTTACCACTGAGCCAAACAGGACCCATCAGGGCTGCAAACACGCAAAACTTTTGTAAAATATTACATTGCAATGGTTCACAGCAAAATGTTAATTTGTAGACTTGACTGAGTCTTAACTTTTTCTCTTCTTGTAGCTTTAACATCATTCTAAACTCATTAATTTTTCCAGAGCAACAAACATTTACAACAAAAATATATGAGGAATAACCATTTCACCATTTCACACATACCTGGATTCAAAAGCAGTAAAAATTTTAAGCAGGTGTATTCGTTGTCATCTATTTTCAATTCCTTCATTTTCCGCACTAGGTCCAAAATTCTGTCCTTCATGTCCGATAAGTCTAAATGATCCAGGCTCTCTAGACTTAACTTCTGGCCATTTGCCTGAAATACAATGCAGTGGTTCACATACATGGAGTACTTTGGGGTTCAAAGACTAAACTTTGTTCTTAACTGAAACCTGTGTTGCAGTGTTCAATCTAGAGCGCGCCATATTGCGCCATATGCCCTCTAAAGTCCCAGATGGCGCAATTCTAAACCAACCTCGGGCCCGTCGGGTGCACTCGATCGTAAAAGGGCCATTCCACGAATTGGGGTCCTTTCGTCTGTTTTGGCTTTTTCCGCTTAATAAACATCATGCTGAGCTTTCTAGTGAGAATTCATCAATCAACTGACAGATAGACTGTTATCCATCTTCGTGTCGGACGGTTTCGGTACAATAACAGATGCCAGAGGTTACGATTCTTTGAGCTTTTGCTGATCATTCAATATCGCCATGAAGCGATTTTCTAAGTACATTGGAAGCCTTAAAGGGGCGAAAAAAGGCGAAAGCTGTTAAAAATATTACTTCGGAAAGCACAATAGGGCCAGGGCCCAGAGTTCCACTCGCGCAAATTATTTCGTAAATCACGTTACAGAATTGAAATTCACTTACAGTAACAAATATTGGTTACATGCAAGACCTCACGTAAGAGAATACATTGACAAAAAGGCCATTATCCGCTTATCTTGTGTAAAATGGCAGGTTTTGAAGTTACATGTTATCCTTATTGACAAATTTATGTCAAATCATGCGAAAATACCTCTCAAGAAATTAACAGACATGAAAAATCGATCGGTGTAAAAAACGTGGAAAACCATAACACAACAAAATGTCTCTTTGACATTTTCCGATCAGAGTCACTTCAGACTGCCTTTTCAGCTTTTTAATGACTTTAAGCAGTAAATTTACATAGACATCTTAATATAACAGACTTTTTTGCTGCAAATCATCGATATGGATTGCTTAACCTCTAGTTGGGAACCATTATTGTCATACCCTCTAATATGAAATCTTACCCCCAGATATTCAGCCCAGGGGGTAAGTGTACCCTTGAAATAAAAAGCTAGGGGGAACACTACAGTACCTACCCCTAGATCAAGCAACGATAATAATATCCCACAGAAACGTGAGTTTCAACCAAAATGGCACCCAGACGATCAGTTCAAAAGTTGGTTATTTTATGATGAGAAAATTAAACTTTACTTTGAGTGATCGACAGGAAAGTTAAATCTCTCTGTGACGGGATATCAGAATTTTCAAAAGTTTATCACTGACAGACATATTTCATTTTTTTTTTCTTTTAGGATTGAATTAATGGTGGTTACGTCAATAATTTCTGCAGCGTTGCAATTTTATTAGCATGGTATTCATAGATAAATGAATGAGAATATACTTGTTAAATAAAAAGGCAAAACTTGTTGAATAAAAAGGGCTAATTAGAATTGTCTCTATGAGATACATGGAATTCTTTAGATAATGTGTTCAGACTTTGAATATCCCACATATGTGGCTGATTTAAAATGGTAGAAAAAGTCTAAGAGACAGAAGTGAAGAGATAGACATCAAGCCACTAAATCTAGTTCTTTTTTAGATCAAGGTCCTTTGTGACTCAGAGGTAATCAGCCAATCTCGGTTAACCCTATAACAAATAATCCCATTCTTAAATTCTTTGTGGAAAACAACTTTTGACAACATTGTAAGAAAAGGAGACAATATTGAAAACATGCATTTACCATACATTCAAATTGTTTGACCCTTTACCAAACAATCCCAAGTTTTAATGACCCTGAAAAAGGAAACTTTTGAAAACATTGTGGGAAAAGGAGAAAATGCTGGTAACCAGCATTTCTTCTTTTCCCACAATGTTTTCTACCCTTTTAAATATAAATTTCAATTTTTGATCCACATTTACATTGTTGTCTCCAATGCTCTCAATTTGCACAAATCTATAATTTTGTTGTTTGGGAAAGACTTAAGGACCCTGAGGAAAACACTCCCGAAAACAATGAGGAAAAGAAAATTGTTAAAAAGAATGAGCTGGATGAGAATAAAATTTTCTCGTCCTTTAAAGACTTAATTTCAATTACTCATTACAAGCTATAGTTACACAGGTGATACATGATTTTCTTTTGAAAGTACTTCACACAACATTCTTTCCAAGTCACTGGCATCTTGACGGCATACACCTCATTAAAACAATGTTCAGTGGTGAGAGAGACATGAATCCTGTCGTAATGACTATCATCAATCCTTTTGAAAAGAATTCGGCCAAGCTTGGGATCCAACCAGCAACCCCTGAGTCTCAAGCCCCTCAAGTCATCAACTGACCTACCAAACTTGGTGTCTTGAAATTTACTTCCAAATTCATAGACAGAATTATTGGTAAAGAGAGCAGAATGTCAGCCAACATCAGAGCAAGACATAAGATGTAACTTACCAGCATTAGTTCACCTGACCATGTATGCCTCAGAAGGCGTTGAGCTAAATCCAAAATTAATATTTCACTCCAACAGTTCTGTAACAGCTTCATTTGATCTTCTACCTGCATTGAAATATATGATGACAAAAATAAATACAATTTTGTGGTTGCTCTTGTCCAGAATGTCTTACCAAAGCGGACAAGATGTTTTGTGCAGTCTGATCTTCATCTACACTGACCTCAAAGGCAACAACAGTTGTGAAAGGCACTTAAAGCTAAGAGTTTTTGAAATAAAGCTACTTTGCCCTTTACGAAACACAAAATCTTTTGGACATTTCTAAACTGAAATCATTTGCTGGCAACATATAAACTATATAAAAGTCTTAAACAATGGAACTTTGAAATTAATTTTCAAGGGGCAGAAAACTTAGAAGAGAAAAGTTTCCCCCACTTTTTTTTCACAACCTTCTTACAAGAAGTCACAAAAGTATAAGATCATTTGGTAGGTGCTTGGATGCTACTACTCTTTATCCAGCCAGCCAATATCTGACAAATTGGATAACTTGGCCATAAACATTTACATGTACTGGTACTTCTCTTACTTCACAAGCGTGTGGCTCATAAATAGGCCATAGCAAGGCAATACCCTCTGCCACTGGGATTTGAACCTTCCATTCCCAGCTCTGTGGGTAAAAGGCATATGCCTTAACCAAACAATTCCTAGTTTCAACGTCACCAAGGACTTATGAAAACATTGTGGGAAAAGGAGGAAATGCTGGAAGCCATCATTTTCTCCTTTCCAACAATTGTTCTACCCTTCCAAAGGTAAACTTCTATGTTTGAGTCGAAATGATTCAGTCTTCTGCAAAAAGTTTCAAATTGGGCAAGTCTAAAACTTTGTCATCTAGTGAAGAGCTAACCACAATCACTCCATTATTGAATTCTGTATCAAAAAACCAAAATTTCAACTTATCACATAAAAAATTTTAGACTTGCCTAAAATGAAGGCATTTGCAGACGACAAATTAAATGTGTCTCAAAAGATGTAATTTGTCTTTAAAAGAGTATTTCTCCTTTTCCCACAATGTTTTCAAAAGGCTTCTTCCTCAGGGTCGTTGAAATTCAGAATTGTGGTAAAGAATGAAAGCATTTTCAAGAGACATATTAAAATTAAGTTCAGAAAGAGGAACTTGTTTTTAAAAGGGTAAAAAACACCAGTTTCAAGCATTTTTTCCTTTATCCACAATGTTTTCTAAAGTTTTTTTCCTCATGGTGCTTTAAGCTTGGGATTTCTTGTAAAGTATTTTCTCATTTCCTCTGGTTATGGCGACAAGTTTGAAGCAGATGAAATTGAAAAGGTTAAAATTCTCCCAAAAAATTTGTAGACAATTAACATGAATTAAGGTTTGACCCTTAAAAAGTCCTTCACAACAGTGCAGCCAGTGTAGATCAAGATCATACTGCACAAACCTCCAATCTAATCTTAGGTCAAAACTCTCTGCTTTGCATTCCAGTCAAAATTAACAATGACATTGCGTTTAATTGGGTCTTATTTCTGCATATAACGTGTCTGTTAAGTTTATTAGATACTCTTAGGGTTAATTATGGTTTTGTACAACAGTGCATGTAGGGACACTGTATGGTGGCATATTTCTGCCACAAGGTACGACATAGTTATTGCGATAATTGAAGAGAACTATTGTGATAAAAAAAAGTTTCCTGGAAATATTATCTAGATAATAAAAATTTTCACGATAAAAATATCACGATAATTCTAACTATTATCATGATTTTTTTTTTTTGCTTTCGTGCCCACAACTGACAATCACGGTATCTATAATTTGATACGGTTTCGAAACATCTTCGTCTACAACCTTATGAATTCTCCTTTTCCCTGAATGGTGTTAAAGTTGTTTGTAGGAGGCATTTCAAGTCGTCTTTGTGTTTAACAGACTTCTGTTCATTTCGAGTCTTGACAAAATTTACCAATTAAGCTACAATCGTAAATAAATCCAATTTTTACTTACTGCAATCCTGTGAAGTAAAAAACTACCGAGTTCATTGAAACGGTGTATTTTCTATTTATAGATATTGAGAAACAGGTGGAACTATCACAATAATTTTATATCAAATGTCAGCTTCGTGCACAATTGAGAAATTTTGCATTAAAATATTTACTTATCAATGTAAAATTTTCTAGATAACAAAGTTTATTGTGATATTTTTTTCAGGAAATTTTTCACTTTCTAGATAAAATTTCCAGGAAATTTTGATTTATCGTGATAGTTTTCTAAAATTATCATAATAGTTATCTACTATCTCGTGGCAGAAATATGCCACCATAAAACTATGCTTCAATCGATGTCTTCTTCTGCCCCAATATTTTCCAATATGGATAAAAAAGAAGTGTTGTACATGAGGCAATGTTTTGTTCAAAGCTTACACGTTACATACCTTTAATTCTCTAAAGAATATTGAAGTACGAGCCCACTCCACCATCAAAAATAATAACTGGTCTGTGAGTCGGCACAACAATCGTAACAATTTCAATGAATAATTTGTAAGAGTTAATTCATCATGTCCGAATTCAGTGTCAACAAAATTCAAAAGTTTATTCTTAATTTCTCTCTCGTCTAATGCACTAGATTTTAGGTCTACAATTAACTGGGGTAACAGCGGAACAGTAGCAGGGTGCGGAACTGCCTGATAGAAAGAGTGATAATTTGAAATAGAGGACGGCATTCCAGTGTTGCCACCCTGACTATGGCCACTATTAAAGGCAGCTCCCTGAGAGTCTGTCGATAATTCCGAAGGCGACTGTGGAACTGACATTCCTTGACCACTTGGCAAACGTAGATCCCGTGGTGAGCTCTCTGAAGTGGGTGATGGAATCGTTGAACCAGAATATGACGATGTTGGTACAGGCACAGAATCATTCAAGTCAAGTGTCATACCATTTACATTGTATGCTAAACTATTTGAAATCGACATCAACAGGGCAGGATCTGGTTTAACATCCTGGGAATCTGATGATCCAGAAAATGGGTCAAGCCCATTTGCAAGCCTCATTTGACACGTAGCTAATATTTGTTGCTGTTGTCGTATTGCTTGCTGTTTGAGGGCTCTGTCACGTTTGTACATGGGTCCAAATTTGTTCCTTCCTCCTCTCATTCTGTCTTGACGTACAGCTAATAAAACAGGTAAAAAAAATCTATCAATGTAAACAATTGACAGAACAACTGATATTTTCATTGCTCTGCTACTGATGGTAAGATCAACATTGATGCAATTTCTCAATTTGAGCACACTTTTCACTCTACACAATTATTTCCTGACTTTCAGCAAATTCAAACTTTGATTGTCTATGTTTCTTAATCAGCCTACACTTTTTAAAAGATAAGAAAGAAACCCAAATAAGGATAAACAGTTTTTTTAATCCTTAACACTTTGGCCTTCACCAAACAATGTGTTTATAAAGCTATATAAAGAATTGCTTTCAAAAACATTGTAGGAAGGGGCAGTAATGTTTCTCACAATGTTTTCTACCCTTTCAAAGACAAATCATTTCACCCATAATTATTTGATTTGTCTACTACTACTTTCTTATATAGGAATATCTAAAATTCCATCATCTGTTAACTCTTTACACAACACCAAAACTTTGGATTGGACCAAATTGAAAGCATTTGCAGACAACAAATATAAGTAATATTGCTAAAATGATTATTTTTCTCACATGATAGGATAAAAAAAACATTGTATTGAAAGGAGAAAATTCTGGTTACAAGAATTTTCTCCTTTTCCCTCATTGTTATTGTTTTCAAAAGCCCTTCATCCGTAGGGTTGTTAAAAGTTGGGATTGTGTTATAAACAGATACAGAATCAATACGTGGAAGAACAGAAAACAATATCCAAATACCAGTACCTTCTAACTTCATACCAACACTGAGGCACTTCTGGAAGCGACAGTAAGGGCATCTTTTTCGCTGACTCTTGTCAATGTGACAGCTTCGATTGTCAACACATGAGTAAACTTTTTTGTTCTGAACTGTTCTCTTGAAAAATCCTGGATAAAAGAAATGGTGCAACATTTATAGCATGAGTTATCTGACTAAAGCCTGTCATTATCCCTGAGAGCAATATATAAACCTAACATATTTTCAGTTTACAAATAAAACCCAAATAATTAGAGTTCAATATTGTTTTTGTCCAGAATCTCTCACCAAAGGGGACAGTATAGATCATAGTTCAGACTGCACTTTTTGTGCGGTCTGATCTTGATCTAAAATGGCCACAAAGGCAAGTATAAAATATTAAACGGGGCTTTAAGCATAAATAAAGTTACACCTTATCAGAAAGCATCTGCATTAGGTAAGCACTTGTCTGTTAAGTCCAATCTCTAAAACATTACCCCTTAACCTTTTACCAAACTACTCAATGTTTTAACTCTTATCCTGCTAAAAAAGTTAAATGAAACTTTCAAGCCCATAATAAAAACCTGTACAATGCTATTTCAAACTTATGTTTTGGAGAAAAATATCTCCTTATCGGACAGTATAGATCCAAGATTAGTCTGCACATTCTGTGCAGTCTGATCTTGATCTACACTGTCATCAAAATGTCAGAGAGTCTACTTAGCAGCCTTAGGGTTAATCTCCCTATGGATGACAGCTTCTCCATTTCCCTAAATATTTTTTTCTTACTTTTCAAAGCAAGTTCCATTAAAATGATTTAAATTGTCTGCAAATACTTTTGGTATATACAAGTCTATGGACAAAGTTGAAAAATTTTGCACAATTCTAAAACAACATCTGATGGTGAAAAAAATCAAGTTTATACAATAACCCTTTGCAAACCTTACACAGTTTCTCTGCATTCTTACACAACTTTTCAACAAAATAAGTCAGATAGACACTTACAGTTTTCATTTCAAAATATATCGCAATTTTAACTTTACTTTCAAAAGCTGTTTTGACAAGAATAACAAAAATACTTCCAAAAGTATAAGTCAAAGATTAAATAGTTTTTTGTGCAGTCTGATCCTTTGGCTACACAAAAGGAACCGAAATAAGCAATGGCTGTGATAGGTCAGCAGTATTTACCTTTACAACTTTCACAGGTCAAGAGCCCATAATGGTAGCCTGACACCTTGTCCCCACAGACAGGACACAGTTCTTCAAACCCAAACTTGAGATCTGGCAGAGGTCCATCAGTCGAGGCATTTGATGCTGAAATATAGAAAATACAGAAAAAAGTCTTTAATTGCACCCTTTACAACACAATCCCTTAAAAATACATCTCTCAGAAAGATGGCTATTGAAAGCCTTGTGAAGAAATGAGAAAATGCTGGTGTATATATCCTTTCTCCATGACGTTTTCTTGCTTTTTAGAGAGAAATTTCATCATTTTAGAATGTCACCTGCCTCAAATACTTTCAATATTGGGTTCTTTTTCACCAACCATTCTTAGGAACATTTGTAGTCTCATCTAAAGAATGTTGAAAGTAACACAACTTCTGACTGGCTAATCCAAATGGTTTACCCAATAAGACGTTGTGATACCTTCTACATTTAGAATTAGACTATGAATGTTCTTAAGAACAGTTGGTGAATACAGACCCATGCTGGACTTTAGTTACACTCTGCACTACCTAGATCAAAATGTCAGAGACTGCATTCGTTTCAGTCTGAGCTTGGATCTACACTTGATCTACACTGTGAGTAGTCCAAATATTTAGATATTTCACATGTCACTTTTCTCCCTACGTACACAATGAATGTCAAAATGAAAAATAACAAACTTAGGGTCTTATACATAGGACTACACTGTGAGGTGATTTTCAAACATTAGTGCTTCAAAGGTAGCCCGTTCCTTCTTTAAACTTACAATCTAATTGGCAATCTTAGTTGCTCATGGCCAAGAATGCAGACTGATTGTACCTGGCCCATATTCAAGAATCATTCTTTACCCTTTACTACAAAATCACGAGTTTTTAACGATCTTAAGTATGAAGGCTTATGAAAACAATGCTGAAAAAGGAGAAAATGCTGGCAACCACACTATTTTCTGCCCCATTAAAGACAAATCTGATCTTTTGAACAATGTTTAATTTGTAATCTGTAAAAGCTTTCATTTTTGACAAGTCTAAAACTTTGTCGTCTGGTAAAGTTAATAACATTCACTGTCTTACTTTCAAAAATTTTCTATACTTAAGATGCTTTAGCCAATCAGAAATAGTTCAGCCAATCAGAAACTTGGTTCCCTTCTAAATCCAGAATAATACCAAAGATGCAATTTAGGTCCTGATGAGAATGTGATGTCCAACCTTAAATCTACGCTGTATGAAGTTGTACATATCGCAACCAAAAAAAGGCTGTGAATTTACAATACACTTGTTGTCTGACTGAATATATCCATCTCACTGTAAGTTATATACGTTTCAGAGTCACTTGTGCTTTTGTTTGTAGTGGAATCTAACGCAATTTTAACAACTTAGGTCATATCACGGCAGTCAGTGCACCTACACATGTGTTTCCTGGCTCTCTCACACCAGCACCGACACAACTTTCTTTCCAAGCCACTGACTACTTTTCTTAATGCATCAGAGGCAAGAGGCCAAGAACTGCTGCAAAAAAAGTTTGCCTCAACCTGGTATCGAAACCAAAACCACCAGGTCATGAGTCAGATACAATAACCACTGAGCTACCCATCCAGGCAGTCACTTGTGCTAGTTCCTGCTTTGTATTTGTGTGTCCGAGATTGATTCTTTTACCGGAGTTAGACAATAAAATTTTAGACTTGTCTAACTTGAAAGGATTTGCAGAAAACAAATTAAATGCCACTAAAATGTTTAAATTTTTGAATGTTTGAATTTGAAAATGGAGAAAATATTGTTGGAAAAGGAGAAAATGTTTCTAAGCAGCAATTTGTTTCCTTTTCCTACCGTGTTTTTAATAGGCCTTTTTCAAGGGTTATTAAATCTTGGCCAACCACCATTCAAGCTATTTTCTGACCAAATGCTATTATAGATAAGACAATTGACAAATATTTCCAGAAAAGGAAATTTGTTTTCCTACAGTAAGCACAAAAGTTGTTGTGGAAAAAGAAGCACTGAGATTAAAGCTTTTATTTTCACTCACAATGTTCTCCAAATTTATTTGATAGCTTAAGTGTAAAAGGTAACATTTCAGTCATACAGCAGCAAAAGTCAGTGCCAGTATGTACATTTATTTGTGCTTCCTGGTTCATTTACAAGTACAATAGTATTGGAAAGTGACTTGCAAAAGGATATTTTCCAATGGTTCCAATATGAATCTAGCTCATGACAAACGGCTATATCTGAAACCTTTACCAAACAATCCTGTGTTTCTGACACCCTGCACAGAAGGCTTCTGATAACATAGTGGGAAAAGGAGAAAATACTGGTAACCAGCATTTTCTCCTTAACCCACTTTGTTTTCTGTGCTTTAACGACATATTTCACCACATCAAATTTGTCATCTGTAAATACTTTTAATTTAGAGCAGTGTAAAATTTTGCTGTTGGGTAAAAAATCAATCCCTCCTCAAATGACAAATTTTAACCTCTTCCAAATTCAACACATACCATGCAGACAACAAATAGATATTGATACAAATGAGCTAAGTTCTCTACCATGGTTAAAAAACAAAGTAGAAAAACGAGAAAATGCTGGTCACCAGCATTTTCTCTCTTTTACCAAAAGATCTTAAAAGCTTTCTCCATTAGGGTCATTAACCCTTTACCAAACAATCCCGGGTTTTTACGACCCTAAGAAAGAAGCCTTTTGAAAACATTGTGTGAAAAGGAGAAAATGCTGGTAACCAGCATTTTCTCCTTTTCCCACAATGTTTTCTACCCTTCCCAAGACAAATTTTAGTTTTTGAGTCACATTTATTTTATTGTCTGCAAATGCTTTCAATTTAGATGAGTCTAAAATTTTGCCATGTGGTAAAGGGTTAAATCTCAGGATTGTTTGGTAAAAGGTCAACTCTTCACCACACAATCAGAGTTCACCACACAATCAGAGTTGACCACACAATCGCCAGTTCTAACAACCATAAGAAAAAGGCTTTTGTAAACATAAACGGAAATGGAGAAAATGCTGGAAACCAGCATTTTCTCCTATTCCCACAATGTTTTCCACCTATTCAAGGACAAAAACTATCATTTGAAAAGCACCTGAATTGAATCTGTAAAATCCTACAACCTGAACAATTTTGAAATATTGACGTGTGGTACAGGTTAAGCATTTAGCCATCAGTCAAAGAGAAGGAAGCCTAAAACAGTTTGAGTACTGACATACCTCACAGTTCACTCACCTCCCGAAACTTGACTTTACCTTTGGGCCAATATGGACAGATAACAAAAAACAGACCGTGTCCAGTAAGGAGGTCATTCACACATTCAAGGGTAACTGTTTACTTATCTACTTTTATTATGTTTTCAGTTGCTTGGTCTGAACTTTAGCTTTTTTGTAAACTTTCCAGATACGTGGTCTATGGAATGCCACATGAAGTGGCCCATTATCTTAAAAAAGGAATCTTTATGCCCTGTTGTGGAACAAGTTTCGAAAAGACCCTGCATAGGTTAATTAACTGATTGTGTTTTTCAATGCTTTAAACATTATCTAAGCAGTATCTCAGCGACTCACATATTCACATCTTTTGTACTGGGTTTTACCAGTTCTTGCCTAAGGCTCTGAAGCACTACCACAAAAAAAAAAAACCCCAGTGTTTTTAGTGAGGATCAAACACTGCTGTTGGTAATGTATCATCCCTTTACCAAAAAATCTGATTTTTAACAACCCTGAGGAATGAGGCTTTAGAAGACATTGTGGGACAAGGAGAGAATGCTGGTAACCAGCATTTTCTTCATGTCTCACAATATTTCCTTCTCTTCCAATGACAAATCCCATTGCTTGAGCCAAATTTAATTTGTCATATGTAAATGCTTTCAATTTGGAAGTCAAAATTTTGTCCCCTGGTAAAAAAGGCAATCAGATTTACTGCAGGTTTGTTAACTCTTAACTCTTTACCAAACAACGAAATTACAGACTGGTCCAAATTCAAAGCATTTGCAGACAAAAAAATAAATGTGACTGAAAAATCAAAATTTGTTTTGGGAATGGTAGAAAACATTGTGGGGAAAGGAGAAAATGCTGGTTACCAGCATTTTCTTCTTTTCCCACAATGTTTTCAAAAGGCTTCTTTCTCAGGGTCGTTAAAAGTCGGGATTGTGTGGTAAAGGGTTAACTCTTTATCAAACCACAACATTCATACTTATCTGAATCAAAAACACTAGCGGACAACAATTTAAATACTGTATGCCTTAAATGGTGGAATCTGCCTCTGATAGAGAAGAAAACGTTGTGGGAAAAGAAGAAAATGCTGGTTACCAGCATTTTCTCCTTTTCCTTCAATGTTTTAAAAAAGCTTCCTCAAGGTCATAAAAACTCAGGATTGAGTGATAAAGGTTAAACTAGATAGAGGAAAACCCGACTCATTGCATTTTCAGAAAGCATTTACAAACCACAATTTCAAAGTGCCTCATACAAATGATACAGTGGTGTTTTTAGTTTGAAATGGTATTACAGTAACCATTTAACTCTTTACCAAACGACAAAATTTTAGACTGGTCCAAGTCGAAAGCATTTGCAGACAACAAAATTAAAGTGACTCAAAAATTGAAATTTGTTCTGGGAAGGGTGGAAAACATTGTGGGAAAAGGAGAAAATGCTGGTTACCAGCATTTTCTCCTTTTCCCACAAGGTTTTCAAAAGGCTTCTTTCTCAGGGTCGTGAAAACCCGGGATTGTTTGGTAAAGAGTTAAGGATATAGGAAAAATTCTAGTTACAAGCATTTCACCTTTTGCCACCATATTTTCAAAAGTCTTTTTACTCACAGAGAGTAAAATACAGGATTGTTTTGTAAGGGGTAACGTAAGTATACAGAGACAGAAGAATCAACACAAGTTTATATAAAGGATACTAAATCATCTGCAGCAGACTATGACAGATAAGCAAATGGACAAACTGTGTTATTTTGTATTTCTTTCATCACACATTAATTTTTTTTTTCTTCAAAGAAGAATCCTTTTGTTTTCACACCGCCTTTGGAAGAAGGCTTCTGAAAACATTGTGAATAGGGGAAAAAAAAATACTTGTAACAATCCGCAATATTTTCTAATCCCTGAAAAATAAATGCCATTCTGTGAGTCAATTTTTTTCTGAAACTGTTTTCTATTTGGACAAACTAAAATTCTATCATCTAGTTATATCTAAAGTAGTATCATCTAAAGAGCTGTACAGAGGTACCGATCAGAAGACATTTTTTAGGCTCAAGGAGAAATATCATTTGATCTCCAATAAAATCTAAGATGTGGGTACTTATTAGAATGGTCACATTTATACCATTCTAACAAGTACCCACAATGTAGGTCTTCATGAAACATTAGTGATTTAAGAATCAGAATTGATAAATTCTCCTTATCTAAACCTTTCAGTGAAAATCACCACAAGTAGTGGTATGGTCATAAAGAATACATCTATCCCTAAAGTATCTACATGTAACATATTCATTGTTTAGTTTAACCCTTTACCACACGATCCAAAGTTTTCATGTCCCTGGCCATTAATGGCCATTGGCCCTAAAGCAGGGGTGCGGAAATCCTACGTCCGACTCGGGAAAATTTGCCGTCAGACAAGTGACTTTTTTCAATCTAGTTGTCCGCGGAAAAGTAGAAAATAGGGGACAATTTTGAAACAAATATCTGTTGTAAACATTACGCAATGAAATGCAAATGTTCACCCTTTGTACAAAATGACGTTTCGAATGATAAAAAGCCACTTGAGATGATCCCTGAATTCTGGAAACCCAAAATACAAATCTGGTGTACCTCCCCATCCACCGCATACGACAGGGTCGGTATAATATGCGGCTGCTTTTGCACGTCAACTATTTTTTGCTTTGGAAAATGCCTGAATACTTTCAAGATCACCATTGTGGATTAAAATATTTTTACTTTTATCATTTTAGCACCTATTCAAAGATCTTTTACGACAATGTCACACATGTGAATACTGTAGTCTTTAATTTGATTCGGTGGGAATGGGTCTTTGTTTAGGCATTATCTCCTCTGCCAGAAACCGTCTCAAACCGAAACAATTTGCGATTCCGCGATCCATTGGCGCGTAAAATTGGAGAAAATGGATTGTTTAATTTCAATTAAATCTTCAAAGCAAACAAAATGTGAGAAGTCTGAGACCTACGAAGCATATGGCAGCTGCAAACGTAAATGTAAAACATACCGCAACAAGGCATATAACAAACAAGACAGCGTCTTTTTAACGAGGTGTGGTTGAATGCAATTCAAAACTGTTTTGTTTTGGACAAGTAAGCTGCACTATCGGACAAGAGGACTTTTTTAATTACTTGTCCGTGGACAAGTAAAAATTTCTAAGATTTCCACACCCCTGCCTAAAGCACTTACCTGAGTAAGTCATCTAGGGTAGATAAAGTTGAAGAGATCCTGATTGTGATGATGTAAAACACATGAGTGTTAGAGACCTACTTTTTGTCCAATAAATCATCAAGACAAATTTTCTGACAATGTTTCATAAATATCAGGCTGAAAATGTGGCTTCTAGAGTGCACACAAGTTTTTTTCTAAGATTTGACTACGTGACATACTTTTTGCCCAGATGTGATCCAGTTTCAGACTTGGCCGATATACCATCAAAACAAACATACTGACAGAGTTTCAAGAGTATCAGACTGCAAAAATTAATGTGGCCTCCAGAGTGCACATAAGGTTTTTTTCTTAAATTTACCCCAGTGACCTACTTTTTGACCATACATTACCCAATTTCCAACATGTCCGAGATATCATCAAAACAAACAATCTGACCAGGTTTCATGAGTATCGGACTGAAAATCTGGCCTCTAGAGTACACACAAGGTTTTTCTATGATATGGCCCAGTGACCTACTTTTTGACCCAAAGTGACCCAATTTTGAACATGTCTGAGATATCATCAAGACAAATAATCTGACCAGATTTCATGAGTATTTGATTGAAAATGTGGCCTCTAGAGTGCACACAAGGTTTTTCTAAGATTTGGCCCAGTGACCTTCTTTTTGACCTGAAGTGATCCAATTTCACACATGTCCAAGGTATCATCAAGACAAACATTCTGACCAGGTTTCATGAGTATCAGACTGAAAATATGGCCTCTACAGTGCACAAAAACTTTTTCTAAGATTTGGTCCAGTGACCTACTTTTTGACCATACATTACCAAATTTTGAACTTATCAGAGACAACCTACTTTTTGACCCAAAGTGACCCAATTTTGACCTGGTGACCTACTTCTTGATCCAACATATCCCAGTATTAAACTTGTCTGAGATCTTATCAAGACAAACATTCTGACCACATTTCATGAGTATTGTACTGAAAATATGGCTTCTAGAGTGCACACAAGGTAATTGTTGAAGCCTGGACGACGCACGACTGACGCACGACAGTTAACAGACACAGCACTATCACAAAAGCTCACATTGAGCACTTTGTGCTCAAGTGTGCTAAAAATTGAGGGTCTATATTCAAAGAGAAAGGGGGTCAGAAAAATCTGAATGTCCTAGAATCCCTATCTTGGCTGAACATACAATGTTGCCATATTAAAAAAAAAAATTTCCCTATTTTCTTTAAATCAATTTGAGTGAAAGTGCAACTGCTTTCTTCAAGCAATTAATCTTTTTCAAGCACTGTTATCAGCAATGTTTCTTGGGATATTCTCTTCTCCTTTTCTATTTAACAATCAACCTAAAATCTTAACATTATCTTCAGAGAGAGCCTTTTGAAAACACTGAGGAGAAAGGAGGAAAATGCTTGAAAAGATACTGCAATGACCTTTAAGGTTATCTTTATCAGAATATCTCAAACAATGATGATAAAAGAACAGCAGAACATTTGTGCAGTCTCAGCCTGATCTACTCTGTCAGCGACTTCAAATCATGCTGGGTATTGCAAAGACTACCCATCATAATTCAATGGTTTGGTTCGTGATAACATAGTGTTTCCCCTTAACTAAACAATCTCATGCTTTTACAACCCTAGAACCCTAGAGAAGGCTTTTGAAAACACTGTGAAAAAAGGATGATTGCAAGATGTTTTATGCTGCTTTCAACATTATTCCAGTAATACAGCGGTGACAGATCACACTCACTAACTCATGTAAGTCCTGGGTTTCACCAGTACAAAGCTAAGGCTCTAAAGTGTGTTGCTAAAGGACAATCCAATGAAAAAACATCGCTTTCAGTGAGGCTCGAAACCCCGGGCCTCCAGGTTTATAAGTTCTACACTTTACAACTGAGCCATGCAGGACCCCTGTCAGAAAAGGAGACAATCGCATTTTCTCCATTTTCCAACACAGTTTTC
Organism: Hippopus hippopus; assembly: GCA_946811185.2. Taxonomy (NCBI): domain Eukaryota; kingdom Metazoa; phylum Mollusca; class Bivalvia; order Cardiida; family Cardiidae; genus Hippopus; species Hippopus hippopus. The sequence goes on along the minus strand of OX328098.1, from coordinate 40,723,186 downwards.
TACCCTTTCAAAGATGAATCCCAGTATTCATGCTGCATTTTAGCCACATCAAAATTTATCAGATGAAAAATCTTACTGCTTTCAATACTAGCGAAACTAAAATTTTGTACTTAGAGCACAATGATATTATATAAAATAATTTCTATATCACTTTATATCTACAAACTGTTGTAAACTTTTATCAATGGAGCAATGTATTTGTTTCTTCCAATTTTATAAAAAATAAACTTCATTTTAAACTCCCTTTTTGAATAACTCTTTCCTCCTTAATTTTATTGGCTACCCCTCTACTTTTAAACCGTTGTGTCCACTGAATTTTTCAAATGGGGCTTTTTGTACCTCTTGGGTTGCAAAATTGGGGGTGCAGAAAATAAAATGGGGGTACAATAGTTTTCAATATTTAGACCTATATTTCCATAAAGTGTCACTTTCATAAATCTATCAGGACTGCCCCTGCAAATCTTTGTTTGTGTGCCATCAAAGCTGTGGATTGTGTGGTAAAGGGTTAGAGTATATAGTTTGATTTTCTTTGAACAAATAACCTCCTATACCTTCTTCTTTAACATTTGTTCCAGTGCTATCACTGTAAGACAATGTGACCTAATCCCCACTCTCCCCTGTCTGATTTGTAGGCTTTTCAACTTTTTAATTTCATTAAATCATCCAAGTTTTTTCTTCATCATTAAACAAATATTTTCGGACCCACTTCTTGTTTTATACCGACATATATGCAAATTTACTGGCTAAAGTCACTTATAAAGCTGAAAAGACAGTCAGAAGTGTCTCTGATCAAACAATGTCCAACTAACATTTTGTTGTGTCATGGATTTCTGTGTTTTTTGCTGCGATCTATTTCTTTTATGTCAGTTAATTTTTGGATAGGTATTCCTGGATGATTGGACACAAATTTGCCAATAGGGGTAGCAAGTAACTTCGAAACCTGTCATATATAGGTACACTATATAAACGGATTAACATTCTCGTCACCTTTTTCATTAATGACACGCCAGCCTGATAAGCTATGATAACAGTGACGTGTGCTTCCTTCACACTTGATACATATTGTTTATGGCAGAGTTTTAATCTTTTAAGATTCATGTATAAGCATCACTTGATTCGCCAGTGCTTCATTTTCAGAGATACTTTTTTCTAAATCATCTCACTTGGCGCTGGTGGCAATCAATAGCGGGAGCCCTGTTTATGTTAGACTTACTTTTCCTGGTGGCGTAATAGTGCCAAGTGATGAAGGCGGATTGTCCTTAGTCAATGTGCTAGGCTCAATTTCAGATTGATTGTTCTCCTGGAAGGGCGTTTTGAAAGTCGACAATGTTGGTTGTGGCTTCGCCAAATATGTTATGGAGTCTAATTTTGTTATGTACTAATAGATCTAAAACACAAAATTTCTACATACCGGCATAAATTCATCTAGACTAGACACCAGTCTCAATCTGATAAATGAAAATATTAATATCTTCATCAGGATTCCCGCCTAAGAGTATTACAGTAAAAATAAGGTATCCAAAAATATTGCTTTTCAATATTTGGTTATGAAAAATCCATGTTTTTGAAATAATAGCAACCTGACTGACTTACTCGGTATCTTTTTGCATCGCTCATTTATAATAAAATCAATGATTTTTGGGATCGTTCCGGCATGTATATGGGTGTTAAGTTTTAAGTGATTATTTCAAAATTTACGTGATTCACGCACATTTTTATGTGATCAGACACGCTGTAAAATGATATACATAATTTTCAGAAATTTTTAAAAAATGCTGGTAAACAGCATTTTCTCTTTTCCCTGAATGTTTTCTCCCCTTCCACAGACTAATCCAGTCATATGAGCCATGTCATCTTCATTTTCTGCAATTGCTTTTCAAATGGAAAAATCTGAAAGTTTGCAAGTAAAGGGTTGTCTTAACCCTTTCCCAAACAATCCCTGGTTTTAAGACCCAGGAGAAGAGTCCTTTTGAAAACATGATGGGAAAAGGAGAAAATGCTGGTAACCAGCATTTTCTCCTTTTCCCACTATGTTTTCTATCCTATCAAAAACAGAAATCATCATGAGTGGTACATTTAATTTCTGTTCTGCTGACCTTCCCAATTTGGTTTAGTCCAAAATTTTGTTGTTTGGGAAAGGGTTAATCTGCTGAATAAATTAACTCTTTACCAAACGACAAAATTTTAAACTTGTCCAAATTGAAAGCATTTGCAGACGACAAATCAAACGTGCCTCAAAATTTGAAACTTGACTTCAGAAAAGTAGAAAACATTGTGGGAAAAGGAGAAAATGCTGGTTACCAGCATTTTCTCCTTTTCCCACAATGTTTTCAGAAGGTTTCTTCCTCTGGGTCGTAAAAACCAGGGATTGTTCGGTAAAGGGTTAAATAAAATTTCTCCACCAATACAAAATAACACAATATCAAAGTTCCTTTAGCCTGAGAAAATCTCACAGTATCAAACCATGGAGATCTAAGATCAGACATTTAGAGCAGTCTTATCTTGACTCTTCGCAAAAGCATGGTAAGTTTGTACGCGCTTAGCAGCTAAGTGTTAAATGACAGTGCATCTAGTCAAACTACAGTTATAGACTCTGAATGATAGATGAAGTGTCTGCTCCTCTTCCAACAGTTTCAGCAAAGTTCCTACATTCAAGCACACAAATTTGTATCATTACTGTGTTTTGAAATGAGATAAAATCAAGGGAGAAAGGTGTGCCCGACATGGGACTCGAACCCAAGACCCCCGGAACACTAGTACCGCAGCTCTACCAACTATGCTAGCCAGGCAGTCGGTCGTGAGTCCACCAAATGTCAACTACAACACTCCCCCCCTTATTTTTTGGGAGTAACCAACTCCCCCTTCAGTACACCAAATGACCTCATGGCCAATAAAGTAAATCAAGGGAGATAAGTGTGCCCGACGTGGGACTCAAACCCACGACCCCCGGAACACTAGTACCACAGCTCTGCCAACTGAGCTAGCCAGGCAGCTGGTCATGAGTCCACCTACCTTCAGTCTGAAGGGTTGCTCCCATGTTATTTTTGTGATTGGGTCTCCACACCCCTTCACAGCAGCCCTTCTTCAACAGTATCTGGAAATCTCAAAATCTTACCGGTCGTTTTTCAGTCAGCTGTAATGTGTCTTTAATCTGCTTGTCAGCTATGAAAATGGACATGAATCAATAGATAAATGATTAACTTCACGTTGACACCAAGTTAAGTGCAAGGTTTTCATTGATCTTTTTGTAATTTACCATTTATTTGACATAAACACATCTGGCTAATTTGTAAACGAACACTCATTATAAATTCAGTTAACTGTGAATGCGTGGTCAATTTGATTTGAAAAAATGATATTGTGTGTTCGGCAATTTAAGTGATAAATATGATGCCTCGTAAATGAAATACATCCAGTACATTTAGTTTTCCTTTCAATGCCCAAGCCAGAGCTCCAGATAAGAAGGAGTGACAGTATTCTGAATCCAATATTTCTCTTCTAAACCCTATGTTGTGGGTACTCATTAGAATCGTCTCGATTCTAATGAGTACCCATAATATAGGGTTTAGTGTAGAACAAGTAATATTTTCAATTTTGAAATCAAAATCACTCCCTCTATCTGGAGCTCTGCCAAGCTGTTAACACAGAGACCGATAAATTGTGGAAAAAAAAATAACTTTATTGCACCGGTAGTGACTTCCAAAACATGCGCAGTAAATTTCAAGTCTAGTTTGATTTCCTTGGAAGTGGGTCAATGGATATTTACATTCCGAAATAATGGAATTACAAGGAGGTAACACTGTCATTTTTTAATTATTTAGGTGTTTTTGTAAAGATTAATCATTAGTCTATTGAATAAGGACCTTATTGTTCACTGACAAAGAAAAGACTGACGCATACGGCCATTTGAAACGATGCCGGTATATAATTTTTCACTCCAGATGGGTCATAAGAGTGGCTGCTGCGTCCGGGGGGGGGGGGCCTCACGCAGAAACAATCACAAAAATAACATCGGAGCTAGTCCCCGAATCGGGGGTAGAGTCCACCCAATGTCAACTACAACAGAGATATGAAAAACGTTAGTCTGAAACAACAATTTCCGAGTTGAATCTTTATGGTAACTGATCTAATTTAATGTGAAAATGGGGTAAAAAAGAGCATTTTCAGAGTTCTTTCCCCTGAAAAAACGGGGAGAAAATATTCCGAATATGCATAGATAATCGGTATGCATCTAAAAGAAATACATGCTTACAAATTATTGTGCATTTATCTTAGCTATCGAGGAATTTTATCCATTACTGGAAGCTACAAATGCAAGTTTGCATGCCCGCTGACACGTGCAATTCGCGTTGAAGTGTTGTGCTTAACTTTTTACCTTCACCCGTCTCCGCGTTTTCGGAACCATTTTCGTTTGACAGCAGTGAAGAAGTGTTCTCCTCATTCATAACGGGGCCATTGTTGGTTTCAAACTCATTTGGATTCTGGATCATTGTAAAAACAAGTCTAATTGTCACGATTAAAGCGAACTTTTGTCCAAGGTAGCCATTTTCCCAACACACTCTTCGAAATTTCTGTCCACCATGTTAATCACTGTTTGGCAGGTGCGTTGTGCGCATGTGCAAGTTCTATTAGGTAAACATTGTTTGAAAGGAAAAATAGAAGATTGCCATTTCCGAAATTTTCGTCATTTCCGATAAACTCATAGCACATTGCCACAAGGACTATTTATTTCGACTAAAAATGTTCACACACGCATCTTGATTGTCAAAGAAAACTGTTTAGGTTCCTTATCTCAAGAAAAAGCTGATGAAAATATTGACCATTTTATAAAATTAGCCGATTCCTGGTGATTGTAATCCCACAAATGTAGATCATATATATTTCACCATTTTGAAAAAAAAAGGATTCTTTGGAAAAGAATCCAGGCAGTAGGCTTAACATTTTCACCGATATTTGCTGAATGCCTTACCCCATTTTCTTCAGGGCAGCAAGTGAATCAATATATCATAATTAATCTTTAGCACTATGTGCAGTAAAATGATATACTTACAAGTAAATATATTACACCGGAGTATTAACCTTTTACAAAACAACTCCGTGTTAAAACGATTCTGAAGAATAATGCTGTTGAAAGCATCCTGGGAAAGATGAAAATGCTGGTAACCAGCATTTTCTTCAGTTCCCCCCCCCCCCTCCCCCAATTTCTTAGAGACAAATCCCATCAGTTTAGCCTCATTCGATTTGTCGTCTGCAAAAGATTTGATGTTAGACAAACTTAAAAGAATGTCTTGGTAAAGAGTTAACAGGCATGGAATGCACGAACCCAAAAAAGTTTGGTGGAAAAATACGTTCCGCACATTGCATTTTTTTTTTTATACATCCATTCCATTTTGATTACGATGAAATAGTATACATATACATACGAGTAGAGATCTACATGTAGGCCTACTTGTAGTTTACTCACATTTACTCATGGTTTACTCACGGTTTTCCGGACCCAGGGAAAGTCGTTGACTTCTTGTGGTCCATCTGCTTGTTATTGTTCTGTTTTGTGGTGTGCTGGTGTAGCATTGCGGGTCAAATTTATAAGGGTGTTTTTTGCAGTGACTGTTAAGTTTATTCTTGAAGGAAGTCACACTGGTAGCGTTTACTATATCGAACGGTAGACTATTCCATGTGTCAACTACCCTATTGCTAAAGCTGTTTTTTCTTAATTCTGTATTTGCTGATGGTTTGAGTAGCTTGAGATTATGCCCCCTTGTTCTATTGTGACTCGAAAGTTTCATTAAATTTTCACTAGATCGTTGATCGATTTTGTTCAATATTTTGAATACTTGTAGCATATCTGCACGAATACGTCTGTATTCCAAAGAGGGAAGGCGTAAATGCAACAATCTTTCTTTGTATGAGAGATTGCTGATGTTTCGTACGAACTTTGTGGCTCTCCTCTGTACATTTGCAATAGCGACTTGTTGTTTTTTCAGATGAGGAGACCATACAGAGCTGGCGTATTCCAAATGTGGCCTAACCAGAGATTTATAGAGATCGAGAAACATGGTTTTATCCATAAATGTAAAAGATCTATTTATGATTCCTAAATTCCTGTTTGCTTTGTTTATCTTGGTTGTGATATGGGAGTCGAATGTTAGATTTCTGTCGATTAGAACACCTAGATCAGTTTCTTCTGTTACATTTTGGATTGGAGATCTCTCATAATCTGCTGATTTCATGAGGTAGTTTTCGTTGCACTGCTGTTTGCCAATGTGTAATCTTTTGCATTTTTTTTTTTTTCGTTAAAATCCATATATCAAGTATGTGACCAGTCACAGAAATAATCAGTTGTTCGCTGTATTTTTTCGAAATCTTCAGCGGTGTTACTACTTGTATATATTTTTGTGTCATCAGCGAACAGTTTACAACAGTATCGGCAAATTCGGGTAGGTCGTTTATGAAGATAAGGAATAAAGTCGGCCCCAGTACACTTCCTTCAAGATTGATTAACCCTTGACTGTATGAGAGGCCCCTTATTGTTTGGTAATAATTTATTAGCTCTTCTCTGCACATTTTCAATGGCGATTCTGTGTTTTTTAAAGTACAATGACCAAAACGAGGTTTGCATATTCAAGGTAGAGTCTTACTAATGATTTGTGGCAGTCGGAACATTGTTAAGTCCACGTTTTTGAAAATCCTGCAGATGATGCCTGAGTTTTGGCCAAATGAAGTTGTATTTACGATCCTGAAAAAGAAGGATTTGATAACATTGTAAGAAAAGAAGAAAATGCTGGTCACCAGCATTTTCTCCTTTTCCTACAATGTTTCCAAATATTTAAATGACATTCCCCAATCATCTCAGCCACATTTATTATGAAGGCTGAAAGAATGTGTCGTCTGGTAAAGAGTTAATGATTCTGTCGTACTTAACTCGATCACTGGGGTACACCTTTTTTCATTTAAAGGGATATCACTCGGTAATCGAGAAAACTATACTACTTTCAAATACACAAGTTGTTTCCCTTCTCCCTCTTCACAAGCTGGATTTTGAGCACTAAAGCAGAACGAGTACATCCTTACAGCCAGAGAGAAAACATGCCGAACATTAAAACTTGATAGTGTGTAGAATGGCTAAGAATGTGGTCAGCTGTGTAAACATAGACAAATAACAAATATAATGGTGTAAGGGATAAAGAAACTAGAGGGATTTGTCTTCCTTTATTCAAGTGATTTATTTGAAGGCCTCTAGAAAATGAAATGCATTTTCTATCCGTCGTAATCTGAGCAACATTGCAGCCGTCAGGAGCAACATTTGGCATGAAAATACAAGAATTATTATATTTTCATAAAATAAAGACAAAATGGGTTAAAAACTGGCTGAAAACAAGTATCTCTAACAGCCTTACACGCATGATGTTTATCCCACATCTTTCAATAGATTTTCTTTGATAATTAATCTTTTATCACACGAATCAATTTTAGTCTGTCTGAAATGAAAACATAAACTTGCAAACAAGTTAAATATTGCTGAAATAGTGGGATTTTTCTTTGACAATATTTTCGTTAATGCTGGTTACCAGCATACTCGAGAATTATGTAATAAAACCTCTTTTCATGTTGAGTATCTATATTGTACAAAAGACTGTAAGCGGGAGACTTACAAGCAGAAAAATTGACAATATGTACGTAATCCGTTATACAATATGCAACATTTTTTTTATTAAAGAGTTACAAAAGCCCTATTTCTAAGGGCCGTAAAACACATAATTGGTTGGTAAAAATTGTGTCACTCTTACCTACCTATTTTTGGCGTCGTAATATAAGCTGGTTATTGATCTACTTCGTGGTTATAAGTCTCGAATGACTAAAAAGTAATTTGCGATTGGTCAAAAACGATGACATGTTTATTCTGCGGGCCTCTTAAGGCCTACTTGCGGACCATTTTATGACTCAAATAAACAAGGGTTGCCACCATTAAAAGATACCCCGCGGCGCTAATTAACACATTAGCATTTTTTTATTTTATGGGATAATCCTTTTCTTGTATTCATTGGTAATTCAATATTTTCATGCGTAACCTTACGCCAGTTACTGTTACTTACGCCAGTTACTGTTCAGCCGACATGTGTTGTCAGAGACACCAGTAATAGTAGCAACAGCTCCTGTTCGAACATCTTAAAAAGTATATCTAATTAAAAGGTTCACTTTTCAACAGTATACGAAACAGTGAGGAAAATGAGGTAGTCGCTGACATAGTTACTTTCTGTTAATTTTTCTTCATACTGAACCACAAAGAGAGTTTCAATACTCATATTCCGGTCTCTCTTACGCCGTCTACTATGACCCGCATTTTCTCCCTTTCCCACCATGTTTTTTTTACCCTTTGCATTCAAAGACGAACTCCATTTCTTGAGCCACATTGAATTTGTCGTCTGCAAATGATCGCAATTTGGGCAAGTCTTAATTTTTTTTTTTTGTCCGGTACTGAGTTGAACCAAAATAGAAACTTTACCCTCCCTAAATATCGGGTAGAAATAGATATGAGCTATGATATGGCAAAAGCGGGCTTAACGCATCTACGTGATGCATGATACCAAACAAGTCATCACATACTGTAATTATGAATCCGTAACAGCCCCCTTTTTAACAACCGACTTGATCTTGAGATAGACTGGTCCTTGGACATACAGAAAACTGACCAAAAGCGAAAAGTTTCGGCCCAGAGCAGCCTGCGCGGATACTTTTCGCAGATGCATTAAGCCCCCTCTTCACAGAGTATAGCTCATATGGTTTAGACCAGGAGATATCTTAACGCGTGAATTGATTTATGATGGTGTTTTTTAGTTCAAACACTATTTACCGGCTACAGTTCATATATTCATGCATTCCCTGGGTTCTGGCAGAACTGGGTTTTGACTCCGATGAGCACAAGGACGCTCCCAAGAAAAACCAATGCCAAAGGACAGAAACGAACCTAGGTCCCCTGGATTATAACAAATCAATTAACCACTGAGCCGCACAGGACCTTTGATCGAGAAAATGTTCTTTTTGAAAAGTTTCTCCACTTGTCATTTTGTTTTCCAACCATGGCATCACATTCAAATGAGTGTGAACGGATGCTAGTTTTATTTGTACGGTTGTCCGATATAGTACAGAACAGAACAAAGACTATGCCATATCGAAAGCTTTTCAATTTGTGGTTGAAGCTCAGTGTCGGAGGGATGGTTTCAAAAGTTTACGGATACTGTGCAAGACCAGTGAATGTTTCCGAATTTGAAGCTAATCATTCGGATAAGCGTGGTTGCTAATCTTACTAGCATTTTTTATTCTTAAGGAGGATAGAAGACGGACAATACGGGAAGTCAGTAAAATGGTGAACAGTGACTTATTAACTTATGAAAAAAAGGGTTAAATGTGTCAAAAGTTAGCGCTAGACGGGTCCCTAGCCTCCTTTTGACGGTAAAAAAAGTTTTAACAAACTACGTCGACGTTGTCAAACTGCTCCGTGTTGATTTACCCTTGTATGTTCACATGCTTGCATTAATTGGCTTGTCCGATTTTAATGAAATAATCCAAAAATATTCACCAAATGAAGATCTAAACTCTGGATAAAATCGGACGTGTAGATTTCATGTTATTACAGCAGTCTCAAAACTTTCGGAACAATCCTCGTAAATGACGTTTGCAAAGGCTCGCATCATATACGTGTAATTTTAGTCAATTTGTTTGATAAAAATGATATTATATGGCTTTCAACAAGCGAAAAGGGACATTCGGACATTTGCGTAAAGTGTCGTCTCGGATCAGCCTGCGCAGTCCGCGCAGGCTAATCCGAGACGGCACTTTCCGTTTTTATGCAGTTTTCTGTTTTGCGCAAGTCTACTGTAGCACAAAATCTAATGTAGTCGTAAAGTGCTGTCTCGGATTAGCCTGCCCGGACTGCGCAGGCTGATCTGAGACGACACTTTACGCAAATGTCCGAATGCCCCTTTTCGCCTGTTGCAGGCCATTATATAAACGCTCGTATAAGACCCTCTTTATCTGTCTAAGTTTTGCGTCGATGTCGGCCGATCGCTAAATTATTACACGAATTCATATCTGTTGAACTTTGGCATCGAAGTCTTTGTATCGAGAGACACAGATTTAGATCAATGTTTTGTCGAGCTTTGGGGTCTAACTTGGGGTGTCATGAAAAATTGGTCAAGGTATTTTGAATTTGAGTTAATGTCGGATACGCGTCAGACATAAAAGAGTATCATTCTTGAACTTGGACAACTGAATTTTGTTTGTTTGGTGAATAGCGCCGTTCTCTAACCGTTATCCTGCCGAATCTAAGTTTTAGTCACAGTAAAGTCCAAATGTAAAAAGGCCTGTTTATAAAATAAAAGTAAATTTCATTTTTACTATGTAAAAATATCGCAATTATTATGACTTTAACGATATGTAAAGGTGCAGTTCTTAAAAGTTCCAGTCAATGGCAGAAAAAAGAATTTTGAAACTAGAACAGATCCTACCATGTCGCATTATCTGTTTGTTTACATCGATGATCGCCGACGATTAGCCGACTTTTCGTCGTAAATCTCCGCAGTGACGTAATAGTGACGTAAACACCACGTGATAATTCAATGCATCGAAACAAAACTTTCATTCACTTGATCGCTTTGTCCCCATTCTAGGCTTGAAAAACTAAGTTTATCGACATTGTAAACAGAAACGACGACACAGGCTGATCGTCGCTTATTCGTTTATCATCAATACAGGAAGAATGAGCAATCTTACTCTCCGATGACATAATGTTGGAAGTGTAAACAATAGTCCTGTGTACTACGTCATAGCACTAATGAGATGCAATGTTATCACGTGACGTTCTCGAAGACCTAGTTCGAATATACACGAACGATAACGAAGGTTGTCTCGATCAATGGCGTCCCTAAAATCGACGGGCTTCTCCATGCATTTTCGCACACGTGTATCATGGTAACCATTGCAGTAAATGACACGTTCGGGTTTTCTCCGATCTCATATATGTGTGTTGTGATGGGTTATCCGTTATATTTTGGAGTTATAAACTGAAAATTACCTATTTTTGGACTTTACTGGGGCTTTAAAGACTGTTGAAAAATCAGTGAATTATTGGTATCGGATTGGATTTATATGACTAAAAGTACTTATACCAGCGAAGAGTGTAAAGCAAAATCAGACTACACGTTCTGTGCAGGCTGATCTCGCTGCACACTCTCTGCAAAATACATCCTAATCGCGAAAGGCAGGAGAAGAGCTGATAGTATTCCAGTGGTTGTGACTGTGAGTGCACCTATCCATACTTTTCTTTCGAAGTTTGCAGTCTATGTCGGGGTATTGTGATTTTTTTTTTTTTTCAACAGGCAGGTTGCAAGGCAATCTGGGTCTAGTTCAATGAAAAGTCGAATCTATTGTCAAATAATTTCACGTAATATGCCTATAAAGTAGTAGATTAGACAATATTACTGGAATAAATTATTATAAAAATATTATTATCGTCCAACAATTTTGTGATTAAATTGATAGGCCTAGAGTAATAACCACAATACTTTCTTTTGTTGAGCACTGTCACAATCAAAGTACAGATGGTAATGATTATAGAATCCGTGTAATAATCGAGCGTTAATCATCCTCAATTGAGACGAAAGACGACTCAAATAGATGAACTTTGAAGCAAATTATCTCTTTAACCGAATACCTCATATGCAAAATACGATGAACAACACGACAATGGTATAATGCTTGCATCACGCGAAAAGGGGCATTCGGACATTTGCGTAAAGTGTCGATGTTTTTTATTTCTCTATGCGACCATGAATAAACATCATGAGGGAAAATGTTAACCCTTTACCAAACAATCCCGACATGTAACAATCCTTCGAGAAGGCATTGAAAACATTGTGGGAAAAAGAGAAAACTTTTTACCAGAAGACATAATTTAAGTCATGTCCAAAAAGAAAGCATTTGAAATCAACAAATTAGGTATGGCTCGAATAAATGGAACTGTCTTTGACTGTGTCAGAAACATTTTGAGAAAAGAAAAAAATTATGTTTTTTAATATTTTCTCCCTTTCTCACAACGTGTTAAAAGCATTCTCAATGAGTGTCGTTTAAACACGGAATCTTTTGGTAAAGGTTGAAAACATGAAATTATCTAAATGGTATACAAATCGGTGTTTACAACTGGAAAATAATCATTATCGTAACAAAAAATTTTTATGAATGGGCCCAACCAGCTTTGGATGGGTAGAAGGTGCTATACTATCAAATTACTAGTAACTCTTAAATAGACGGAGACGCATTAAGCCCCCTTTTGCCAGAGCATGGATCAAAGGCTTTATTTCACTTTTTGAAAATTAATTCACGCATTTTCTATATAAATTCGGTAAAAACTATCTACTTAAAATTTCATTATGTAGACTTAGAACAATGAAACCTGGTTAATAAAACTGATTTTTCAGAGGCTATTTGATAAAGATTAAAAAAAAAGAATGGTGTATACAACCAAGTGTCCACCTCGCTTCCTGTCATTTTAATACAACATAGTTTTGTTGGGTATAGCAGTCGCTTCACATACAATTGCGGTGGATTCGAAATAAATCCAAAATATTGCAGTATTTCTAAACTCTTTCATTTATTGTTAGTCTTGGAACCAAAATAAAACAGGACAATTTATACATTCTTTAAATGAGAAATCAAAACGACTCTATAAAGCATTTTTATAGCGTGTCGCATACAACATCCGGCCATGACATATCTATGACGTGAAATCATATAAATCGGCGATTTGATTGGGGGAAAACGGGGTAAAGTTCGATTTTAAATGTTTCACTCTTTCATCCATTATTTCCACTAATCAGTCTATGGCAAAACAGGCACCCAAAGAAAAGGAGACACCATGTGTATAAGTAGTCAAAAGTCAAAAGCTTAAAATATTGGGAAAGAAAAATTGATATTTTTACCAAAGATTATCAAGGTACCTTGGTGTAGCTATACATCAGATCAGATCTTGTAACAATTACCAGTAGGTGAATAAATTGTATTTCAGTTGAATTTCGGCGTGTACCCCACGCGAACTCATAAAAATGATAGAAAGAAACGGCCGCCTGTATGTCGTCGGTCTACGGTCCAACATTGTACCGGTCGGTACTGTAATACATTGTCCATACCAATCATCATTTAGAGAGCACTTCCGCTTTTTTTAAGGTGACGAAAAAATCATTTTTCTATGCAGTTCGTTCAGAACACGTTTTCATCAACTTTTCGAAGTAACGTTTTTAGTATATAGATTAAAAGATAAAATACTGCAATAGATCATAGCAAATCTACCACCATTCAGTTGTATGTACTATTTTATTTCATTTTCTTCTATCCTATCCTATCCTATCATATCCTATCCTATCTTACCCTAGTCTAATTCTAAAGAATTGTCTAAATTTCGAAGTAAAGAAATGTCTGATTAGCTTCATCGAATGGTTTAGCCAATCAAATTACGTCAGTTTCAAATCTTAAAGTAAGCCTAGGTATGCAATTTAGAATGGTTGGTAAATACCGGCTCTGATTTTACAACCGTCATACGCAAAAATCACTTGTCGCTCATGATTGGACTCTAGTCTGACCATGTCTCCTATTTTAACTAAATTTTGTTGTTACTTTGTCAAAAACGACGGAACAGATTGAGACTTCTTCCCCACTGATCTAAAAAGATTATGATAAGGACATCGAGATAAGGAGTGATTCAAGAATTTGTTGGCGCCTTGACCCAGACTGTCCATGATAGCTTATATGGCTCCAACGGACATTTCTTTAGAAAATGATGAAACAGTAGTTCGGATTGAACTAAAATGACATAAAAATCGGATAAATTTTCGAAAACTCGAAAACATTTTTAACTACACAAAGTACTGGTACTGTGCCAAGCACAGAGTAATTTACACAGCATCGTAAAGTTTGCCAGGGATACAAGTATATTTATCGGAAGCAGAAAATTAATGTAGCGGGCAGTTGGGGTGGTAGCGTTGTCTGCGCATGTCATATTCTTCGAAGATTCGACCTGTCTGCTATGACGCATCACCCATCCCCGTATACCTGGGAAAAATAGGGCTTATACTGAAGCTATTAGCCTATTACCCAAGCATGTAGGAGCTGTTTTAATAAATGGCCGATGCATAGGTTACATGCTAGCCGATCATAGCTGAATGAATCGCACCAGGTAGCGTTTTATTGAGTAAACGTTTAATTCATTTTGAAATTCAAAATAACGGTTGTTGTTTTGAAAAGTAGTCCGGTTCTGTACCCAGAATGCCCAAATTAGACGTGTATTTGTAGAATGCCATCTAGCGGGAGATAATGGGGGTGGTAGAGCAAGAGGCTACGCATCGTGAAGTTGGCGAGGCCCTTTGCGTGAGGCATACTGTTATCAACTAAGCCTGGGCTGGAATTCAATATTTTGGCACAACTTACAAGCTTCTTAACAAAAATACGTCATTGCACACTTATGACAACCGAAGCGTATCGGTTTTGTTTGCTTCCGCGGTATAGAAACACTCTAAACGGTAAGTATTGAAACAACAATCGAATGAGGAGTAGAATTTTGAGACATAAACTATGAAATGATGGGTGTTAACCCTTTATCATACAATCCCGAGTTCTATCGACCATGCCCACTGAAAACTTTGTGGGAAAAGGAGAAAATGCTGGTAACCAGCATTTTCTCCTTTTCCCACAAATTTTTCTTCCCTTTCACTGGCATCCCAATTATTTGAGTTACACTAAATTTGTTGAGTGCAGATGCTTTCGATTTCAAGGTACATTATGTTGATTCAGTTATAGCCACGCTTTCTGTATGCATTGGGTTAAAATAAAACATTGTTTAAAAAAAAAAATGGAAAAATAATGAGGATGAAAATTTACACACATTTTACATCTTAGATAAAATACGTGTATGGAATATCTAAAAACACTTGGGGAGGGAGACGTGGGGAAGAGGGAGAAAAAAAGCAAAAGATATCAGTTGCTCAGGATCGATTCCCGACCAATGGGACCAAATAGCCGGACTATTAGACCAGTTGCTTAACCCGCTCGTCTATCACAGTAGCCTATAGTTGAATTCCAAGAGAAAA
The DNA here is from genome assembly GCA_946811185.2 of Hippopus hippopus. Classification (NCBI taxonomy): domain Eukaryota; kingdom Metazoa; phylum Mollusca; class Bivalvia; order Cardiida; family Cardiidae; genus Hippopus; species Hippopus hippopus. The sequence goes on along the minus strand of OX328098.1, from coordinate 40,708,052 downwards.
ATTAATCTACTTACAAAACAAATCAAGAAAGGGCAATTTCAAACAGGTATAAAATTTTGTCGTTAAGTAAAGGGATTAACTTCGCGTGACAGACGAAATCATCAGAAGTGTCAAACGTTTATTTTGTAAATCTGTACTTCACACGGCTTAGAGAAACCAACCTCTCGATAAATTGAATTCGCAAGCAGAGCCACAGAAAACAGTTCTGATTAACTGTGCCTTTCGATTGTCGAAAAATCACTCAAAATTAGGACATGCTTTAAAATAACTCTTTACCCGACGATAAACCTTAGACAAATTCGTATTGAACGCATTTGATAACGAAAATGCTGAATCAGACTCAATTTTAAGGATTTATATTACGACGTTGGAAAACTGGAAAACACTATTGGATAAGAAGAAGATGCTGGTTACCAGTATTTTCTATTTTTCCCATGAAGTTTTAACACTTGGTTGTTTGGAAAACGGTCAAAAGAAAACTGTATCTACATGCATTTAGGTGAGCTATCGCTTGTAGAGATCTATTTATGATAAATTTTGTTACTGAACATAGTGCAGGAGCAGTAGCAGTTCTGACTATTATTTTCAATACTACCAAAACTGCTGATCTTGTCCTACACCGTCCCAAAAGCAATTTATGTCGCCTGGGGTTGACGAAAGTCTTAAGAAAAATACAAGTTAGGCACGCTCTGTGAAAAGGGGGCTTAATGCATCCGCAAAAAGTATCGACCAGGTCAGCCTGCGCAGTCCGTGCAGGCTAACCTATTTTGAAAATTTGGAAAAAATTGAAAATGTTTGCTTTTGATAAATTTTCTGCATGTTAGAGGACCAGTGCACCTAATGATTCAGTCAGTTGTAAAACAAAATGGATTTTATGAATCCATGATAATGTGATGACTTGCTTGATGTAATGCATCACGGACGTGCATTTAACCCCATGTTGCCAGAGCATGGCTCACGTACTAGTATATGAGATCCCTTCCCGTCCAAGTATTATTCTGTAAAATGGAGACAATATCGACTCATATACAGCTATATAGATCAAACGTTAAACCCAAATATTGTGATTTCAAAGCTCTGTTCATATCATAAAAGACAGTGTTGATCCAAGTTCAAGACTGCACATTCTATGCAGCCTGATCTTAATCTACCCTGTCCCCAAAAAAGCACGTTGACTCTTGATAAGCTCCTAACTAGTAAACAAAAACGAAAAAAAATAAGTGTTTTGGGGGGTAATTCGTAACGGTGATTTGCAGCGACTAAGTGGTAATGAAATACATATCTTGATATTATCTTCTGTAATTATAGTTAAACCATTACTTCTTAAATCAGGGCTTTCTTTCTTTCTTTCTTTCTTTCTTTCTTTCTTTCTTTCTTTCTTTTAATCTTATTTGGAAAAAAGGCTAGTGTTCTACTAATTAAGGTATATTTCATCACTTCTCAATACTACAGCTGTAATTCTGACATTTTCCTATTATTTGAATATCAGTATTGTATTCAAACAAGTCAAAATCTTCATAGTTTACCAAAATCCTTGACCAAAAAATTCAGAATTATACCACCATCAGAAAGAAAGCTTTTTGAAAACATCGCGAGAAAATAATCAAATACTGGTTGCCAGCATTTTGTCCTTTTCCCACAATGTTTTCTACCCTTTCAGAGACAAATCTCATTTTTTTTAAGCCACGTTAAATTTGTTGTCTGCAACTGTTTCGAATTTGGATGAGTCTAAAATTTTGTCGTATGTTAAAGAATAAAAACCTTCACCAAACAATCTCGAGTTTTAACGCCCCTTAGAGAGAAGGCTTTTGAAAACATTGCGGGAAAAGAAGAAATGCTGGTAACCAGCATTTTAACCTTTTCACAGACAATCCTTACCATCTGAGCCACAAATAAACCTTATCTTGCTAAATAAGTAAAATAAAACTTTCAGGCTGATGGTAAAATTTCAAATGTTGCTATTACAAAGTTATTTTTTAGTAAAAAAGTCTCCCTATCGGACAGTGTAGATTCAAGATCAGACTGCACGTTCTGTGCAGTCTGATCTTGATCTACACTGTCCGCAAAAGGTCAGTGAGTCGCGCTTAGCAGCCTAGGGGTTAATCGTCATACGTCAATGGTCTCAATTTGGACGTTCTTAAAATTTTGTCGTATGGTAGAGAGTTTCGCCTTTACCCCACACTATTTTGTGGTAAAAGAAGAAAATGCTGGTAACCAGCATTTTCTCCTTTTTCCACAATGTTTTCTACCCTTTTAAGGACATGTTCCATTGTGTAAGGCACATTTAATTTGTTGCTTGCAAATGCTTTCAGTTTGGAAGAGTATAAGATTTTGTTGTCTGTTAATTGGTTTTGAACAAGATTGATTGATTCTGTTGCGTTTATCGCCGTTTTCAACATTATTTCAGTTATATCGCGGCGGCCAGTGCACCTATCCATGCTATCCTGGAGTTTCTTCTACCCTGGTACTCCGCACAATATTTTTTTCCAAGCTGCTTGCTGCTTTCCCACATAACCAGAGTCGAAACAATGGTAAGCGGTGAGAGAGGAATGAATCCTGTCGCAATGACTATCATCAATCCTCGGAAAGAAATTGGCTGAGCCGAGGATCGAACAAGCGACCCCCTGTTCTCAAGTTCTTTACGCCATCGACTGAGCTACCGGGGCTCGGCGTTTTGAACACGAAATGCTGACTAACCTTTGAGGAAATAGTCGACGACCACGGCGTCTTCCTCTCTACACGCTATGGCATCCAGGGTCAATGATGTCATAGGAGATAAGCCGGGAAATTCAGGCATTGCAGCCGCTGAAACGGAAGAAATAGTGGTTGTAGTAGTGGCAGTAGTAGTATTAGTAGTAGTAGTAGAAGTATTAATAGTAGTAGTAATAGTAGTAATAGTAGTAGTAACAGGTGTAGTAGCTGTGGTATAGTATACTTAAACGTCGATACTTCGTCACTACTTTATATGCAAAAAGAAAAATCGAAAAACAACAACATAGAGCGGAAATCATGAATTTTGTTACTATTATACATGCGTATTTAGGAATGTAGTTTATCGTTCAATAGATTTATGTAAGTGTTATCTCAAATATATATTCGTAGCCCAGAAAATAAGGGAACCCGGTTACTTGTTTCTTCTGATATGACAGGGTGACTTTAGCTCTCAATATTACAGCAGATTCCAGGAGAAAAGAAATGCCACATCATGTTCAGTATGCCGGCCAGATGTCGAGCAGATGTTGCTGCACATGAAGGTTACACCCGAAAATGACTTGGGTTCCATATCTGTTACATGATTTAGGTAAAATAAAGAATTATCTCAAGATGAAATACAAGGGTTCCCTTATTTTTATTCTACGTATGTTGTATTTGAGCCGAAATCTATTTGGTTAAACTCATACTAGATGACACACTATGGCAGTTGAAGAAGATACTGTCATTATGGCCGTCGTTGTTGATGTCGTCATCAGGATTGTTTAACTCGTTACCAAACGACAAAATTTTGGATTTGTCCAAATTGAAAGCAATTGCAGACGACAGATTAAAGGTGGCAAAAATGACACGATTTTCCCTTGATAGAGCAGAAAACATTGTGGGAAAAGGAGAAAATGCTGGTTACCAGCAGTTTCTCCTTTTCTCACAATGTTTTCAAAAGACTTCTTCCTTAGGGTTGTTAAATGTCGGGACCGTGTGGTAATAAGTTAAATAACCCACATTCATATGAACCATGCTCTGGCAAAAGGGGAGTTATTACATTTCCGTGATGCATTATACCAAGCAAGTCATCCAAAATTATGGATCCATACAACCCATTCTGTCTAACAATCGGCTGAATCATGAGGTAGACTGATCTTTTGACATACTAAAAATCGACATGTGGCAAAAAGTTCGGTCCAGGTCAGCCCGCACCGACTGCGCAGACTGACCAGAGTCGATACTTTTTGCAGATATATGAAACCCTCTAGCAAAGAGCATGAGTCAAATTCAGTTTCGAAATAAAATCTGTTTAAACTGAAAATTTCACGTACCATGCAGAGCTTCTTTTCCAATGTTATCTTCCCTCTTACGATCGTTCCATACCGAGAGACTGTCAGACAGATAAACTTATACAGTTAAATTGAAATATAAGATTTTTGTGTTATTTCATTAAATTCAAATAAACTGAACTTATATTTTCTGTTTGATTTTATGCTCATCAAAGCCCGAATTCTCCACATCAAAAGGAAAGTTTACAAAATTTACAAAATGTCGCAAACTTTGAAAATCCTAAGATCTCGTCTTGATTTCCTTTTATAGGGTCTCGTCTTGAAACACTGTGTCAACACTTGAGAGCGAGAAAAACGTTTATTTCTTCTGCTTTGAGAAAAATTGGGATTATTAATAAATCAAAGTAGAAAGGGGGTGGGTATCATGTTATGTTTTCTATTATTTGTAATAGTTTAGGTACGGGGCATGCAAGAGTGAAATTGTCCAATTATTTTAGTCGTCTCTTCAGGTCGACCAATCAGATTAATTGCTCTGCACCTCAGTCAATATTTATCCCGCCTTTTCCGGTCTGACGGCTTTCTTAACCTTTTACAAAAGCCACGACACAATTTTTGACTAGTCCAGCTTCCGCAGACGACAAAATTGAATGTGGCTCAAATGACTGGATTTGTCTTTGAAAGGGCAGGAAACTTTGTTGAAAAAGAACAAAATTCTGGTCACCAGCATTTTCTCCTTTTCCTACAAAATTTTCAGAACCTTAATCTATCAGGGTCGTTAAAACACGAGAATGTATGGTAAAGTGTAAAACTTGTTCAAGAAACAGAAATATTCATTTATTATAATTATGGTATTACTTTATTTTTAATGTTGAAGCAACTGTTAAATCGTATAAATATAATTCGATAACTAAAAGTTAACCAAATCTATCAACTTCTAGATCGATCACATTCAACATCTTTCAAAAGAAGAACTTCCGTATAATGTTTGACTTTAAACTTTTAATTCCTCATTCTATCTCTTGTTGATTTATTTTCATTGAAAATCCGAAGAACCCCGAAAGATGAACTGTTTGAAAGATAGTAACAATACTATTATGTCATAACGATGCTAGTGATAATGCTGGTAATGCTAATGCTAATAATGCTAATTCTAATAGTAATTATAATAAAAATAATGCTAATAATAATAATAATAATAACTTGCCCATCTGAAACTCTGGTAAAGTGTAGAATATGTACAAATTTCTTGATATTTACTTAGATATCAATAAACGTTTGATATGAAAGTATCCTCTCATACATTGGGTCTACATAGATAACTCTTAACTTGACAATCCAACGTTAAAAAATAATTAAAAAACATAAAAGGAATACTTTTGAAAGCATAGTGGGAAAAAGAGAAAATATTCTCCTCTTCCCACAAAGTGTTCTACTCTTTCAAAGGCAAATGTAATGACTTTAGCCACATTTAATTTGTCATGTGCAAAAGCTTCCAATTTAGACATGTCTAAAGTTTTATCGTTTGGTAACTGTAGCTCATTACCAAAGGACAAAATTTTAAACTCGTTCACTTTGAAATCATCTGTAGACAACAAAATCAATCTGGCCTAAATAATGGATTTTTTTTTATAAAGATGGGAAAAAATGTGGGACAAGGATAAACGGCAGTCAGCAGCATTTACCTTTTTATTTTCCCACATTGTTTTCGAAAGCATTCCTTTTCAGGTTGTGAAAAAGACGATCGTTTTGTAAAGTACAAGTTACCTCTAAATTAGACGACAAAGTTTTAAAAAGGCCTATCTTAGAAGTATTTGCAGACAGCGATATAAAGCTGGCTAAAATGATAGATTTTGTTTAAAGAAATGTTGTGGGAAAGTGAGAAAATATCAATAACCCGCATTTTCTTCTTTTTCCACAGTGTTTTTGGAAAGCCTTCTTTTTCATGGTTGTGAAAAAGATGAGCTTTTTGTACAGCACAAGCTATTTACCAAACGAAAAAAATCAGGCTCGTCCATATTAACCCTTTACTCCATAGATACTCATTTTGACGTATCAATAACAGACAGCTTTTGAAAACATTGTGGGAAAAGGAGAAATTGCTCGTAACGAGCAATTTCTCTTTTTCCCACAATGTTTTCCACTCAATCAGATATTTGTATCCTCATTTGTCCATATTTTTGACATCATATCTTTATTTGCTGCTGAAATGGAAGAGCCTCAAATTGACATATCAGGTAAAGGGTTATGATATTTGCGGACTGCAACATAAATCTGGCTCAAACAATGGATTTTCCCTTTGATAAAGATTGAAACGTTGTTAGACAAAAAGAAAATTGTGTTAAGTAGCATTTCTCCTTTTTCCACAATGTTTTCAAATGTTGCTAAAGAGACGATCTTTTCGTAAAGCGTTGTTTAAATCTTTACCACACCACTAAAATGTAGACATCTCAAAATTAAAAGCATTTGCAGACGACAAAATACGAGTAAATTGAAAAGCTCAAACGACAGAATTTGTCTTGGTAAAGGTCGAAAACATTGTGGGAAAAGGAGAAAATGCTTTTCCAACAATGTTTTCAAAAGGCTTCTTTCTCAGAGTCGTTAAAACTTGGGGTGGTATGGTAAAGGGTTAACAGTTTACCAGAAGACAAAATTTTAGACTCGTCCATGTTAAGGTACGTACTTGCAGACTACAATATGAATTTGGCTAAAATGACACAAGTTTTCTTTGAAAGGATTGAAAACATTATCAGTGGAAGGGAGAAAATGCTGATTATCAGATTTTCACCTTTTCCTACAATGTTTACAAAAGCGTTCGGGGTCTTTAGAACAAGGGATTGATTGGTATAAAGAGTCAAAAGATAAAGAAAAAATAAAGTCGTGCTTCCGCGCGAAAATCAAACAATCAACTGCAGATCGTTCTTCTTTATTCCTTTCTTCAAGTGGTGTCATGTTACGATGCCTAATTGGTAAGTGTCGGATACAAAGGTTTACCGATCTATTAATCTTTGCTTTTAACTCTTTACCAAACGACAAAATTCTGGAGAAGACCAGACTGAATTGATTTACTGATTCATTGTATGGTGTTTAACGCCGTTTTCAACATTATTTCAGTTATATCGCGGCGGCCAGTGCACCTATCCATGCTTTCCTTGAGTCTCTTTTACCAGTACTCCGCACAATTTTCTTTCCAAGCCACTGGCTGCTTTCCCACATAACCAGAGTCGAAACAACGGTCAGCGGTGGGAGAGGAATGAATCCTATCTCAATGACTATCATCAATCCCCGGAAAGAAATTGGCAGAGGCAGGGATCGAACCCACGGCCCCCTGTTCAGACAAGACTGAAAGCATTTGCAGACGACAAATGAATTGTAACTCAAATGATGATTTCTGTCTTTTATGGGGTAGAAGACATTGTTGGGAAAAGGAGAAAATACTGGTTATCAATCCTTATCCCACAATGTTTTAAAAAGACTTCTTTTTCAGAGTCGTTAAAAGTCAGGATCGTGTGGTAAAGAGTTAACCCTTTCAGCGAAAATAGGGGCTTTTGCTGACGGCATAGATCAAGATCAGACTGCACAGAACGTGCTTGTTCAGCCAAGCCTCCTTATAAAATCTTTCTGTGTTTCAGTAGATTGTATTTTCAGCCCTCGAAAGAGGTGGATGCAACACGCGAAAAGGGGCATTCGGACATTTGCGTAAAGTGTCGTCTCGGATCAGCTTGCGCACACTGCGCAGACTAATCCGAAACGACACTTTCCGTTTTTATGTTATTTTCTGTTTTGCGCAAGTCTACTGTTGGACAAAATCTAGTGAAATCGTAAAGTGCCGTCTCGGATCAGCCTGCGCAGACGACACTTTACGCAAATGTCCGAATGCCCCTTTTCGCGTGTTGCAGGCCAATTATTATGAGCCATACTCTGGCAAAAGGGGGCTTAATGCATCACCGTGATACATGATACCAAGCAAGTCATTACTGTATTGTGGATCCATGAAATCCATTTCGTATAACAGCCGACTGATTCATGAGGTACACTGCTCCTTTGACATACAGAAAATTGACCAATAGCGAAAAGTTTCGGCCAAGGTCAGCCTGCGCGGACTGTGCAGGCTGACCTAGGTCGATACTTTTCGCAGATGCATTAAGTCCGTTTCTTCACAGAGCACGGCTCATATTTAATTAATCCGGTCGATTGCAAGGAGCAACCTTAGCTCGTAAGCTTTGAAGTATAGAGATGATCAGAATGTCACGGCAAAACATGTTTCCCGATCTCAGATCCACTCGTTTTGATAAATGGAGATTTTGTGATTTTTCTTTTGTTGTTGTGAGCCAAAACACCCTGTCATTTATGAATTTTTTAACCAGCCATTAAAACAAAAAAAAAAAAAAGTTTAGACTTGTCCACATTGAAAGCATTTGCAGAGGTCTTCTTTCTCACTGCATGTTGTAAAAACGAGGGAATATTTGATAAAGGGTTTTAAGATACATCTTTACAGCCAGAGAGTAAACAAACGCTGTTAAAATTTGACAGTGGGTAGAATATAGTTAGCTGTGTAGTCGTAGATAATAAAAAATCGACATAAGGTGTATGGGATAAAGAAATTCAAGGGATTTGTCTTCGATTCAAACCGGAAACTGTGGTTGTAATGTCTAGGAATAGCCTCCAGAGAATGAAATGCATTTTCTATCCGTCGTAATCTGTGCAACCTTGCAACCGTCAAGGGCAACATTTGGCACGAAAATACAAGAATGATTATAGTTTCATAAAATAAAGATAAAAATTGGTTAAAAAACTGGATGAAAATGAGTAAAGATGTATCTCTAAAGAGAAGATGTTGATTTTCGTTCTTTTTTTTTTTTTAGCTATCTAAATAAATCCCTAAAGCACCTCTAACAACCGTAGTTGGCTACTTGCCCTTGCAGTCACAGCACAAAACAGGCAGACGACAAATTTGATGTGTCTTACATGATGGCATTCGTGTTTGAAATAGTAGAAAACATCGTGGGAAATCATCGGAAGAAAATGCTGGTTGCCAGATTTTCTCTTTTTCCCACAATGTTTTTAAAGCTTTGACCTTCAGAGTCGTTATAACTTGGGATTGTTTGATAAAAGGTTAAACACTTTCTGAGACTGTAAGTCACACAAATATTGCAATATTATGCTGATTTGAATACCTCAGTAGAGCTGACAGTCTCGACCAAAGACGTTTTTGTGTAGTCTATTACGAGTATGTCCTAAAAAGCAACCATATTTGTACTAGGCGCTTTAACAGTGGAATCTTCTTTATTTGACCTTTTAAACTAAGAGCGGCGTGCATCTCCGTGATGCATTATACCAAGCAAGTAATCACATAATTATGGATCCATAAAGTAAATTCATTTTGTCTAACAACCGGCTAAATCTGAGGTAGAATGGTCCTTTGACATTCAGAAAATTTACAAAATAGTGAAAAGTTTCGAACCACGTCAGGCTGCGCGGACTACGAGGGCTGACGTGGGTTCATATTTTTTGCATATGAATTAAAGCCCCTTTCACAGAGCATGGCTCAGTTATACAGATAAATTGTCTTGCTGGTTTACGAATTGGCTTTGAAAAGTTTTCCGAATTCAGGAATTGCTCCGAAATTCAGCTTGAGAAGATTCACCTCCACACGCATAGACTTGTACCTATTGTATCTGCCATAACCGTTCGATAGATACGAAGATCGACAACAGGCTACCTACCAGTTTACGACATGCACTAACCCAGGTAACTCAGTGGTAAAGCCCATAGATAGCAATATCCGGTTTGCTAGTGTTGATTTTGTACGTATGAGAAATGTGACATGATGTTGTTTTGGACTGTTCCGGTCAAAGAATCCAAGGAACGCATAGAGAAGTTTACCGGCCGCCTAACATACCTGAAAAAGTAATAAACCACCCTTTAATACCAAAAAATCTCTGTTCTTGTCTCAGTCACCTCGATCTCAGTCTTAGTCTCCTCAATCCTTTTCCGTTCAGTCTCAGTCCCCTAATGAGAGCCTTTCCTGTAAATTAAATTGTCTCCCTTGCCAGATAAAGACTAAAGGTAACCAAATAACAGATTGGTCCTTTTACCTGTATTCCTTTGTTTTTATCCTTGGTCCCCTTGGGGATGTTGCGATGAATATAATAATGATTTATGATATATGTGTAAGGTCCCCATGTAATTCAAATCAAATTATGTTCAACGGGACCTACGTACATATCGATTTGTAAAACAATCTAACTAGATTTACTTGAAATATTATCTCAAGAATATAGCTGTTTAGTGCAAGAAAATCAAAGATAAAAACCAAGTAACCCCCATATCAGGACCAATGTAGTACTGAAGGGGAATCAAGGAAAATAAATGAAAAATGGCCCTCGTTAGCTTCATTTTCCTCATTCTTATCGGTCTCAGTAGTCTGAGTCTTCTCAGTCACAGTCTTCTCTGTCTTATTCTCACTCTCCTAATTCACAGTCTTCCTTGTAACAGTCATTACAGTCACAGTCTAGTCAGTCAGTCCTCCAGGTCGTAGACTTCCGAGCCTACTCAGTCTCAGTCGTATTAACTCTTTACCAAACAGAAAAAATTTTAGACTAGTCCAAATTGAAAGCATATACAGATGACAAAATAAATGACTGAAACTTTGAAATCTGCTTTAGGATGGGTAGAAAACATTGTGGGAAAAGGAGAAAATGCTGGTTACCAGCATTTTCACCTTTTCCAACAATGTTTTCAAAAGATTTCTTTCCCTGGGTCGTTAAAAGTAGGGATTGTGTGGTAAAGGGTTAACCTCCTCAATCGAAGTATTCTTAGCCTCTCTGGTCGCAGACTTATCAGTGTCCTCAGTCACCGTCTACTCAGTTACAGTCTGTGTAATCTCAGTATTGTCAGTCTCATACAAGTAGTGTCAATCTTCTCAGTTTTTGGTGCCTGTGTCTGCTCAGTCTTAGTTGTCGTCTTTGTTCGCAGTTTCTCTTGCCTCAGTCTCTTCAGTCAAAATCTCCTTCGTGCTAATACTTTTAGTCTCATCTTCTTAGTTTAAGTCTCCTAAAATTCAGTCACAGTGTCCTCAGTCTTCATAGTCTAGGTTTACGCAGTTCTTCTCAGTCTTAGTATTCTCATTGTCCCCGCTCACAGTACTAGTATATTTAGTCTAAGTCCTTTCTGTCTGTCCCTCAGTCATAGTCTAAGGACATAGTAACCATATCCTCAGTCAATTCTCTCTGTCTGTCCCTCAGTCATAGTCTCAGCACTAAGTAACCATCTCCTCAGTCAGTCCTTTGAACATTCATAGTCTCAGTTTACACAGTCTTCTCAGTCTAAGTATTCTCATTCTACTTAGTCTCCCCACTCACAGTATCTTTAGTCTTTAGTCCTTTCACTCTGTCCCTCAGTCACAGTCTCAGGACTAAGTAACCATCTCCTCTCTCAGTCTCAGTCTTCTAAGTCTCAATTTCCTTAGTCTCTACCCTCTGTGTCTCCTCTGTTTGTTTCTTCTTACTCTCAATCCGAGTCTTTTCACTCTCAGTCGTCTCACTCTCCTCTTCAGTCACAGCCTTTTCAGTCACAGTGTCCTCACTCTCAATCTGAGTCTTTTCACTCTCAGACGTCTCACTCTCCTCTTCAGTCTCAGCCTCTTCAGTCACAGTCGCCTCAGCCTTGGTGTCCTAACTCTCATTATTTTCAGCTAAAATGGACGTTTTCAATCAGCCACTTTCAAAATCATTTGGTCACTAATTATCCCACAATATAATATGAGCCATACTCTGGTAAAAGGGTGCTTAATGCATCTCCGTTATCCATGATACCAAGCAAGTCATCACATACTTATGGATCCATAATATCTATTTTTTCTGACGTCCGGCTGTATCATTAGGTATACTGGTCCTTGTACATACAGAAAATCGACCAATAGCGAAAAAATTCGACCCAGGTCAGCCTGCGCGGACTGCGCAGGCTGACCGGGTCGATACTTTTCGCAACTGCATTAAGTCCCGGCTAAATCTAATAGTCTAGATAAAAAATCACAGAATCTGCGACTTAATATGGACCTACATTGAGCGCTAAAGCAACTAATTAAACGCACAATATAAGGGTAAAGTTTCATAATTACTACAGTGACACTTTTTTTCCTCTAGCTTCAGCTTTTATGACAGAGCGTAATTGCGATGCAATTTAAAAATACGTTTTGTGCTTTTTTAACGGAATGTACAACAATTACTATATTGGGTTACAAAGAACGGAAAATATGACAAAGGAGACTAATAATGGGGCGAAACGGAATGATGAGAAAACAAAAATGAACTCGTATTTTTTTCACGCTTTATCAAACGGTGGCATCAATTTGTCGAATGGCGGTCTTTCGACGGAAAATTAGCGCTTTTTGATGGCTGGAGATGCGTACCTCAGGAAAAAATAACATCACTTATACACAAATTCTTCAACCTCTGATGTCATCCCGAAAATAGTTGAAACCAAGATCAGTCTGCTCATCCGCGCGGTTTGATCTCAGTGCTTATATATATATATTGTTTTTCTTAATGTTCAACACAGTTGAGCATGAAGTTCGAAAGATATGAGCCATGCTCTGGGAAAAGGGGGTTAAATCCATCCCGGTGAAGTCACCACATAATTGTGGATCAATAAACTCCATTTTGTCTAACAATCGACTGAATCGTGTGGTAGAATTGTCATTTGACATGCAGAAAATTAAACAATAGCAAAAGGTTTTGACCGATATCAGCCAGCGCGGACTGTGCTTGCTGACGGGTCGATACTTTTTTGCAGATGCATTAAGCCCCCTTTTCACAGAGTATGACTCAAATATGATTTGATACTACTAGTGCAGTTGATTTTTTCACTTTTAGAACATTTCCTTCCTTCTTAATTTACTACCATTTGTCTTTTTTTTAAAGTTTTCTCACTGTCTGAAAGATTAATGAATAATCAAAGTTGAGCAAATACTCAGCTGAGCATTACAGTAATACACGATTGCTCAAAATCAACGATATTCTACCACGTGAAACTAATGTATGACGAAAGTATATACAAAACCCGAGCTCTTAATTTAGTCACTGGTAATTGGAAGACTTATCCTGATTTCTGATCTCAGTTTGCTTTGTTCGTACACTTGTATGGTGTTTAACGCCGTTTTAAATTTTGTTTCAGTAATATCGCCAGTGCACCTATTCATGCTTTCTTGGAGCTTCACCTACAATCACTCCGCACAATATTGTCCCTAATCCACTTGATGCTTTTCCATATAACCATCGTCGAAACAACGATTAGAGATGGGAGAGGAATGAATCCAGTAGCAATGACTATCATCGCTCTTTGGACAGAAATTGGGAGAGCCCTGTATGTCACAAACATATGAGCCGCGCTCTTTGGAAATAGGGCTTAATACATCTGCGAAAAGTATCGACCTAGGTCAGCCTGCGCAGTCCGCGCAGGCTGACCTGGGTCGATATTTTTCGCTATTGGTTGATTTTCTGCATGTCAAAGGATCAGTCTACCTCATGATTGAGTCGGTTGTTAAAAAAATGGCTATTATGGATCCATATTCATGTGATGGCTTGCTTGGTATGACACATCACGGAGATGCATTAAGCCCCCTTTTGCCAGAGCATGGCTGATATCTATTGAGCTCGGCTTCAAGATGATGACACGGAATTAACTCTTTCACTACCGAATAAATAAATTGTATTTTCTCAAAGCTAAAAATACATTTCCTTATTTCCTTTGCAAGATCAAGAGACAGTTCGATCATAATCTAGTTTGTATCAATGGACAGTGCAGATCAAAGATCAGACTGCACGTTCTGTGCAGTCTGATCTTGATCTACACTGTCCACAAAACCTTCTGGTGTCGTCTGGGGTATGGAAAGAGTTAAGTAGGGATCGAAATAATTATTTCAAAAGGACCGAAACTAAAAAAAAAGCAATACAGCAAATCGTGTTCAAGTTTAGTCGTGTCATCCATTTATAACATTTCTTTCCTTTTTACACTGCGAACGAAATTAACAAACAGCTAAGATAACTATCTAATTGAAAAATTAACCTTTAACATTTTACAAGACGATAAGATTTAAGACTGCTCAAAACTGAAGGCATTTGCAGACGACAAGTTAAATATGACTTAAATGGAGTGGATTTTTTTGTCTTTAAACTGTGGGAAACAATGTGTGAAAAGGAGAAAATGCTGGTTACCAGCATTTTCCCCCTTTTCCCAGAATGTTTTCAGAGGCCTTCTTCTTCAGGGTTCAGGTTTACTTGGCATTGTATGAAAAAGGGTTAACCTGTGGTTAGGGACGTTTAGTCAGGCGTTCCCCTCACAGCAAATCTACTGTAAAGATTTAACATGTAGGCATATTGCTTGCTTATCATAAGATCGGATGGTGCTAAATTTCGGGTAATATTCGCTTAAATCAAACCGTCGTTAATTTCAGGTTGAAGCTTCAATCTGTGTAAATACCAAAATTAAAGTCTTAATAGATATGTCTCTCGTTCCATTTGCATTTTCTCCGGCTTTCTTGAAAAAGGGAAAAAGCACTAGGGCGCGAGGAATAATTAAAATTCAATAAAAGTTAGATCATCACTTCCCATTTTGCGAATAATATTAAGTGTTCTCCATTCAGAAAGGTTTGGAAACCTTGTTGGAAAAGGAGCTGCTTGTTGCTCCTTTTCTCACAATAATTTGTAACTTCAAATGTGAAACCGAACTCCTTTCCCTAAAATATTTCTCCTTTGTGTCATTTGAGCAAGCTCATGGTATGTCGAAAACGGTTGTGTTGTAACGGGTTAAGACTGTAACAAACTACCACGTGTTTTGACAAAATTGTGGAAGAAGTCTTTTGAAAACATCGTGGAAAAAGGAGAAAATGCTGTTGACCAGCATTCTCTGCTTTTCCCACAATGTTTTCTACCCCTACAAACAAATCCAAATAGTTAAGCCACGTTTACTTGGTCGTCTACAAAATGCTGTCAACAAGGTTAAGTATATTGTCCTGTGGTAAAGAATGAATTTTTTACCTAGCGACAGAATTTCAAACTGTTTACAATTGAAAGCATTTGAACGATAAATTATGTGATTTAGTTGTTGTAGACAGGGTAGAAAACGTTTTGAAAAAAGGATAAAATGCCGGTTACCAGCATTTTATCCTTTATCCGAAAATGTTTTCAAAATCCTCCTGTCTTAGGATTGTTAAAACTCGGGATTGTTTGGTTAAGGGTTAAGCACAAGACGCACTTAATTCCATTCGAAATTCAAAAGAACGAGAAAAATCGCGTCAACACCTTCCTCTGGTGACACGAGCAAAGATAAATAGTTCGAAAGGACTCGGGGCCGAAAAACGGCGTATAGACCGATGAAGATTAGGCAAAATGTACCCTCTTCAAAAGAAGGTTAATTTATAATCAAAAAGAGCGGTTTGTAATTACACGTGTCAGTTGAATAAAGCCTCGCATGATTATCTCAGATAAGAATAACTGCTAGTTTTGATTTGTAAAAATTGTCGGTTGACTTTTAACTCTTCGAATACTGAGCATGACTCGGTGGTTTTTGTGAACAATGTAGATTAAGATAAGACTGCAATGAATGTACACCGTCGGATGTCTTGCTATAACTAGTGTCAATGACCCCTAGAAAAGGCGTATCCACTGACTGGAACTGTTTATTTCGGTAATCGGAAAGAAAGTAACAGGAAAAAAAGTAACGGAAAAAAAGTAACAGTTTAGGCTAGGAAAAAAAGTAACAGGAAAAAAAGTAACAGTTTATAAATGTTATTGAATTTTAGGGATGATATGTGAGCTAGTTGATAAAACATATTCAACAAACTTGAAACACAGGGTACACTCTGACTCTGACCTTTTAGATATATATTTCTGTAATTTTCCTAAAAATTTAGACACTCAAGTTATTTGCCATAATCCTCCCAAAATAAGAACGCTGTTGATTCATCATGGAATTCTGTCCAATAGATACTGAAAACAGTGAAGACTCTGGTCAGGTTGGTACTCTGATCTGTGTCTAAACTATTTGCATAAGCCTGTCTGTCCAAAAACATTTTAACATAGTTACATATTTTATTCCGCTGGCTGACACCTGAAATAATGAAATAGCTCATAGTAGCTCTTCTGATCTGGTTCTACACTGTCTACACTGTTTCTTTTCTTTCTTTATATTATTTAACACATTTACATATTATGTACCACTGACTGACTTAACTTTATTAATGAAATAATGAAATAGCACATATAGTAGCTCTTCTGATCTGATTCTATGCGGTTTCTTTTCTTTCTCTATATCATTTAACACATTTACATATTATGTACCACTGATTGACCTAACTTTATTAATGAAATAATGAAAAAGCACATATAGTA
The DNA here is from genome assembly GCA_946811185.2 of Hippopus hippopus. Classification (NCBI taxonomy): domain Eukaryota; kingdom Metazoa; phylum Mollusca; class Bivalvia; order Cardiida; family Cardiidae; genus Hippopus; species Hippopus hippopus. The sequence continues at coordinate 40,691,677 of OX328098.1, read as the reverse complement.
GCTCTTCCGATCTGATTCTACTCTCCTTGGAAACTATATAATTCACTGATTTCTAGTATTTTTTTATTGAAACTGTTACTTTTTTTCCTGTTACTTTTTTTCCTGTTACTTTTTTTCCGTTACTTTTTTTCCTGTTACTTTCTTTCCTACATTCGTTTGTTTCATTAAGTCAGCAATGTTAAGGTTTACTATCCTAGCATGTTTCACAATTTTTTTCTTCTTCTTCCTCTTCTTTTGTACAGAGACGTTGAGGGAAGTAAATGTATCGAGAAGTAAAGATGAAGAAAATACGATAGCATCTCCATAATTCGAATGTTTGCCCTACTCAGAACAAAAATTGAGCATGGCAAGTATGCCCCTGACCAACAAAAAATGTGTATGACTTGTAGCGCAAAGAAATTAGTCGGGTACGACTAGTATTACCAAGAAAATAGTCGATCACGACCTGTACGAACAAAAAGAAAATGTACCGAAATGTACGAATACTACGAAAAAGAAATACACGTACTCCAAAGCAACTAGCATCACCAGCAGAATAGGTACTAGTATGACTAAGAAATTAGTTGAGTATTACTAGTACGAACAAGAGATTAGTCTGGTACGTCCTGTATGTCAAATTAGTCGAGTTCGACTAGTATGATTTAGAAATCAGTCGAGTACGACTACATAAAAATTATTGAAGTACGACTAGTTCGAACAAATAAAAAAAAAGAAAAATGTACGAGGAATAATACGAAAAAGAAATACTCCAAAACGACAGGTATGACCAGCCAATTAGGTGAATACTACTACTGACAAAGAAATCAGTTGGGTATTACTTGTACGAACAAGAAATTAGTCTGGCACGTCCTATTTGTCAAATCAGTAGAGTTCGACTAGTATGGCTTAGAAATTAGTCCAGTAAGACTACCACGATCAAAGAAGGTAGTCGAGTACGACTAGAACGAACAAGAAATTAGTCGGGTACGTCCCGTATGACAAAGAATTTGGTCGAGTACGACTTATAATTATGGCCGAGAAATGAGTAGAGTTCGACTGTTACATCCATGAAATTAATACGAATCATTTGTATACTAGTATCAAAAGGACTGCTGTACGTTCATTTAACTCTTTACCAAATGATTTTGAGACTTTTCCAAATTGAAAGTATCTGCAGAAAACAGACTGAATGTCAACCAAATGATGGAAGTTTTCTTTCTTTCTTTTTCAAGAAGAGAAAACATTTTAGGAAAAGGAGAAAATGCTGGTTACAAGCATTTTCTCCTTTTTCTATGTTTTCAAAGGCGTTCTTCATTAAACACGAGATTGTTTGGCAAAGGATAAGTTAACCCAATATATCATATCGCCCGACCTGTAGGTCGCCATTGAATCTACTTTTAATCACATGATCTTATACATGGCGGCACCCGTGAAATTCATCATATCAACGACAACAACAACTATAGTAAAGTAATTTACATTTATCTGTCAGCAAAACTATCAAGATCGATGATTAAACATAAAGAAGTAACAAACATTTTGTCTTGATAATGATTTCCATGAAAACTGTGACTCGTGTATTTTTTGGGCGGATTCTCATGATTCTTAGAGCAGTAAAGTGGTCTATTTCAGGCAAAGAAATGTAAGGTGTAAGTACATATTAACCACCGTCATACAGCCGACGGATTTGATCAACGGATCACCCAAGGTTTGGCGAATGCCACAACGCCTTGCCAGAGCGCCGGAATGCAGGTTACAGACTGAGACACCCCACATTTACGAGCCGCAGAAACCAGGTGGTTGTATACGATACAAAGAAAGAGATGTGAGTTCGAACCAAAGTTCCACCTGAATTCATTCCCAGGACTGACGATGACTATTTCGAGTTCGTCCCTCTTTCACCACTTAACTTTGTCTTGACTTTGTTCAGTAACGGGCGAAAGCAGCCAGTGGTTTAAAACGAATGTTATACGTACCATTAGTAAAGAATCTTCGTGGAATGCATGGATATACATGTAATTGCAACACTGGTGGAAGCGGTGATAAACGTCTAACGAACGTAGAAATACGATAAATGGATCAGCCAATTCACCAAACTTCCAGAGCAGCTTAGGGACAGTGTATAGATCAGTCTATCTGCTCTAGATGAGAGCTTTTGTCTGCATGTATATTTTCAAAAAATCGTGTAGATTTGAACAGAGATCCCTTTCCCCAGACTGGCCCTCACCCTCGCTATACCATTCACTTGCCAACATTTAATTCAGCAATTTGGTGAGGGGAAAAAAAAAATAAGGAAAAAAATGGACCAAAAAAATACCAGTGTTGAACTCTTTTCCAGACGACAAAATTTTAGTGTTGTCCAAATTCAAAGAATTTGCAGAAGACATATAAGATGTGTCACAAATAATAGGATTTGTCTTTGAAAAAGACGAAAACATTATGGGAAAAGGAGAAAATGTTGGTTAGCAGCATTTTCTCCTTTCCCCATAATGATTTTCAGGGCAATCTTCTTGTCTTCCTATCGATCATTAACGGTCGGGATTGGTAAGGGGTCTATATGTAAAAGTTCATTTTCCCCGTTTCATTAGGATAAACCGAAAATCTTAATCCCTGGAGTCCCCATCACAACTTCACTTGTTCTTGTAAACAATGTAGATTGAAATTCGACTGCATGCAACGAACGATCCAATCTTACCGGTAGATTTTCTCTGCTCACATATTTTGTTAGATATTCTGTCCAAACCAGCCATGAAGTTAAAACATTTATGCCCTTTTATTGATAGAAAAGTTTATTTTTCATTTATTTGGCACTCGAAAGACCGGGAAGCAGTATGAAATATGACTATACAGGTTAAATGAGAAATTAAAAATCTGCTTCTTTCTTGACAACTTTACAAAGTAAACGGAAGACAGACACACACATACAAACGGATAGAGGAGAGAGAAAGAGACAGGTCGAGATCGAGATCGACACCAGATCAGGCACACTAATAGAAAAACAGAAACAAAGAGATGCAGAGAGACAGATACTGACAGGTGGTCAGCACTAGAGCATACAGACAGACAGATGGGTGGACAGACAAACAGACAGACAGACAGACAGACATGATAGCGAGTTTTAAATCTGCAAAAAAGAAAGAAAAGGGGTATACAATAGTCAACGAGATGTAAATAGATAAAACCGTTTGATCTAAAGATAACAATTTTTAAGTACGAAGTAATAAGAGTGCGAAGAGGGGGGTTCTTAATCATTTTGTCATTTGATTTACTCAAGCACGCGAACGAATCTTGATAAGTGCAGAAGTTGCATCAAGTACGTTTCTGATTCGACATCAAAAGGAAACTTTTTTTTTAAATAGTCTATTCAAAGATTGGTGAGATTTAGAAATAAAAAGGAATCTAATTATAGGGGTTGTTTGATTGTTGTTTTACGCTGCTTTCAACAACATTTCAGACTGTCACGTCGACCAGTGTACCTATTCATGTATTTCTGATGTTTCCTTTTACCTGTAATACGCACCCTTTCTAGGCCTCAGGCCAGTTTTAAACATAAACATTTTTGAAATATTGTTCAGAGGTCAGAGAGAAATGAATCCTGTAGCAATGACAACCTATGATAACGCGTTTTAAATCTTTGCCAAACAATTCCGTGTTTCAGTGCTGACTGCGCAGTCTGTCCTGAATCGATACATTTTGCTCTTGGTCAATTTTCTGCATGTCAAAGGACCATTCTACCTCATAACTCAGTTGTCGGACAAAACAGAATTTATGGATGACTTGCTTGGTATCATGCATCACAGAGATGCATTAAACCCTCTTTTGCCAGAGCATGGTTAATATACATTTAATTCTTACATGGCTCTAGATTGTCCTATAGGCCTACTTATTGAAAATAATAATAAAAAAATTAAATAGTAAACAAACTGAAAGATTTTTTTTTTTAATATCTGTTTAAAGGATATGCATTAACTGCTGTTTTATTAAATTCGATGTTTTAAAGAAGAATTTCTTGACTAAATGTTTAGTTAAAATCGCATTAGACTAGTCACGTGACTTTTCTCTTTTAACGCAATTTATTAAAGTGACCTTCGTCAGACCACTGACTTTTCGTTACATTGGTTAGGAATACCTGTCTTTCATCCTCTGGTGCTCTTTTATTGGCATGCCAAGAGCTTTGTTGTTTATTTCTATCAAATATATCTAATGCCCTGAATAACAAAAAAAAAAAAATGTTTGATAACACAGTGCGTCAGAAGTGCTTTATGTCACTTTTTTTTTTTTCAAATAGTACTACTTTTGAGCACTACGACCCGGAAGCAGCCGATTCAGACTGGCCCGATACTTGGTGCGTGGCCTCAATTTGGATAAGTCACATGATCCGTCTTTCTTGTGAGCAGATTCAGACGCACTCAAAACGGTGTCTCCATGGATCTTTGAGCAAATCTCAAGCATTATTTCAGGTCCAACTACAAGGTGAATGTATTGGGCTGAAAACTCAAGTGATTGCTCAGATGGTTTTGCCTTCAGTTCAGCATACCGATGTTCAGACATATGCCCAGTGTATTTCAGCGATTCTCAAACTATAAAAAAAAATGCTCCTGGGCTCAGTTTACTTTCCGATCAGAAAGTATATAGCTTTACCGCCGAAAGCTATATGGGCCATGCTTTGTGAAAAAGGGGTTTAATACATCTGCAAAAGTATGGGCACATGTAAGCCTCTGCAGTCCGCGGACATAGGTCGAAACTTTATGTTATGGGAAAATTTTCTGCATGTTAAAGGACCATTCTACCTCATGCATCATTTAGTTGTTCGACCAAATGGATTTTATAGACCCATCTGACTTACTTGGTACCATGCATCACGGTGATCCATTAAGCCCCTTTTTGCCAGAGCGCAACTCATATACTCTGTAAGTATCGCAGTTGCGATACTTTGACCCTGCGTAGGCTCAGTGAAAAAAAGGGTTCCTGTATGATAAGGAAATTATGGTTCAATTCCGACTGCTGTTTGGTCTTGTTTTTTCTTGTTCTTAAGTTTAAAATAAAATGAGCCGTGCTCTGGCAAAAGGGGGCTTAATGCATCTCCGTGATACATGATGCCAGGAAAGCCAACACATAATTATGAATCCATAATGACCACTTTTTTTAAACAATCGACTTAATCAAGAGGTAGACTGGTCCTTTGACATACAGAAAATTGACCAGTAGCGAAAAGTTTCGGCCCAGATCAGCCTGCGCGGACTGCGCAGGCTGACCTGAGTCGATACTTTCCGCAGATGCATTAAGTCTCCTTTTCACAGAGCATGGCTCAAATGTTTTCTCCTCACTATTCACTGATTTTAAATTCTATATCTACCAAGGAAGTTTTGTTTCTCTGATGGAGAGTTACTCCGTTACCAAACTATCTAGAACAATAACGATCCTGAGAAAGGAGGCTTTTAAAAACATCGTTGATAAAGGAGAAAATACTGGTGATCAGGATTTTCTCTTTTTCCGGCAATGATTTACTGTTTCAAATACAAATTATGCCGTTCTAGCTTTATTTACCGTTTGTTGTCTGCAAATACTTTCAATCTAAACAAGTCTGAAAATATGTCGTTTGGTAAAGAGTTAAATGACGTTTCTTTACGATCAGACACGGAATACAAAGTCTTAGATTATACCGATATGCTGACGATAAAAGATATTTCTGTCGATTTTCTTTAACCAGTGAAAACAGGATACATCTTGAATAAAGTCTGACATCGTTAATGTCTAAAAGTAGCCTGTTTGCAGTGTTTGTTCATTGGTTTATCGCCAAGAAGGAAACACCAAAAAGTATTCCAATTTTAAAAAGGGGGAAACTTCTTAAAGAACAATAAGGAAACATTCAAATAATGAGAGACAGAGACGACAGTAATAAATTTCTATCCATGTATTCGTAAATAACGTTATCTCCACTCCGAATCAAACAGTTCTGTAATTAAAAACGTGTTAAAACCCCATCTATATAATTATTTAGCGACTTGAAATATGGCGCGTCTTTTGTCGCTGAACTTAAAAGCTGTTCACAAGATAATCTGTGATCGTAGCTGACTATTTATATCGGAAATAAGAAAATGTCTACGGTTTTCAACTTATTTTATCTTACGAAATAAATGCCGCAGACGATTTGACCCTTTACAGGATGACCCCGTGTTAAAACGACCCTTAGAAAGAAGTTATTTTTTTTAAAAACAGTGTGGGAAAAGGAGAAAATGCTGGTAACCAGCATTTTCTCCTTTTCCCACAAAGTTTTTATCTATTCATAGACAGATTCCACCATGTGAGCCACCTTTTATTTTTCGTCTGCAAAAGCTTTGAATTTCGACAACTCTAAAATTTTGACGTTTGATGAGGAATTAACGTTTTCAGCTTCTTATGCTAATGCGGAGGCTTATGTCGTCGAAAAGACCCAGATCAGACTGCACAGAACATGCAGTCTGATCTTGTATCTATACCATTGGTTGTTTAGTCATGACTACAAGATAAAATTCTTTCAGAGTTTCAGTGGATCGTTCTTTCAACCGTCGAAATAGGCCGAGTTAATTTATTTTGCGCTGCAAGAGTTAACAAGAAATATCTTTAAAAGAGGTAGACGGTGTAAACTTACCTGCAAATAGGCAGGGGCCCTTACAATAAACATGTCTACGTTTTTACCACAGGGGCCCTTAGAATAAACAAGTCTACGTTTTTGACCAATCACAAATTTCTATTCATTTATTTGTTATAAGTACCAAAAAGTAGGTCAAAAGCCAGCACATTCGGCTACGCCGAAAAAGCATCCCCATAAGACATGAGTAATCAATGTGAATTAAGGTTTTATAAATAAGTAATATTTTGGTTAAATTGTGTCCAAGGAGAAGTCGCTCGTATAGAGCAGTTGTCTATAAACGCTGTATGGACCAATCTTACATTTTATCGTCGGATAAAGAGTTACATGTGGTTAACCCTTAGGCTGCTAAGCGCGACTCACTGACCTTTTACGGACAGCGTCGATCAAGATCAGACTGCACAAAACGTGCAGCCTGATCTTGGAACTACACTGTCCGATAAGGAGATATATTTTCTCCAAAAATACCTTTCAAACAGCTATATTTGGATTTTTACTATCGGATTGAAAGTTTCATTTCCTTTATTTAGCAGGATAAGGGTTAATAAATTGGGTACTCTTTTGTGCCAACATATTGGTAGGCGTGCCAGGGTTTTTCATTTGTTTTGAGGGATGGGGGTGGAGGGGAAATAAGTGTCAGTCGCTGGCGAAAAAATGAAAATTGTACCCAAGTAAGAATTGGGCCTTTACAAAAATATAGCGACCTGGCAACTTTTTACCTAGTTTTAAAACTCACTTTTCTGCCAGCGACTAACACTTAAATGGGGGAATTTTGTGGTAAATGGTAGAGTACCCTGAAAGTCCTCCAATCCCTCACCGTTCCATTTTGAAAGCGCCCCCTCTTCATTTCATCAGCAGTGGACCACAAGTATCAGCATGATACAGCACAAAGAAACAAGTTTTAACAAAATATTAATAGAACAACGTGTTCAAAATGACGGAAGATATCGTTTTGAAAAAGAAAAAAGAGGAAGGTACTTAAATCATTGCTTCAAAAAAAAATAAAAATAAGTACAGTTAGGTTCATCTAAGTAAGATCTTCAGGTCTAGCTCTTTTCCGATTCAAGGCACGCCTATTTTATGGAACGTCCAATCAGCGGTCTGCTTTAGACGCTTCTGATTGGTTCTCTGTAGTAATCCTTAGATTGCTGAATGAAAAAATTCCGGTCAAAGGGAAAAATCCAGTTTTTGCAATTTATTTGAGCCATGCTCTGTGAAAAGGGGGCTTAATGCATCTGCGAAAAGTATCGATCCAGGTCAGCCTGCGCAGTCCGCGCAGGCTGACCTGAGCCGAAACTTTTCGCTATTGGTCAATTTTCTGTATGCCCAAGGACCAGTCTTTCTCTTGATTGAGTTAGTTGTTAAAAAAAGTGGATATCATAGATCCATAAGTATGTGATGGCTTGCCTGGTATCAAGGATCACGGAGATACATTAAGCCCCCTCTTGTCAAAGCATGGCTCAATTTTATTTCCTGAATATCTCTGTGAAATAACCTTAATCTGAAGGTCTCAGTAGCACATTCAACGATGTGAGTCATGCTATGTGAAAAGGGGTTTGATACATCTGTAAAAAATATCGACCCATGTCAGCCTACAAAGTCCCGCTCAGCCTGACATGGCTTGAAACCTTTTGCTATTGGTCAATTTCCTACGTGTAAAAGGACCAGTCTACCTCATTATTCAATCGGTTGTGAGATATAATGGATTTTACGGATCCAGCGTCTTAGAAAGAGCCCATATGCTGCAACTAGCCGTAAAGCCATTGGGCTAAGATACTTTAAAGAGTATCGAACAATGCAGATACTAGTAACAGATCAGACTGTACGTTCTATGCCGTCTGACCTTGACCTAAACTGTCTGCAAAAGTATTAAAAAAATATTAACATCTCACAGGGTTGTCCGGCAACCAACGACTCCCAAAAGTTTTCCCCAACATCACATTTCAAAGGGTCGTTTGGAACATTTCATACGAACTGGCGTGTAAATCATATCTAACCCCAGTGAACGGTATTTTATACAAATTAAAGTGATTATAAAATGATAGCATTGTACTGTTTTGTGCCATTTCTGTTGGTTACAAATTTTAATGGGCCCAAAATTCACAATCAAGCAATTACCTCCTTTAGAAAGTTTCTTGGTTTTCCGGACCATTCTTATTTATGGAGCCTTAAATCTAAGTTACAGCACCACTGCAGGTCTTATTACTTTCTTGAGGTTTAGATAGATAAGATCAGTATGTGATATGTTAAGAAATTTGCTCATTCTGAGTATTTTTCTTTTTGTCGAGATATTTTGGAAAGCTGACCGCAACAGGAGGACTTAACTTTTTAACCACACGACAAAATTCTAAACTTTTCGAAATTATGAGCATTTGCAGACGACGAATTAGATGTGGTCCAAATGATTGTATGTGTCTTTGAACGGGTAGAAAACAGAATGAGAAAAAGGATAAAATTCTGGCTACATTTATCCTTTTCCGACAATGTTTTCAAAGGCTGTTTTCTTCAGGGTCATTAAAACCAAGGATTAATAAGTAAAGGTTAACTTTTCACCACACGACAAAACTGTGGACTTGTCCCAAATTCAAAGCAATTACAAATTCAATCTTGCTTGACTAAGGGGTTTGTATTTGAGCAAGTAGAAAACACTGGGGAAAAAGGAGAAAAAGCTAGTGACCAGCATTTTCTCCTTTTCCCACAATGTTTTCTACTTGCTGGAACGCGAAAACACAGGATTGTTTGGTAAAGGGTTAAAATGTAAATTTCACATGACGATTTAAGGGTTAATGACTCGCGAGTGACATGCTCTCTCCGACACTTCGGCCTCAGCTCTGGTCGACCATAATTACGTGTCACCGGTTGGTGTGGAAAATTGGTGAAATCAGCTAATTTTTGATAAGCATCTATACATAGCAATGTGGTGGGTATCGTTTGGAGTTATTCATTCTATCATTATAACGCTAAAATTATTAGATCTATAGTTAAAATACGACAAAAGTTCTCAATGTCATGTTTCGTAAATACCTGATGTTATTTTAGGCCATTTTCAACGTTATTGCAGTCACAAAACGGAGACAATTCACTGTTTGTTGTGTCCTGGATATCACCAGTGTTACAGCATGGCTCTGAAGTGTGTTACCCGTGGACGCTTCCATGGGAAAAAGGTTAAAGATACATCCTTGCAGGAAAAAAACGCTGTGAAATTTTGATAGACTGTAGAATGGTTCAAAATTTAGTCAGCTGTGCAAACGTAGAAAAATTGCCAATATATGCTGTTTCAGGGATAAATACAATGAGTCGTGCTCTGTGAAAAGGGGGCTTAATGTATTTGCGAAAAGTATCTACCCAGGTCAGCCTGCGCATTCCGCGCAGGCTGACCTGGGCCGAAACTTTTCGCTACCGGTCAATTTTCTGTATGCCCAAGAACCAGTCTACCTCATGATTTGGTCGATCGTTAAAGGCAAAGCGGATATTATGGATCCATAATTATGTGATGGCTTGCTTGGCACCATGGATCACGGAGATGCATTAAGCCCCCTTTTGCCGGAGCATGGCTCATACATGGAAAATCTTCGATTTAAAATAGAAAACGTCAGAAAAGTGATTTCTTTGATGGCCTTGGAAAATGAAATGCACATTATATCCGTCGTAATCTAAGCAACCATGAAACCGTCAGGGGCAACATTTGGCATGAAGATACAAGAATTATTATATATTGATAAAATAAGGATGAAATGAATTAAATACTGGCTCCCAAACGAATATAGATGTCTCTTTAAGGATCAAATTCAAGCGTTTTTCGTGTCCTTTGGCAGGACACAGCAGGGCCCCGGCCTAGAACTGACCAGTCATCGATGTTCGTATATTGGACGGTTACAGGCGGTAAAATGAGTAACAGTTTAGTGATATTGGTTGAATGCCGTTCACTCATTCGTCTATAAACATTAAGCGCGAAAATATATGAACAATCTACGTATTAAATAAAGAAAATAACTTTTTCACTTTTACATTTCTTTACTGGTAGGCAATGTACTAAGTATTTACTTAATGTAACTCTTTAACAAACGACAGAATTCTAAACTTGTCCAAATTGAAAGCATTTGCAGACAACAAATAAATGTAACTCATTAACTGAAAAGTGTTTTTGGACAGATAGAAAACACTATGGGAAAAGGAGAAAATGCTGGTTACCAGCATCTTCTCCTTTTCCCACAATATATTCAAAAGCCCTTTTCCAGGGGTTGATGAAAGTCAAGACTGTATAGTAAAGGACCAAAGGACTGTTCTTTTTATAAATGGTAAGATGGGGAAATCTCACTGACCCCCTTCAAATCTTAACTTCGATGTAGATTAATCTTACTTTACAATGACTTTTTCAGATATCTGCTCCAAAAGTTCCTATGTTTGACCAGTATTCTTTGTATGCTACGATGTTTTCACCTGTGGTCTGCTGTAAGATGAGAAAGAGTTGTCTGCAAAACCATTGTACACCATGACAAGGACACAAGGATATTCCCATAGCTGCAAATGCATTCCTGATGCCTCTTTAACACTAATTTTTTGTTCAAGTTATTGGCTACCTTTCCACTTAAGCAGAACCCAAAACAAAGTTCGGCGGTGAGAGTAACTCTAACCTGGGTTTCAGTCCGATCTTTTTAGTGCTTTTTTTTTTAACTCGGACATTACTTTGATGGTAATATAATTATAACGGAACCGTTAAATAATTTTGCAACAGATCTGTAGAGACCGTGAGAGTACACCGCCATAAGGAGTGATAAAAAAATTGTTACCGCCTGGACCCAGACCACAATGACTCATCAGTCCTCGGAATTTTTTCCACCTCAAAGATATGCATTGTGCGAGGATAAGATCAGAAATAATCAGTGTTGTTGGTAAAAGGATTGTTCAAAATCTGTAAGTCTATGTAAAACGTGACTCTAATTAACAGATACTTCAAACAGCAGCCACTCGATTGACAGTGACGATCTGTCGCACACAACATATGACATGCTTAGCGAAATTCAGAATACTGACCAACATGATAAGTCTTTGAATAAGAATTGAGATAAGAATTGAGTTAATAATGGTCGTTATATGCCCTTAAGTGTACAGTATGGCTAGCATAATTACCTCCCTAAAATAAATACAAATAAGGTGGGCAAGGCAGACTTTTGGGGTACTTTTAGCGGAGATATCAAAGGAGGTTGAAGCATTTCTGAGTGAAGTGGCGAATGCGTCAGTCTGATTGTCTCCATTAGGTAACTCTCAGCTTGGTGCCTCTGCCGTATTTAACTTCTCATTTCCGTTATTGGAACTCATCAAGTTAAAGGTGCGTTTAGACCTACTGCCGGGACCTCGCGTGAACAAAAACTATCATAAACGATGTACTATCAAACGCTGCCAGCTGTACTAAGGGAGACATACTTCAGTGCGATGCAGTCTAATTACATGTAGTTTATTAAGGCTCTCATTTTCTTTTTCCATAGTACTTAACGATTTGGATACGATATGGGGCACCATATAGGTTCCGATAATATCGCGCTGTCTAGCGAGACTTGTTCATTTTCGCACCATACATGCACAAAGTGCTCAAAAAGGGATAACTCTACCGAACCCGCAATAATAAGTGTTGAGCTTCATTTGCTCCTACCATTAATTAACCATATAGAATCTAACTCTTTTTTTTTTTAATTTACACGAAACGTATTAGTTCTTTCTTTCAATCTGAAAATTTGACTTGTTAATTGCCAATTACCAATATAGTCACTGGAAAAGGTCAAAAAGTAAAGATAAGTTTAGAGTGTTAGAAAGCCATAAGTCAATGGACAACCCAACAATTTTAATTTCAGAAAGGCAATGTCCGGATATAAATTGAGAAAACCGACCCTTTTGCCTGTCATTGGATCGTTATGTACACTGTAAATTGTACATTTTATTATGACTTAACTTGGCAATAAAATATGTTTAAACAAGATATTGTTTTGTGCTTTTTTGGGACTAGCTGATAGAAACAACGTGAATGATAAATATATAAAGAGGAAAATAGTGTTTCATGCTCTGTTCAAGCATGTTTTAATTTCACATTTCATTACGCTTAATTGGCATTTTCACATGATTATCACAATCTCCAATACAAACAAAAATGTACAAATTTTTGCATAACCCGTAGGTTGCCATGGTTGACTTATTTCCAGGCTATTGCTGCAGACAGTGTAGATCAAGATCAGAATGTGTATAGCGAGACTATATTCACCAAGCATTCTAAATTGAAGTCTAATTTTAAATTCAAAGACTAGCCCTTTGATTGGACGAGATGTTCCGTCTGGTCAATCAGATGGGTCGCCTTGGAATTTAGAATACAATGTTTACAGTCACTGGTGAATACAGATGCAGATCTTGGATCTACACTATCCAGTATCTTTCTTTCGTTAAAAAACAAATAGTGTGCCTGAAACAGCCTGAAATAAATTCATGGGTCTTCTATATGGACCTAATTCTATACCAAACATCAAAATTTAAGACTGGTCCAAATCAAAAGCATCTGCAGATGACATATTAAATGTGACTAATAAACTGGATTTCCTTTGAAAAAGAAAACACTGTGGGAAAAGAAAAAATGCTTTACCAACATTTTCTCCTTTAACCACAATGCTTTTAAAAGCCTTCCAAAACTCGAGAGTTCCAAAACTAGGGATTGTTTGGAAAAGGATTAAAAGTCCATTTATCTGAGATTTACTTGACACATTCAGGGTTATTTTGCTTCCAACTCAAATGCATGAACTTTCTCTACATACACTGTCACTGCCTTGTGACATATAAATCTTCTACACAAACAAAACATTGACTTTTACCCAAGTACAAAACACATTTACACATAATTACAAACATAATGCCCATCAATGGCAGTTAACCATAAATTTGAATAGTTAAGTTTCTTTTCTGAAACTTTTCAACTTTTAACCCTTTCCCAAACAATTCCGAGTTTTAATGACCCAAGGGAAAAAAGTTCTTTGACAAACATTATTGGAAAAGGAGAAAATACTGATAACCAGCACTTTCTCCTTTATCCAAAATGTTTTCTACCCATCCGATGTCAAATTTCAATTTTTTTGGTCAAGATTTCTTTTGCTGCTTGCAAATACTTTCAATTTTGAAAATGTTTAAAATTTCTTTCATGTGATAAAGAGTTAAATTCCTTTTTTTATGATATTTACAACTTTAATTGTAATTTATCAGTGTAACACAGGGCTCTTCCCTATTACAAAATGGACAATGTACATTTTTTTATGTATACAACTCTTTACCAGATGACAAAACTCGAGACTTATCAAATTAAAAGCATTAGTATATGACAAATAAAATATTTTTCGGAGGATGTGATGTGTCTTTAAAAGGATAGTAAACACTGTGAAAAAAGAGAAAATGCTGGTAGCTAGCATTTTCTCTTTTTTTCCCACGATGTTTTTAAAAGACTTCTTCCTAATGATCGTCAAAACGCTGAACAGTTCGGAAATGGGTACAACTGCATTTAAACTATCAAAAATACACTGTTCAGAAATGGGTACAACTGCATTTAAACTATCAAAAATACAAACATATAATTATTATCATTCTTATACACAGAAAGCACTTTAGTATGGTAAGTTTAATCACTCTGTGTTCCTTGACTTACTTCAGTTAGTGACAAAATGAGCGCCAATTGAAAGCCACAATCACTTGAAGTTCCAGAGAATACTTTAACACTACATAATTATCACAAAGCTTTATGATGCATATCTACGTCATTACGTTTTACAAAATAATCCCCTCTCATCACTCCCTCAAAATTACTGTGGAAAAAAAAACTCAACAAGTCACTAAAATCCAGACAATAACGAAATACCACAGTTTCAAAATTATGAATTAATGTAATTTTTCCCTGCAAGTCTCTACACCAGAAAAAAAAATCTTAAATGTCACAAGTGCCTCCAAAAGTCCTTTTTCTGTCCACAGTTACTGGTCAATTTCTATCTCTTCTTCTACTTCTTGTGCCACATCAACTAGCCATAAGCATGTAAGTCTATTGCTATAGCTGAGTGTAGACATAATAAAGTCACTTTAAATAGTAAAATGGTGTATAGCCATTTGCGTCTATATCTTTTTTAACCCTTTATCCATGTTTCAACAACCCCGATGAAGAGAGTTATTAAAATATCGTGGGAAAAGGAGAAACTACTTTTCCCACAATTTTTTCTTCCTTTTCAAACACAAGTTCCATAATTTGAGTTGCATTTGATTTCTTCTCCCCAACTACTTAAGAAACAACAGATTGAGCAATACAACGTTGTGAATTTTTCAGCAACTCTCTCCAAGCTTATTTCACTTCTATTTTACATGTATTTAGCTTCACTGAGTGTACAAGCACCATAATCAAACACCAGTATGCTCATTTTCTAGCCTGAACTTAGCTATCAGATTCCCATTTCAATTCAGTTTCCCAAAACCTCCGTTTCAATAACTGTGACTCAGCCCTTCCTCTGTCTCCGTTCCCTGTGTTAGAATGCTGAATGTACATGTTTCATGACAAGTGCTAACTATCCACAGCCTGTTCATTCTTTAATGGAGGTCCATTGATTCCTGGATGTAGGAACCCACACTCACTACCCATTCTACAACTGCCGCTGGAATAATGTCGACATACTGTAAAAAAACAAGAGTAACCAATGAAGAGGTTCCATCACATCATATTCTTATAATGAAGTTATTACAGCTGTACTTAGCTCTTTACCAGGCTACAGAATTAAAGAATTGTCCAAATTCAAAACATTTGCAGACAATAAATTAATTGTGGCTTAAATTACAGGATTTGTCTTTGGAAGGGTAGAAAAATGTGGGAAAAGGAGAAAATGCTGAATACTACCATTTCCTCTTTTTCTTGCTATGTTTTCAACAGCCTTCTTCCAAAGATAAGCTGAAATAATGGTAAATGGGTTAAGAAATAAGTCGTTTATCAGTAAAACCCCTATATTTTGACCATCCGTAGTATTTTTGAAAATTGGTCTTATTGTCAGGGTTGTCCGATTACCTGGTTTCACCTATATAGATTTTAAATCAAACCCTGACTCTCTGTAGACTTGTGTTGATTTAAACTATGTGCAAAGTAAATGTACCGGTACATTATTTAGGATAGCGTATGCCTACACATGAAAATGACAAGAAAATTTTCATGTTCAAAAAGTTAATAATTATGTGTTTTGAATTTTTATGTATAGATCAACAAGTATGTACATGCTAATTCATAATAATTGTCTGTTTAAATTTTGCAAGTCAGACATGTACATAAATTAATAAAATGAAACTAAAGACTACATATTTCAATGTAACACATAGAACTTTTCATTTTCCCTTTTTAGATCTGCTTTTTATTATTTTAGTCTCTAGAACTGATATTCCATGAGTCTTATTTTCATTTTTAAACTAAGATTTTTGACTACACACTAATACCGGTACTTGAACAGACTGACATTTACAGTCTATTTTTACATCTTTTTCATTTTGATCCCAGTTGAATGTTTGAACATTCCTGCTTATTGGCGATCTCACAGTCATAGCATTCATTTGTTTACAATTTGCATATTCTCTATGATATAACTATGGCTCAATGTGTCACAAAATAATAATCCCATTTCTATCATGCAGGGTCCAAAAATTTCCAGAAAAGGCACCCGTCCTGTAGGACAAGTGACTTTGAAAAAACACTTGCCCTGCTTTGATCCTCGCTCGTCCGACGAGAAAAACCCTTCCAATATACTGGTGTAATCGAATATTGCCCACGCAAGAGAAACTGCTCTTGTGGATTGCACAAAACAATAGTTATTTTCTTGACGTTTTTTTTCAGACGAAACGGAAACTTTAGAACGAACCTTAAATACCAGGTTTTAAAAACCGTTACCAGTTATCCGGTCAAGTTACAGAAATTAATAAAGCCAAAACAACACAGTTTTTTTAACTGGTTTCGGGAAAGTATTTGTATTAATGTTAATATCGTTCATTTTTAATAATTAGCAAGGTCACTCATATTGAATATAGGTCTACCTGAAGCATATTATAAGATTTTTGTTTGCAATAAAAGGTCCCAGGTTATATCATTAGGCTGACTTAAAACCGGTCTTTATTTGGAGCGGCGACCAGCGTGTTTTATGTTCTGTTTCAAAATTTGATTTCCTGAATACCCTTAATTCGCTTATTCAATAATGGAATGGCCGTTTTGTCTCCTGTAAGTTAAATATTCATCTGAAAAACTTGTTTTACTATCTTCTATTCACCACTCGTCCTGCCGGACGACCATGACAGATATTTCACTCGTCCTCATCCATTTCCTACTCGTAAATACGAGCGGACGAGTGGATTTTTTGGACCCTGTCATGAGTTAAGATCATTAATTAACACAAGTGTCTTAAATTACTGAATATAAACAGTGAATTGTAATCACCTGGATGTCGAAAAGTTTTTCACCAGAGTCAGCAATGTGTGATAATTGCCAGTTTACCGCACAAAAGCCAAATAAATTCTTAAAATATCAATTCAGTGGCCATTTGATTATGTTACGTAACATCCTGATCAACAAACACAATCTTGTTACAAAAGTTGATAGATAAACAAAAGACTGGTAATTGTTGATTCCATCGGACCCAAGAATTTCGGTACATGTGGCACAGCCTACACTTTATGAATACGGATGCGTGAAAATTACCTGGTCGTAAAGAAGTTGTGAAAATTGAGTGGTCATTTGACAGGTTTAAAATTTATAGGTAATTTACCATTGCGGCTGAAAATGGTACTCGTCATTTCAGAATAGCAGGATGCACACACACTGACAAGTTAAACAGAACAGACCATCATTTCATAAGCAAGGACCCCATAACTCTACCAAACGACAGACTTTAAGACTTGTCCAAGTTTAGAGCAATTGCAGATGAAAAACAACAAAAAGGCTCAAACAATGGGATTCATCTTTGAAAGAGTAGAAAACATTGTGGGAAGAGGAGAAAATGCTGGTTACTAGCATTTTCTCCTTTTCTCGTAAGGTTTTCAGAGGATTTTTTGCTCAGGGTTGTCAAAACTCAGGATTGTTTGGTAGAGGGTTAAAAAGACAGAAAAAGCAAATTTTATACTAAAAGCTTAAATTCTTACATTTATTACTTGTCCCTGAGCCTCCTACTCTTGCCCCTCGACCCCTGTTTCCTGAACCTCTCATTCTTCTAGATCCCCATGAGTTTTGTCTACCTAAACCCCCCGGTCCATCAGGTCCACCTGGACCCCCTGGATGTCCCATTGGTCCATCTCCCCAATTTCCCTGAGGTCCACCTGCAGAAAAAAATGCACAAGTACAATTGGAGAAATTAATAAATGAATCAGGTGCCATTTTAATGCTTTATGATACAAGCTACATATTCTTTTAACACTTTACCACTCAATCCTGAGTATTACAACCCTGAATAAGAAGCCTTTTGAAAACATTGTGGGAAATAGAGAACCTGCTGGAAACCAGCACTTTCACCTTTACCCAAAATGTTTTATGCCCTTTCACAGACAAATCCAGACTTTCTTTCTGACCAGTCTTAGTCCAAACAGACTTTCAATTTAAACTAGTTTAAGAATATGTCATTTGGTAAATAATTAAATTAACAAAACTATTGCAAGTTATATCAAGCATAAATACCTATTCATTTTTTTCAACAGAAAGGAAGAAAGAATTGAGGGAAAAGGAGCAACTGTTACAAAAAAATAAATGTCTAAATTGATTTTTGAAACTGTTGACTGCATGGGAATAAAAATAATGAATAAAAGACCAAGTCTTAAAACAAACCAATGAGAATCACTGCAACACAAGAAATGCATTTTACATACATGCCTGTTAACTCTTTACCAAACAACAAATTTTGGACTAAAATTTGGGCCAAAATGAAAGCAGCTGCAGACACAAACTTTATAGGTAAAATAGGTACGAAAAAGCTGAAGTTCTCTGATAGGGTAGAAAACACTGTTAAAAGCTTGCTTGTTAAAAGCAAATTCTCCTCTTCCCAAATTGTTTTCAAAAGCTTTCTTCACCAGGGTCTCTGAAAAGGGTAAAAAAGATTTGTCATCTAATCTCCATTTGGAAAATAGGTTCCATGAGGCACTTTAGATCTTAACCACAAAATCCCCAGTTTTAACGACCATATGGTAGATTGTTTTTCAAAACAAGAGGGCCATGATGGCCCTGAAGTCGCTCACCTGAGTCTTTTGACCAAACATGACCCATTTTCAATCTCTTTCGAGATATTATGACAAACATTCTATCAAGCTTTCATAATTATTGGACTGAAAATTTGGCCTCTAACTTATACACAAGCTTTTTCTAGAATTTCTCTCAGTGACCTACTTTTTAGCCAAACATAGCCCATTTTCCCATTGTAGATATTATCAAAACAAAGATTCTGACTACCTTTCACAAGTGTTGGACAGAAAATGTGGCCTCTAGAGTGTACACAAGGTTTTTCCAAGATTTGACATGGGGACCTAGTTTTTTACCCAATGCTACCCATTTTCAATTTCATCATATTGATCATCAAGAAAAACATTCCGACTAATTTTCATAAGTACTGGACAGAAAATGATGACTCTAAAGCTACACAAGCTATTTTAAAGATCTGACCTGGTGACCTAGTTTTTTACCCCATGTGAACCATTTTCAATTTCATTCAAGGTATCATTATGAAAAACATTCTGACCAACTTTCTGGAGTATTTGACTGAAAATGTGGCCTCTAGAGGGTACACAAGGTTTGTGTAAGATTTGAACAGTGACCTAGTTTTTGACCCGTCATGACCCATTTGCAAACTCGTCCAAGAAATCATCAAGACACACATTCTGACCAAGTTTCATGAGTACTGAACTGAAAATATGGCCTCTAGAGCATTCAAGTGGTTCTTTTAGATTTGACCTAGTTTTTGACCAAACATGACCCATTTTCAAAGTTGTATGAGATATCATCAAGACAAACATTCTGACCAACTTTCAAGTGTTTTGGACCAAAAATGTGGCCTCTAGAGCATACACAAGGTTTTTCAAAGATTTGACCTAGTGACCTAGTTTTTGACCCAACATGACCCATTTTCAAACTTGTTCGAGATATCATCAAGACAAACATTCTGACCAAGTTTCATGAGTATCGGACTGAATATGTGGCCTCTAGAGCGTACACAAGGTTTTTCTAAGATCTGACCTAGTGACCTAGTTTTTGACCCGGCATGACCCATTTTCGAACTCATCTGAGATATCATCATGACAAACATTTTGACCAAGTTTCATGAGTATCAGACTGAAAATGTGGCCTCTAGAACGTACACAAGGTTTTGCAAAGATTTGACCTAGTGACCTAGTTTTTGACCTGATATGACCCATTTTGGAATTGTTCGAGATATCATCAAGACAAACATTCTGACCAACTTTCAAGAGTTTTGGACTGAAAATGTAGCCTCTAGAGCGTACAAAAGGTTTTTCTAAGATTTGACCTAGTGACCTAGTTTTTGACCCAACTTGACCCTTTTTCAAACTCGTCTGAGATGTCATCAAGACAAACATTCTGACCAACTTTCGAGAGTTTTGGACCGAAAATGTGGCCTCTAAAGCGTACACAAGGTTTTTCTAAGATTTGACCTAGTGACCTAGTTTTTGACCTGACTTGACCCACTTTCGAACTTGTTCAAGATATCATCAAGACAAACATTCTGACCAAGTTTCATGAATATCGGACTGAAAATTTGGCCTCTAGAGCGTACAATAGGTTTTTCTACGATTTGACCTAGTGACCTAGTTTTCACCCAACATGACCCATTGTTGAACTCATCTGAGATATCATCAAGACAAACATTCTGACCAAGTTTGATGAGTATCAGACCAAAAATGTGGCTTCTAGAGCGTTCACAAGGTTTTTCTAAGATTTGACCCAGTGACCTAGTTTTTGACCCGACATGACCAATTTTCGAACTTGTTCGAGATATCATCAAGACAAACATTCTGACCAAGTTTCATGAGTATCGGACTGAAAATGTGGCCTCTAGAGTGTACACAAGGTTTTTCTAAGATTCGACCTAGTGACCTAGTTTTTGACTGGACATGACCCATTTTCGAACTCATCTGGGATATCATCAAGACAAATATTCTGACCAAGTTTCATGAGTATCAGACTGAAAATAAGGCCTCTAGAACACACACAAAATTTTTCTAAGATTGGACCTAGTGACCTAGTTTTTGACCCGACATGACCCATTTTCGAACTTGTTCGAGATATCATCAAGACAAACATTCTGACCAAGTTTCATGAGTATCGGACTGAAAATGTGGCCTCTAGAGTGTACACAAGGTAAAGTTGACGACGCACGACACACATGGCACGACAGACACAGCACGATCACAAAAGCTTACCTTGAGCACTTCGTGCTCAGGTGAGCTAACAAAAATAAAAATTTTGAGAAATAGGAGAAACTACTGGTAACCAGCATTTTCTTCTTTTCCCAAAATGTTTTCTACCCTTTTTAGACACATTATATTATATGAGTCACTTTTAAATTGTTGTCTGCAGTTAATGCTTTCAATTTTGATAAGTCTATTTTTTTTGTTTTTGTTTGGTAAAGAATTAAAGATTACTTCACTCTTTACACTTACCAAATCTGTTTGGTGGCCCCATTGGTCTCTGAGGCATAAATCCAGGGGGAGCATTACCAAGCAGCCCTGTTCTTGGTCCCATGGGAGGCCCCTGAGGAGGCATGCCCATGGGTGGGGGCATACCCATTGGTGGGGGACCGGGCATCATACCATCTGGGGGCATGCCCATTTGAGAGTTCATTATCTGATGGATTTGCTGTAGTTGTTCATAATTCTGGTCTGTGCTACCACACTATAATAGGGCAAAGAAAGAAGTTAGATTACTTTTGAACTGATCATGTTACTTGGTACTAATTTGTTTTTCAAGAAAGCTTTCATTTGTTTTTTAACTCTTTACCCAACAAAAAATTTTTTGGACCGGACCAAATGGAGAGCATTTGCAGACCACAAATGAAATATTGCTAAAATGATGATTTCTGTCTATGCAAGGGTAGAAAACATTTTGGGAAAAGGAGAAAATGCTAGTAACCAGCATTTTCTCCTTCTCCCATAATGTTTTCAAATATGTTCTTTTTCATGCTGGTGAAAAGTAGAGATTAAGATGACCCCAGACAGACCATCTCTTCCTTTTGTAGCCGACAGCTTTTGGAAAACACTGTGATGGAAAGTGAAACTGTGACATACAAAATAAAGTAGAGGTAAGATTCCTTGTGAACTAACAAAAGATACACCTGGAGTTCCTTGGTGTTTATATAAAATTCAAAAGAGGTCTCACTCAGTTTTCACACGCACACACACACACAAATGATTTCTTCAAAAATGTACAACTATATTGTATTCATATCTGGAGCCATCTTTACTAACCAATTTAAAATGTTGTTCTAATTCTTAATTTCAAGACAAGCCAACTGATTGGCTAAAACAGAACATCTCAGCCACAAAAAATAGATGTCTTGTCTTGAAATCTAGAAGCAAAGTGGAATCAAGAATCATTGGTGAA
The DNA here is from genome assembly GCA_946811185.2 of Hippopus hippopus. Taxonomy (NCBI): domain Eukaryota; kingdom Metazoa; phylum Mollusca; class Bivalvia; order Cardiida; family Cardiidae; genus Hippopus; species Hippopus hippopus. Next base: position 40,669,439 of record OX328098.1, on the reverse strand, counting down.
TAAAGCTCTATGCTTCTTTATTATGCTTCTTTATTGATTTAGGAGCTAATAAACAATGAACAATGCTTGACTGAAAATGTCAATTTTATTTATTTTGTGTTCTCTGTGTGTCAGCAGAAAGAAACAGTATACAGAAATATATTTACCATAATGTTATTGAGCATTTGCTGTACTTGTGCCATGACTGGTCCACTCTGATCTGGAGGCATGCTCTGTATCTGTGATATCAGGGTCATTAACTCTGGGGGCAAGTTCATTCCAGGGGGCAGGTTCATCATGGGTGGAGGGGGCATGGGCTGTGGGGGCATGGGTTGAAAATTGGGTGGTGGCCCCTGTTGCTGTTGTGGTGGTTGTTGATCCTGCCATTTTTCTGGTGGTGGGTTTTTCACCGCTTCAGCATGCTGGTCATAATTGTAGAAAAACTCGTCTCCACCAGATACCTGAAAATAAATATTCATTGTCCATTTAAAGCGGCACTTATACTCATTTTCAGCCAGTTTTAACTCATTTTGTCTTTATTTTATCAAACTATAGTCATTCTTATATCTTCAAGCCAAATACTGCGCCCGACGTTTGCAAGGTTGCTTAGATTACGGTCGATAGAAAATGCATTTCGCTGAGTTGCGGCCTTCCATGTAAACAGACTCGTCATTTCCGGTTTTTAAATCGAAAATTTCCGATATATCTGTTATACACTCGGGTAGATTCATATGATCATGCATTCTATCACGTGACTATATTTGACCTTCGCCCTGCGTCCAATGAGGTAAACAAAGGAAAATGTAGGCTTCTCTGTTGCAGGCTCGATTTTCAGACAGAGGTCGCGGCCTATATTCAAATTACACGGTATCCGACTCTAGGCGGAAACCAACGATAAATTTCCGTGACGCACCGCCATTGTTGACAGCTTGATCGTCAGCCAGTTTTCTTCTGACCAATGTTCGGTTTCTAATACAAATCTCCATGTTTCTTTTTTCAGTTACACCATATATGTCAGTAATTTATCCGTGTTTACACAAAGGACTGATTTCTGTACCATTCTAAATTGTTTGAAATTTAACTGTGTTTTTGCTCACCGGCTGTAGACGGGCATCTTTAACTTCATTTTGACTTATGTCATAACTTCATTCAAATACATCTTTGGTGCTTCTTTGCTGAAATTGTCACCCATCTAACTTCAACCCTGTCTTCCACACACCCCCCCTCCCCCCATGTGTATATTTATGTAAATATATCTTGGCATGAAAATGTAGAAACAGTCAACCAATCAAATTCTGTCTGATTTCCTTTTTCCAATTTTTATGTAAGCACAGTATTGGTATTTTGTGCTCGTTCAATTAAATTGTGAAATAAACAATTAATCCTGTATTTCTCTCTCAATTCTTGGATTGACCCATGTGTACATTTGCATTTAAATAGGCCTCTCTATAACACGGACAACATTTTACAGACAACAAAACCGTGTGGCTAAAATGACAAAACATGTCTTAAAAGGGTAGAAAACATTATGGAAAAGGAGAAAATGCTGGTTATCAGCATTTTCTTCTTTCTTATAATGTTTTCAAAAGCCTTCTTTGTCAGGTTCATAAAAACACAGGATCATTTGCTTAACCCTTTACCACACAATCTGAATTTTAACGACCCTGAGCAGGAAGGCTTTTGAAAATATTGTGGGAAAAGGAAAAAATGCTAGTAACCAGCATTTTTTTTTTTTTTTCATTTTCTCACAAAGTTTTCTACCCTTCCAAAAACAAATCTCAATTTGTGATCACACTTATTTTTTCTTCTGCAAATGCTTTGAATTCGATGTTTATTTGATGGTTTTCATGTTTATACCTTAACACACAATATGAACTTTTGACAGCCCCAAGGAAGAAGGCTTTTGGAAACACTGTGTGTAAACACAAATCCAATACTTTAAGCCATATGTAATATGTCATTGGCAAATGCTTTGAATTTGGACCAGTCTAACATTTTGTCATTTGGTAAAAAGTTAAGTATACATGAACACAATCTTAAGAGCATACTTACATCCTCTAATGGTATAATTTTAGTCTCAACTGCCTCTTCATGCATGAGATCTGGCTCCTGCGGGCCATCAGGAAGCATGTTTCTGTTAAAGAATAAGGCCTGTAGGACACCTTGCTCTCGCACTTTCTGAATGCTCTTCTCTGTGCTCTCTTTTCCATGTTCCATATCCTTAAGACCAGCAATCAGTTTTGGCTTGTACCACTGTGGAAATAAATGATAATGTGCTCATCTGTATGCCTCTACCATACATTTTCTGTAACCTAGGTTGTGATTTTTGGACCCCTTTCAACAGAAAACCTTAGACCGATTGATCAAATTATTACCTTTAGAAACAAATTCGCTGCAGATGACATTGAAAGAGTTTTAATGTCTCTGAAGTATAAAGGTTTTGAAAACATTGTGGGAAAAGGAGAAAATGCAGATGAGTAGCATTTTCTCCTTTTCCCACAATGTTTTATACCCTTCAACTATCAACTATTTGAACTAGACTTAATTTGTTGTCTGATAATGCTTTTGATTTGGATTTGGACAGGTCAAACATTTTGTTATTTGGTAAAGGTTTAATACTCATATGCATTGTCAAAATAATGCAGTAAAGTGAGAAGTGGTCTTTCATAAGTATTTTCATCTTTAGCTATAGTGGTTAAAAAGTGCTGTACAGAATCTACATTATGCATGCAATTCTCAATCTATCTAATTCAAAGGATTTCTGATTACATGTGTACTTTCCAGTTACATGTGTACTTACAGAGTTACAGAAACAACAAGAATACTTACAGCAATCTGTTCCACCATATTATCATTGATCAACCTTCTGGCAGATTCCATTACCTACAATATCATACAGTGCTAACAATTTACTAAAGAATCCCATGTTTCAACGATCCTGAGGAAGACGACTTTCAAAAACAAGGTGGGAAAATGAGAAAAAGCTGGTAACAAACATTTTTCCACAATGTTTTCTGGTCTGTCAGAGAATTACAGTTCATTTGTACCCAGTCTAAATTTACGGTCCACAGATGCTTTCGATTTTGTAGAGTCTAAAATGCATTGTTTGGCAAAGGGTTATTAAGTACTAAGAAGACACAAATAGAAAAATCAAAGCACATGTGTTAAAAACTTTTCATTTCACAGGAAATCCCTGAACACTAGTATTTTTTTTTTTTGGCACATCGCCAGTTGAGGTCGTCTAGCACTGAAGAAATCCATAGAGAATTCAACTGGTAAAATGAAGTTTTTGATTATCTAAATCTAACAGTCATAACATATATCAATCCAAGACCACTTAATAAATTAGTTGGATTTCAGTCTGCAGAATAAATCCCAGTATTGCTGTTTCAAGGCTTCTCCTTTTTTATTCATAATATTTCAATATATAGGACATGGTTGATCAATGATCAGACTGCTTTTTATGTTCAGCCTGATGTTGATCTACATTTCATAAACAAACTCAATTGCAGATGAAAAACACTGATTCGAGGAAATCAACTTACAGTAAGTCTTTACCTGACAAAATTTTAGACTGGTCCCATTTAAGAGCATTTGCAGATGAAAAATTGAGAGTTGCTGAAACGATGGGATTTGTCTTTAATAAGGATAGAAAACATGTTGGGAAAAACAGAAAATGATGTTTTACTACCAGCATTTCTAATTTTCCCACAGTGTTTTAAAGTGAAATTTTCTTCAGTATTGTAATAACTTGAGATTTTTAGGTAAAGGTTTAAATGTTGACAATCTTACCCTACGATCATTCATCATTTCCATCTTCTTGGCTTGGTTGAAGTCTTTTGGTCTGTTTACATTTACTGGAAAATAAATATGATCAATGTACATGTAGATGAGCCATGCTCTGTGAAAAGGGGGTTAAATGCATCCGCAAAAAGCTTTGACCCATGTCACCCTGTGCAGTCTGCGCAGGCTGACATGGGTTGAAACCTTTTGCTGTGAGTCAAGTTTCTGCATACCAAAGGACAAGTCAAGGATTGACTCAATGATTGAGCCAGGTGTTTGACAAAATGTATTCTGTAGATCCATTATTATGTGATGACTTGCTTAGTTTAATGCATCACAGAGATGCATTAAACCCTTTTTGCCAAAGCATGGCTCATCTATAATTGAATTAAAAGTGGTCTGCTGCAAAAAGGAAATTTGTCTGCAGAAAGTGGAGAATTAAACATCATACAAAAAGCTACTAAAACCTTGAAAAATCTAAACATGCTCTCGCTGCAATGTATTCTTTTCTGTAACAATAAAATGTACAACTTAAAAGGAAAGGCATCATATATTAACTATAAGAAGGCTGTATTGATGAAATGGAGCCTTTACCAAACAATCTCAAGTTTAAACAATCTGAAAAAAGCGTACTTTGAATAGATTGCTGAAAAAGGATAAAATGCTGGTAACCAGCATTTTGTCCTTTTCCCACTATGTTTTCTACCCTCCCCAAACTAAATTTCAATCTTTGAGTCACACTTAATTTGGCATCTGAAAATGCTATCAATTTTGACATGTCTAAAATATTGTTATTTTGGCAAAGTTAGATTTAGGAAAACAAAAAAATATTACAATGCCATGGTTGCTTTGGTCAGAGTATGTGATGTAGAAGCAGACAAGGCAGAAAAACACAAAATTTTTCAAGAAAAAGCAATAAAAGACCATACCTCTCTCCTCCTCATCCAGTTCAAAATAATACACTTGTTTTAATTCATGCTCTTCCTTCCATCTCACAGTCTTCTTCTTTTTCTTCTTCTTAGTTGCCCCTGTCGTCAGCAGACCTTTTGTTTCTTTGGAACCTCCTGTTAAGCTGTCAGGGGTCATACTCCTTTCTTTGTCTTCTGAAATACCAAATTTAGTGGGTTGTCTACATGCTCTACGGATACAATCACTGGTGAGGATTGGACTAGAGATCACCTGATTAGGAATCCTAAACTTTTACAACTGACCCATGTAGGACCTCAGATGACACTGATCAAATCCTTGTAAAATATTAATTATCAGCATGCATTTGTCTCTAGATGAATACATAAGAAAAATGAATTATCTTAGAATTGCAGAGTTAACTCTATAAGCCTTTATCACACAAACCCGAGTTTTAACGACCCTGAAGAAGAAGGCTTTAAAAACATATTGGGGAAGGAGAAAATGCTGGAAAGCAGCATTTTCTCCTTTTTCAAAAATATTTTCTACCCTATCAAAGACAGAAATCACCTTTTTAGCTACATTTGTCATCTGCAAGTGCTTTTAATTTAGTCAAGTCCAAAATTTTGATGTTAGTAAAGAATTATCAGAAGACAGAATATTTGACTTTTCTGAATGAAAGTATTTGTAGACTAATTATGGCTCAAATGACAGAAGTTGTCCTTGAAAGGGTGGGAAAACGAGAACATATTTTCAAAAGCCTTATTCCTATGGGCTCTTATAATACATATACATGATTATTTGGTAAAAGGTTAATACCTGGGTCGTATGCTACATCATCATCATCATCATCATTATCAATTTCCATCTGAACAGGAGTGGTATCATCTTTAGAGTCATCTTTCTCCTTGTCTTTGTCTTTCTCCGTCTCGGATTTATTCACATCTGTGGGTGATGGGCTTCTTTCTTTCGTCTCCTTTTCTGGGGAGGGCTCAGACTCGGCTTGTGTATCTTTATAGAACTGAAAAGTACATATAGAAAATTATATTTCTGCCAAAAAAACCCTGAGCATTTCCAGTAATACATCTTATCCCTTCACAAAACAATCCTGATTTTTAATGACCCTAAGAAAGAAGGCTTTTGGAACACATTGTGAAAAAAACCATTAATTTCTCCTTTTCCCACAAAGTTTTCTACACTTCCAAAAACCAAATTTCAAGTTTTGAGTCATATTGACTTTATTGTGTGCTGATGCTTCCAAATTGGATAAGTCTGAAATTTTGTTGTCTGTTAAACGTTTAAATATTCATAGTTTTACCCACAACTTTAGTGGTTTTGTTGACAATGTAGATGAATATAAGACTTCATAAAACATACAGTCTGATCTTAAATCTACAAAGACTGCTTTGTTACAAAATATTCTTGCAATAACACCTTTTGCATAACTTTAGTTTCTTTTCTTCATTGATAAAGTCAACTTCATTCTTCATCATGACTTAATTTAAACTCTTTAAAAGACAAGATAATTTAAGACTTATCCAAGTTGAAAGTAGCTGCTGACGTAGTCGCTCAAAAGACGGAATTTGTTCTTGAAAAGGTAGTGAACATCATGGGAAAAGGAGAAAATGCTGGTTTCCCACAATGTTTTCTGAGGTCTTATATCTCAGGGTTGTAAAAATATTGGATTGTTTACTAAACATAACCTTTCTCTGTTTTATCAAACCAGCTTCTTCTATATCATACACAACAAGAGGGCCATGATGGCCCTGTATTGCTCCACTGGCTATTAAGTAAAAACACTACAAGCCAAACGTTTTTTGACGGATCAAAATTTTACGAACAGTTTTTGAAAAGGGTCACCCAAGGAACAATCCTGTGAAATTATTTCGAAATCTGACCAGCGGTTTCAGAGAAGAAGAATTTTGAAGAATTCCTTCATTTCTATATGGTGCAAGAAGCCCCCATTCACCAGAGCCACATTTTTTAACGGATCAAAATTTTACGAACAATTTTTAAAAAGGGTCACCCAAGGAGCATATCTGTGAAATTATTTCAAAATCTGACCCGTGGTTTCAGAGGAGAAGATTTTTAAAGAATTCCCTAAAAAATTCCATTTGGTTGCAATGGCAACCAGAGTTTTTGATGGAATCAAATTCTGTGAACAGTTTTTAAAGAGGACCTTCCAAGGAACATTCCAGCCAAGTTTGGTCCAAATCCGCCCAGTGGTTTAGGAGGAGTTGATGTTTAAAGAATTGTTGACGACACACGACGCACGACGGACACCAGGTGATCCTAAAAGCTCCCCTTGAGCACGTTGTGCTCAAGTGAGCTAAAAAGTTAACATACGGATGGACGCACAACGGACAATGGGCCATAACATAAGCCTGCTGGCCTTCGGCCAGTGGAGCTAAAAAACTTGTCTAGCACCAATCATGTATCACTGCAGCTTGATAATCAAGGGAGGTAAATAGTAACGAACTTTATCTTTCATAAAGAGTTATTTCCCTTGATTAATGTTTAAATTGAAGTAACAATATTTTGAAGCCCATGTTAAACTTGCGATCCCTGGAATGAAGGCAATTTTGACCCCAGACCTACAATATGAAACTAGAATGTGTGGTTATAAACAAAAAGATTTTTTAATCTTGCCCAATAAAAAGTCATGTAAAACAAGTTTGCTGAATAAAAGGCCCTGTAAAATATGTGATCCATGACACAGGTTTATCAAGTTTTCACTATAAAAGCCAATGTAAAACTTGTGACCCCTGGTGTGGAGTCAAACTTGACCCCCAAAGTTAAAATTTGGGCCCTCTTGGTAGAGGCCCATTATATAAAGTTACATGCAAAATTTGGTAGCCCTAGGCCTAAATATGGCTATGTACAAGTAGATTATTAAAGTTTCCTTATATAAGACCATGTAGAACTTGTGACCCCCTGGGGTGGGGCTACATTTGACCCCCTGGGCTATAATTTTGGCACCCTTGATAGAGACCCCCTAGATAAAGCTAAATGCAAAATTTGATAGCCCTAGCCCTTATAGCTAGATGCGAAAGATTTTCCTATGTAAGCCCGCCCATGTAAAACATGTTACCCCCCGGGGCGAAGTCAAATTTGACCCTCGGCTATAATTTGGACACCCTTGGTACAGGTCCACTAGATAAAGCTACATGCCAAATTTGGTCGCCCTAGGCCCCATGGCTAGGTCAAAGAAGAATTTTAAAGTTCTCCCTATATAAGCCCATGTAAAACTTGTTATATAAGCCCATGTAAAACTTGTTACCCCCGGGCAGGGCCTAATTTGACCCCAGGGCTATAATTTGAACAATCTTGGCAGAGGTCCACTAGATAAAGCTACATGCCAAATTTGGTAGCTCTAGGCCCTATGGCTAGGTAGAAGAGGAATTTTAAAGTTCTCCCTAAATAAGCCCATGTAAAACTTGTGACCCCCGGGGCTGGGCCAATTTTGACCCCAGGGCTATAAATTGAAGAAACTTGGTAGAGGTCCACTAGATAAAGCTACATGCCAAATTTGGTAGCCCTTGGCCTTACGGTTTCAGACAAGAAGATTTTCAAAGATTTTCAAAATTTTTCAGTTTTGTTGCCATGGCAACCAGAGTTTTTGAAGGAATTAAATTCTTTCAAGAAATTCTGAAGAGGACCATGGCAGGATCATTTCTGTGAAGTTTCATCAAAATTGGATGGATAGTTTCAGAGAAGAAGACGTTTTAAAAAAAAGTTAACGGACGGACGGACGGACGCACGACGGACAACAGGCCATGACATAAGCCCGCTGGCCTTCGGCCAGTGGAGCTAATAAAACCACGAATATAACATTTATCGAGCAAGAGATCTCTTTTCAAAATACAGTATCTTAGCACGGGGAGAAATTGCTTATTATAAGCAAGTTATGACTTTGCCACAATGTTTAGAAAAGTATTCATACATTAAACCTAAATTCATGTCAACTTACACCATTTTACCAGAATGTTTTAAAGTCATCTGCTGCATGTCCTATTCAGGACTAGGTAAGAACACAAAAATCTTTATCTTGGAAATAATTCTGTACATCTGTAAGACAAAAAATCGAACATTATCTCACCGAGGGTACAGCTGGAAGACTTCGAGCAGCTGCCGTTGTAGGTGACACGGGGCTTGGTGGCGTGGATGGAACTTTTCCATTGGTACCAGTAGGAGTTGATGGTCCAGTTCCAGCAGCTGCAGCAGCCATTGCTTTTCTCTTCTTTTTGAAAGCCCCGTATGTGCGAGCATTCGTGAGACTATCCATAAATCCACTACTGTCATGAATTGCATGATTAGCTACAAGACAAAAATTGATTGACTGATTGATTGACTGATTGATTGACTGATTGATTGATTGGTTGGTTGGTTGGTTGGTTGGTTAATTGATTGATTACACTGCATTCAGCATTATCAAAGTCACAAAAGAGATACAGCTCACTACTTCATGTATTTTCAGGTTTCCATCAGTACTTAGCTTGGGTTCTGTAGTATCTTGCCAAGGGACATCCCATTAAAAACCCATGAGAGCAGTACAAATACATACAGTATTCTGTAACCCTTTACCCAATGACAAAATTTTATACTACTTTGTAACGAAAACATTTGCAGGCCAAAAAACAACTGTGGCTCAAATGATAGGGTTTTTCTAGGAAAGGATAGAAAAGGAGAAAATTGTGGTTACCAGCATTTTGTTTCCCCATGTTTTCAAAAGTCTTTTAACTCTTTACCAAATGACACAATTTTAGACTAGTCCCAATTGAAAGCACTTGCAGAGAAGGAATTAAATGTGACCCAAAATTGAAATTTGTTTCAGAAAGTTTTTAGACTAGTCCCAATTGAAAGCATTTGCAAGAAGGAATTAAATGTGACCCAAAATTGGAATTTGTATCAGAAAGGGTAGAACACATTGTGGCAAAAGGAGAAAATGCTGGTTACAAGCATTTTCTCCTTTTCCCACAATGTTGTCAAAAGACTTCATCTTTCTTCAGGTTCGTTAAAACTCAGGACTGTATGGTAAAGAGCTAATTTTGGGTAATCTTATCCCAGAAATGTCCCAGCACTATACAGCTGTTGAAATCACTGTGGACAAAAAGCAAATTTCTGTAACAAGCATTTGCTTCTATCTGTCATGTATGCAATGTCATACATTAACTCTTTACCATGAGAGAAAATTTTTAAGACTCGTCCATACTGAAGGAATTTACAGGTGATAATTCAAAAATTGAGAGAACTTGTCCTTGAATCGGTAAAGAACTTTGTAGAAAAAGGAGTAAATGCTGGTCACCAGCAATTTCTTCTTTTCCCACAAGGTTTTCAAAGGCTTCTCCCTTGGGATTATTAAAAGTCAGAATTGCGTGGTAAAAGGTTACCCCTTTACAAGACAATTAAATTTTAGACTTGTCAACGTTGTTAGCATTCTGTTGGCGAAAAATGAAAACATTTTTTTAAATGATAAAAACATAGTGAATAAGAGAAAAGGCTCATAACTACCATTTTATCCTTTCCAAAGTAAGTTTTCTTACCTTTTAACCCCTTACCATACAATCCCGAGTTTTAACAACCTTGAAGAAGAAGGCCTTTGAAAAAAATTGTTGGGAAAAGGAGAATAATGCTGGTAACCAGCATTTTCTTCTGCCAACTATCTTTTCCACTCTATCATGTAGAAACCTTATAATTCCAAACATATTTCATTTTGTTGGCCGCAGGTGTTTTCAATTTTGACAAGTCTAAAGTTTTGTCATTTGATAAAGAGTGAAAGACAAAATCTTGGATTTAAGCACTCCCTTCATTATCATTTGCAAATGCTTTGAGATAAGTGAAAAATTTTGTCATCTGGTAATGTGATACCTAATTCTCAAAACCTTTATCATTCATTACAATCACTCAAATTCAACTTACGTTTTGGTCTAGCTGGTATCACTTTAATTTTACCATGAATTTCTCCCGGAGAGGTAGGCGAGGCTGATGAGGGTGTTGTGATTCCACTTGAAGTCACAGTGCCTGGTGAAGGAACACTCAAAGGTGGTGGCATGTGTAAACGTGACTTTTTCACGGGAGGCTCGGACTTGGTATCTGTGCTGTAAATAACAATAATGCAAATCTCTATCAATGTAAAGTACAAGAAAACAAATTTCTGGACATGTTTGGAGTAAAAGTACAAAAGAGTCAAAAACTTAATTATTGCTCAATCGACATTTGTCTTTGAAAAGGCGGAAGGCAGTTTGGGAAGAGGAGAAAATGCAGGTTATCAGCATTTTCTCCTTTTCCAACAATGTTTCTCTGTCAGAGTCATTAAAATTGTCTGGTATAGGGTTGACAAGACTGATGAATACTACTTTTAATAACTCATGTTACTCATAAATTCTTCCCCAAGGGTTTTCAGACAATGGATTTGATTGGTTAAGGGTTAACTGTTATTCAGATACAAACCTTGATCGTTTGGGAGGAGGCTGTTTATCAGAACCTAACAACTTTGTGGATTTACTTGGAACACTTTCTTCCTCCAAACCTGCAATCATGAACAGAGCACGGAATAAATATTTGATATAAATTACAAAGTTATTTTCTTATGTACAACACAAGATAAAATTTTTTGAAAACACTCTAATTTATATTGGTGCTTTACCAGATTACAGAATTTTTAGACTCACACATATAGCAAGTTATTGCAAACAACAAATAAGATATGGCTCAAATAATAGAACTTGTCTTAAAAAGGGTTGAAAACATTATGGGTAAAGGAAAAACTGCTGGTTAGTAGCATTTACTCTTTTTCCCAAAATGTTTTCAAATAGTCTTCTTCCTCTGGGTCTTTGGAACTTAAGATAGTGTGGTAAAGGGTTAAGATAGATGTGTACAAATGCATTTACATTCTTAATTATATACTTTCTATGACATTTTTCCTGAGCTTTCCTCTGGCACACCAACTACAGCTTTCTCTGATTTCCAGGACAGGACAGATCAAAATCAGACTGCATACAGTAAACAGTCTGGTACGGATCTAAACAGCCTTGACATTTCAATATTTATGTCTATCTTGCTGACAGAAAATATCCTTTTATGTGGAGCTTTACCCATTTACCAAACAATCCCATGTTTTAATGACCCTGAAGGCTTTCTGAAAACATATAGGGGAAAGGAGAAAATGCTGGTAATGTGCATTTTCTCCTTTTCTCCCAGTCCTCTACCCTCCAAAACACAAATCCCATTTCTTGAGCCGTAGTTACGATTTGTCTCTTAGAGCTTAGAAAAACATTGCGGGAAGGGTAAAAATGCTGGTAACCAGCATTTTCTCCTGTGCCCAAAATATTATAAAAAGCCTCTTTCTTTAGGTTGTTAAAACTCAGGATTGTTTGGTAAAGTGTTAACTGTCTATGCATTTATATATTATATGCACACCATAATTTGGTCTATGTCTCAAGATAGCTTCACAGTATAGCAGCCCGAAAAACTGCATAAAAACACTACTGACTTTTGGCCCAACTTCCATTGTTTAGACTGAGTATATTCAATATAACAAGATGGAACTGCACTGAACAAGCAGTCTGATCTTGGGTCTACACTTTCTGATATCGTACCTCTTTGCCAAATGACTAAATTTTAGACTAGTCCAAATTGAAAGCATTCGCAGATGAAAAATTAAAGATGGCTAAAAGGACAAAATATGTCATTGATAGGGAAGAAAAATCATTACTGGGAAAAGGAGAACATGCTGGTTACCATTCTCCTTTCCCCACAATGTTTTCAAAAGGCTCCTTTTCTCAGGGTTGCTAAAACTAGGGATTATGTGGTACAGGATTAAGTGAAAATATTATGTAAAACAAGCAATTTCGTTGAAATGATATCCCCCGCCGAAAAAAGACTTTTTCTGATACAAACATATTAGAGTTATTGTGTTTTGCATGTACATGTGGCCTTTTTGTTATTGGTCCATGATGAAATTATACATTAAGCCCCCTTTTTAATGCTTTTAGAGGATATCTGTCCAGGCCCCCTTTTTTCATGACATGGCATTTCATGAAATAAAAAAAAAAATAACTATTGTCTGTGGCTTAAGATAAACAATATAAATATGAAGTTTCATAAAATTTTGTCCAGTAGTTAAAAATATTGTCCATAATGGATAAATACACCAATTCCCCTTTTTCCATGACACGACATTTAATAATAAAAAAAAAAAAAAAAAAAAATAACATGTATGAAGTTTCATCAATTTTCGTCAAGAGATATTGATCACACACACACACACACACACACACACACACACACACATATATATATATATGAAGCCCCCTTTTTCTATGACACCGCATTATATCAAAAAAGCAAAAAAAATATATATATATTGGCTGACATCATAAGGAACACGTGAATGAATTTCTATCAGTTTTCAAGGATTTTAGAAGATATCTGTCTGGAAAGACGGATGAACAGACGGTCATTAGTCCATGATAAAATTGTACATTAAACCCCCTTTTTCCATGACATAAGATTTCATTAAATAAAAACAAATAATGATTGTCTGTGACTTGTGATAAACGATATAAATATGAAGTTTCATAACATTTTGTTCTGTAGTTAAAGAGATATTGGTCTGTAATGTAAATATACATCAAGCCCCCTTTTTCCATGACACGGCATATTAAAAAAAAAAAAAAAAAAAAAAAAAAAAAGGGTATATAACTGTGGTGTTGCATGGTCAATCTGAGTGAAAGTTGTACTGCATTTCCTAATGGTGGTTGATAGATGTGACAATTCCATGTAAAAACTGAATAGTTGATGAACATACGGTCATTGGTCCATGATGTAATTATACCTTAAACCCCCATTTTCCATGACATGAGATTTCATTCAATAAAACCAAATGATGATTGTCTGTGACTTGTGATAAACGATATAAATATGAAGTTTCATAACATTTTGTCCTGTAGTTAAAGAGATATTGGTCTATAATGTAAATATACATGAAGCCCCTTTTTTCCATGACACGGCACTAAAAAAAACCAAGGGTATATAACTGTGGTGTTGCACGGTCAATCTGGTTGAAAGTTGTTGTACTGCATTTCCTAATGGTGGTTGATAGATTTGACAAGTTCCATGTAAAAACTCTGTAGAGTTTTGAAGATAAGATTCAAAACATGAAAAAAATCACTTGACCACGTAACTGAAAATCGCTCCCAGTCGGCCATTTTGCATCGAATCAAACTAGAGGCCCTGAAATCGCTCTACTGGCAAGATTTTGCTTTTTTGCTAGCATACATTATGAATTCATGAAAAAGGAAAAACAAAAATATGAAGTGGGCTTGAACCCACTAAGACAGCGTAAGAAGGCATGGTGAATTGAACAAAATACTGAAAAAAATTGAAGTACAATTTCTTAAAACCAATGGTAGGGTTTAAGTATGAATTGTATTTAACAATCCTAGCAAATTTCAAAAAAATGCGACTAATAATGTGGACTTTGTTTAGTAAACAATACTAAGTCATCAAATGGCTGCTTTTCCTAAACTGATTACTAGATTTCCTTCACTTTTAATAGAGTTCAACGCCTTGATGAACCAAACAATCTGTGCAAGTTTCGAAAGAATTCGATGAAAAAATATGGACTTCATTACCCAAAAAAGAAATGAAAATTTTCAACTTTAAGTGACTACTCTTCCCATACTGACTGTCAGATTTTTTTTGAAATCACTAGGGTTCAAGCTGTTGATGATACAAAGCAACTGTGCAAGTTTCACAAAAATCCAATCACAAATGCAGACTTTATTGCTTAAACAAGAAATAAAAATTTTCAACTTCAAATGGCTACTTTTCCCATACTGTTTGTTGGATTTTTCAAAATCAATAGGGTTCAAGCTGTTGATGATACACAGCAACTGTGCAGGTTTCATGAAAATCTGACCACAAATGCAGACTTTATTGCGTAAAGAAATTGAAATTTTCAACTTCAAATGGCTACTTGTCCCATACTGTTTGTTGGAGTTTCTTCAAAACCAATAGGGTTCAAGCTGTTAATGATACAAAGCAACTTTACAAGTTTCATGAAAATCTGACAACAAATGCAGACTTTATTGCGTAAACAAGAAATTGAAATTTTCAACTTCAAATGGCTACTTTTCCCATACTGTTTGTTGGATTTTTTTCAAAATCAATAGGGTTCAAGCTGTTGATACAAAGCAACTCTGCAAGTTTCACAAAATCCGATGCAAAATGTAGACTTTATCGCATAAACAAGAAATGGAAATTTTCAACTTCAAATGGCTACTTTTCCCATACTGTTTGTTGGATTTTTTTCAAAATCAATAGGGTTTAAGCTATTGATGAGATAATCAAACTGTGCATGTTTCATGAAAATCCAACCACAAATGCAGACTTTATCGCGTAAACAAGAAAAAAACTAACAGACGGACGGACAACGGAACCCATACCATGACATAAGCTCTGCTGGCTTTCAGTCAGTAGAGCTAAAAAAAAAAAAGTATATTGGCGGAATGGATTATTGTATACATGTATAAAGTTTCACGAAATTCCGACCAATAGTATTGGAGATATTGTCCCGGACAGACGGATGGACAATGCTAAAACTATATCCCCCCCGCCTATCGCGGGGGATAATTAGCAGAGAAAGAGTATATCAAACACCCTTATTCTTCTTTGTTTGAATAGGGATTCACCCTACTGTCTATCTCACAGTATTAGCTCACTTACTCGTGTCTTTTATTGAGGATTGGGTTTGGCAATGCCTGGCCCAGGGACACTCCCGCAATCAGGCAATAGGGACTGAACGCAGATTTCCTGATTATCGCTTTAAACCTTAAAACACAAACCCTCATTTAAACGACCCTGAGGCAGAAAGCTTTTATAAACATTGTAGGAAAAGGAGATGCTAGTAACCAACATTTTCTCCTTTCCCCACAATGTTTACTACCCTATCAAAGACAAATCTCATAATTTGAGCCACATCCAATTTGTTGTCTGCAAGTGCTTTCAATACATACAATTCTAAAATTTTGTCATCTGGTTAAGGGTTATTCCTTTACCAGATGACAAAATTTCAGAATAGTTGATATTGTAAGCCTTTAACTCTTTACCACATAATCCCGAATTTTAACGACCCTGAAGAAGAAGGCTTTTGAAAACACTGTGGGAAAAGGAGAAAATGCTGGTAACCAGCATTTTCTCCTTTTCCCGCAATGTTTTCTACCCTATCAAAGACAGAAATCACTGTTTGAGCTTCATTTATTTTGTAGTCTGCTGAAGCTTTGAATTTGGTTGAGTCCAAAATTTTGTCCTTTGGTAAAGAGTTAAAGGGCAACTTCAGCGCAAAGCTATTTTTGGATGTAAGAATCCTTCAATGAAAACAATTTTAAAATTGAAAACCTTATTTCAATGTCTTTCCTAAAAAGAGAGTAATAAGCATAAATGTGATTTGCACACCTGTGCAAGTTTGTGAAATCTTCGCAAAACCAGATGTGACGCAGGAAGTGTGACCCACATTTTTATTTTGGCTTAGGTGTATCTGTTAATTTGCTCTGATACTAATTTTTTTGTCTCTGATGTCTACAGACGATTTTTTTCATCATAAAAATACCTGTCGTATGCCGAGTGACGACTAAATTAAATGTGGCTCAAATAATTGTACTAGTATTAATTTTGTTTCCAAAAGGTTAGAAAAATATTGTGAGGAAAGGACAAATAAGCTGGTTACAAGCGTTTTCTCCTTTTCCCACAATGTTTTCAAAAGCTTTCTTTCTGAGGGTAATTGGTAAAGGGTTAAGACCAAGTTGCCATAAGTCAAAATATACTCTTGTCAAATGGAAGTTATCACCAGATAGCTGTATACATGAAGATAGTGGTCCATAGGAATTCTATTTCACTCTTTCCAAAATTTTAGACAAAAAATTGCATGTGGCTCACATGTAACTGCCTAGAAACATTGTGGGAAAAGGAAAAAAATTATGGTTAGTAGCCATTGTTCTCCTTTACTCTCACTTTTTCACCGGCCTTTTTTTCTGAGGTACATGAAAACATGATCATTCTAATAAAGGGTTAAAAAAATGTTGCTACTGATACAATATATCCAACTCCACAAGCAAATGCAGATAAATTACCTGAAAGTAGGCACAGAAAGACATGTCATTTCTAGCACAACAATCTTTGTATACGAGGGTTGTTCGATATGTAATGTGTATTGTACGATATCTCAAAAGCATTCGACTCAAATAGTGAAATTAATATTACATCCCTTCAAAGTATTCTCCGCGGTTTGAGATACATAATTTCAATCTCTGAATCCAATTCTGATATGCGTCATGGTATGCTGATTTAGGCAGACCTCTGAGGCACTGACTGATGGCTGAGCCAAGGGCTTGTCGGGACTTGTAACGACGACCAGATAAGAACTTTTTAAGTTTTGGAAAAAGGAAAAAGTCGCATGGGGCTAGATCTGGAGAGTATAGTGGGTATGGCAAGACGGTAACCTTCTCTGACTTCAAAAATTGCTTCACAAGCTCAGATGTATGTGATGGAGCATTATCATGAAGTAGACGAACATGCCTAAATCCTTACACAGGGCGTCGTTTAAGATAATATTTTTTGACCTTTTTTAGTATAACATCACGGTAATACCGACCTGTAACACTTTTGCCCTTCGGCACCGGAATTTGTATGGCTATACCATCGCATGAGAAGAATATGCAATAAAGAACCTTCTTTGTGCTTATGCTTCTTTTGGCATCTACAGGCCTTCTACTGTGTTTAGTTAGCCATATTTTGTTTCCAATTTTTCTTACTGGTTCGAAATAGTGAACCCATGTTTCGTCACCAGTAACAATGTTTGCGAATTGTCTTTGATTGAATTTGGGAAACATTTTGAGCAATTGCTTAGCTGTTTGTAATCGTACCCGTTTTTGGTCATCTGTCAATATATGCGGTATCCATCTGGCAGGAATCTTTCGTACTTTCAAAATACGCTTCAAAATGAAATGCACCCATGATAGCGATATGCCAACAGCGTTGGCAATATCACAAATCGTGTATCTGCCATCACTTTCAATTATTTCCCTGACTTTTGAGACATTTGCCTTGCCTGTTACAGTCACAGGTTGGCCAGATTTTGCTGCATCTTTGACGGACTCTGTGCCAGTCAGAAATTTCTTTCTCCACCTACGAACTGTCTCATAAGATACCTTATCAGACCCATAAACTTCCCCAAATTCAGTAAAAATCTGCATCACCGAATGACCGAGTTTTGTGCGAACTTTTATATAAGCTCCAATTTCTTTAATATTCTTAATCCGTTTCCCAACCATTTTTACAACAGTGGTCAACAACTAGCTCTATTGAAATGACTATAAGTTTAAAACTATGTGGAGCTGAAGGCTCGTGTTTATACCGTTGGAAAGGTATTGAATAGAGCTATTCAACCGTATCATCATCCACGAAATCGTGCAAAGCGTTATCGCGCTGTGGTACAATACACATTACATATTGAACAGCCCTTGTCTTACCATCTTTATGTAAGGCACATTGAACATTTTTCTAGGCACTCAAGTAAAGTTTCATACATCAAAAGAGACTTAATCCTTAACAAATTAAGGAGGGACCGTAACTCTGGCCAAAGGAATATAAGGCAGAACCACTAAACAGAACTGTAATTACCTCCATACAAGAAAGGAGGGCAGTGTCAAGAGGACAAATGCAGACAAAATTTTCAACTACAAGAAATAACTCTGGAAATATCCAGCAGAAAGGCCTAAGGGTCTTGCTCATGTGATGCACATCTACAAATAATTCTGATAATTCCTTAAGTTTCGTTTTAAGTAGATATGAGCACAAGAGTACAAAGAGACAAGTGTTACACAGGTACAAAAAGGGCCATAACATTAAAAATATCTATTACAAGCAGACATCATGATGTAAGGTTCAGCTGCAAAACATGATAAAAAATCCTGCGGTTCAATTAGGTTTAGGATGTAGGATCAAGTACAAAAAGTTTTTCCAGGACAACAGCGGATGTCAAATATGAAAAGGGGCATAACTCAGGAAATATCCATTAAGACATACTGATATTAGCCTCTACACATACTGATAAGTCCTTATAAACTACATCCACGGTAAGGGATGTAAAAGGAGGAGAGTGAACAAGTATTTCACATGCATTATCAGAGATTTTAGTTTCATTCATGGAAACCATGCCTTGAGTTTCTGAATCACTAAATAATTAAGTAAATATTTATTTCAAGCTATGGCTGCTTTTCCACATAATCAGCGTCAAAGAATGCATAGCAGTGAGGGAACGAGAGCACCGTAAGCCATTGCCAGCACTCTGATGCTTTTTCTGTGAAAGTTGAAAAGAGGCATAACTGTGTCAAAATTGTGTTGAGAGTTTGCTGCCCTTCTGGTACAGGTTCCTCTTTTGATAGTGAACAACTTAGCCAAGAAGAACAGAGTTCCCTGCCCTTTTGGTACATGTTCCTCTTTTGATAGTGAACAACTTGGCCAAGAAGAACAGAGTTCCCTGCCCTTTTGGTACATGTTCCTCTTTTGATAGTGAACAACTTGCCCAAGAATAATAGAGTTTCCTGCTCTACTGGTACAGGTTCCTCTTTGAATAGTGAACATCTTGGCCAAGAATAACAGAGTTCCCTGCCCTTTTGGTACAGGTTGTTCTTTTGAAAGTTAACAACCTGCCAATGAATAACAGAGTTCCCTGCCCTTATGGTACAGGTTTTTCTTTTGATAGTGAACAACTTGGCCATGAATAACAGTTCCCTGCCCTTTTGGTACAGGCTGTTCTTTTGATAGTGAACAACCTGCCAAAAAAAATAACAGAGTTCCCTGCTCTTTTAGTACAGGTTCTTCTTTTGATAGTGAATAACTTGCCCAAGAATAAAAGAAATACAAGAAAAGTATACAAAGGACTACAGAGCGATGATAATACCTCTACAGTTTCTTTGAAAACAGTTGAGCTAAAAGTGAATTTAATTTTTGGGTTTGGTGTTCAACACAATTTTCAACCAATTATTTCAGTAATATCATGGGAGCTAGTGTACCTTTCCTTTTGTTCCAGAAGTTTCTTTTACAATTACTTTGCACAACTTTTTCTTGCCACTGGCTGCTTTTCCATTGAGACAATGTTCATTGATGACTTATGAGGAAATATAGCCTCGCTGACCATCATCATTCCTTGAAATGAGATAGGACTTACTATGATTGTATCTACGGCCCATAGATAACAACTCTGTAAGTAACTAATGAGTTACTAGGCTAAACAAGAGCACCGCTTACACATGCCAGTGCTCGGTTGCAGTTGCCTGATTTCCAGTGAAAATTCTAAGTCAAAAAGAGGCATAACTGAGTCAAAAATACTTTGATGGCTATCTTCCCTTTTTGTATGGATTTCCCTTTTGATAGTTTACAACTTGTCCAAGTTTGAGATAATTACCTTCAGTAATAAGAGAGATATTATGAAATGACAAAGTCACTGAAAATCTAAATTGAAAAAGGGGCATAACTATGCAAAAATGTTTTGATGGTTGTCTGCCCCTGTTGTTTGGGTTCCCCTTTTAATAGTTAATAATTTGAGTTTCAAGTAAATATCTTCAGTAATAACAGAGAAATTTTAAATGTCAAAATTTATGCACAACGACCACAATGCAAGGGCTACAACAATACCTCGACATTTTTTTTCAAAAACAGCCAAGCTAAAGCAGAATCCTGTTGTTAAGAAGTTAATCAACCCTCTGAAAATTTCCACTGCAAGTCCTAGCTCTATACCTCAAAAATTACTAGCCTGCATGAGCTAGTTGGTTAGTCGATTGGTGTTTTACACTACTTTCAAAATTATTTCAGTCATTTCTCTATGCATGTCCTTGGTTTCACCAGCACTAGGCTAGGGCTCCGAGTGTCTAGCCCATGGACACTCCGACAAATATGACATGTCACTGTGAAGAGACTGAATGCCCACAAAAACAGACATTTGACTAACCTATTGACATGACTTGCACAAAACACATTGTCTTAATGTGGTTACCATTTGTGCGATGTTATTTTGAAATTAAGTGATGGGAAAAAATTTCTGGCCCAGACAGGAAAATAGACATTTGACCTTGCCTTGACCTGACCTTTAACCTACTGGCATGGTTTTTGTGCATGACACATTGTCCTTATGAGGCTGACCATTCTGCAGTTATATAAAAACTCATGCATAGTCAATAAAGTTATAGCAGGGACACAATCATAACCTACACAAATTTTGTTTTTAATATAATTGACCTTGCTGTGACCTTGACCTATGACCTACTGACATGGTTCTTGCACACAACACATTGTCTTGATGTGGTAGAGAACTCTGCAAAGTTAAACTGAAATTCACTTATAATTACAAAAGTTACAGGCTTGACATGAACACTATCTCCCATACACACTCACACATTTAAAACCTTGCTGCGACCTTGACCTTTAACCTACAGACATGACTCTTGCACATGACACACTTTCTCAATGTGGTTAACATTTGTGCAAAGTTATTTTGAAATAAGGTGACAGGGAAAGTTATGACCTGCACATGAAAAACAATGGGCAGACAGACAAACAACACAGCATATATGCCCTTGAAGAAAACAAGGGGCCACTGGCCCTAAAGCTCTCACCTGAATAAAGTCATCTATGGTTAATGAAGCTGAAGAGATCCTGGTTTTAATAATATAAAATGCATGTAAGTGACCTGCTTTTTGACCAACTTGACCTACTTTTGAACTTGTCAAAGATATCATCCAAACATTCTGACAATGTTTCATAAGTATCAGACTGAAAATGTGGTCTCTAGACTGCACACAAGGTTTTTTCTAGGATTTGGCCCATGACCTATTTTTTGATCTGTTGTGACCAAATTTCAACCTAACCTACGATTTCAAAAAGACAACTTTTCTGACCTAGTTTCATAAGTATCAGGCTGAAAATATGGCCTCTAGACTGCACACAAAGTTTTTCTCAGATTTGGCCCAGTGACCCACTTTTTGACCTGACAAGATCCAATTTGAAACTTTCTTAGATATCATCGAGACAAACATTCTATGTTTAATGAATATCAGTCTGAAAATGTGGCCTCTAGAGTGCACACAAACTTTTTCTGAGATTTAGCCCTGTGACCTACTTTTTGACCGCATATGACCCATTTTCAAACTTGTCTAAGATATCATCAAGACATACATCAAGACCAAGTTTTAAGTGTATCGGGCTGAAAATGTGGCCTCTAAAGGGCACACAAGCTTTTTCCAAGATTTAGCCCGTGATCTCCTTTTTGACCTGGCGTGACCCTATTTCCAAGATATCATTAAGACAAACATTCTGACTAAGTTTCTATAGTATCTGGCTGAAAATGTGGCCTCTAGAGTGCAAACAAGCTTTTTCGAAGATTTAGCCCTTTGACCTATTTTTTGACCCGATGTGACGCAACTTGGATCTTGTCCGAGATATCATCAAGACAAACATTCTGACTAAGTTTCATGAGTAACCCACTGAAATGTGGCCTCTAGAGTGCACACAAGGTAAATGTTGACGCCTGGACAATGCACGATGCACACAGCACGATCACAAAAGCTCACCTTGAGCATTTTGTGCTCAGGTGAGCTAAAAAACAGACTTTCCAGTGAACCTTCAGGTTACTAATCCTACACTTTACCACTAACCCAGGCAGGATACTAGGGCTCAGCTGGACAAGATATAATGAGTTTCATACTCATGTATATAAGGGTTTTAAATGATTTTCACTTAAATTTCAATGGATTCATTTAATGCATTTTGATGGTCTCATGACGGTGCTTTTGTAAGTGTTATACCTTGTCAATCTGACTACATACTCTGCTCTTACAGTACCACTTACCCTTACTCTTCAGACACTATAAAATTTAGGACTTTTCCAAATCCATAATATTTGCAAAAGACGAATGTGGCTAAAACTGTCGAAATTGCTTTTGAAAGAGTAAAAACATTTTTGTAATGTTTTCAGAAGACTTTTTCTCAGGGATTGTGTGAGAAAGATATTGTGTGGTATAGGTTTTTGGGCTTGTGTATTAGTAATAAACTTTGCTCATCAAACTCCAATCCCCCCCCCCCCCCATGCTTGGTTGTTGCTCATTTGTTAGATTGTTGAAACGTTATTTGCAACATTATATTGGGGCAGCCCAACTAAGCTTTCCTGAAGATTCTTTTAACAATGCACTGCACAACATCCTTTCCAAGTCACTGGCTACTTTCCAATATGAACACTGTCTACATACTGTTCAGCACTGAGAGAGGAATGAATCCCATCACAGTAACTATAATCAATCCTTAGAAAGCAGACCTTGGAATCAACCAAGCAATCCCTGGGTTTCAAACTCTGTATGTAGCCTACTAAGCTGCCATGAGTTGTGCCCATTAGTTTGTTTTATTAGTTGTGTTTGATGCTATTTTCAATATTATTTCAGTTATACCATTTCAGTAAGTGCACTTATCCATGCTTTCCTGAAGTTTCTTTCAGCAGTATTTCACACAATATTCTTTTCAAGCACCTGGCGGCTTTCCCAAATAAACATAATCTAAACAATGTTCAGCCGTGAGACAGGAATGAATCCTGTCACAATGACTGGCATCAATCCTAAGGAATAAATTAGTAGAGCTGGTAATCAAACCAGCGACCAGGTTTCAAGCCCAGTGTGTCACTGACTGATCTACCAAGCTCTGCTCATTCATTTGTGAAATATTGAGAAAATAAAGAAATTTTCCAATTGTCATGATGTCTTCTTCAGTGTCTTTTAACTTATGTATGTATGCATGTCAAATTGGAGTAGTGCAAAATTTGCATGTGGTGCGATTCATTTGAGTGGCCCTCTAGCAAAAGGGTGTATAATGCATGTCTGTAATGCATTATACCAAGCACATCATCATCAATATATATAATCCATTTTGTGTGACAGCAAACTGAATTGTCAGACAGACTGGTTCTTTGATATGCAGAAATTTGACCAATAGCAAAACATTTCCACCCAGGTCAGCCTACATAAGCCAATGTTGGTTGATACTTTTTGTAGATGCATTAAACCCCTCGAGTATGGTTAATTTTTTTTTTCATGGCTCTCCACATCTAACAATTCATTTCCCCCCACCCCCTCTCCATCTCTCTCTTTTTCATAAACATATCACAACCTGTGGGCCCTTTTTTATACATGGAAAGAGACCTGTTTTGAAAACATTGCAATAAATAGAGAAATTGTTTATTACTTACAAGTTATTTTTCTTTTCTTTTTGCCACAATTGATTTGAGCAATAAACCTCTATTCATCTTGATTTATTATGTAATCTGTGGGATGTCTGCAAATTCATCTGCAGCAATTTTTGACAGGCAGAACAAGCTCAACCCTTCACACTAATGGCTAATTTCAGTTCACGTTAAAACTATTGCAAATCACACAATGGACAAAAAATTCCAGGAAAGCAAAATGCAATGTGGTATGGGAAAATATTGCATGTTACAAACAACTGCTTCATTCTCCACAATATTTTTTTAAAGCCATCAATGACAGGGATGTAAATAGTTATATCCGAGGTTATGGAATCCCTCCGTGTGCGTCCTAGAATGTACAGAACATGGACTCAGTCTTTACAACGGATTGGAGTACATTTTGTTACATTCTCTCTTTCTATGTTAAATATTTTATATCTCGTGAATGAAGCTCACCACTGTTGTTGTACATAGAAGTGAAACATCACTTTAACCCTTTACCACATGACAAACTATTTTTTTAAGTCCAAATTCAGAGCATTTGCAAACAACAATACAGATGTGACTCAAATGTTAAAACTTGTTTTTGAAAGGGTAGATAACATTGTGGAAAAAGGAAAAAATGTTGGTTAATAGCATTTTCTTCTCTTCCCAAAAAGTTTACATTAGGTTTATTCCTATGAGTCATCAAAATCGGGATTGTGTGGTAAAGATTAAAGAAACCTGAAGATTGCCCAGAGGCAGAAAGTTTAGGCTATGACCCCCCAAACCAAATTAGAGAAAGAGTCAAGAACCTTTTACACTCACTGAGAAATTGCTACATGACCAACTAAATCATTCTGTGCCTGTGACCTTCGATAGTCCAGACCAAGAATCAATCATCCGTAAAATGTTCATATTAGTTTCCTAACATTTGACTGATAAATTCTAGTAAAAGTGAATGTATCCCAAACCACTAATTTTGAACAGTCAAAATCCCAAACAAGAGCTATGCAAAGCGGGATAATGTATGCAAAAGAGGAAGCTGTAAAGAGGTTGTCACCTATGACCTCCTACCGTGACCCTAATGTCTGAGCATACAAAATCTGCTTTGCACTTCGTTTCACTATGGTGCACATGAGTACCCCACGAGAGATATAGAGAGGAACAAGATTTTGTTAAGGGACAGAAGACCAGGGACATAACGCAATACGTCCCTCTGGGTATATAATAACTAGTTTGAAGCATGTTTTATGCCTTTGTTAGATGTATTCCAGCTAGTAAACAGCAACAGTTCTTATTCATGCTAAACTTTCCTACATTCCATTAGTAATAGTCTTGGGCTCTGCAATGGCTTAATAAAGACGGCTTTAATCTAGCAGGGATCAACCCTCCAATCCTACACCTAACAACAACCGAGTAGAAAAGGACCCATCACCCGAAAAAGCATTCATGGTGACATAACGAAATGTTGGTTAGTCCAAGACCCATTTCAGACCACAGTGATGCCTGACATACTGCAGAACAGGCCAATCTCGGTCTTTCATGGTGAACAAGTCACATATTTTTGTGCCATCTACCATTCTCTGTCAGTTGCTGCTTTTACATACTTTCAAAATTCTGTTAAAACACTAGTGACCAAAATAGGTCACAATGACTTTCATATATCCTGTAAATGTAGTTTTGTACAAGGATACTCACCCTTGTCCTCTGATCCTGCATCCTCAGAACATACATAATACCGCACGTAACATTTATATTTGGTTTTGTTCTTTTTGTCATTTGTATTGTTGTATAGCTGATCATGGTTCAGTGTCCATTAAAATGGTGTAAGACAAATAATCCTGATGCAAGTCTTCACCCAAAAGGGTTACCCTCTTTATTCAGCTTGTCTGCACAAGGCAACATCTTGTGCCCATTATGAGACTAACAGAAAACTTTTGTGTGTGTTTGGTGTTTAACACCTTTTTCAGCTGTTTTGTTAGTCATTGGCAATAACTTTGCCAAAGCCAAGATTCAAGTTCAGAACCCGTAGTATAACTATTATCATCACTGAGCCCCAGCAGCTCCATGAAAAAGTGAAAGCACTGTGGGGAAAGGACTATTAGCTAAATATGAAGAAAGAGAAGCTTGATTCAGGATATGTTAATCAAATGACTGTGAGGTATCAACCTATCTGAACATGATTCACATAACACTCCTACTTATTATAGGGAACAATTGTGCCTATCAAAGCAAACATGTAGAAGCACTGATGAGACCACCTCAAGTTACATCACTGTTATTTGACCACGAGGTGTGACCATGACCTTCACCCGAAAATTTCTACATAAATGAGAAAAAGTATTTTCTGGGATAAAGCCCTACTAATGATTGATTATTTTATCTGTTTACCTATAGGTGTGACTTAAACTAACAACATGACAGTTCTACATATCAAGAACAACCAATAAGTTACTTTTGAATAATTAATTGAATGGTATTTTACACTGGTCTCAAGTTAATTTGTTTTCATTTATATCACTGTGATAGCTTAATTATCTGCTGTTTTTTGGGTTTTACCAATACTAGGCTGGGTCTCTGCATGCAGTGTCTTGCCCAAGGACACTCACATAGAAACCCAGAGCCGCAGGTACATCTCTCTCGATTTAAGATTAAAGTCCATCACCTTAACTCTTCACAAATTGTGAAAAATTTCAAACTTTTCCAAAACTGAAAGCAGTCACAAATGACAACATAGAGTATGGCTCAAGAGACGAGATTTGTTTTTGAGAAGATAGAAAAGATTATGGGAACAGGGGTAAAGCTAGTAATCAGCATCTTCTGCTGGTTAAAGGCCATTTTTTCCTTTTCCCACAATACTTTCTCAAGTCTTCTTCGTACGGGTCATTAAACATGGGATTGCTCGGTAAAATTTTAACCACTGAGCTGACAAGACCACTTGATTCTTAAACAGTAGTTAGAATTCAATTGTGAAGCCTGAACTTCAAGCCATGGCAGGTGAGCACCATAATGGCTTCATTAGAATTCCCCCAGATTGTGTGAATGGTGTTTTACACTGCTTTCAACAGTGAAGTATTTCAGAAATATCCAAGCAACAGCTACCTTTTTTTAGAAGATTCATCTTTGTGTGTTGCAGTTGACCATGTACAAAAATGTTGTCATTTTTTTTTTTAAACATGGTAAAATGTTAATTATCATATTCTTATTTTCTTTATGTACACAGCAAAAACTAACCTTTTACGAAAAGCTGGTCCTTAATAACCCGACGGTTCAATAAAAACAATCTGGGCTCTCAGTATTCTTATCAAAATGAAGAATGCACTTTGTACTGTAGTTTAAACTGTTCTACTGTTCTAGAAGTTGAAACAATAATTACCCTTCTCTTTTTTGTAAAAAAAAAAAAAGCTATTTCTTTCATGACACTTCAAATGGTGTACATGTATTCAGATGATATCAATTTTGTGTAAAAATCTGTCACATGTGTTCCTAATACTTATGTTTGGTTATGGATATTTCTCAGTTAATTGTAAAATTCTAACTTCAGTGAAATTGTAAGGTTATAAATTTACTGCTCTTGAACTTTTGCATCCAATTCAATTGCCTATTTTTGTATTCTGAAAGTCTGCCTCTAGATATTATGGAACTGCAACTATTGAAGTCATGAACATGAAAGTCATAATAGTGATATTATGTATGCAATGTTATCCCTTGTAAAAAGGGCTTTAAGAATTTTTCAAGTTTGACTGGCAGTTAGGAAACACATGTTTTGATGCAATATCAACAAATATTTGATTCATGAACATTAAAATTCATTTTCACTGGCAACTGATACTGAAACAAATAATTGACTTTGGAGTTCACTGAGCGAAAAAAATATCTGTCTCTTACATCAAAACAATGGCCATCCATTTCCATGCACTGTTTTAGACTTGCACCCTTCATCTATACATTTTGTATTTTGTTTTTTTTTTTCTTAAGAATGTAAAAGACAGACAGGAAAGCAGAAGAAATGTTTCACTGCCCTTGATAAAAATTCTCCTAACTGCTTCTATTTAGTTATTTTTATATTTATTGTTTAGCATTAAGATTTTATTAAAATACATATTTCATATTTTCTGCTGACAGATGAATCAGTACATTTCATCAAAATCTGTATTATTATCTTTATAAGGGATATCATAATTTATCAATTTATCATTTATTAAGAAAGCTTACCGTAATTGTGAAAGTTTCACATGATTGTCATTAAATCTATTTTTATAGTAAAAAACATCTTTTTGGATCAAATAAATGAAGAAAAGTAATGAGACAAACTGACTGAACTTTAACCCTTCCAGTGCTGAATAAATCCAATTTCAGTCTACCAATAGACTCAAATAAATGCAATATCACGGTTGCTTTTGTCCAGAATGTCTCGGCAAACTGGATATTGTAGATCAAGGACAAGACAGCATCTATTGTGCAGCCTGATCTTGGTCTACACTGGCTGCAAAGGCAAATACAGTTGTGAATGGCACTCTGATGGTTAACAGTGTGCGCTACAACTCACTGAAAAAAAATACTTCTAAAATAGAACTAAGATGTATGTCACAACATAAGGCTGACATTCTGATTAGAGGTAGTAATTCTTTGTGAGACAAATATGAATGAGATCAAAGCGAAGCCCTTTTCCCTGAACTATTTGTTTCACTGATCCATATAAAGCTTTTTTTAACAGATTCAAAAGATCATTAAAGGTCATAGCATGATTTCACAAACCTTTTCTGTCTGCATTTTGCAGGAATTTTTTAAATTTAAACTACAGAACTGCTTCTTATCAATCCACCAGTTTACTCATACACCTTGCTAATGACTTTTTTCTTTGTCTTACTGCAGACCACTTTTAAAAATCACTGTGGTAAAACAAGAAATTGCTCATGACCAGCAATTTCTTCTTTTATCACAAATGCTTTCACTCATGTAATAAACCATTACCCTTAAGGCACTGAATTAATGCTTTGGACCTTTTTAATTAGGAAAAACAGCCTAAGTATTCCTATTTCAAGATCTTTTCCCTTAGAATATGTAACATAGTAGCAGACAGTGTAGATCTGCAAACAGACTGCACATTCTGTGCAGTCTGATCTTGAACTACACTGTCTGCAAAACGACTTAAGTCCATTCCAGAACTTCAAGGCTTAATATACCTCATATTCCTATTTTCTCTATCTTACAGGGATAGTTTGATGTCCACTGCAAATTTGTTTTTCAGTGGTAACTTAACCCTTTACCAAACAATCCCTTGTATTAACGACCCTAAAGGAGAAGATTTTTGGGAAATATTGTGGAAAAAGGAGAAAGTGCTGGTAACAAGCATTTTCTCCTTTTCCCACAATATTTTCTGCACATCAAAGACAAAATCTTAACACTTGAACCACATTTTGCCATCTGCAAATGCCTCCGATTTTTGACGAATCTAAAATGTTGTTGTCTGGTAAGAGTTGACTAACAACATTTAGACTCTTCTAAATCTCATATTATGCGTGTCGGTGAAAATAATGAAAGTCCAGTTGATACTGGACACAGATATGATGACAACATTTCCTCCTGGTAATTTCCTGAAATATATCAAAACATACGTTTGGACTGGAATGAAAGGCATGTGAGTCACAAGAAAAGGATCATTGCATGAGAATGATCACTGATGCTAACCTGTTGATCTAAATTTACTAGGAGGTCTTTTAACAGTGGATGGTCTTTTCTTATCAGAGTCACTTTTATCAGTTTTATCTGAGCCTTCCTTCTTCTCTTTCTCACTACCTAACTTGATATGTAACTTGAGTCCACTGCCTTTCCGTACAGACGCAGTGTCTTCTGAAGCACTACTTTGACTAGGGGATGAACTGGGGTCCTCTGTACTCTTTCTATCGCGAGATGAGATTGATGTTTTCTCCTTGTCCTTATCTTTAGAATGACTTGTTGAATGTGAATGGTCGCCACTATGAGGCCGATGATGATGGTGATGTGATGCTTTGATATCTTTTGATTTGGATTTATCACTTTTGCTGTCAGTTTTACTGTCTGTTTTGGCCTCTGATTTAGAGTCAGTTCTCTCACTTTTTGTATCAGTTTTGTCACTTTTACTGGATTCTCCTCTGTCCTCCTCCTTCTTCTCCTTGTCTTTCTTTTTCTTTTTCAGCTTGGTATCTAGGAATAAATAGACTGGCCATGGTTAACCTCTACATAACAAATACTGAATCATTCTTCGTGACCCAAGTTTAACTCTTTACCAAACAACATAATCAAAGAATTGTCCATGACAAATGCACTAGTGACACACAGCAAAGTAACACTATCACACTACAAAAATTTTAGTCTTGTCTATATTGAAAGCTTTTGCAGCCAACAAATCAAATCTTGGGCAAATGATGGGATCTATGCTGGGTACTAGAGTTACCAACCACCCTGAATGTTTTCTTCTTACTCAGGGTCCTTAATAATGGGACACAGGGACAAATTAGATATTATTTTAACAAAGAGATTCATTTCTTAAAAGCGAAGATAAAGTGTGAAAAGGAGAAAATGTCATTTAAATTTTTTTTTCTGCCTTTTCAGCCATGCATTCAAAAGCCTTCTTCATAAGGGTCATAAAAAACTTAAAATAGTTTGGAAAAAGGTTAACAAACCATAGATAGCATAAAGATTGAATAGAATATTTTCAGTTAGGAAATAAGACATAAACATTACAGTTTCAAGGTGTTTAAACCAAAATATTTCATAAAACATCACACAGTGGAGAGTGGAGATCACCTGAACATTATGTGAAGTTTGATCTTGATCTACACAGCTCAATTTCTGCTAAACCCACCCTCTGTGAAGCATTACTTTTTATTGCATGGTGTTTAACACCATTTTCATCATTATTTCCATTATAAATGGCAGGCCATTACACCTATCCATTCTTTCCTGGAGTTTCTTTTACTCGTGCTTCATGCAATACCTAGCCACTGTCTACTTTTCAGTATAAACACAAGCGACACAACATTTAGATGTGAGAGAGGAATGATTCCTGTTGCAATGACTGTCATCAGTCCTCGTAAAAATATTGTAAAAGCTGGCAAATCATACTAGCCGCCCCTGGTTTCAAACCTGCAACTGGATCTAACAAGCTAGGCCAATTCCTTTAACCCTTTACAACACAATTCCGAGTTTTAACAACCCTGAGGAAAAGCCCTTTCGAAGAGATTGTTGAGACAAATTCCATCATTTAATTCTTTACCACACAATCCCGACTTTTAACGACCCTTAGAAAGAAGCCTTTTAAAAACATTGTGGGAAAGGGAGAAAATGGTGGTAACCAGCATTTTCTCCCTTTCCCACAATGTTTTCTACCCTTCCCAAACCAAATTTTAATTTTTAAGTCACATTTATTTTGTTGTCTGAAAATGCTTTCAATTTGGACAAATCTATAATTTTGTTGTTTGGTAAAGAGTTACGAAGCATTTAAGTAGTTGTCTGCGAATCCTTTCAATCCGCCCAAGTCTGTATTTTGCTTCTGTGGTAAACGGTTAACAAACTCACTTTAACCATAGGACAGATGAGAAAAACTTAATTTACATTAAAAGGAAACATCCTAATAATGCTAATCCAATACCGTTTATACTAAAATATCTCACAATATTCCAAAAGCGTCCAAGGTTGCTGTCAGGCTCTAGCTTGTGTACAGAAATAAACTTTTCATTTAGACAGAACATGTATGTACAAAAGAACTACACACTTTACTACACAACAAATCTTAAGACTTATCTGTATCAGAAGCAAACTGTGGGCAACTAACTAAATGTGGCTCAGTTCATGGCATTCATCTATGAAAACAATGTTGGAAATGGAGAAAATGATGATTTTAACCATTTGTCCTGAGGGTTGTTAAAACACATGAAGCCTTTGTAAAGGCTGAAAGAACTAGAACTTGTTTTTCTACAAAAAAAAAAAAAAAAAACAGATGTCTTCCCCCTTTTTGGTGTCAGAAGGATTGATATGTGACCAACGCAATTTCTAACTGAAATAATGGTCATTTTTCTGTAACAGTTTTCGAGTTATAGAGCGGACACGAAATTGTACATAAAATAAGGACGGAAAATAATCAAAGGGAAATAACTCAAAAAATATACAAGCCAGAGTTATGGTTCTTGTGCATGACACTGTCTCATGGTGCTTTACAAATGTGTGAAGTTTTATCAAAATATCTTAAGAAGTTTTTGAGTTAAAGAGCGGACACGATTTGTGACGGAAAATAATCAAAGGGAAATAACTAAAAAAATATACAAGCCAGAGTTATGGTTCTTGTGCATGACACTTCGTCTCATGGTGCTTTACAAATGTGTGAAGTTTTATCAAAATATCTTCAGAAGTTTTCGAGTTATAGAGCGGACACGAACTGTGATGGGAAATAAAGGGAAATAACGCGAAAAACATACAAGCCAGAGTTATAGTTCTTGTGCATGACATTTCGTCTCATGGTGCTTTACAAATGTGTGAAGTTTTATCAAAATATCTTAAACCGGTTTCGAGTTATAGAGCAGACACGATTTGTGACGGAAAATAATCAAAGGGAAATAACTCGAAAAATATACAAGCCAGAGTTATGGTTCTTGTGCATGACACTTTGTCTCATGGTGCTTTACAAATGTGTGAAGTTTTGTCAAAATATCTTAAAAGGTTTTCGAGTTACAGAGCGGACATTTGTGACATACAGACAGACAGACGGACTGACGCACGGGGAAAAACAATATGTCTCCCGGCCCTGACGGGAGGAGACATAATAATCATGGAAGATTGCGGATTACCCATCAACTCAAAATCTCTTTTCATTTTATCATAAAGTCAATTTCCAAAAAAATCACACTTGGGCAATATCTTTTATTTCAAACATATTTACCACTTGTACTACTAGTGCCACTACTACTACTATTGTTGTTGTTATTTTTTACTTTCTTCATCCATTCATCAAAGATAGTACTAGCTAGTGTCTTCACGCCTGAAAAAAAGGGAATTTATTCTATCAAATAAATAGTGAAATTTCAATAAGGTAACCATGCAATGATGTGCATAAAAATTTGTAGTAGGTGCCCTTGGAAAATACTGAAATCTTTATCAGACAACAAATTTTTTAACTTGTCCAAACTAAAAGCATTTGCAGACTGTATGACATAATAAACGTGGTTCAAATCAAGTTTTTATCTTTGACATGATTCCATTTTACCCTGCTTTCAACAGTTTTTCGGTTATAATTTGAGTTTTATTTCACTAGTACAGGGCCAAAGCTCTGCAGTGCCCCGCTTCAGGAATATCCAACACTAACAGCAAACCAAGCCATAGGTAGACTTAAAAAATTCTTTATAACATTATTCAAAGCACGAGCCAATAACCAAAGTAGGCTCATAGAGAATGGTGATGCAGCAGTTCTGATTATGTAGATGTAATATTAAGGAACATCTAAAATAACGAAATAGCAATTCAAGTAATCCAAATCAGATCTGATAAGCACTGAGAACTGCTTCTTCCTAATAGTTTTTTACAGTAACATTTCTTTCATTCTTGTATACATGAATGGATTTGAGCCATGCTTCGTGAAAAGGGGATTTAATGCATCTGCAATAAGTATCGACTCATGTCAGCCTACACAGGCTGTGCAGACTGACCTGGGTTGAATTTTTTTTTGCTTTTGGTAAATTTTCTGCATGTCCAAGGACCATTCTATCTCATGCTTCAATTGGTCGTTAGATGAAAAGGATTTTATGGATCAATAATTATGTGACTACTTGCTTGATATAATGCATCACGGAGATTTGTTAGAATTGCATGACAAAGGCTTGTGGAATGTTAATGACCATCCAGCTAGTTGGGCTGGTAACAGACCTGTTTCAACCTTACTACCCTTGTCAGGCAAGAAAACTTGAAATCATACTTACTCTCATTATCAGATTTACACAACTGTTTGATTGTTTTGGCAGCATTGTTTTTCTTCAATATATCTACAGTCACTGGTAATGTCTTATACACTTTTAGTATTTCTGCTAACATAGGGTAATTCTCCCCTTCCTTGAATTCCTGTAGCCACAAATTCATAGTATCCCATCCTCCAATACTCATGAACCTGTAAACACACAAAAAATCATAATAGATGCTATGTCCTCTCTGATGAAAAACTGCAAGATCCACTGCACTCAACCAAATTTTAAGATGGTCAAATTGCATCAACAAGTGCAAATATCCCCCGTAAATATGTGTGTGACAGAGTGTGTATTAAAAACATTATTACTGGTTGAAAAATTATCATCGTGAACAATTTCTTAATCAGCCAAAATGCTCTCTTGTCGGTTATTGTTGTTATTCCTCTACATGTGTACAATACTTTTGGAAATTTGAAAGGATAACAATTTTTATTCCTGGTAAATATATAACATTGGCTTTCTTATAAATCATACAGCACTCAAAGGGTTAACCTTTATCCAATCAATCCCGAGTTTTATTGATTGATTGTATGGTGTTTTATGCTGTTTTCAACATTATTTCTGTTATATGCCAGCAGCCAGTGCACCTATTAATGCTTTCCAATAGAATCTGTTACCAGTACTTTGCACAATATTCTTCTCAAGCCACTGGCTGCTTTCCCACATAAATATCATAAAAGCAAGCGTCAGTAATACCAGGTTTAAACAACTTGGAGAAAGAAGGCTTTTGAAAACATTGTGGGAGAATAGGAAATGCGTGTAACCAGCTGAGCATTTTCACCTTTTCCTACTACGGTATGTTTTCTAAACTTTCAGAAATGAAGTACATCATATAGGCCACATTCAATTTTTTCCGCAAATACTTTTAATTTAGACGGATCTAAATTTTTCATTCTTTATTGTAGGCTATCATATACAACTGTTCTATCCAGCCTCACTTCCAAGTTGTTGATTGATTGAATATATGGTGTGAAACGCCGTTTTCAGCATTCTTTCAGTCACATCACAGTGGCCAGTGCACCTATCATTGCTTTCATGGAGTCTCTTTTACCAGTACTCCGCACAATATTCTTTCCAAGCCACTGGCTGCTTTCCCACCTTCCATGTTGTAATGACCCTGACAAAGACGGCTTTTGGAAACATTTTGGGAAAAGGTAATAAAAGTGCCGGTAACCAGCATTTTTTGCTTCTCCCTCAATGTTTTCTACCCTTTCATGAGATAAATTCCATAATCTGAGCCACAACTGTTGTCTGTAATTTCTTCCAATTCAGAGGAGTCTAAAATTGTCGTCTACTAAAGGGTTAAACCTACATTCAGTCCATTACCAAAGCTTTACTACTTTTTACACCTCTGCTATGGAAAACTTTGAAAATAATGTAGCAGATTGCAGGTGATATATGCAAGAAATAAGCTGTATGGTTTGAGATATGATAATTCTTTTCCACACAGCAAAAGTTTTAGAACTGTCCAAGTTGAACGCACTTGCAGAAGACAGATTAGATGCAGCTAAAATGATGGGACTTGTCTCCAAGAGGGCAGACAACATTTTGGGAAAGGAGAAAATACTGCATACCAATATTTTTTTCTTATCCCTCAATATTTCCCAAAGCCATCTTTCTTGGGGGTCGTTAAAACTCTGGATTGTGTGCTCAAGGTTTAAGAGAGTAAGGATATCGCTGCTAAATCTAGTGAAATCAAGTCTTACCTGTCAAGAGCATCTTTTGGGGTCTCCAGTCTCAGTATATTCAAATACACACATTTACTGACCATTTTACTGGCATCTCTCATCAAACTGGCAACTCTAGATGCCTCTGTGGGTCCCTTAATAGCTCCTGTTGGCCCCAGTAAGGGGTTTAAGGCCTTCAACAACTGTGTTGGATCTAAAGGTGGCTAAAAAAAAAAAAAAAAAAAAAAATTAATCCATGTCAAGGCTAGTATAACACACTTGCTAATTCCATACCCAGCCCTGAAGGTTTGTTTACCAAGCATTCTAAACCCTTCATAACTCAAAATCAACTACTAAAACTGCTTTTGCTAACATATAGTCTGACCATGAATCTTCAATGTAAAATATGTAGTGATAGTTTCTGGCCATGCAGATATCAAATTGCAATAATTTGGTGTTCTCCCAAGTCTGTTAACTCTTTTCTCACTCTATGGAGCAAACAATATAAGTTTTGTTAAGTATCAGACATCCAAGCATCTGACTGACAAGAGAAGGTACTGGTGATTGGTAAACATAACACACCAGTGCACTGTGTATATTCAACAAGCAATTAATTAATTTATGAGAGAGTTCCATGCTAAGGACATTAAAAGAACATTGTTTAATTTGCTTGACTCATAGACATTTAAAAATATATTTTACCCCAAGGTTTATTCAGATAGACAAAAAAAAAAAAAAAAACCTCCTAACTTTAAGCTAACAGTAACTGTATCCAGCAAAACCTGTAAAAAAAAAAATAACCATTTTCATGTATATTGCAATATCTGTAAAAGAACAATACACATGTTGTAAATACACATGTTGCTGCACATATACATTTTTTCAATCTGCAAAAGACAGACATAAAATTCCTTTGAATAAATTCCCACCCTCTTCCTTTCTCCAAAATTTAAGCATTCTAACTGGAAATAATCCATTGGTAGTTACCTGAAATGGGACAAAAAACATATTTATTTAAGAAAAGAACATGTAGGCTGAAAGAAAAAAATATTCTTAGTAATGAATAGGAGGAGCAGTCTATGACCAATTGACCCTTTACCGAACAATCTTGTGTTTTAATGATAAGAGTTAATAATGGCTTCTTTAACTTTCAACTGGCAATGTTTTGCCAGAAACAAGAGGGCCATGATGGCCCTAAAGTCGCTCACCTGAGTCTTTTGACCAAACATGACCCATTTTCAATCTCTTTTGAGATATCATGACAAACAATCTACTAAGCTTCCATAATTATTGGACTGAAAATTTGGCCTCTAGCATATACACAAGCTTTTTCTACAATTTCTCTCAGTGACCTACTTTTTAGCCAACCATAGCCAATTTTCCCATTGAAGATATTACCAAAACAAAGATTCTGACCACCTTTTATACGTATTGGACAGAAAATGTGGCCTATAGAGCATACACAGGTTTTTTGTAAGATTTGAACTACTGATCTAGTTTCTGACCCAACATGACCGATTTTCAAAGTCATCTGAGATGTCATCAAGTACGACATTCTGACCAACTTTCAAGAAATTTCGACTAAAACTGTGACCTCTAGAGCGTACAAAAGGTTTTTTTTTAAGATTTGACCCAGTGACCTAGTTTTTAGCCTGACATGACCCATTTTCAAACTTGTCCAAGATATCATCAAGACAAACATTCTGACCAATTTTCAAGAGTTCTGGACCAAAAATGTGGCCTCTAGAGTGTACGCAAGGTTTTTCTAAGATATGACCTCGTGACCTACTTTTTGACCAGACATGACCCATTTTAGAACTCATCCAAGATATCATAAAGACAAACATTCTGACCAACTTTCAAGAGCATTGGACTGAAAATGTGGCCACTAGAGTGTGCACAAGGTTTTTCTAAGATTTGACCTAGTGACCTAGTTTTTGGCCCAGCATGATCAATTTTCGAGCTCGTCCGAGATATCATCAAGACAAACATTCTGACCAACTTTCAAGAGTTTTGGGCTGAAAATGTGGCCTCAAGAGCATACACAAGTTTTTCTAAGATTTGACCTAGTGGCCTAGTTTTTGACCCGACATGACCCATTCTTGAACTCGACCGAGATATAATCAAGACAAACATTCTGACCAACTTTCAAGAGTTTTGGGCTAAAAATGAGGCCGCGAGTGTACACAATGTTTTTCTAAGATATGACCTAGTAACCTAGATTTTTGCCCGACATGACCTATTTTTACACTCATCTGAGATATCATCGAGACAAACATTCTGACAAACTTTCAAGAGATTTGGGCTGAAAATGTGGCCTCTAGAGCTCACACAAGGTTTTTCTAAGATTTGACATAGTGACCTAGTTTTTGACCCGACATGACCCATTTTCAAACTTGTCCGAATATCATTGAGGCAAACATTCTAACCAAGTTTCATGAGTATCAAACTGAAAATGTGGCCTCTAGAGCGTACACAATGTTTTTCTAAGATTTGACCTAGTGACCTAGTTTTTGACCTGACATGACCCATTTTCAAACTCATCCGAGATATCATCAAGACAAACATTCTGACCAATTTTCAAGAGTTTTGGGCTGAAAATGTGGCTTCTAGAGCATACACAAGGTTTTTCTAAGATTTGACCTAGTGACCTAGTTTTTGACCCGACATGACCCATTCTTGAACTCGACCGAGATAAAATCAAGACAAACATTCTGACCAACTTTCAAGAGTTTTGGGCTAAAAATGAGGCCGCGAGTGTACACAATGTTTTTCTAAGATATGACCTAATAACCTAGATTTTTGCCCGACATGACCCATTTTCAAACTCATCTGAGATATCATCGAGACAAACATTCTGACCAACTTTCAAGAGATTTGGGCTGAAAATGTGGCTTCTAGAGCGTACACAAGGTTTTTCTAAGATTTGACCTAGTGACCTAGTTTTTGACCCGACATGACCCATTTTCGAACTCATCTGAGATATCATTAAGACAAACATTCTGACCAACTTTCAAGAGTTTTGGGCTGAAAATGTGGCCTCTAGAGCGTACACAAGGTTTTTCTAAGATTTGACCTAGTTTTTTGCCTGACATGACCCATTTTCGAACTCGTCTGAGATATCATCAAGGCAAACATTCTGACCAAGTTTCATGAGTATCGGACTGAAAATGTGGCCTCTAGAGCGTACACAAGGTTTTTCTAAGATTTGACCTAGTGACCTAGTTTTTGACCCGACATGACTTATTTTCGAACTCGTCAGTGATATCATCAAGACAAACATTCTGACCAAGTTTCATGAGTATCGGATTGAAAATGTGGCCTCCAGAGCGTACACAAGGTAAAAGTTGACGACGAACGACGGACGCCAGACACAGCACGATCACAAAAGCTCACCATGAGCACTTCATGCTCAGGTGAGCTAAAAACTGATATTTGTACAACCACAAATCAGGGCCATAATATTTTAGGTTATATACTAAGCAACTGTAGGAAATAAAAAGACAACAGCTGCATTTATGGACAAAGAGGCTTGTCAGTTCAGTGCCTGTTGTCTATACCAGGGCAACCTTTGTATTGGTCAAGTAGGGTGAGATTTCCAATAATGTTTGTGATATTCAAATTTTCTTTTTTTTGAGCCCTTCAGAGTATGCCCCATCTGCCTCCACACACATTTTACAACAATCTATCCACTTCTGGAATGCAGTACAATACTCTTCTTAGGGTATATACACTGATAGACCACACTTCCAAGTCCACTTCCAATACTACTACTACTACTACTACTACGGAATGGCGTCCTGCTAGCATTTCATTGAGCCTTTGGAACAATCAAAAGGTATTAGGTCAGGGTTGTATGGAGGGTGTTCTAAAACACCAAGCCTAGTTTCTTTGAAAAACTCTTGTAATATGGCGAATGTAATGTGCAATTATGCAGCAATTGTATGACATGGAGGCCATTGCGTAATCTTCATTTCTGATTGAAACTAGAACTGTTGCAAAGCAGACAAATACCTCCCACCAGCACCTTGTCACTGAAGCAGCACAGAGAACAGAAATGATTTTTAAAACAAAGATCACCTGTGACCTTAACCTTTGACCCATGTGACCCAAAAACTATAGGGCACCTCCTTGGGTAATGAGCAACACCTGTATAAAGTTTCAGGGTCCTGGGTCAAACAGCTTTTGAGTTGGAGCATGTAGATGATTTTCAAACTAAGTTCACCTGTGACCTTGTTCTTTGACCCATGTGACCCCAAAACAATAGGTGCGACACATGAGCAACACTTGTATAAAGTTTAAGGGTCCTAGGTTAAACAGGTATCGAGTTCAAGCATGAAACGATTTTCAAACAAAGTTCACCTGTGACCTTGACCTTTGACCCATGTGACCAAAAGACCAAGTTTCAAGACATTTGAACAAAAACAGTACAAAAGCACAAGCAAGAAAATTATAGCTCTAAATTCACTGGGCACCCAACTCGTGAACATCATAGCTGAATAAGGCAAAAACTGAGGACACTGGTCTTCTTACAACCAGATACCTTGTGAAAAATTTTACAGCATTCTGGAAACTGGGCATTAATAGATGCTAAAGGCATTGCTAATAAATAAATGAATGACAAGAACAGTGTCATAATTACAATTCTTCATGCATGAAGTCACAGATTTTTCCTATTTAAGGGTAAATAAATCCTAAATATGATGACAACCTGCTAGCCAACTAATTTTGCACAACAACATTTTGGACCTACTCATGTTCAAGACATGATTTAGATATTGTAGATGAATCTTAGTAATGCTGTGAACAAGAGGGCCATTGGCCCTAAAGTGCTCACATGAGTAAAGCCGTCTAGGACTGATAGAGCTGAAGAGATCCTGGTTGTGATGATGTAAATATGCGAGTGTACGTAATCTACTTTTTGAATCACTTAACCTATTTTGAACTTGTCAGAGATATCATCAAGAAAAATATTTTGACAATGTTTCATGAGTATCAGACTGAAAATGTGGCCTCTAAACTGCACACAAGGGTTTTCTAAGATGACCTAATCTTTGACCCAATTTTGAACTTGTCTAATATAACATCAAGACAAACATTCTGATCATGTTTCATAAATATGTGGCTGAAAATGTGGCCCCTACATTGCAAACAAGGTTTTTCTACAATTTGTCCAAATGACCTACTTTTTGACCTGACATGAGTTTTGACCTTGTACTACATTCATCCAGACAAACCTTTCTGACCCTATTTCATGGTTATGACTGAAAATATGGCCTCTATGGTGCACACAATGTTTTTCAAAGATTTGTCCCAGTGACCTACTTTTGATCTTTTGTGACCCAATTTCAAACATGTCAGAGATATTATCAACACAACCTTTCTGACCAAGTTTCATGTGTATTAGATTGAAAATGTGGCCTCAAGACAGCACACAAGGTTTTCCTTAGATTTGTCCCAGTGACCTACTTTTCGATCATCTGCACCTAGAAAGTTTCATTTAGCCAGCTCATTTATATTTCAGAAACTTTTGTTCATTATCATAATCACTGGCCTGAGCTTGTACATAATCTGCATAGTTATTGACATTGGCACTTTCATACAGGAAAGCTCACAGATTGCAGGAGTCATTGCAGCCTAAATGTTTCATAGATGTATTTCAGGTAAAACTGACCATAACCTCGATTCTAACTCAAATTTATTGGTATATTTCAACCTAATACATGGTGGGCCTTCATAAACCATCAGAATTATGGAACAAACCATAAACATTTATACTTTTGAAAGTGTCAAATTAGCCTTAAAATGAAGGCATTTGTTACCTGCCAACAATCATATTTTTCGATGAAAAGTTGCATAACTTGGCCTAAGTAGTTTTGAGATATACCGACGCTAGACAAGACAGTGTCATAGTCCCCTTTAGGACCTGACAAAAGTGATTTGAGATTTGATCAAACTCAAAGCAATTTAAACTCATTGCATAACAAATACCTGATGGTACTTCCTGGGTAA
Source organism: Hippopus hippopus (assembly GCA_946811185.2). Taxonomy (NCBI): domain Eukaryota; kingdom Metazoa; phylum Mollusca; class Bivalvia; order Cardiida; family Cardiidae; genus Hippopus; species Hippopus hippopus. Next base: position 40,627,833 of record OX328098.1, on the reverse strand, counting down.
TCTACCAGCACAATGGCTACTGAAATATGACTTGCATAGAGACACAATTCGTTTTATTGTTTAGGGTAATTCTGTTTATCAAACTGACCTTGCAAATCTATGCATTTCAATCAGTACCAAGCACTAAACTCTTTCAAAGTTACTAGATGCTTCCAACAAAAGGACAGAACACTTTGACATTTCCTCCACAACATGCACAAGCTTAGACATGAATTCTTTTACTCCGGTTACCAACTTGTGCCTCAAAAGACCATTACAAGTTCAACACAAACAAGACACCAAGGAACAAGGACTAAGGTACTCAATGGCTCACACCAGACCATTTAAATTCATAATTGCTATTGTGTGTTTCACAACAAATAATACTGAAATGGTAAGATAGAATACTAGTATGAATTTTCAGTAGGAAACACATTTTGCTGAGTGGAACATTGCTCTACAAGGAAGGAACATTAATTGCCTTATGAAAGTTTTAACAATTAACCTAGTTTTCAGACCCACAATACCTAGTTTTGAACTTGATCTGGATACCATACATGTATACAGGCACTAACACAGTATTGTAAACATGATTAAAACGGGTTCAAGAGTCCAAACCAAAACTTTTTATCAAGGTGACCTTGTGACTAAGTTTTCACCCTTCACTTTTGATTTTCCCACAAGCCCTTTGCATCACAAACATTATGACACAGTTTCATGGTGATCAGATTGGCCTCTGTGGTCTTACCAAAGTATCTAAACAAGAGGGCCTATGGCACTAAAGAGTTCACCTGAGTAAAGTCATCTAGAGTTGATAAAGCTGAGGTATGGTGGCATTTTTCTACCGCGAGATACAAGATAGCTATTGCGATAATTTAAGAGAACTATCGTGATAAAGTTTCCTGAAAATATCATCTAGATAATAAAAATTTTCATGATAAAAATATCGCGATAATTCCAACTGTTATCGTGATTTTTTTTTTTGCTTTCGTGCCCATAACTGACATTCACAGTATCTATAATTAGACACAGTTTCGGAAGATTTTCGTCTACAACCTTATGAATTCTCCTTTTCCCTGAATGGTTTTAAAGTTGTTCATAGGAGGCATTTCAAGTCGTCTTTGTGATCTTACAGACTTCTGTTCGTTTCCAGTCTTGTCAAAATTTACCAATCAAGCTACAATTGTTAGATTCGAAATTTTACTTATTGCAGTCTTGTGAACTTAAAACCTACCGAGCTCATCCAAATGATGAATTTTCTATTTACAGATATCGAGAAACGGATAGAACTAACACAATAATTTTTTCTCGAATGTCAGCTTCGTGCACGACTGAGAAATTTTGCGTTAAAATATTAAGTTCATCGTGAAATTTTTTCAGGAAACTTTTCACCATCTCGATAAAATTTCCAGGAAACTTTAATTTATCGTGATAGTTTTCTAAAATTATCACGATAGCCATCTCGTATCTCATGGCAGAAATATGCCACCATACTGAGATCCTGATTTTATTGATGTAAAACACATTAAGTGTAAGTGACCTACTTGTTCACCAAACATGACCTAATTTCAATTTCTACGAGATACCAAAAATACAAACATTCTGACCAAGGTTTAAGAGTATCGTGCTGAAAATGTAGTCTCTACACTGCACAGGTTTTTCAAAGATTTAGCCCAGTGACCTACTTTTCCATCTGACATAACCCAATTTCAAACCTATCTAAGATATCATCAAGACAATTACCCTTAGTTACACGAGTATCTAGCTTCTAGAGTGCACAAAAGGTTTTCTTTAGATTGGGCCAAGTGATCTACTTTTTGATCCCACATGACCCAATTTCCAATATGTCCAAGGTATCAACAAGACAAACATTCTGACTAAGAGTATCTGGCTGATATGTGACCCCTAGAGTGCACATAAGGTTTTCTAACATTTGGCAGTGACCTACTTTTTAACTGGACATGACCCTATTTCATACTCATCTGAGATGTCATCAAGATAAAACTCTGACCTAGTTTCATGAGTATAAGGCTGAAATTGTGGCCTCAAAACTGCACACAAGCTTTTTCCAAAGATTTGGTCCAGTCATCTACATCTTGACCAGACATGACCCAATTTCAACCTCGCCCAAGATATCATCAATACACTCAGTTTCTAGTTTCTAGAGCATCAGGCTGAAAATGTGGCCTCAAGATTGCACACAAGGTTTTTCTAAGATTTGGCCAAGTGACCCACTTTTTTGACTCGACATGACCCAATTTCAAACCTGTCCAAGATATTATCAAGACAGACACCCTGACCCAGTTTCATGACTATCAGGCTGCGAATGTGGCCTCTAGATTGCAAACAAGGTTTTCTAAGATTTGGCCCAGTGACCTGCTTTTTGACCCGACATCAGTTACCCAATTTAGTACTTGTGTGAGATATCATCAAGACAAACATTCTGATTGAGTTTCAAGAGTATCAGGCTGAAAATGTGGCCTCTAGAGTGCACACTAGTTTTTTCTAAAATTTAGCCCAGTGACCTATTTTTTGACCCTACATGACCCAATTTAAAACTTGTCCGAGATTTTATCAAGATAAACATTCTGACCAAGTTCCATGAGTATCTGACTGAAAATGTGGCCTCTAGAGTGCACACAAGGTAAATGATGACGACGGCACAATGCATACAGCTCGATCATAAAGCTTATCTTGAGCACTTTGTGCTCAGGTGACCTAAAAATAATTTGGCTTTGTATGTCAGATTTTGACATGCATTGAGGAACTTCAGAACTTAAGTTAGATAAAAGAACAACAAGATGGCCATGATGGCCCTAGAGTTGCTCACCTGAGCCTTTTGACCAAACACGATCCATTTCCAATCCCTTCCAAGATTTTATGACAAACATTCTAACAAGCTTTCATAAGCATTTGACTAAACATTTGGCCTCTAGCGTGCACACAAGCTTTTTCTAGAATTTGTCTCATTGACCTACATTTTAGCCCAACATAGCCCATTTTACAATTTGTTGTAGATATCATCAGAACAAAGATTCTGACTCGACATGACCCATTTTAAAACCTGTCTGAGATTTCATCAAGCCAAACATTTTGACCAAGTTTCATGAGTATTGGACAGAAGATGTGGCTTTTAGAGCGGTTTATTAAAGATTTGGCCCAGTGACCTAATTTTCGACCCCAAGTGACCCATTTTCGAACTCGTCCGAGATATCATCAAGACAAACATCCTGACCAACTTTCAAGAGTATTGGACTGAAAACGTGGCCTTTAGAGTGTATACGAGGTTTTGGTAAGATTTGACCTTGTGACCTAGTTTTACATCCACATGCCCTGTCCTTCAACTAGTCCGAGATATCATCAAGACAAACATTCTGACCAAGTTTCATGACTTTGAATTGAAAATGTGGCCTCTAGAACATACAAAGAGTTTTAGACATGCCACTCATTTTCAAACTCATCTCAGATGTCATCAAGCCAAACGCTCTAACCAACTTTCAAGTATTTTGGACAGAAAATGTGGCCTCTAGAATGTGCACAAGATTTTTCTAAGATTTGACCTTGTGACCTAGCTTTTGACTGGACAAGACCAAGTTTCAAACTTGTCCGAGATATCATCAAGAAAAAGATTCTGACCAACTTTCGAAAGTGTCCCTGGCCTCTAGAGTGTACACAAGGCTTTTTTTATGATTTGACCTAGTGATGTAGTTTTTGACCCAACGTGAACGATTTTTAGAACTTATCCGAGGTATTATCTAGACAAACATTTTGACCAAGTTTCATGAGCTTTGGATTGAAATGTGGCCTCTAGAATGTACACAAGGTTTTTCTAGGATTTGGCCTAGTGACCTAGTTTTTGACTGGATGTGACTGATTTTCAAACTCGTCCGAGATATCATCAAGACAAACATTCCAACAAACCTTCAAAAGTTTCGGACTGAAAATGTGGCCTCAAACATGTACACGAAGTTTTTTAAGATTTGACCTAGTGACCTAGTTTTTGACCCGACGTGACCCACTTTAAAACTCGTCCAAGATAATGTGGCCACTAGAGTGTACACAAGGTTTTTTAAAGATCTGACCTAGTGACCTAGTTTTTGAACCGACATAATCCATTTTGAAACTCGTCCAAGATATGATTAAGACAAAGATTCTGACCAACTTTCAAAACTTTCGGACTGAAAATATGGCCTCTAGAGTGTACACAAGGTTTTTTAAAGATCTGACCTAGTGACCTAGTTTTTGAACCGACATAATCCATTTTGAAACTCGTCCAAGATATGATTAAGACAAAGATTCTGACCAACTGTCAAAACTTTTGGACTAAAAATATGGCCTCTGGAGTGTACAAGGTTTATTAAAGATTTGAGCTACTGACCTAGCTTTTGACCCGACGTGACCCACTTTCACACTTGTTCAAGATATTATCAAGACAAACATTTTAACAGTTTCATGAATATCGGACTGAAAATGTGCCCACTAGAGTTTACACAAGCTTTTTGTACGATTTTACGTAGTGACCTAGTTTTGACTGGATGTGATCCATTTTCAAACTCATCCAAAGTATCATCAAGACAAAGTTTCTGACAAACTTTAAAAACTTTCAGACTGAAATTATGGCCTCTATAGTGTACTACAGGTTTTTTTAAGATTTGACCTAGTGACCTAATTTTTGACCTGGCATGACCCATTTTCAAACTCATCCGAGATATCATTAAGACAACCATTTTGACTTTCAAAAGTATTGGACTGAAAATTAGGCCTCTAGAGTGAACACAATTTTATTTCTTTTTTAAGATTTCACCTAGTGACCTAGTTTTTGACCTGGTGTGACCCATTTTCAAACTCGTCCGAGTTTATTATCAAGACAAACATTCTGACCAAGTTTCATTGGTATCAGTCTGAAAATGTGGCCACTAGAGCGTACACAAGGTAAAAGTTGCTAACGGACGACTCGCACAGCACGACGGACGCCGGATACAGCATGATCACTTCGTGGTCAGGTGAGCTAAAAAGGCACTAATCACCCTCACTTTTCCACATGTACATATGTAGTTTGAAAAGGGAGGAAAACTTTTTTCCCAAAAAGAATATTTGTCGATTCTCACTTTCTAGGTTTATGTAAAATACCACTAGAATTTTGCACAACCACCCCGACCCTCGAATCAGACTGTACTTTTCTAAATGAATATATTAATCATGATCTTGACTATGCTATAACCATAAAACATATGTACAATGTATGTGCAATCTGCATATCAAGATGTCCAAAAAACCTAAGCATACTGACTGTGGAAGTATATATGTAGATTCCATGTTATCTATGTTTAACAAGAGGGCCATTGGCCCTAAAGCGCTCACCTGAGTAAAGCAATCTATGGTTGATTAAGCTGAAGAGATCCTGATTTTAATGATGTAAAATGGTATGTGTAAGTGACCTACTTTTTGACCAACTTTACCTACTTTTGAACTTGTCAGAGATATCATCCAGACAAGCATTCTAATAATGTTTCATGCATATCAGGCTGAAAACGTGGCCTCTAGACTGCACACAAGGTTTTTCTAAGATTTAGCCCAGTTACTTACTTTTTGACCCGACATGACCCAATTTCAAACCTTCTCAGATATCATCAAGATAAACATTCTGACCATGTTTAATGAATATCAGGCTGTAAATGATGTTGACCTGGATTACTTTAAATAAAGTAGGCAAAGACTTGTGACTGGAGAGGAAGGCAAAGTTTGCCCAAAAAGCTACAATTTGAATGACATTGGCAGAAGAATAGAGGATTGCAGAACAAAAAATATGGTATCCATTGCCAATTTTGCTTCATACATGATTTTTGGCGATTTCACTGCATCTGCTTAGCAAGACTTGTGACCCAAGAGTGGGGAAATTTGACCCCAGGACTTCACTTATTACAAGTCAAACAGATTAAGTTGCACTCTTAATCTGGTAGCCCTAGGCCTTGTGATTTCAGAGATGAAGATTTTTTTGCAAACTTCTTCTATACAAGCCAACGTAACTTGTAATCTCCAGGACAGGGCAAAGGTTTACCTCAGGGCTTTCAACTACCTAGATAGCAAGATATGGCAACTTAAGTATTATGAATCTAGGCTTCATGGCTAGTGACCCTAGGGCTACAATTTTAATGCTATTTGTAAAGTCCACTAGATGAAGATAACAAGAGGGCCATGATGGCCCTTGAGTCGCTCACCTGAGCCTTTCGACCAAACATGATCCATTTCCAATCCCTTCCGAGATATTATGACAAACAGTCTAACAAGCTTTTATAAGTATTAAACCGAAAATTTGCCCATTTTACAATTTGTTGTAGATATTATCAAAACAAAGATTCTGACCACCTTTCATGAGTATGGGACACAAAATGTGGCCACTAGAATGTACACAAGATTTTTCCAAGATCTGATATGCCGACCTACTTTTTGACCCAATGTGACCCATTTCTATTCTCATCTTATTAATCTTCAATTAAAATATTCTGACAAATTTTCAAACTTGTCTAAGATATCATCAAGACAAACATTCTGATCAACTTTCAAGTGTTTTGGACAGAAAATGTGGCCTCTAGAGTACACAGGGTTTTTAGAACCAAGATTTGACCTAGTAACCTAGTTTTTGCCCTGACGTGACCCATTTTGGAACTCGTCCAAGATATAATCAAGACAAACATTCTGATCAACTTTCAAAAGTTTCGGACGGACATTGTGGCCACTATAATGTCCACAAGGTTTTTTAAGTTTGACCTAGTTTTGACCCAACATGACCCATTTTCAAACTTGTTTGAGATATTATCAAGACAAACATTTTGACCTAGTTTCATGAGTATCAGACTGAAAATGTGGCCACTAGAGCATACACAAGGTTTTTCTAACATTTGACCTAGTGACCTAGTTCTTGACTCGACGTGACTTTTTTTCGAACTCGTTCGAGATATCATCAAGACAAACGTTCTGACCAAGTTTCATGAGAATCAGAGTGAAGATGTGGCCTCTAACGTGTACAGAAGGTAAAAGTTGACAATGGTTGGCACTCACCGCATGATCACAAAAGCTCTTCCTGAACACGTTGTGCTCAGGTGAGCTAAAAACAGTGAACCAGTGGCTTTGGCTTCAGAGAGGACTATTCAAGTTTTTATTAAATAAGCTCCTATACAACTTCTGATGCCCATCGCTGGGGCCAATATTGACCCAAGTGTTCAACTATATTGGTAGAGGTCCACATGTTGATGCTATTGAAGTATTATGGCCCTATCCCTTATGGAAGCAGGATTTTTTCTAGTTTTAATTATATAAGCCTGTACAATACTTGCAATGCTCCACCAAGGCCAATTTTAACAAGGGCATTACTTTTTATGAGCTTTTTAAAAGTTTACAAGATAATGCTAAATAGCAGTAAATAGATCTCTTGTCCTATTGTATGAAACATGAAGATTGCAAAAGGTTTTAATACACATGTATAAGCCTCTGTAAAACTTTTGTATACCCCCCCCCCCCAATTTTCGCCGATCTTGGTTCAAGACCACAACATGATAGTCCATACCAAACACCACAGCTCTAACCCTCTTAGTTTGGAACAAGTACATTAAAAGTTTTCACAAAATAAGCCCATGGTAACCATGCAACCCCTGAGATAGTGCCAATTTTTACCTCAAGGCTACGATTTGAACAACCTTGAGAGAAGTCCACTAGATAAACCTACAGACCAAATTTGGTAGCCACCACAGGCCTTATGGTTTCAGAGACAACCTATGAAGCTTTTATAATTCATCCCATGTAAGACTTGTAACCACAACAGGAAGCAAATTTTGATGGCATGGATACAACTTGAATAATCATGACAGAGATACGCCAGGTGAAGCCAAAATACATTGCCCAAGGCCCTTTGATTTTGGACAAGAAAAAATTTTTTTTTTTAAATACGTCTCAAATCCCATTTGGCGTTTACACTGCCAGGAACAAAGCTGGGCCCCAACAATCGTTTGCTGCAAGATTAGTTGTCTGGTTTGGAAGATGTTTCAAGGAATAATCAACACACAACAATCACTAACCACAATAGCTTAGAAAGAGCATTTTATGCAAAGATGATTTAGAATTTCCAGATTTTATAGTCCTAACAGGATTAGCCTTTACTTTGACCTAATAACCTACCTTGAGCTCAAATGACCCAGTTTCAACCTTCTACCAAGATTTGGTGTGACCAACATTGGAAACCTTTAAATGCCAGAAAAAAAAGATCCAAAATGGATAATCTTATGCCACTTTACCAATCAACTGTGACCTTGACCCTTGAGGAAATAACCTCAATAATACATATCACTTCATCCATCACATCTTATTGAACATGTCTGCCATCAACATTTTTATTTTCAGTCATGCTGACTGACGATACAGAATTGATGTATTTTAAACTTTAACCTTGATATGGTCAACAATGTAGGAATTTTGCAAATAATATACATGTACCAAGAAGTAGACATGGGAACCTCTTGGGCAGAGGTAAGATATAGTCAATACAACCATTATTTGGGATATTTATTCTTGTGTAGCCTTGATCTCTAAGAAGTCTTGCATGTTTCTAAGCAGACAATACAAAATCACAGACATGTAAGTTATTACACAACTGTCCAAGATAACAATTCAGCAGGCTCAATAAAAATAATGCTAAAGCGCCAACCCTACACTTTCCACAACACAAATACATACATATATAACCTATCAAAATTTATCAGTTACGGTCACCACTGAAAATTCATTGTACTGATCATTCATTTGCAACCCGAGATTAAGTCAACTGAAGAAACACAATTTAAGAGATTTAACAAACCTAAATCCAAAATTAGTGGAATTACAACAAATTTAATTAGCATACAATGGGGGAAACTGCACAGATTATGCAGTTCAGCAATATCAATTGAAATCTAATTACTTGAAAAAAAAAACAAGAAACATATCAACACCTGTCCAAATCACAAAAATTCATTAAGCCATGACAAATGGACTAATTTGGCTCTGGTTATTTTTTACCTTTCCACAACAATAAAACTGTTTATTCAAACTGAATCACATTGACCTATATATACTTTGTATGACAACCAGAAATTTGAGAAGAAAGCCTGTCCCTTTGAATCTGGTTCTGAACACAACCATTTACAAACAGATCATCGCACCTCGGTATCACCAATAACAATTTTACACCCTAAAAATTTAAACATATCCAACCACACACAAATCAAACGATGTTTGCCTAAAATCCTTTTTTAACGGAATGCCAAAAGCCACCATACAAGTATGAATGATTTTCAACAACTCGATCCTGATGTCAGAAACTTGAGCCACTCCAAGAGACTCTGAATATTGCCTCGGCCAATTCCACTCAACATTTTCACAGAAGTAGAAGCATTACTGACTGCTTCTCTAACTCAGCCTACATTGTTATAGTGACAGAGTATGGGAAATGCTACTTGTCTTGGGATTGTGTAAGTGTTTGTAGTTTGTCCCATTTATTGCATGGGCTCATAGTTGTAAAACATACCATTATATCTCTAAACTGGTATTTCTGCCGTTTACAATTATTTATTTCCAAATTAAAAAAAATTAAATTACAGCTAATTCAAATAAAAATAATATAAGTTTTTTTTAATAATTTTTTTCCTCTTGTTGCCTCCCTCATTTCCCAAAAAAGAAAATTTATCCAAAACTTTTCTTTATCCAAAGTCATTAAATTAAATGAAGCCAAAAAAATAGTTACATTGCCCATGTCAACATTTTTTTTTTTTCAAAATCCTTTGTTTGCATGTTTTTCTGCAACAGTAATTTGATTGAGACCTTTAGAGATACAGTGGTATTTATAATGTAGTATGTGTTGTATGATACAGAGCAATTGACACTATAAGAGTTAATACCTCACCTACATAAGAATCCAATAACATGGACGCTTGATGATCAATATCATATCACATGTTTGACGAAACCTTTTGTAATTCTTACAGACTGTTATCACCAGAAAAATGATCATAAATAAAATAATCTATTAATTTTTTATAACCACTTGAACACTTGTCTCAGAGGAGCAGCAAGTTTTTTGCAAAAAGAAATCCACTGGCAACTTTGCTGCAATTGCTACAAAGTTGCAATACGCTTGAAAACATGACAACTGAGATCTAACATGCTTCTGAGATATCATTTCTTCTAAGTTCTGTTTAAGTTGGCAAACCTTACTTTGATGACCCCCTTCAATGCCAAGTGCAATTACAGAAACTGTAATTTTTGCACTGAGTGTAAATCCAGGTCAGACTGTAAACAAGTAGCCTGATCTTTTGAGAGATACACAGTGAAAACTTTACACAGCTTAAAAACTTGTTCACATACCAAAAGTTACTTATGAATTATCATTACACAATTGATCTTATTTAAAAAAAAAACTGACTGACCCAGTGAGTCACTCTTTACTTTTTTTTTCAGGGAAATGTCTCGATTAATTTTTGCTTATGTTGCATAAAAGGTCTTTTGCCAACCATTAAGAATTACTTCCTGGAGAGCTCACCAGTACTTATCTGTTATAAGCATGATTCCTAAAGTAAAACCTGTCCAATTAGAACATACTGCAGTTAAGGTTTCAGAGTACTCCAAATAATGCTAAATCAAAGTATCATGGAGGAGAGCTGCTCTGGATATACCATTGAAGACACATCAACAAAGGTTCCTAAATAAATTCATCATAGTCAAATTTGTGGATACCTTTTTTGCTTCATAAAAATAAAAAAAAAGCCTGTGGCAATATTGATTGTGACTTTTTTACATCCTACAGCACTTAATCTGACTCACTTTTTGGGTTTTACTAGGGCTCTTGTCTATGGACACTCAAAGATCTCAGTGCTTTGCAAAAAGGATCAGCATCCTGGGTAATCTACCAGTAAAAAGGGCTGCAGTGGATACCTTTTCTAGGCTCAATACAATCATGAACAGCTCCTGGGGGGAATCTTTATTATCAAAAATTTTGCATACTAAGTCACTACTCTTCTTTATGTAAATTCATCATAGTCAAATTTGTGGATACCTTTTTTGCTTCATAAAAATGAAAAAAAGCCTGTGGCAATATTGACTGTGACTTTTTTACATCCTACAGCACTTAATCTGACTCACTTTAAGTATTTGGCTTGGCAAGAACAATCAAGTTGAAACCTAGGGATGTGACCCCTTCACCCACCTTTTTAAATGAAAGAATCAAACATTGTTTTCAACAGTACACGAGTCACAAGGTGACATCCTGAAAGTATGATTGAATGGTGTTAAATGCCACTTTAAACAGTCTTAACTCCACTAATGCTTTCTTAAGTAGGTTTCCTGGGTTTTACTAGGGCTCTTGTCTATGGACACTCAAAGATCTCAGTGCTTTGCAAAAAGGATCAGCATCCTGGGTAATCTACCAGTAAAAAGGGCTGCAGTGGATACCTTTTCTAGGCTCAATACAATCATAAACAGCTCCTGGGGGAATCTTTATTATCAAAAATTTTGCATACTAAGTCACTACTCTTCTTTATGTATATCTTCCTTAATCTGCAATTTTGAAATGAACAATTTTCTTGTTAAGATCCTGAATAAATCATTCCTAAATTTGGACGGATTTCCGAAGACCTTAACACCTTGGGGTGGTATATAAATATCTGCAGAACACATCGGCAGTGGGTAACTCCTCTTCTGTACAAATCTGATGATAATACGATGTTCTACCAGAGTGGAACCTTTGCAGGATGTATGGTGTTACCACATCTAATCCCTCACATAGTCCATGAATGACATGGCTTGCCTGGCTGCTGACAAATTTCTGCAAAGAACTTAAAAACAAGAACAATTAGTCAGGAAACTGTGACTGAAATGTTAACATGAATCGACATGTGTATCCAAACAAGCTCTTGAGCATTAGAGCACTAGTCAAAGTAATTGAACCATGCTCTGTGAAAATGGGGTTTAATATATCTGCAAAAGGCTGACCCGAGACAAACTTTCTGCATATCAAAGGACCAGTCTATCCCCTGATTCAAATTGGATGTTACATGAAATGAATTTTAAGGATCCATGATTATATGAATACTTTCTTGGTATGATGCATCATAGAGATGTATTAAAACCCTTTTTGCGAGAGCATGGCTCAGATGAATAAATTCAGTCATGGAAAAATAAGTTGTACTTACTTGTGTAAGTAAACTGAGATGTTTCCATACTTTTTTCTCATGACATGTCAATTAAACTCTCTACCAGATGACAATGTCTTAGACTTGTCCAACTTAAAGCATTTGAAGATGACTTATTAAATGTTGCTAAAATGATATAATTTGTCTTTGTTAGAATGAAAAACATAATGGGAAAGGGGAGAAAAGGCTGACTTTGCTGATTGCCAACATATCTCCTTTTCTTACAACGTTTTCAACAGTCTTCTTCCCTCATGGGAACTAAAAACTCTGGGGTTTTTTGGTAAAGGGTTTAAATTATTCTGTCTTTGAATAATCAAATTTGTGAATGGTTCTTAAATGCATTATTTTAAATTCAACCATGGGCAAGTGTTGAAAATATTTTCATTGGAAAAATCATAGCATGATAGTTTAAAAAGTACACTCAATTTAATGTAATAAGTGAAATAATCTACATACAAATACCACCTGCAGCCTGTAATATCTATATCCATACTGCATTACAGTAATCTATCTGAAACTAATCTATATTACACCACAGGAACAGCTTCACACTGGAAAAGCTACAGTATGCAGGGTTTGTTTTTACTAAGAAAGTGATGCCTACAGTCGACGTCTTCCCCTCAGCAAATTTTCCCCAAAAAATGTATTTTTCCACTGACAAATCATTTTTTCCCCAACGAAATCAACCGTCCCTACTGAAAAATACAACTCAAAATTTGTTATGGATCACCATATTAACTTAAACTGACCTAATATGTGTGACCTGTATCAGGTATGGTTTTTCAATATGGTATGTTGCTACACTGATGAAATATACTACCTTTGGAAATGGATGTTTATAATTCAAAACTGCAGTTACAATATATACCCATATCTATATACCAATATGGTCCCTATCAAAGTGTGAGTAGTATAGTAAGTACTGTGCTAAGATTTAGTTAATAAACCCACTCCCAGATTGAAAGATCGGCTGCAAAAGCGACCAATGTTCTCATTGATTAATGAGTCATCTGCCTTTGAGGTTCATGGAAAGCGTTACTAATCGGCCAATTTCGTACTTTCTATTCATTCTTGCACGAAGTTTTCCGAACATGCCCGCGGTATAATACAAGAAACGCTGGATCCCAGTATTTGGTAATCAACGCTTTCATTGCCTTAACTCTTACGTGGAAACCTGGACAGGGGCGATTGCGCGATTCACGCTAAAATCGCCTAGAATGCCCCAATAATGCTACATAATGCGTGACAAAAAGGGAAAGAAAAGACGAGAAGAGATGCAAAAAAGATTACATAATATTCAACATTTATACACTCGAAGGAAAATGTACAAAATTTTCATGGATGGGAGGTAACCAATGACACTTCCGGAAAACTAGCTTCTCCGAGTTGTTCTATTTTTAAATCACTCTCAGACAAATTCTGCTGAACATGAAAATTCCTATTTCTCTCCACATTCAAGCATTATAAAAACATACTTTTGGGATATTCAGGTTGTATAACCATTATCTTTTGACACTTATCACTGTCTAACCTGGAAAAATCCACAATTATTTTATTTTAATAATTTTGGTAAAAAATATCGAACTTGGGATGCGAACCGATCACAAAACGTAAACGAATAGCAGACGCTTTTTTCCTCGATTGAGTTTCGGATTTTACTTACGCGCGAAGTGACGAAGATTAGCAATCGCTGACTTCTTACTAGATCTAGTTAACTTTTGATGAAGACCTTAGACAAAATTGTCCTTCTCAAGAAACAAACTGGACCTAGATTGAGTCTACAGTAGTTCATACTATGTCACTCTTTCTGCAGTGTTGTAGGCTGATGAACAATCAAGAGTAGGCAATCGGTTGCCAACGATCCTGGGTCAGACAGTGTAATAATTGAAGAATTTGAAAGTACACAATTGGTATCGACATCCTCTGTCCATAGTCAGCTTCTCCTGTTCATGAAACTGAGAGTTCGGTACCTGAGAAATACATGTACTGTTCACAAAACAGTTTAATTCAGTTTCATATGTTTGAGTGTTATTGCAAAGATTAATATCAGTGTTCTATTGATAGTACATATTATTATATTGCAAAGAAATTTCTCGTGATCTGATTGGATAATATGCCCCAAACATATATATCATGTACATGTACACTGGCAAAACCCATGTAAAAGCAGTTTCCCTTTCGGGAGCCCCGTATACATGACTACACTTTCAACACAACATCCAAATTGGCGGCGTCAATCAGTCGATAGGTAAGCAAATTGTGAAGTGTCGAAACTCATACATTGTGCATAACGTTAAAAGGATAACCTAATGGTCGTTTGAGGCAACTAATAGTTGTTTACTTTTGCCAACAAATCATTAAAATGTATAGTTACTTACCTAGAAGTTGTTTAAATCCATGTTTAAATAAAAATATGACAAATGTATATCGCAGTGAAGTCATCAAGATTGTGCACCAAACTGCACGTTTTACCAAGGTTTCAGTGACGTCAGTTCCCAGTGATGTCAGTTTTCATTGAATTGGGGCACTCAGAAGGGAAATTTTATTTCATCAGCGTACTCAATTTTGGAGACCATAAAACAGGGGAATTTCGCTTAGCATACGCTGGAATGGTAATACTTTGCAGTATAATAAATTCGTTGTACAGTCAGGTGGCAGGAGACTTGGAAACTTGTTCACGGCTGTGGCGAATAATGTCGCCACCTCGCCTTCGGCTCGGAGCGACATGATTCACCACAGCCGTGAACAAGTTTTCAAGTCCCCTGTAACCTGACCGTACAACTAATAATGTATAATGTATATCACATAGATGTATAATGATGTACACCAACATATATATCAAGACAGTAAATTTCCCCAAAAATGGCCTTTGTCGCGCCTTTTTTCCCCTTTTGACCAGCGTCCAGCGTCTTCCCCAAACCTTAAAAAAAAGCCCTGGTATGTAATGTGCACAAATATTCCTTCAATATCTGTAAAAATGATAGAATTAGCATTTTTACATACATCTTTGTTAATCTTTGAATGAACAAAAAATGTTCAATGGTAATGGAACTTTCACAAAATAAATTTGTATTTACCAATCTTGCTTCAGTATCATGTACCTGAACCATAACTTCTGTGAATCAACCCTGTCAGAAAAAGCTGTCATGTAAAGATCCATCACTCAAAACACTCTCAGGCAGCTACATGCTATGGTACATCTGGTATAATTATCTAGAAAAGTCTACATATGAGTCCTGCTCTGGCAAAATGATGCATTTTACCATACAAGTCATCTCATGACTATGGATTCACAAAAATCTGTATTGTCCAACAACTGACTGAATATTGAGATAGATTAGTCCTCTGACATGTAGAAAATAAACAAATAGCAGTGTTTCGACCCAGTTCAGTCTGCGCAGGTAGACCTGGGTTGATACTTTTTGTAGATGCAAATGCATTAAATGCCCTTTTCACAAAAATGGCTCATATAATTTATGGCAACTAATAAAAGGATTGTAATCTTATTGCTCTGTTATTGAAATAGATTCTTTTCAGAATGTTTGAGCTTATCATGCTGCAACTCTAATGTAAAATCACAATGCATGGAACCCTCTCATGATGAAACAATCAGTAAATGCCAAAAATAAATACCTGGGTCCTCACAAAGTACAATTCATATGTGAAGCATGAAATAATGTTTAAAACCTAATAATGTATGCCAAATGACAAGTTAATCCTTTACCACACAATCCCAAGTTTATTTTGAGAAAAGGAGAAAATACTGAAAACAACGTTTTCTATCCCTTCAAAGACAAATCTCATCGTTTGAGTCACAGTAAATTTGTCATCTGCAAGTGCTCTTAATTTGGACAAGTCTAAAATTTATTCTTCAGATAAAGAGTTCAGGAATGAATGTTCCAGAATAACTGTGATCTTTCCACAAAACCATCCTATACACAACCTCTGTTAGTGTTGGATGTGACAACTAAAATCTAACTTTATCATGATACTAAACAATATTTCACATACATTATTCTTCCACATTACCACAGTATTTTTCTGTCCTGCCGCTCACTATTTTGGAAAACAAATATCAAACTGAAATTGCACGTAACAGGCAATTCCTTCTCTTGCTAGTACGTTTTCTGGTAGCATTTTCTCCTTTTCCCACAGTGTTTTCTTCCTATTCAAAGTCAAATACTCTCATTTGTGAAGCTTTTGAAGCATTGTTGGTAAATTCCTTCAAAATGGATGAGTCTAAAATTTTGCTGTGTGGTAAAGGGTTAAACAGCTACAAATACTTTCTTGAGGTACCAAAATAAACTTTTGCATTTTACTCTTTACCAAATAACAAATAATTAGACCCCTCCAAACTGAGAGTACTTTTTAGACCACAAATTGAATGTGGTTAAAATGTTGAAATTATTTTAAATAGGATAGAGGACATTGTGGAAAAAGGAGGAAAAGCTGGTTTCCAGCATTTCATCTGAGTTGCTAAAAAGTTGGGATTGTTTGGTAAAGGGTTAAATCTTCTGTTCATAATGACAAAAGAGGACAGCACTGATGGTACAGTTGTTTACAACTGTTTGTATACTGAATTTTATAAAGATCAAAGAAAACTAATCTGGGAATATTCACAAGTCTGAAATAGTTACTACTGTTTTACCATGTTTTAACTAATCTGTTTGATCTATTTGGCAGCACTATTTTTCATTCTACATGGAAGTCTCTCCTTCTTAGGTAGATTTACACACCTGAAAAGAGAAAGAAATAGTTTTTTAACCATAACCATCATGGCAAAAAGCTCAAGTTGGCAAAAAGCTTGATGCAGTATTCAGCAAACTTTAACATCAAAGTCAACCCTTCTGCATCAAATCATATTTATCATTCATGCAATTTTGAATTTCAGTGTCAAGACATTCAAGTGTACAACAAAAACAACAACAGTGCAAGAAAGAAAAGAACAAAAAACAAGAACATAAACAGGGAAAATCGTTGGATGATTATAAAAGAAGGTTAATTGAATTATCAGTAGTTCAGGATGGTCCCAAGTGTACTATGACAGATATCCCAAGTGCGGAAATTTTCTTGGGCCATCTTGTCCAGAGCAGAATAAAAGTTTAAGCCCCATAGTTGAATAATCGGTTTATTCTTGTACAGTAGAGATTTGATACTATATTTAATAAACAATGGGCCAACTCCCCCACCACCCATGACAAAAAAGTCGCCCAGTTTAAACTAGAAGTGGGTTATTATAACCAGAATTATCTAAGCACTTGAAAAGTACACAGAAAAGTACTGGGAAAAAAAATGTGTTATGGGTCCGCATTAGATATGTCACAATGAGGTGATTCTAACTTTTTTAAATACCAACAATATAGGGTCAGCCTTAGTCTGGAGAGAATTTTAGGAAGAACTATGCAAGAAGATACCCCACTTATCTGCAGAATTACTGAAATGGAGCATACCAGGTTCAACAATTTTTTTTTTACTTGAATCCTTAGCATGTAATTCATCTTCATAAATAAATGCTATTAAATTGATGTCTTAAGACTTCTTGACACTTGGTTACTTGCTCTCATGCTGTGCAGGTATCCCTGCCCATCCCCTGCACTGCTTTAACATAGTAAGGTTGTCTTATATTTTTAATTTTCTAAAAGTCATGCAAGTCTTTTCCTTGTGATGAAACAGAAATTTTTAACTCAACCTAATTGTTTTTGGCAGTGTGTGCAGGGCTATGAACCCACTGTTTAACTCTTTATCAAACAATACTGAGTTTTAACAACCCTGAGAATGAAGGCTTTTGAAAACATTATGGGAAAAGGAGAAAATGCTGGTGACCAGCATTTTCTACATATGCCACAATGTTTTCTAACCTTCAGAGAAATATACAAGTATCATTATCTGAAACACATCTAATGCCTTGTCTGAAAATGCTTTCAATTTGGACTAGCCTAAGATTTTGTCATCCAGTAAAGAATGGCAGTCATCATTAAGCTGAAAAGGCAGTTTGAAGTGAATGTGACTGGACAAGATCAAATTGAGATTTCTTTTGTCATGGGTTTTTCATATTTTTTCACTCATCTGTTTTCCATTTTGATTAATTTTCAAAAAGTATTTGTGCAAGTATTTATTATTCTCCGTGATATCAAAATCAGCATAGTACCTTGTGGTTCATTAAATGGAGGCAGTAATTTTAATCAACTATGGGTGCATTTAAAGAAAGTTTTCCTTAGTACACGTAATTTCAAACTAGAGGCCCTTGAAGGGCCTGAAATCGCTCTACTGGCAGTGATTTTGCTTTTTTGCTAGCATACATTATGAATTAATGATGCAAAAAGGAAAAAGACAAAAACACACACAAAAAAAAGCGGGTATGTTCTTGCAACTGGGCTTGAACTCACTAAGACAGCAGACTAAGTAGGCATGGTAAATTGAACACAAAGTGAAAAAAATTGAAGTACAATTTCTTAAAATGAATTGTTTGATAGGGTTTCAGTATGCATGGTATTCAACAATCCTAGCAAATTTCAAAGAAATGTGACTAATAATGTGGACTTTGTTGAGTAAACAATACTAGGACATCAATTAGCTGCTTTTCCTAAACTGATAACTAGATTTTCTTCACCTTAATCAGAGTTCAACCCCTTAATGAACCATATATTCTTTGCAAGTTTCAAAACAATTGGATCAAAAATGCGGACTTCATTGCCTGTATAAGAAATGGTAAGTTTCAACTTTAAATGGCTAGTACTTTTCCCATACAGATTGTCCGATTTTTTTTCCTCAAAATTAATAGTGTTCAAATTGTTGATGATGCAAAGCAACTGTGTAAGTTTCAAGAAAATCCGACCGCAAATGCAGACTTTATCGCGTAAACAAGAAATGGAAATTATCAACTTCAAATGGCTACTTTTCCCATACCGAGTCAGATTTTTTTCAAAATCCATAGGATTTAAGCTATTGATAAGATAAACAAACTCTGAAAGTTTCGCAAAAATCTGACTACATATGCAGACTTTATCATGTAAACAAAAAATGGAAATTTTAAACTTTAAATGGCTACTTTTCCCATACAGATTGTCATATTTTTTTTCAAAATCAACAGGGTTCAAGCTATTTATGAGATAAACAAACTGTGCAAGTTTCACAGAAAATCCGATGACAAATGCAGATTTTATCGCGTAAACATGAAGAAAATAAGGGACGGACTGACAGATGGACAACAGAAACCACACCATGACATAAGCTCTGCTGGCTTTCAGCCAGTAGAGCTAATAACCATGTTTTCTTTTTGAAACAAGTTTTGTTTTCTGGCACAGACAACAAACCAAGTAGATGTAAGGAACCAGCCGAGTTGTGCCTGATGACTAAGTGTTCTGTACAAACTTCCACACTGTGAAGAAAGCTTGGAACCAACTTGAACAATAAAGTATTATCTTATAAATCCCAGATGGTGGCTATCAGATTTCTGATTGTGGATAACAGTTTCATCTTAGTAATATTAGGGTTGCTGTTTCGATTATAATGTAATTCTCAGTATAGATGTTTGAATTACGGTATACATGTATATAGGTATAGTCCATTTGGTTTCTATGAAAACTAACATTTTGATAAAATTCATTCAAATGGAACAATTTCTTCATAATTTCTTTGTTGCAATGTTAGTTATTTACAAAAACCATGCAGAAAATCTAATTTTTCATAACTTTTCATTTTCAATTTCATGCTTTTGACTATTTCACTTTATGGTAATATTTTAGCATTTTTTGGTCTTAGCCACAGAGGAGTGAGGGAAAGTTGGAGAACAGCCATAAACAATAACAAATCATAGTAAAACCATGTGTTTTTGTAGTAATTTCATTCATATTTAGACTCAGTAGTGACTTTATGTACACAACTAGCACTATATAACAATAGAAACAAACCTGTTAATCTCATGTTTACAATTATCACCCCTAAGGGTACAGAAATTGAATTATTTGAGTATGTATATACATTTATAAATTCTTCTCCCATCAAACAGATGGCAATTTTATCAATCTTCCTAACCGAACCGATGTGATACAAATTATCGGTAATTTAGAGAATTGATAATATCATTCCCAAAAGAAAAGAAAGAAGGTATACCTCTTCAGGTCTGTTTCTGTCTTTTCAAGAAATGTTTCTTCAAAGTTGCTCTCTTCAAACAATTGATAAAGTGTCTGTGTAAGGGTAAATGATTGTGAACCTAGTTTTTCAATGTGCTTGGCCTCATATGTAAATGCTTTCAAACTGACCATGGAATAGTATGCTGACCCAAGACCCAATTTCGAACTTGTCCAAGATATCATCAAAACATCCATTCTGACCTCATTTCATGAGTATCAGGCTGGAACTGTGGTCTCTAGAGTGCACACAAGGTTTTTTTCTAAATTTGACCAGGTGCCCTACTTTTAGACCTCATGTGTCTCAATTTCAGACTTGTTTGAGATACCATCAAGACAAAAATTCATGAGTAACTGACTGAAAATGTGGCCTCTAAAGTGCACAAAAGTTTTTCTAAGATTTGACCCTGTGACCTACTTTTTACCAAACATGAACCAGTTTTAAACATGTCCGAGACATCATCATACAAACAATCTGACCAAGTTTCAAGAGTATCAGGCTGAAAATGTAGCTTCTAAAAATGCACACAAAGTAAATGTTGACGACACCAAGGAGCACCACCGACAGCATAATCACAAAAGCTCATCCTGAGCACACCATAGCAAGTTCATAAATCTTTCTAGCTGAGATGTAATACATCATTATGGATCTATATTTTAGGGAACTGATATATTCTTCCCCAAAGAAAACAAGGAAGGTATATCTGTCAAGGTCAATTTCTATGTTACCGGGAATGTTTCTTGAGAGTGGTTTTATTCAAATAACTGAAAATGTGTCTGTGTATTGAGTGTAAGGATATGTTGTCATGAACCTAGTTTTTGAATATGCTTGGCCTCATATGTAAATGATTTCGAATTAACCATGGGATAGTATGCTGTTCTATTTGCTGCACTCTCTACACCATTTTCAGATGTCAAAATTAACATAGAGTTTAATGGACAAAATCATTACAATAAAATTCTAAATTCTTAAAGTATTTTTTCTCTCATAACATTTGTAAAATAATTAGGTAGGTACAAAAAAACTTCCAAAAACAAATTTTAGATGTAATGATTTTGAGCCAAATGTTAAATTTTATACATGTACCAACCAAACAGACTAGCACTATAAGGTGAATATTTTATGAGTATTCTTGATATTCCTAGTATTCTTGATATTCCAGTAGACCACGATGCAACGACCAAATGTGACATCCGGTTTTGAGCCACAATCTTTATACAGACATTAAAAACAGCTCACATCAGCAAAATCAAAAGGCCAATAAAAAAGTAAGAAACTCACTTCTGTCAATGTCATTAATAAAACCTTTAACATTTGGTGCAATAAATTGTCATTACTAGTAGCATGAATGATAAAAGCATACCAAAGTGAGTGCACTAAAAAGTGGGTAACTGTAATATTTTCTCTCTGCATCAGTTTGAAAATAGCACAATTCTAATTGTTAAAATGGCTACAATAGCACTCCGATGTTTTTGTAAGGAATTGGGTGAATCTAATACAATATTTACCATGTTGTAAATTGATTAAAATCACTTATTTTGCACACTTTTAGATTCGTTCTAGCAAGGTTCGTACCACTGCTGTCAAACTTATTGGTGAAGACAGAGATCACTTAGAGTGACGTTGACATACTTAATATTAGTTTTGATTATATAAATTGGTTATGTTAGCCTATATAATAATCTATTAATTTTTTTATGTACTGTTTTTAGCTTGTTGCAGGTTGGAGGTTCTGGGCTTATTCATCCCTAGGCTTGTTCACCTCTAGTCTTGCCATGTCTGGGACTGCTTCCCCAGGCTCTCTGGGTTACCAGGGTTAGCTCCAGCATACACTAACTATTCAAACATTTAACAATGCTCAAAATTAGGCCATAAATGTCATGGTCAGCCCATTATCTAAACAGCCATTAGCCCTGAAACGATCACCTGAGTAAAGTCATCTATAAAGCTGAAGAGATCCTGATTTTAATGATGTAAAACGCATGTGTAAGTGATGTATTTTTTGACCAACTTGACCTACTGTTGAACTTGTCAAGGTATCATGGAGATAATGTTTCATGCGTATCAGACTTAATGTGGTCTTAGACAGCACACAAGATTTTAGTAAGATTTGGCCCAGTGACTTACTTTTTGACCTTTTGTGGCCATTTTCAAACTTATCTGAGATTTCAAAAAGACAACCTATCTAACCTAGTTTCATGCATATCAGGCAGAAAATGTGGCCTCTAGACTGCACACAAGATTTTTCTCAATATATCATCAAGACAAACATTCTGACCAATTTTCAAGAGTATCAGTCTGAAAATATGGCTATTAGAGTGCAAACAAGGTTTTTCTAAGATTTGGCCCAGTGACCTACTTTTTGATCTGTTGCGACCAAATTTCATATTTCGTGAGATTTCAAAAAGACAACCTGTCTGACCAAGTTTAATGAGTATCAGGCTGAAAATGTGACCTCTAAAGTGTACAAGTTTTTCCCGAGATTTGACCCTGTGACTTACCTTTTGACCCAACGTGACCATGTTTCAAACTTGTTCAAGAAATAATCAAGACAAACATTTTGACTGAGTTCATGAATATCAGGCTGGAAATGTGGTCTCTAGAATGCAAAAAAGGTTTTTCTCAGAATTTGCCCAGTGACCTAATATTTGACCAGACATGACCCTATTTCAAATCTGAAAAAAAAAAAAAAAAAAAAAAAAAAATCTGAACAAGTTTCATGAGTATCAGGCTGAAAATGTGGCCTCTTGAGTGCAAACAAAGATTTTCCAAGATTTAGCCCAGTGATCTACTTTTTAACCCAACATTACCAAATTTCAAACTTGTCTCAGATATCATCAAGTAAAACATTCTCACCAAGTTTGATGAATATCAGACTGACAATGTGGCCTCTAGAGTGCACACAAGGTTTTTCTAAGATTTGACCATGTGACCTTTTTTTTCCTGACAGAACCTATTTTTGAACTTATCTGAGATATCATTAAGACTAACATTCTGAACTAGTTCAGGCTGAAAATGTTGCCTCTATAGTGCACACAAGGTTTTTCTAACATTTAGCCCAGTAACCTACTTTTTGACCCCCATAATCCATTTTTGAACTTGTTCAATATATCTTCAAGACAAACTATCTGACCAATTTTCAAGAGTATCAGGCTGAAAATATGGCCACTAGAGTGCAGACAAGGTTTTACTAAGATTTAGCCCTGTGAATTATTATGTACTTTTTGACCAGTTATAATCCAATTTCAAACTTTTCCGTGACATCATCAAGACAAACATTCTGACCGATTTTCAAGAGTTTCAAGCTGAAAATATGGCCTCAAGAGTGCACACAAGGTTTTTCTAAGATTTAGCCAGTGACCTACTTATTGACCTAACATGACCCATTTTCAAACTTGTCCAATATATCATCAAGACATTCAACCAAGTTTAAAGAGTATCCGGCTGAAAATATGGCCTCTAGAGTGCACACAGCTTCTCTAAGATTTAGCCCTGCGACCTACTTTTTGACTCCATGTGACCCAATATCGAACTTGTCGGAGATATCATCAAGACAAACATTCTGACCAAGTTTCATGAGTAACTGACTGAAAATGTGGCCTCTAGATTGCACACAAGGTAAATGTCTGGTCACCTGGACTACACACGGTGGACACTGCAAGATCACAAAAGCTCAGCTTGAGCATTTTGTGCTCAGGTGAGCTTAAAATATATTGTTGAAAATTCAGACATGTTCTGCAGGTCTCTGAAGACCTGTCCCCCCTCCCTCTTTGACACAAGACGGCAATAGGACTAAAAGCACTCACTTAAGTAAACTTATCTAGGGTTGATAAAGCTGCAGAGATTCTACTCATGATGATGTAAAACACATGAGATTCAGTGAACTATTTTTTGACAAGAAACGACTCAATTTCAAACTTGTCCCAGATATCAACAAGACAAACATTCTGACCAAGTTTCTAGAGAATCAGGCTGAAATGTAGCCTCTACACTACAAGGTTTTTTCTAAGATTTGGCTAGTGACCTACTTTTTGACCCAAGATGACCCAAATTCAATTTTGTATGAGATATCAGCAAGACAAACACTCTGAACTATTTTCATGAGTATGAGGCTGAAAATGTGGCCTCTTGAGTGCACACAAGGTTTCTCTTAGATTCGGTAGTGACCTACTTTTTGACCAGCCATGTCCCCAATTCAATCTTATCTAAGATATTTACAAGACAAATATTCTGATCAAGTTTCATGAGTATCAGGCTGAAAATGTGGCCTCTAGATTGCACATCAGGTTTTTCTAAAATTTGGCCAAGTGACCTACTTTTTGACCTGACGTGAGCCAATCTCAAACATGTCTGAGATATCATCAACACAAATACTCTGACCTAGTTTCATGAGTATCAAGCAATAATACCTCTAGTATGCACATAAGGTTTTCCTAAGATTTGGCCAAGTGACCTACTTTTTCACCCAAGGTGACAAAATTTCAACATTCTCTGAGAAATCATCAAGACAAACATGTTGACCTAGTTTCATGAGTATCAGGCTGAAAATGTGACCTGTAGTGTGCACACATGGTTTTTCTTTTGGTCCAGTGACCTACTTTTTGACCAGATATAAGCCAATTTTGAACGTGTCAAAGATATCATCAAGACAAACATTGATTCTGACCAAGTTTCAAGAGTTCAAATTTGTGTAAGATATCAGCAAGACATGAAGACAAACCCTCTAACCTAGTAGTTTTATGAGCATCAGGCTAAAAATGTGGCCTCTAGAGTGCACAGAAGGTTTTTCTAAAATTTTGCCCGTTGATCTACTTTTTGAAATGAAGTGAACATATCAAACTCACTGGAGATATCACTAAGACAAACATTCTGACCAGGTGTCATGAGTATCAGACTGAAAATGTGGCTTCTAGAAGGCACAAAAGGTTTTTCTAAGATTTAGCCAAGTTACCTAATTTTTGACCCACTGTGACCCAATTTCAAACTTGTACTATATATCAAGAAAAACCGAGTTTCAAGAGTACCCGGTAACAAAGAGAAAATGTTGCTTCTAGAAGGCACGCAGGGTTTTTCTAAGATTTTGCAGAGTGACCTACTTTTTGACCAAATGTGACCAAATTTAAAACATGTACCAGACACCATTCTGACCAAGTTTTATGAGCATCAGACTCAAAATGTGGTCACTCGAGTACACACAAGGTTTTTCTAAGATTTTGCCAGGTGACATACTTTTTTATCTGACATGACCAAATTTCATACTTGTGAAGTGGTCCGAGATATCGAGACAAACATTCAGACCAGGTTTCATGAGCATCAGACTCAAAATATGGCCTCTAGAGTGCACACAAGGTTTTTCTGAAGATATGACCTGGTGACCTACTTTTTGCCCAACATGACCCGATTTCAAAATTGTCCGAGATATTATCAAGACAAACATTTTACTGAGCTTAATGAGTATCAGGCTGAAACTGTGGCTTTTAGTGACACAGGTATTGTTGATGCCTGGACGACGTTAGACAGACAACGCACACAGTACCATCACAAAAGCTCACCTTGAGCACTTTGTGCTTGGATGAGCTTAAAACATTAAAAATAATTACACATTAGATCTCTGTCCAGAAGAAAATGTTGCAAATTGAAACATTCTGAATTAATCTGTCTTGCGATTTTTTCTTTTCAGTCGGTCTGCATGCCAGCTTATTCAGAGTCTGAATTTATTCTGGTCATATTCTGGACAAAAAGTAATCGCAGCCCATTTTGTAACTGACAAATTGTAGTTTAGGGTATTATACGCAATAAAGGTATGAAAAACAAATCGACAAAAAGTGACAAACATCATCATCAGATTTTATGGCATTTGAGTCTTATATTATTTTCTTTGGTGTAGATGAATGTGCTTGCTTTTGGCCTACTTTTAGGTACCGATAACAAATGAATAAACAGAAATATTTGATTGGGAAAAAATGGAGACATGTATATTTTACAGGCCCCTGCCTATTTGCTGGCAAATTTACGCCGTCTATCTTTTTTAAAGATATTTGTCTGTATTGGACTATTCAAATATAATTAGCCTGAAAATATATTCCACTCGACGGTTTATATTTTTGATGGCTTGCATAGAACAATTTTTATTGCAATCATGTTTAGGTTTGCTAAGGAAACTCCACATCAGCCCGGATTTTAATACAACCGCAGTTGCTTTCTCTTCTCATTTACTGGGAATCTATAGAAAGAAACCTGTTTTCCAACCCTTTTAAATCTATTTCGAGAGTTCAAACAACCTATAACGCAACATAAATCAACAGACAAGCCCTTTAATTCTACTTCAGGAGTAACATGGGCGATTGTACACATTTTGTTATTTTGTTGAAAATGGATGTCACATTTGGAACAAAGTATAAATGGTCTACTAGAATAAAACAAATTCAGCAGATTAAACTCTTCTGTGTCAAAGACTTGGTGAATGACTGGAAAATTTTTCCAGACAGTAGGTCTGACAGGCTAAAAAATTTTGCTAGACCAAATCAAAATCTGCCACACTGAAAAACACCCCACCAAATAAATTTTGTGGCTCATGAAACTTGGATATGTGGCTCGAACAGTGAAAAACTGTGACAGACTAACAACACCAAAATAAAAAAAAAAATCAAATTAAATGTAGCTCAAATCCTGGAACTTGTCTGTAAAAGGGTAGAAAACATTTTTTGGAAAAGGAGAAAAAGGCCAACATTTTCACCTTTTCCCACAACATTTTCAAAAGCTATGTGTTTCATGGTCATTGAAAGTCAGGATTGTATGGAAAAGAGTTGTATGGTTAAGGATTAATCAGTTGTACATTCATCATAGCTGTGTCTTATACATTTCATTGAATAAAAGATCTACTTTGTTCTTTAATTCTTTACCAAACTAAAAAATTTTGGAATCTACCAAACTGTAAGTATTTGCACATGATAGATCTAACGTAGCTCAAATGAAAATTTCTGTCTTTGATAAAGTAGAAAACATTGTGGGAAAAGGAGACTTACCTCACAGTGTTCTCAGAGGCGTTCTCTTTTAGGATTATTACAACTTGGGATAGCGTGGTAAAAGATTAAAGCTTCATAATCTATTTATAGATATAATTCCAAATAATTAAAAAATAATTAATTATTTTCCTGTGTTACGGGAGACCACACCTTCATGCTGATTTAAATACAATACCTAACAAACTGCGTTAGGGAGAATTCTCTTTAGCTCAGTGGTTATGGTGTTAGTCTTTTAAACCTCAAAAAACGACGATATTTGTCTGTACGGGTTCGAATCCCACCAGGTGCGATTTGTATTTGAGCTATGCATTTATTGCGAACTTTCATGTTCGTAAGATGGGGGCCTTGTCCGGGATTGGCCATTGTGCCATTAATCTCATTTGTTGTCCAAAAACGGACTTTTTGCCTAATAAGGCTTTGAGTCATCAATAAATGATGACTTTAAGGGGGGGGGGGGGGTTACGGGAGACCACTCCTTCTCCTTCATGCATGGCTTCATCCCGATTTAAATACAATACCTAACAACTGCGTTAGGGAAAATTCTCTTTAGATCTGTGGTTATGGTGTTGGTCTTTTAAACCTCGAAAAACGACGATATTTGTTTGCAAGGGTTCGAATCCCGCCAGGTGCGGTTTGTATTTGAGCTATGCATTTGTTGTGAACTTTCATGTTCGTAAGACCTGAAAATAATTGTATTTAATCAATTGCTTTTATAAAAAGTTAGTAATTATATCTGCAATTTAATTGAAACATTTCTGTTTTAATTGTAATTAATTACTTTTTAAAATAATTGAACCCAGGTCTGCCAGAGAGATTTTAGTACACAATTATTTTTTTTATACATGTATGTATCTGTGTAAATCTACATGTACGGGACGATAATTGCCTACTTCAGTCTTATCGTTTTTATCAAACAAAAGAATGACACAAGCAGACTTTAAACTATCTGGTACACTACCCTGGATTAAAGATACATGTAGATTGATTAATGTGTGATAGGGGATAAGCTATAATAGGGGCAGCGTCCTTGACAAGCCGTGAAGCGATACCATCAAGTCCAGTAGCTTTCTTTGAGCTTAAAATTTTTCAGGTATTTAAACACCTTATTCTCGAAAACAGGTGGAAGAAGATTCAGACCCAAGATTCTGCTCAATGCAAAAAGTGGAGAAGATTCGGACCCAAGAAGATTCCGCCAAAATAAGAGAAGATTCAGACCAATTGAGAAGAAGATTTGTCCCCAATTTTTTATTATGTTCATTGAGTTGATATTGTTGTTTTCACTTACTGTTGCGACTTGCGTAACAATTGAAGATTCACCTTCAAATAACTTGAAAATACAGTTATGTTACTGAAACTGCTTTTCTCATACATTGATGGTAATTATGCATACCATGGTCATTAAAGACTTGTAATTGTTTTGATTAATTTTGTGACTGATTTCATCTTAGTATTGCACATAAATTTAATTTTTCCTGTTGCTTTAGTGGTTTAAATCTGTTGCAAACCTGCAGACATTTTTGTTTTCTTATTGTTACGGGAGACCACTCCTTCATGCATGGCTTCATCCTGATTTAAATACAATACCTAACAACTGCGTTAGGGAGAATTCTCTTTAGCTCAGTGGTCATGGTGTTGGCCTTTCGTCTGGGCGTTCTAGGTTTGAATCCTGCCCGGTCCCTGTATTTCTGCTATGCATTTGTTCATTTGTTTCTTTGTTACGGACTTTGTTCGTAAGATTATTTCCATTTAGATTGTGATTATTTGTGAATTATTTATCTGGATTGACTAGTTACGAAACAATCTCTGTTATAAAAAAAAATAAGTTTTGTGTTTTTATTTGTATGTGTGTTTGTTTTAGTTCAACTTTGATCTTTGATATAATAATGCAAGGGGTAGTATGGGATATAGTGAAAAACACTTTAGTTCAACTCTTTACTAAGCTT
This sequence comes from Hippopus hippopus, assembly GCA_946811185.2. Lineage (NCBI taxonomy): Eukaryota > Metazoa > Mollusca > Bivalvia > Cardiida > Cardiidae > Hippopus > Hippopus hippopus. The sequence goes on along the minus strand of OX328098.1, from coordinate 40,598,541 downwards.
CAGTACTAAATTAATCTTCAAACAGGGCTCCCGCTGTCGATCGCCAGTGTCGCCAAATGCGAAAATTAAGAAAAAATGGCACCAAAAATGAAGCACTGGCGAATGTACTGGCGACAAGTAAATGCCTATAAATAATTCTTACAAGATCTTAACTCCCACTAAAACAATATGTTTCAAGTGTGAAGGATGCCCGCGTTACTGTTTATCACACCTAATCAATTATTAACAGTTTTGTCTAATTACACACCAGACTTGCATACACACCACATAAAGCTAATCAGTCAAATGTCGATTTCGCCACGCCCCGTTGTGCACACAAAAATTTCGAACCAATCAGAAACCAGATACAAGATTTAGTTACCGCCCATAATTTCTAAGGCCACGCCTTGATTCTGCCTTACCTGGTAAGCATCCTCTCACTGGTTAGCATTTTATTGCGTGTACTTATCAATGTCATTAGTGAAAAACGTGTTAATGGTATTGATCCGCTTGTCTAGCGTAAAATGACAGATTTTGAGTTGCTGCCACCCTTAATGAAAATTTTATATCAAATCATGTGGAAACCATTTTCCGAAAATTAACGGACATGAAAAATGGATCGTCGCAAAAAACGTGAAAACCCATGACACAACAAATTGTCAGTTGACGTTGTCCGATCAGAAGCACTTCAGACTGTCTTTCTGGCTTTGATAATGACTTCAAACAGTAAATTTACCCAAATATATGTATAAAACAATAAGTGGGTGCTAAAATACATGTCTAATAATGAGGAAAAAACTCGAGTGATTTTATGACATGAAAATGTTGAATAGTAGGGGGGGTGGGGGCGCACTTTGTAGGCTACTTCGTCTTACAGTGATAGCACTGGAACAAGTGCCAGAGAAGGTATAGGACACTCATACAGAGAGAAAAGACCAGAATAAAAGGACTCTTTAACAAAATTAGTATTTTTTAAGATAAAAAGAAATGATTTATTAAACCCTTTACCACACAATCCCAAATTTCATCTTTAATTTCATTAAAACTCAAGGAATTCTAACAGATTGCAGCTTTAGAAATACAGCGCTGTATTACTGTTCAAATACAACTTCTGTGTCCCTGTAGCTCACAACCTTGAAAACCCTTGGGGATAAAGGAACATAAGTAAGCATGTACAGTATTATAGTTAGCAATGGATTTAGTAGCTTTAACATGGGCCAATAAACTCAAGTGTCTAATGTACTATGTGGCTACCTCAGTTGGCTCCTACTGGCCCCAATTTTTTTGAGCTGGCCAATTTGATGGCACAAAAATTAAAATTTGCAGGGGAAGCCCTGCTTCAAATGATTTTTCATCTGGACTGCAACTAAGGCTCATGTCAAGGAATACCATGTAAAGGTAAATATCAAGATTGGTTAATTCTTCACAACACAATCCAGAGTTTTTAAAATGACCCTGAGCAAAAGAACTTGTGAAACATTGACGGTAGAGGAGAAAATACTAGTAACCAACATTTTCTTCTTTTCCCACAATGTTATCTACACTTTTAGAGACAAATTGCATCATTTGAACCACATTTAATCTGTCGTCTACAATTTGGAAAAGTCTAAAATTTTCTCGTCTAATAAAGAGTTAACTCTTTACCAAACAACATTATTTTAGACTAGTCCAAATTGGAAGCATTTGCAGACGACAAAATTAATTCGACTCAAAAACTGAAATTTGTTTTGGGAAGGGTAGAAAACATTGTGGGAAAAGGAGAAAGTGCTGGTTACCAGCATTTTCTCCTTTTCCCACAATGTTTTCAGAGGCTTCTTTCTCAGGGTCGTGAAAATCCGGATTGTTTGGTAAAGGGTTAAAAGGGCGTGTAGGAGAAATTAATCTGAGATTAAGCATAAAAGATAATGGGTAGAGATCAAGGTTCAAATTTAACGGTCGCAAACTCGCAAAATGCGAGCTGAAATGAAAAAATGCGAGTGCCAAATTCTAGCACTCGAAATAATTTGCGAGTGCGCCGGAAAATGGGCAAACCTACCGCTTAAAAATCTGAATTAATCCATAAATGTGATCGTTTTTCGTGTACACTGAATTGCCGTATGTGGTGTAGAACTATCCTTTGAGAGTATCACTGACCACTTGATCGGTATTCGTAGAGACGCTTGTTGCAATATTGTAAATACATGTATCCGATATTTAAAGCGCGTAGACGATTCTGACGTTTATACGTCTGCATTGCCTCGCTGAGAGTATGGAGCAGAAAATATCCAGTTTTTTCGGCAATAGGCCGGATTCCGTGACATCGCCGGAATATTTATTTAATATAAATTAATGATCAAACAGTTTGTCCGAACAAAGGGTATTTCTTTGCCATGCAGAATGTGTAGAGTCTGAGCTATAATATTGTATGAGCAAACAGAGGAGACCCACTCAACGATATTAGACTCTCCCAAATTGAAAGCGTCTGCATTTGGTACAAAGGAAAGTTAATTCTCTAATAACGTAGAAAACATTGTGGGAAATGGAGAAATTGCTCATTATGAGCAATTTCTCCTTTTGCCACAATGTTTTCATAAGTTTCTCATTTCAGAGTCATTAAAACACGGGACTGAGTGGCAATGGGTTAAAATATTGCTAGTACAAAATTGATTTTGGCTAGTAGAAAAAATGGTCACTAGCAAATTTTTGCTAGTTGAAAAAAAAGTTAAATTTGACCCCTGGAGATACTACAGAATAGTGTTCATCACACCTTGATCTTATCTGGCTTCTATAGCCAACACCGTCTAGAGCTATAAAATTTATCTGAGAAAAACTAATTTATTACAACCTTAATAATCTCAAAACAAGTTTCAAAGGTTGAAAAAAAAAAAATGAACACTGAAATTTAAATGATAAGAAATATGATAAGCAATAATACAATGTAGCCTATGTGTTACTTTTATGGTTATATATGTAACCTTTGATCCGGTCCGACGAATCAACAAAATACCACCGAAACACTGAAATACCCGTATTTTTTATTGTTGGGTTCAAATAACTGACAAAGTATGCAGGATTTTTTTCTTTCTTTTCTTTTTCAGAAAACATACTTAATCAGAGTATTAATCAGTAGTGAGAAGAGTGACGCTGTTAGTATACACTGATCTTTGATTTACGTTGAGAACAACCACCGAAACACTCGCGTGCCTGACCTGTTACACACCGAAATACCCGATCTCGATGATGACAATCTAGACCTAAGATCTATCAATTTGAAATTATCGCTTATATTTCTTTTGAATGATAAACACACACATAAGAGAGCACTAATCCACTTTATTTGCGAAATAAGTAGACGGTGAGACCCAAATCAGACATTACATGATGTAAGTCTCTGATCTGACAAACACACAAGTTTCTCGGCACGTTCTGTTCTCTTCTGTTCTGTTAAAGTGAAGCGATCATAAATGTTCGGCTAACATATTCAAATTTGTTTGATATGTAGGTTTGTCCTTGTTATTTTTAAAGTAATATGGTTATATTTATAATCTTATCGGCGAAATTGTAATTGTCTTACCAATTTACGCCTGGTGCCGTGCTAACTAAACATTCGAAATGGCTGCCGGTTTTCTAATTTGGTGACGTTTTATCTCATATTTTCCAACTTAAAAATGGAAAGCTATTTTTCTAGCATACTTATGGATAAATTTCAGACACATCAATCTTGTACAAAAACAACTGAAGGGAGATTGCGGAGGTATAGTCCCTGAATTGACCAATTTTAGTACGTGGAGCGGGTATTTCGGTGGACATTTACAGCACGGTAGGCTATTCCCGTGCACATTCTTCATGGCGGGCCTCAATAACATGTTGCTATTTTGACATTAGGTTTAACACTAACCCTCCTTCATAAATGAAATTACAATTTGGTCAAAAACCACAACTTCAGTTATCGTAATAACTAAAAAAATACGGGTATTTTGGTGTTTCGTTGGTATTTCGGTGATTCGTCGGACCCCCTTTAATCCATTTAACACTTCGGCCAAATCTTCTTAAAAGTGGGATAAAAGTTATACACTTTTAGCCGTTCATAAATGGCAAGAATGGAACACGCTAATGATCATAATGTTCTGCAGAACTTATATTAAGGATTAAGATCACCATGATTTTATAAAAACTAATTCTCTTTGTATGGATAGTTTGCTAGAATACGATAAAACAATGTGGCTGAATCTTCTCAACCTCGGGGCTGAATCTCCTCGAAAGTCACTGGTCGGCGTTGAGCCAAATGTACTTGGGTCCGAATCTTCTGACATCCCTCGGAAACTAAGGTAAAGCTTAAGTTATCAGGTTTAACACCTTTGGATGAGTAAAATCTAAAGATGAAACTTTGGCCAAAGTTTTTAACACTTTCGGGTAATTTTTTCAAAAGTTTGGCTGCTACAGATGTATAGAAAGTGTTAAACTTACCAGCCATTTTCAGTTTATCAAAACACACTTCACCATCAATATTCAAGCCAACAAAACATGAAGTTGTCCATATGTGTTGATTATCTTTTATGTAAATAAAACTGTTAAATAACAACTTGCTTGTAACACCTGATTAGTCCTGACTAAAAAAACATAGCCCATAATTGAATGTAACTAGGGGTTGAAAACATGCTTCTATTTTAAGAATTAACAAGAGGGCCATGATGGCCCTGTATCACTCCACTGGCTTTTTAACCCTTTACCACACAAATCGAAGTGTTAATGACCCTGAAAGAGAAGGCTATCAAAAACATCGTGGGAAATGGACAACATGTTGTCAGCCAGTATTTTCTCCTTTTCTCACAAGCTTTCCTAACCTATCAAAGACAAAAATAGTCATTTAAGCTACATTCAATTTGTCTTTTTGCAATGGCTTTAAACTTGGTACAGTAAAAAAAAAATTGTCATTTCTTAAAGAGTAAAATTAACATATCATGCGCTTAATTGGCATTGACAGAGACATACAGCATAAAAAGTCTGTATGGTAATAAACTTACTTTGAAAACATAACCTGCCAAACAAAAAGAGACATATCTTTTTAAATGCAAAGATAATGTCAGTGAATACAAGCAGGTTTATTCATTAGCATGACAGGTAAAGTTCTGAAAAAATTTGAGTGATAGAAACCTTACTTAAAATTAAACATTCCATTCATGTGAGCATAATTATTAGCATCAAAATAAATCACTCTCCCTTAAAACAGAACATTTCCTCTCCAAAAAACTTGAATACCAAACTCCAATAATGTATAACTGCAGTTTGATAATCAAGGGAGGTAAATAGTAACAAACTTTATCTTGTAAAACAGGAGTTACTTCCCTTGGTTACTATTTCAAATTACAGTCACTATATAAGCCAATGTTAAACTTGTGATCCCCAGGGCAGAGCCAATTTTGACCCCAGGGCTACAATATGAAGAAACTTGATAACGGTCCATTAGATAAAGCTACATGCCAAATTTGGTAGCCCTGGGCCTTATGATTTCAGACAAAAAGATTTTCAAAGATGTTCAATATTTTTCAGTTTTGTTGCCATGGCAAGCAGAGTTTTTGAAGGAATCAAATTCTTTCAAGAAATTCTAAAGAGGACCATGGCAGGATCATTTCTGTGAAGTTTCATCAAATTTGGATGGGTAATTTCAGAGAAGTAGTTTGAAAAAAAAGTTAATGCACACATGCACGGACGGACACACGCACGGACGGACAAACGCACAGACAGACGACGGACCATGACATAAGCCCGCTGGCCTTCGGCCAGTGGAACTAAAAACAAATTAAGGTAAAATACATGCCTCGTTTTACTTTTATCTAACACTGAAAACGATACAAAGAAAATTTTATTTTGGGTATGTTTTGACTTATTTTTTGGGTATGTTTTGGTTTGGGTTAATTGGTTTACAGTCAAAACACACCCAAACCAAAACATACCCAAGTCAAATCGTACCAAAGATATAGTCAAAACGTCACAAGTGAAGTCAAGACGTACCCAAGTGAAGTCAAAACGTACCCAAGTTGAGTCAGAACGTACCCAATGTGAAGTTAAAATATACCCATGATTTATATAGTGTTTTTATCTTTCATCTTTGTATAAGGCAATATAAATTGTTGTAATCACCAAGTTGATAATTTATAATGCTGCCTTATTTTAGAAGTGCCTTACATGATTAAAACAAATGTGGAAACATATTACATAGCTAAGTAGATCAATTGTTTCATGATACACATAGCTGTGTTTTTTTTTTTATAATGATTGATATTAATAAAAAAAAAAAACCACGAGATATTTAAAAATCTTTATCCGTCATTACTTACAGAGGATTTATTTTATCCATAAAAACTTTCACAAATATCTACACACTTGAAGAAATAAGATATACATAATACATTGTTTGAATAGCAGAGGTGCAATTTGCACACTGAAAAAGAGTGTAACAAACTTGGAGCAGTGAACAAATTAATTATTCACATGGTCTTTAATCACTTGACTGCATTGCATGGTAATAAATTTAATTGTATTAATATTTTTTATGATTAAGGCTTTATTGATTAAGAGACAGTTCACTCTGAAATTTAATTACATGAAATCCGATGATTAACAAAAGGGTTTGATTTTCAAAATTCAGTAACTGATCTGCTGGAAACTTTTTTCTCATATTTTCCTTTTCTACCCTTTAGCAGCTCCTGTTTCTAACATTTTTATATGCCCGTCGAAGACGGGACGTATTATGGGATCACCCATGGCGTAGGGGCGTCTGGGCGGGCGGAGTCCAGTTCTTTGTCCGGAGCATAACTTTGTCGTCTCCAGTCCGATTGACTCGAAACTTGGCATTTATGTTCGTTGCAATAATAGGAAGTGCAGTACGAAAGAACTATAACTCTACCTCGTGCTGTCTTTGAGTTATTTCCCTTTGATCGTCATTTTTACAGCATTTTCTGCTTGTCTGGAATATAATTGTCATCTCTAGTCTGAACACCTTCAAATTTGGTATGCATGATTGTTGAAAAATTACGGAGTGCACTGCACAAGAACCGTAACTCTTCCTAGCATGAATTTTGAGTTATTCCCCCTTTGATCTTCATTTTGATAGCATTTCTTGCTTGTCCGGAGCATAACTTTGTCATCTTAAGTAGGAATGACTTGAAATATGGTATGCTTATTTGTTACAATATTTGGAAGTGCAGTGCGCACGAATTGTAACTCTACCTCGTGCTGTCTGAGTTATTTCCCTTTGATTGTCATTTTTACAGCGTTTAGTGCTTGTCCCGAATATAACTTTGTCATCTCACGTCAGAACGACTTAAACTTGGTATGCATGTTTGTTGCAATATTACGGAGTATAGTGCGCAAGAACAGTAACTCTACCTAGCGCGGATTTTGAGTAATTCCACTTTGATCTTCATTTTTACAGTATTTCTTGCTTGTCCGGAACGGAACTTTGTCGACTCAAGTCAAATTGACTTGAGACTTGGTAAACATGTTTGTTGCAGTTACAAAAAGTGCAATGCACTGGAGCCCTAACCTTACCTAATGCCCTTTTGGAATTATTCCCTATTCATTATTTTTTTTTTTACAGCTATTCATCCTTCTCTAGAATATAACTTTGTCTTTTCATGTTGGAATGACCTGAAACTTTATATGCATGTTTCCTTAACATTAGAGGAGACATTCATGCCTATTTCAATCACTTACGCGATTTCTGCTGCACTACTATTTTCCTCTACCTGCCCTTTACGATTATTATTCCCCCTCGACAACTGGCGGTGGGACGGGTGTATCTTGCGACAATTTGCCGCTCTTGTTATCATCTGGGAATACCCTAAATATGGACAAGTCTGTAATTTGGATGTCTGAGAGCAGTGATTCAGTTACTAATTTTCATACTTATCTATTATTAATAATTAGTTATACTATTTTTTCATTTTATTAAAATTTTATCAAATGAACAGATTTTTTTATTGGTAGAAGATTTATTCTGCATAGAAAATATTGTACACTTTAAAAATTAAACAATAAAATCTTAGACTTTTCCAGATTGAAAACATTTGCAAATAACAAATATTGTGGGAGGAGGGGGAAATTGTTACCAGCATTTTCTCCTTTTCCCACAGTGTTTTCAAAAGCCATTTTCAGTAGGGCATTTTAAAACTGCATTGTGTGGTTAACCCTTTACCACACGGCAAAATTTTAGACCTATCCAAATTGAAAGCATTTGCAGACGACAATTTCATAGTGGCTCAAATGACGCAAATTTTCTTTGATAGGGTAGAAAACTTTGTGGGAAAAGGAGAAAATGCTGGTTACCAGCATTTTCTCCTTTTCCCACAATGTTTTCAAAAGGCCTCTTTTTTAGGGGCGTCAAAAGGCGTCGTTGTGTGGTAATGGGTTAAAGAAAAGTTGTGCTTGACAGTGAACAAGAGGGCCATGTTGGCCGTGAAGTCGCTCATCTGAGTCTTTTGACCAAACATGACCCATTTTCAATCTCTTTGGAGATATTATGACAAATATTCTACCAAGCTTTCATAATTATTGGACTGAACATTTGGCCTCTGGCTTGTGCACAAGCCTTTTCTAGAATTTCTCTCGGTGACCTACTTTTTGGCCCATTTTCCCATAGTAGATATTATCAAAACAAAGATGCTGACCACCTTTCATAAGTATTGGACTGAAAATGTGGCCTCTAGAGCGTACACAAGATTTTTCTAAGATTAGACCTAGTAACCTAGTTTTTTACCCAATGTGACCCCATTTTCAATTTCATCATATTGGTCATCAGGAAAAAAATTCTGACTAAATTTCATAAGTATTCGACAGAAAATGATGACTCTACAGCTACACAAGCTATTCTAAAGATTTGACCTGGTGACCTAGTTTTTGACCCAACATGTCCAATTTTCAAATTCAAGTCAAAATATCATTATAACAAACATTCTGACCAACTTTCATGAGTAATGCATAAAAAATGTGGCCTCTAGAGAGTACACAAGGTTTTTCTAAGATTTGACCTAATGACCTAGTTATTGACCCAATGTGACCCATTTTCAAACTCATATGAAATTATATACCATCAAGACAAACATTCTGACCAACTTTCAAGAGTTTTGGACTAAAAATGTGGCCTCTAGAGTGTACACAAGGTTTATCTTAGGTTTGACTTAGTGACCTAGTTTTTGAACTGACATGACCCATTTCCAAACTCGTCCAAGATATTATGATGGCAAACATTCTGACCAACTTTCAAGCGTTTTGGACTGAAAATGTGGCCTCTAGAGCGTACACATGGTTTTTCTAAAATTTGACCTAGTGACCTAGTTTTTGACCCGACATGATCCATTTTCGAACTCGTCCGAGATATTATCAAGACAAACATTCTGACCAAATTTCATGTGTATCGGACTGAAAATGTGGCCTCTAGATAGCGGTGGGCCGATGATCGACTATAGTCGAAAGTCAGTTGGTTTTGACTTCCGATTGCGATAATCAATTGAAAAATCCTGGAATCGATTGTAGTCAGTACCAGAACTCGCTTGGTCCCCAAACGTGAATACTGGTTTTTAGCGCTTGGTTTTGCAACTAATATTAATCACACTCTTGAATTCAACATGGTGGACAACAAACACGAAAATTGGCTGGAAAAATGAGCAAGAAATTTTTGTCCACGGTTGTCTTGACAAAACTTGACAACTCGTAAAGCTCCTCGTTTGACCCCTGACCACGGGTTTTGACGCTTGGAAATTTGAAATGACCCGTCTTTGACGCTCAAATATATCTGCCCAAATGTCAATCTGACGCATGAAATTATCGTCTAAAGCTTCATATTACTTAGCTCGCGTGCATCCGGCAGAAATATGGGCTTTAATAAACACGATCAATATCAAATGTGAAGGACATGGGCGGCTCTGTTAATCACAGGTAATCAAGTTGGCGAGTCATTAATGAAAACGTAATAAAGGTGTTAATCCTCTTATCTAGTGTAGAGTGACAGATTTTGAAGTTACCTGCTTTTCAAAATGACAAATTCACGTCAAATCATGCGGTAATACTTGTCCAAAAATTAATTAACATGAAAAATAGATCGCAAAAAAAAAAAAAAAACCGTGAAAAACCCATGACACTACAATGATCAGCATGGCATCGTCCGATCAGAGGCACTTCAAACTATCTTCTCATCTTTAATAATGAATTTAAACAGTGAATTTACACAAATCTCTGAATAAAACAATAAGTGGAAGCTAAAATTCTGTTCATGATTGAAAAAAAAAATGGTTGTTTTACGAAATGAAAATGTAGATCTATGACAGATCGGGGGTTGTCGTCTGCAAATGCTTGAAATATGTCTGAATTTTTTTTTAACAGGTTTGGAAATTAAGAGTGAAGGACCAACATAAATGGTATTAAATAAAGAAAATAATTTAATGGTAATGTATTTCCTTTGATTTTTAGAGTACATAACAAAACATCTTTATAGACATATCATCATATAGACTAGACAAATTGTCACAGTATTTAAAGCAAAAAAGCATTCTCAGTTAAATGGAGAAACCCATTGTACAACCGATAGCTAGTTAGTTTGCTCTTCCAATTATAAAGTGATAGTCGATTGTGATTTTAAACTGATTGCCTAACACTACCTCTAGAGCATACACAAGGTAAAAGTTGACGACGGACGACACATGTTGCACGCAGGACACAGCACGATCACAAAAGCTCACCTTGATCACCTTGTGCTCGGGTGAACTGAAAAATTGTTGAATTACCAGTAATTGTGGCTAACATTTTCATTTGAAACAAACTGACTAACCTATTGTTTGTAAACCTTAAAAAAAAAAAAAGGGAAATAAAATATACACCATACTATGTAACAGTTTGTCCTTATGTGTGTTAATTATCTTTTATGTAAATAAAACTGTTATATAACAACTAGTTTGTAACACCTGATTAGACTAGTAAAAAACACTGCCCACAATTGAATGTAACCAGTGTTTCCGCCAGAGCGCGTTTCCTGCGTTTTTGACACAATGATTTCTTTGCTGATGCACTAAAATTCGTCGTGTCTTTTCTGACGCAACCAAAAATATCAGTTCAATCAAAACAATAGTGTATAATGCACACCATGACCTTGAGCTGAAATATGAAGGGGTAAAATAAGGTTTTTATGCAAAGACAGATTTCGTACGCCATGATTTTTTACATTGAGAGTTTATGATACCGCGCCCAGTGTCTGAAACCGATTTTATTGATAATTACCAATAAAATCTGCCTGTCCTGCACAAAAAAGGATTAAAGTACACCAATTGCTACCAACTGGCTTCTTTCTGACGCAGTCACACATTTCAAGCTCTGTTTAGTAATAATTGACTAGGTACAGAATAACTCTAGGACGAACCCTTGAAAGCTCAATTTGTCGCCGTGTTTGAAAAGTGTATGGTCTATGTATTCTAGACGCTTTCCAAAACAGAATACAGCAGATGAACCAAAAAAGAAAAACAGAAAAGACTTGCAGACAGTTTTGCTATCCCTTCCACAAGTAACCCCCTCCAAAACGTGAAAAAAAACACATTAAACGAATATCCGGGTCTTGTCAGTCTAAGAAAAACAATTCCAGTTCTGAGTCCGCAGAGTCACAGGGAAAGGTCCCAAAACGTGAATTTAACGATAAGTAGCTTTATAAGCATTTAAAAAAGTGACCCTCAAGATTTTTGTATGACCCCCAAAAATTAGGAATAGGGGTCACAAATGACCCTCAAAAATTTGAAGCCGGCAGAAACACTGTAACTAGAGGTTGAAAACATGCTTCTATCTAAAGAATTTAAAAAAAAAAAAAAAAATAAAGTTGAGTTTGTAGTTAAACCATCCTTAAAAGGTAAAATACATGCCATGTTTTACTTTTACCTAGCATCAAAAATGATACGAAGAAAATTTTATTTTGGATATGTTTTGACTTTAAATTGAGGAACATTTTAACTTAATTTTTGGGTATGTTTTGACTTATTTTTAGGTACGTCTTGATTTGGGTATGTTTTGACCGCATCCCAGGTACGGTGCTGTCCGGTAACCTTGCGCACCTAAGCGAAAGGCTGTTTAATAATGACAGTTAAAATAACTCCAAGATCCTCAAAGCCGTTTATCTTTTCATAGAAATGACACAAGATAGTTAAAAAAAGATTCCCCAACAACAAAAATGATCAAGAAGTAAACACTAACCGTGAGGTTTTATTCAGCATACAACTGATCGAAGATCTTGCGCACTTATATTAAATGACGTCACTGCAAAGGATTTCTAAAATATTTGTGGTCCATACAAGAAAAAAATGTAGAAGAAAAGTTTTTATGCTCGATTCAGGCCTATGGTTCAGAACTTTGACAGAACGGCTGCAAAAGGGAAATGAATTTGTCCTATGATAAAGGTCGCATGTATATAAAGAAAAAAATGTTAAAGTATTTCTTAATATCTTATAAAGTTGTTAAAAAATGTGTTTAACTGATTTGTCTTTCTGATGAGACATGAATTACTCGTTAAACAGACAGATTAAGTGTTACAGCCGGCCTCATCAGGAATCTGGGCCATGTAGGGCGTGTTTATGAATAATTTAGTCAGTATGATGTCACAGACTAACTTAAGACACTCTCAGGTATAAATTTTTGCTAAAGTTACTTTCTTAAGGTTTCTCTATTATTCCAAATTCATATGGTCTAAGAAACACTGCAGTAACGGGTACAAACAAAAAACAAACTCGCGGAGCAGGAATCTACCGAAGTGGTCTGCTAAGATGAAGTCTGCGGCTAGAAATATTTTACTTTAGGACATAGATTAATTAAATTTATAAATCTGTATATATGGATTCCTGGAAATTTCAAAGACAATCACATAAATGAGCTTTGCAAGTAAAGATTGAGGCAGAAATATAAAAAACTTTACAAAATGCAGTTTATAAGTTGCAAAGGGGAATGAGAAATTTTATAAAGCTTCAATGAAAAATTGATAGACTCAAAATTTTTAACACTGACCACCATAAACAAATAAAGTGCCTCCTTTCCCACAGTGTTTCAGTCTTCAAAACACAGAACCAACAAATTTGAGTCATATTTAATTTATTGTGTGCCAATGCTAAATGGATTTGACGGAGTCAAAATTTTTATTGTCTGGTAAAGAGTTAAGGGGTTTCTGAAAGGATGTTTCATGATCCAATTAACACCTTTGACTGGGAATAGATAAGATATGGACCATAAATTAATGTACAGCAGTGCTCCAGCTAGCGGGGAATAGAAGGGCGCTGCGCCCTGCCCCCTCTTCTAGACGCCCTGCCCTTTTTCTGGACGCCCTGCCCTTTTTCTGGACGCCCTGCCGTATATGCCCCGTAGTGCCCTATGTTCGATATTGTAACCTGTAACCTAAATTACGCCACGAGTCTGTTTAAGGCGTCCTTGATAACCGCCTCCGAATATACAATCCAATTTACAGCGTGTCACTAATCCCCTCCAGGCAGCCAAGTGTGAAAAGATTGACCATGACTGTATATTACAAGTTCGCAGTTTATTCGTCAAAGTAGACCTACACAAGTGCTGAGAACAACAGAGGCTATTAAACAGATTATCATATCTTTAAGATTACTGTCCTTATTCAACAATACTTGAGGCTGTTCAGCTTGTTATCAATCGCAATTTATTGTTTAAGTCGTAAAAAATTTATGTCCGACGAAGATCGAACTTATTTTCCTGTACCAAGTTACAGGTACAATGTCGAATAAAGGGTGTGTGATTGATAAAATTACCTTTTTGTGGTGTGTTCAGTTCATAAGCAAAGTTACTTATTCTTAGATTTACCCCTGGTTTCAAAAATAATTGATAAAGTTATGTTAACGCTCAGGTAGGATTGATGAGTCAGCAAATTTACCTATCGTAAGTCGGAAAATAGTGCATTCATAAAGTAGACAGTGAAGCATTCCACAGCATGTTGTTGACTTACATTTTGTAGAATGTATGTCAAAATGTCCATAAATACCTTTCCAAAACTTAAATTAGAAGGAAAAAGGACCAATACAAAAAGCACGAAAACCCATGACAAAACAAATGTCAATTTCACATCAACCCTATCAGAGACACTTCGAACTATCTTTCCAGCTTCAGTAATGAATTCAAAGAGGAGATTTGTTTACTCAGCGCATAAAACATAAATAAGAAGCTAAAATCTCCTTATTTTTCACTGGGAAAAAGACTTGGATTGTCCTTTTATGAAATGAAAAAGATCGGGAAAATTCTAAAGGGGGGGGGGGGGACCTTGCCTTACCAAAACGGGAATATAGAACCAAGTGTAATGAAAGGAAGTATGCAACATTTATAGAACATTTAACATTTATCCATGTTGTTCAGTGACATATCAGGCAAATTCCATTTGGAGGGGGTGGGGTGAAGGGGGTGGGGTGGGAGGGGTGGGCTTGCTTGCCTTACCAAAACGGGAATATAGAAACAAGTGTAATGAAAGGAAGTATGCAACATTTATGGAACATTTAACATTTATCCATGATGTTGAATGACATGCAAAGTAATAAGTTACTCAGTAAACACCTGTTTTTGCCAAATGTCACCAACTCTACAGATTTAAAACCCTGTAAACTGAATAGAAAGAAGTTTCAGAAAAAGGAAAGACACAGTTTTTCATTGCATTAAAAGAAAGAAGGTGTTGAAAGTTTCTGTTTGTTAGTTTTTGTAGTTTACTTGCCCTGCTTATCTGCAAAGCACTGATAAAAATGAAGTAATATATTGTAATAGTATCAAGTCTGTAGTTGAACGACATGAGTCTTTAGGAGACATTGTGTGAAAAGGAGAAATGCTGGTAACCATTTGTTTTCAGGCACTATAACAGAATGATTTTTGTTTTAAAAATCCCTTATCTTATGTCAGATATTACAAGACAGATTGTCAATAAGGTCAAAATTTATAAATTTTCTTGGGGGATGCCCCCCTCATTCCCCCCCTCCCCCATTCCTGCTTGGCGCTTTACGCCTCGAAGTGCCCTTCTCAGCCCCAGCACCCTGCCCAATTTTTACCCTGGCTGGAGCACTGTACAGGGATATCCCTTTTTCACCATCTGAATTTGTGCCATTAGCATAATAATCTATCTATCCACTAACTTATCTGCCATTCTACCTTTCTATCTATCCCTCTTTTCATTCTTTCAGTCATCATTAATATAATCAATCCATCCATCTACATTAATCCTTTACCACACCATAAAAGTTTGGAATTGTCCACATTGAAAGCATTTGTAGACAACAAGTTAAATATGGCTAAAATGATACAATTTGCCTCTAAAAGGGTAGAAAACATTGTGGGAAAAGGAGAAAATGCTGGTTACTAGCATTTTCTCCTTTTCCCACAATGTTTTCAAAAGCCCTCTCCCTCAGGATCTTGTAAAGTCGGCAGGGTTCTCATTTGACCCGGAACCCTGGGTTTTGACGCTTGAAAATCAGAAATGACCCGTTTTTGACTCTCAAAAATATCTGCCCAAGCGTCAATCTGACGCATGAGATTATCTGCAAAAGCATCATAAATTAGGTTACATGCATCGGGCAGAAATATGGACTGTAATAAACACGATCAGTATCAAATGTGAAAGACACATGCAGCTCTGTTGTTCACGGCTAATCAAGCTGGCGAGTGGTGAGTCATTTTTAAATAGGTGATAAAGGTGTTAATCGAATTACCTGGTGTAAAGTGACAGGTTTTCAGGTTACCTGCTACCCTAATTAACAAATTCATGTCAAATTATGCAGTAGTACTTCAAAAAATATTAACTGACATGAAAAAAAGATTGCTGGTAAAAAACGTAAAAAACCCCATGACACAACAAAAGCCAGTTGGACATCGTCCGATCAGAGGCACTTCAAACTATCTTTTCATCTTTGATAATAAATTTAAACAGTGAATTTACACTAATTTCTGTATAAAACAATAAATGGAAGCTAAAATCTGTTTGAAAATTAGGAAAAACTTTGGTTGTTTTTGAAATGAAAATATACATGAACAACAACCTGTAGATTAGATGGAAGGGGGGGGGGGGGGAAAGGAGAAAAGATGGAGGTTAGGCATTCTTGTCTTACAGTATTAGCACTGAAACAAGTGTTAAAGAAGCAGTAATTGGACAAAAAAAAAAAAGAGAAGACTAAAATTTAAAGAAATAGCACCTAAATGGGCGTGACCTTGATTTTTTCCCTTTTCCACAATGTTTTAGGCTATGAAAGACAAATCCAGTTGTTCCAGCAACATTTGAATTGTCATCTGCAAATGTCTAAAACATGATAAGAGTCTAAAAATTTGTTGTTTGGTAGACAGTTAAAAGGTTGTTTGTGTCTGTTTATTCATAAAGATGAACTGCATACTAGGACTGCAAGTTAAAATTCTATCAACTTCATTCCAAGAAGTCTCTACATAATATAAGGTATTTTCATGTCTAATTTCTGTCTATAATCAAAGAACATAGATGAAAAAATGTCTCTATTTCACCGTTATCTCTCCAAGATAACCAAGTTATTTTGACCGTTGGACATTTCTCTTTGACTCTTGGAAATTCCATTTTGACTCTTGAAAATTTGGGCCCGAGAGTCAATGACTCTTGGAATTCTGGACCTACTGAGAACCCTGGTCGGGATTGTGTAGTAAAGGGTATAAAGAGAACTTTTCAGTCATGAAACAACTAGAGAAGATATTAATTGAACAACAGTTTTCAAATTTTAAATGTGTAAGTTGAACAGTTATATCAAAGTTACAACTTACTACAAGAAAGAAAGTTAAAATACTGAAATGTGGAAAATATTCCATTCATCTATTGTAAAAATCACAGCTGTTCAGTCATGAATAGGTAGAAAAGGTGTGAAGGGAACATATTCAATATTACACCTGATTACTTCGCTAAATGAAAAACTAGACTGGAAAATCATTCTAAAATGATGAATCATGTCAAATATTATGGTGCTGCTTAACAGGAAAAATCAGGTTCATAAAAATAAAAAGGGGTCAAAGTGTCTCCAGAACAAAGGGGTCCAAGTGTCTCAAAGGGGTCTAGATGTCACCCAAAATCTAAAATTTTAAGGGGTCTAAATGGTCAGGGGTCTAAGTGTCTCACTCCCAAGATTAGTCTACCGGACGCGCAAGATTACCGGACACAACGGTACGTTCCGCATCCCTCGGAGTGCATTCTGGGTAATTTTCGAGTTGTAAGACTTTCAAATAATACATCAGACCGAAAATAAATATTTAGAACTTACTTCATCAATTGAATTAATATCCGATCAAAATTAAGGAAGTACAGGAACTATCAACTATTAGCTCAACCGTCTGTTTTATTATCATCAGGTAAAATCTCAAGAAAGCGTGTCGGCCATTTTTATCATCACGACCTCGTCAATTTTTCAGCTTCACATTTCCTTCAGTACTGAGGAATAACCACATATAGTAATTACCCAAGAGTTTTGAGATGACTGCTTTTATTATATTCTGAGAGGATGCACTGTTTATTAAATCTCTTAGAACCTAGAAACATAGAAATTAGACAAAATGTAGCGAGATGTGGACTTTGCTGTTTCTCTTGTCCAAAAATGTTCGTGTGACGTCAGTAGCAGTTAGTGGTTCTAATGGAATTAATAGTCGGAAATGACAATTGCAGATTTTTTAAAATCGCAGAAAACACGTACACTTACACTTTGAATGGTTGGAATTGATAAATATAGGACTCTACTGATACCTTGATGATATCTACATGAAAAAGACTATCACAAAAAAGATTCGTTCTCATAGCCGATCCTTCGGATCTGTTAACAGACATCTTTGTACCTTTTCAATTTTGAATGTACAATCCGCAAGCGACACTTACCGAACAACGGCGAACACAACGGAATGTAACGATTTTAAGGCCCAGTAAAGGCCAAAATATCAAAGCAGGTGTCATAATACATTTAAATTTAAATCATACCATTTAAAAGTATGGAAAATATTGTGGAGATGACAGTCTGTTATCCTGTGGTCAGGTCATATATTAGTCGCTGGCGGAAAAAAGAATTTTAAAATCAGGCAAAAAGTAAACAAAAGACACAGCTCTACCTGGCAGATTTTAAAACCTTGTTTTAAAATTCATTTCTCTGTCAGCGACTAACTCTAGGACCAATCGTCCAATGACAGATTGTCATCTTCACAATCATTTCAAAACTTTTTAATGGCGTGATTTTAAATTCAAAGGCATTTAAAGGCGTTTCAGCGAGTTATTTCTAGCGCAGAGAATTTTGTGAAATTTGACACAGAGACACTTCAAAGTATATTCTTTCAGTATATGAAGAGATAATCAGACCTAACCAGATGAACAAAAAAGTTCTGAGCCCATAAAGAACATAACCTTTCTTTCAAATTACACAAAAACCCAGTTATTGCAGCAAACATCAGAATTTTGTGAGTAAAGTCTATCATTTCAGCCAGATCGTGTTCTGTGTGTTTTAAATTCATAAGAAATCCATTGATCCTATCAACTTGATGAGAAATTAATATTTGTTTCAAATTAATGACCCGCTATCGATGTTTCAATAACATCCATAACCGCCAAAAAGATCATTTTATTATAGAAAGTCAAGACATTATTTGACTTCCAAAAAAATCTAGCGCAGAGATTTTTCTTATTTTTCGCAGATATACACATGGGTATATCCTTTATCAAAAAATGCAAAAAAAAAATGATAGGTCGCCGAGCTACTTTTCCCATTTTAGGACTCGATTACCTCGCTTTGAACAACAAAAATGACACAAATCACCCAAGATTCAAATTAATAAGTAAGATTAATTTTCAGCACAAATTAATGTCTTTTTCACAATAAAGATAATATTGCCTTTCCCTGATATATACTCGATTGAACAATGGAATGGGACGGCTTTGGAAAACACTTTGGTAAAAAGAGTAATTGCTCATAACAAGCAATTTTGCCTTTCCCCACAATATTTTTACACGAGCGGCATTTCAACTTGCATTAATACCTTTTTTAAATTTGTCATCTGCAGCTTCTTTCAATTTAGAAGTTCCTATTCAATTCATTTAGAAAGGGTTAATGCGAAATAGTACATTTTAATGGATGGAAAAACAATAAAAGTAGAACTGTCCAGGAATTACTCGAAGGCATAAATTACAGATGAATCTTATAGCAAAATGAACCAAGCGATCCCGATTTATATCAATATCCAGGAAAGATACTTTGAAAACACTGAAAAGGAGAGTTGCATGTAGTTTTCTCTTTTTTCTCACACTAAACTTACTATCGGGATAAGTGATGTCCGAAAAATGTACCTGTTCCGTGTCCACTGTTTCGGAACGGTTTACACTTTCATACATTGATCTTTAAAAAAAAAACTTGTATCTACCACTACTTCCTCCACGTCTTGCAGCTGAAATCAGCAGTCCGATAATAGTACTTCATGTGAGAAAAATTACGCGCAAGGAAAAAAAGAAAGCAGAGAGACATGCACAGAAATGTTGCGCAATGGCAATCCGACGAAATCTCTTTAAACACCCGCTTTGACTACATTTAGTCTCATTCTAAAGGCAAAATCGCACTTCTGAAGGCCTGCATATCTTTTGGGCAGGGAATGGGGAGAATCAAGGCGTCTCAGTTAGGCACCAAATGAATTACTTTGAAAACTTATCCATGCTTACCATGTACATTTAAATTGAATTCATGTAGCCTGTAGAAGAAGAAGACAAGAAGGAGAGAGATAGAGAGCAGGGGCGGATCCAGGATTTTTTTCCGGGGGGGGGGGGGTCGGGAAAATCGAAAAAAAATCATCATATATTCAAATGTGCTACTGCATAAAATGTTTGTAGTCCTGTCAGTCTGTATGCCGGTATTATAGTATGCCTGCTAATGCTGCGTTTATACCATGTTCCCGGCAGCCACGGCAGCCCCGTTTGTCCGAAGCGTGGTGTGCCGTGAGACTTTGGTCGTTTTTTTTTCCATTTACCAAGTTTAGTTAGGTTCCATTACAGTACCTCACGGTATCCGTGACAAGCCGTGGAGGGAAGGAATTGTTGAGTTCCACGGTACCCAAAAAATCTCCTAAAGCTACAGGTCCGTGTTCTACCGGCACGGATGCGAGTAGGCTACGTTCTATTCCGGCCCGTCAAATTCTGATCAGCCCTCTCACGTTTCTAATGTTAAATTCCTTCCAGGGTCTAACACTTTCATCACGTTCTGTCAAAGTCTTTACATGCATAATGACATGCAAAGATGAAAAAGATTTTGTTTTTGTAAACGGTTCCTTGGTGCATTCATACAATCTTTGTCTCAGAAAGATAGATAATGCAGCCTGGACGGAATTCCATATTGCAGTAGGCAAGCATGAAGAAAGAGAAGAAGGAGGGCGAGAAAATCAAGATCCACGTGCGTGCGCGAAAGGATATTTAAAGTAAAGAGGAAGCAACAACTCGGCCACTGCTCAACAATTCTGACCAGAGATTTTTGCTCTGAAAATATCAACACACTTACAAAACCGTCTGAGGATACCTCCAGAGCTTCTTTGACAAAATGCAGGACCGGCCGGGTAACATCAGTCATTGAGAGACAGGGCGACAGGTACACCTTTGCTTTACAACAAGTTATTCCTGACTCTAAGACATTTGACCATAAGAGACAATTATTCATCACTTTCCTGTGCAATCCAGTGTAGTAAAGCAGTCAGATCTGCCATATGGTTGGAAAAAATTGCAATGCATCGTAGAAGCATACAGTGATAAAGTTTTTGCCGTTCCTGTAGCACCCGATAAATGGAGAGCCCCGACTCGGAGTATGAGAGATATCAGACCCTCGTGTATCATGAGGTTGAACCTGGTCCTCCACAGGTGACATTGGAGGTGGTGCCGTGAAGATGGACCTTGTTCTTCTTGTGGCCCGAAAAATGCCAACTTTGACTTCTTGGACTCATTTTCCTATCGCAGCTTTCATATGCTCCGTGACCGTGCACGTCCGATCAGGCCGTAGTCTAGACATTTGCGGCTTAAAGTGGGGAACGATGACCGAGGAACAGTAACGCTAAATATTCAGGGGTCGTCTCAACACATAATTTAACAAGTTTGTATGGCCAAGGCACTGTAAATGTTTTCTGTCCTTACAGAGGGATAACATTACAGTTATTTTTTGGGACGACCTGTGGTCTAGTGGCCTACGTTCTTCTGATATATACTCGTGTTAACACGTAGGAAGGAGATCGCGTTTAAAAACATTGTGAGAAAAGGTGAAAAAGCCCATTATGAGTAATGACATGTTTTCCACTAAATCAGTGTTTTACACTCCTTTTTAAAGCTGTTTTGATTTGTCGTCTGCAACTGATTTCAATTTCAGACAGTCTCAAAATGGTTGATCAGGGAAAGGGTAAAAAACAATTTTAATTATAATTAGAAGTAAACTTGTTTATGAAACAGAACTGGAAACAAACGAAAATTTCCCCGGCCTTAAATATTGTTCGCTCTCGTTTTACACGTGCACTGCGTGTATACATAAAAAAATGGATTTCCAATCTAATCACGTTTATAGAAAAAAAGGGGTAAGTTTATATTAAAATATTATCAAAGTTGTAGCCTAGGATACAAATAAGAAACATACTGTTGATTTATGTCCAGTTAAATAAACATTTACATACAAGCATTCATGTCATTATCTTCCATTTTCTTTTAGTACCAACAAATTATGTATACAATATATACATGAGCAAGTGACTTATCCAAACGGCACGATCGTGCCGCTTGGGCCGCGCTGCAATCCATTTTTGCGTAGCTAAAACTGTCCAGCAATTCGTACTCGTAAATACAAAAGTATGAATTCATGAGTATATTACCTACATTTCTTCAACAAAATGATATGAAAGAAAATATTTCACACAATGAAATCATTTTATTCATTTTAATTACCTGCAAGGGCTTCATATCAAAACTGCATAATCCGCAACTAATAGTGTCTCAACGATAACTCGAAAACTAATTAAGCAAATTGGATGAAACTTCACAGAATGATTTAAGGATAACAAGAGAGTGTGACGCGCACAGAAATGTTTCTCCCGTTTTCAAGGTCACAGTTCAAGGTCTTTGTCTTTTGGGCATTTGTTGAACTATAACATTACTTGTTTACTTTAATATATTCTTTGATTTATTATCGTAATAGACAGGTATTCAAAAACATTCATTTTCATCGCATTTGTTAGCACTGCTAGACCCTACACCTAAAGTATCAAACTATTTTGCCTTAATTGTTAGAAGTTTTACCGTGGATGAGAGCTCCACCGGGACACGCACTTACACTCAACTACAGACTGTTTGGTTCTGACGAAAATTACTACAGTGGTGGAAATGTGTTTCAAATACTTTCTACACACATATACCAGTTGTTAGAGTTGTGTGGTGAGACACCTGAAACACCTCTAGGATTACTTGATACTTTAATTATTACATCCCAAGGTCAAACATAACCCGTGTTTTATTGATCCTTATTGTGCTACGATCTTATCCTACATTTATGATGTTATCCTCATTATTTGAAATAAGTAGATCGACAGATTCGTGTTCTGCTTCCATGTTTTTATTTGAAACTTAAAAGATATATGAAATGGCTTTCAATCCAAGAGTAGTTTGAGATGATGTACGTTTGGAACAAAATACGCCGGTGGTCGGAGCATTGATAGAACATCTTACAGAATACACAGACCTAAAATAGAGCCACAAGAACAATATTATCCAGGACATAGCACGCAATACATACGCAGATTATCTTTGACGATTCTTGTGTTATTCGTTATTTAGAAACTGCTTTTATAGGTCACAAAAAGAATGCGCAACAATTTCGAATGATGCGCAATGTGGACATAGACTTAGAACTTCCAAATAACAGTGTCCTTTTGGGGGATAAAATCTATCCTAACGGATACCCTTTAATGACCCCTTATAACAATGCACAATTATACAGACTGGATATCCGAACTAAGCTGAAATCTAGAAAACTTATCAGGTATATTACAAAATATAGAGTTGATAGAACATTCAATCGTTGAGCTAATAACATATAACTCAGTCAGTGGTGTGTTGATAAACAAGGGAAATGTTTTGCCCCCTGTTGTGCATATTTGTGGTGGACTAGTGCGTCATAGAAAAGAAGGATTGACAACTTACATGTAAATGTCATTGACATTGATTTGAGTAGGAAATCAACAAACAAAGTGAATGCTACGCACCTGCGGTATTCATAACTTTTGTAGATCATCTTGAGATTGTCCCTATATATATAATGTCCACGATCCTCTATCCCCTTTCCTAAACTTAAGCCGCAAATGTCTAGTAGGGCGCAACACGTCATAACACGCCGGATCCGGTACGTGCCTTGATAGAACGCAACAAAACAGCTCAGACATATCTGAGCTTGTCGGGAGAACCGCGAAGAAACGCGACAAAACCTGACAACACTTGAAAGAACCGTCAGATACCGACGAAAAAAAGTACTTCCACGTCCCAACACGGATCGTCTCTGAGTCTTGCAACGGGTTGTTATGTGCCGCTAAGTTCTGATGAGACCAACCTTTTCTGCTACGGTCTGTTAGGTTTCTCATCTGCACCGGGACTGTCGTTGAAAATTTTTTGACAGTCAAACAATCTGGCACGGCAACGACGGCAATCACGGTCTGATCAATAATTTTGCTTATCCCGTTCCTCTGATTACGTCAATCCCATTTTGTCCAGGATTATCAGAAATGTAGCTGTCGTTGCTGCCTGGAACATGGTGTAAACGTAGCATAACAATATTACTAGAGAACCTATGCAAAGAATTGTTTTTTGAATAATGTATATAACGCATACATGTGTGGATGTTGGTCATTCAGTATCAAACGTTACCTAGTTCTAACCACGAGGAGGTCCCTTAAACACTATGTTTAAACGCATTTCAAGTTGATAAAACTAGCTCTTAGTGGATTTGAATTATCTTTAGGCGCAGATCTAGAATCTGCAACTACACTTTGTCAAAACTTCAGGCAGACAGCGGTTACTTTAAAAAAATTCTAGGGGGGGGTCCGCCCCTCCCCTCACATCCCCCCGATCCTCCGATGGAGAGAGAGAGAGAGAGAGAGAGAGAGAGAGAGAGAGAGAGAGGGTTGTACATCGCCTGATTTATTCATTAAGACATATCAAATAGACATTTCAAGGCTGTGGTAATTTACATAACATTCCGATTTCAGTTTTCTTCAGCGGAGAAATCTTAACTAAGTATCGGATGTGTAGATAGGAGATCAAACTCGAATTTCTGTGTTGTTTAATCTTGGTCTGCCGAGCCCCGGTAGCTCAGTCGGTAGCGTGCAGGACTTGAGAACACGGGGTCCAGGGTTCGATGATTATGTGGGAAAGCAGCCAGTGGCTTGGAAAGAAAAGTGTGCGAAGCACTGGTAAAAGAGACTCCAGGAACGCATGGATAGGTGCACTGGCCGCCGCGATATAACTGAAATAATGTTGAAAACGGCGTTAAACACCATACAATCAATCAATCAATAATCTTGGTCTGGTGGACTACATGTGTCCACAAAAGCAAATTGAGTCGCGATTTTCAGCCTAACCCTTTACAACAAAATCTCGACTTTAAGTTTTAACAACCCTGAGGAAGAAGGGTTTTGAAAACATTGCGGGAATAGGAGAAAATGCTGGTAACCAGCATTTTCTCCTTTCCCCACAACGTTTACTTAAAGCTTTAAAAGACAAATTTCATCATTTGACCTTGAAATTGTCGTCTGCAAATGCTTGCAATTTGGACAAGTCTAAAATTTTGTCGATAGGGTTAAGAACTAAGAATAAATTAATAGAGGTCTTAGATTACCTGAAAGTATGAGGAAACAAATTAAGTTAGTAGATCTGCACACATACATGTATATTTGATCCGTATATGAGCCATTCTCTGCCCAAGTGTGTTTCAAATTGATGCATCTCCGCATGATGCAATATACCAAGCGGAAGCAGTTCAGCACATGATTATGGATCCATGAAATCCATTATGTCTGACAACCAGCTGAATCACAACCCATATACATTGATCCTTTTACGTGCAGAAAATCGACCAATAGTGAAAAGTTTCAATTCAGGTCAGCCTTTGCGGATTGTGCAGGCTGACTTAAGTCGATACTGTTTGCAGAAGCATTAAAACCCCTATTCACAGTGCATGACTCGTGTATACTAGTATTCGATTTGTACATTTTGAACCGTAGTCTGGTAAGAGGAAGTTCAATGCATCCCTGTAATGCATTATATATACCGAGCAAGTCATAACATTTTTTAAGGATCCATAAATCCGTTTCGTCTAACAACCGACTAAAAGGTGAGATAGAATTGTCCTTGGACATGCAGCAAATTTACCAAAAGCAAAAAGTATCAACCCGTCAGTCAGACTGTGTAGGCTGACCTGGGTCGAAACTTTTTGCAAATGCATTAAACCCCCTTTTTACAGAGCATGGTTCATATGTGCTGAAGCATTTTGTTCATGAATACCATTGTGTCATGTCAGTTTTTTAGGAAGGGGGTGGGGTGGGGGTCAATGGATCGATAGATAGATTGATAAAAATTGTTTGGTTGAATGGAATTGTGTTTTTTGCCACTTTCAAAAGTATTTCCGTCATAGCCATATGGTGACTGTTCACTTAATCAATCCTTTGGTTTCACGCTTACCACGCTTGGGCTCTAAAGTACACTGTCGACAATGAAAATCAAAGTACCTTAGGTGAGGATCGAACAGAGGACCTATTGATCCCTTATATAATCACCTTATTGGTTGGTTATTCGATTTGTTGGTTAAATGGGTCAAACACAGGTTAAAGATCTGCTGCGGTAGATAAATTATACGTGATATTTATGAAACAAAAATGACAAACTTTCTATGTCAACAACAACAGCAATTAAAAGAGAAACCTAGCTGAGAGTCCTTTGTGTAACTGTTTGCCAAACAATCCTTTGTTTCGGCGAGCCTGAGAAAGATTTTTTTGGATAAAATTATGGGAAAAAAAGTAGAAAATACTGGTAACCAGCACTTCTTTTCTCTCTTCAATGTTTTCTACTCTTTTAGAGACAAATCTCACCATCTAAGTAGATACATTTCATTGGTCGTCTGCGAATGCTTTCAACTTGAGCTAATGCACATGAAGTTAATTATACACATGTAGATCTATTGCAGTACTATTTCGGTGATAAAGGACTTTTAAAATTTTGTTTGATAAGAAAATCTCAATAAAGCATCAAAGGCGTAGTGTACATAATGCACAATACGCAAGTGGGTAGGTATAATTCTTTACAAAAAAGTCCGTCTTCACAATTAAGCCTAAAACTGCTTAAAAGATGAAAATTTCCAACTGATATATTTAGTAATTTAAAGCCAAATCGACCTAGATGATTCTATTGGTATTTCACCACCATTCTTTTTCGAAGTCAATTCTTACTGTGTCGGACTATGTAGATCAAGATCAGACTGGTGCTTGTCCGCAATTTTTGAAATCATTTTGCGCCGCAGCCTAAGGGTGAACTAGCAATTCGTAGTGCGTAATGATCTTGAACCCCTGGTTACGCCTCTGAGCATTGTACATAATGTATGGAAAATGGAGAACAACAGCTGAGCTATGTTTGGCATACCCAGAATTTGATAATTCATCCATTACATGGCCCTTCACAAGTTAAGAACTTGCCTTTGTGGCCATTGTAGATTAAGACAAAAACTGCACAGAATGTGAAGTCTGATCTTTGGTATACATGTGTATATATGATCCGCATTGCTGGGATTTTCTGGACATCTTTGAAGCCCATTTATTGAGGTCTTTTCTCTAAAATGAAAAAAAAAAGTCTGTCTGGTTTATATGTAGGCTACGCCGTGTGATACGTGTTTCATATCAACAACAACAACAGCAGCAGCAGCATCAACAACAACAGCAATAAGAACGAATGAGGGGAAAGCCGTTTGTTTGAAAGTTATCCCGAGTTTTCAAAACCTTCCAAGTTTGAGAAAGTCATTCTTGGGCAGACACAGATAGCAATTGTACAACAAAATATCCTAAAGCCTAGTACCAACTTGGTGAAAATGTAAACGAAAAGCCAACGTACATGTACATGGTCTTAGTACTCAAAAACACTCTTCTCATTAAATGAGACCAGACAACAGTGACGAAAAATGTAATGTATATAAATTTACGACGAAACTTCAGAGAAAGTAGCGAAATCGCAACGGACGAATAGGCAAAAAAGCAAAACACTCGCTACTGGTTTCAGCGAACACAGATAATTATTTATTTGCATGTCTTTTTAAGATTAGCTTTTTCAAGGGACTTATACATGTTGAAATGTCATTGAAACGTACTATATTTTGGACACCAGTAGTTAACTCTTTGCTGAATGGAACGCTTTTTAGAAACGTGGGTATTTTTCGTTAAATTAGAGCAGAATAACCGGATAGACATGTTTCGGATAAGTCATTTTGGTCCGATCATTTTGACCGTATTTTTTTTTTTCCTGAATTACGGTGATTTCGGTAACAGACAAAATCGGTAAACTATACTTGTAAAGCAAATTGAGTGGAGGTTTCTGTAACGAGGTAATTATCAAGCGTTGTTCGCACCGTGACGTTTTTCACACCAAATCACAGGTGCCTGACATGTTTGGTATCGTACAACCCCGTATATAGATATAATAATATATCTATATAGGGGATGTAACAGAAAAATGTGTCAAGCACCTGCACACCAAATTCCTGGCTGCGACATGTTCATCATTTATGGTCAACCGACTAGTCTAAATCACAAAACATTAACGATGCCTACTTTCATATAGACATCTATTGTGCACTAATATTTCATTCCATTCCATTCCACTTTTACAAATCCATTTCTTTTCACTTGGAATCGTGTCAGTTTTATTTAATTTTAGACAGTATCTTTATTTTCGACCACAGTAAAGGTCGATTCGGAACTCTTCACAAAATGTCCTCTTAATTTAATCATTAGACGTATTTTTCAAATTTTTTAGAAATCTTTTCAGTGACTTCCGAACACGTCTGAAACTTTTCAAACTGCGACAATTTGGCATAAGAAGTGAAAGGCACCATCTGGTTAACCAATCAAATTACGATTCATAATGAGCATCTCAAGTTGCCTAGTCAACCCACAAACAGTGTATTCATACCTAACGGTACGCTACCCTAGGTAAAAGCCAATTCAATATTTTTTTTCATGGATAAAAATCTTACCATTAACGATGCCTACTTTCATATAGACATCTATTGTGCACTAATATTTTAAGTCCATCATGATTTTTCCAGTAGCAAAGCTACAGCACTGTGCAGACTTACTGTTTATTTGGTTTAATCTGTTTTGCAGCGAAATGCAGATGACTTTTAGTGACAAATATGACCAAGGACAAATTAAACATTGCATTACATAAAACGGTTTTAGAAGTCATTTATAACAATGTAAATTTTAAAAAAGAAATACTAACAAAATTTGTTGTGTTTTGCAGCCATTTTGTGACTATTTAGGGGAATGTAAACATTTCAAGTAAAAGATGAATTAACTGTTTTCTTATATGTGACAGAAGAATGTTATTGTTATTGTCTGACTTATTTCTCAAATACGTGCAGTTTTAAATCTAAGAGTGCAAAATAAACCCAATATGGACATTTCAGTATAGTAAAAAGACACCAAAAAATTCAATTTCAAGATTGCTCTTGCCCAGAATGTCTCAGAAAAGTCGAGATTAAAGATCAAAAATCAAAATTTAAAAGCATTACTCCTAAAGGTTGTTAAAAAAATGGGATCGTTTTGTAAAGGGTTAAACTGAAATTTATTTTCATTACAGACTAACAGATGTTTATACAGGTGTTTGATGACAGGGAATACTTTACATAGTGAGAATGCAAGCCCAAGTGAGGAGAAAAAGCGTGAGAGGATGGGTGAAGAAGGACATAAACATCACAAAGTTAAAGTTGTTGATCCGCTTGAGAGTATAAAGTATATGAAAAGTGAAGGTATGCACTTGGGATGCGAGGGGTCGAGACTAACTATATTCTATCATACTGTGGACCCTAAATTTATGAAGGGACTCTTAAAATTCAACATTTTAGGGTCTCTTGTATGGAATATTGGTATTTAACCCTTTACCACACAATCCCAAGTTTTAATGACCCTGACCAAGTAGACTTTGGAAAACATTGTGCGGAAAAAGGGAAAATGCTGGTTATCAGCATTTTCTCCTTTTCCCACAATGTTTTCTATCCTATGAAA
This sequence comes from Hippopus hippopus, assembly GCA_946811185.2. Taxonomy (NCBI): domain Eukaryota; kingdom Metazoa; phylum Mollusca; class Bivalvia; order Cardiida; family Cardiidae; genus Hippopus; species Hippopus hippopus. The sequence goes on along the minus strand of OX328098.1, from coordinate 40,569,255 downwards.
GACAAATCTCACTGTATGAGGAATAGTCAATTTGTCGTCTGCAAATGCTTTAGATTTGGACTACTCTAAAATTTTGTCGTTTGGTAAAGAGTTAATTGGTATTTAGCCTCAGGACACCTGCCCTGCAAGTTAGGGTTTGTTCTCAAGGAGTCTGCACAAATCCAAGATCCACAACATGTCTAGCCTTTTACAAAAAAAATTCCACGATTTGACCCTTTATCACACAATGCCGAGTTTTAACAACCTTGAGGAAGAAGCCCTTTGAAAACATTGTTTTCTACAATGTTTTCTACGTGTTCAAGAATATTTACTATCATTTGAAAATCATTTGTATTGTCGTCTGTAAATTTCTACATTATGGACAGGAAGGGCCTATAACTTTGCTGTGTGGTAAAGGGTTAAATCTTTACAAGACCACAAAATTTTAGTTGACTGATTGATTGATTTTATGGTGTTGATTACCATATTCACTATTAGAGTTATATTGCAGGGGCCCTTTACCAAACAATTTCATGTTTGAACTCTTTACCTAACAAAAAAAATGTACACAGTTTAAAAATATTTTCTCAGTTTTCAACATTTTGGCTTACACCTTTATCAAGAAAGTTAACAAAAAATTGCCTTCTAAATTTTGTGACAATTTTCAAACTACCATTGTTTATAATATGAAATGACGTTGACATTGACGACATGACATGACATTATCAAGAACACAAAACTTTAGTTGTTATATTCTATGATGTTTAATGCCATTTCCAACTTTTGCAGTTACATCAAGGAGGCCAATGCAACTGTTCATGCTTTCCTGGAGTTTGTTTTGCCAGTGCATGTACTTTGCAAAATACTCTGCCTAAGGTACTGGCTGCTTTCCCACATTACCATCATCGAAAAACAAAATGTTACACTTTACTATATTGGCAGCATTTGCAGACAAAAATATAAATGTGGCTCAAAAATTGAAATTTGTTGTTGTTACCAGTTTCTCCTTTTCACACATTGTTTTCAAAAGTAAAATCTCTTTCAGAGTCGTTAAAACTCAGAATTGTTTGGTACAGGGTTAACAAGCCTTAATTTAACCCTTTACCAAACAATCCCTGGTTCTTACGACCCAGAGGAAGAAGCCTTCTGAAAACATTGTAGGAAAAGGAGAAAATGCTGGTAACCAGCATTTTCTCCTTTTCCCACAATGTTTTCTACTCTTCTAAAGTCAAGTTTCAATTTTTGAGTCACATTTATTTTGTCGTCTGCAAATGCTTTCAATTTGGACAAGTCTAAAATTTTGTCGTTTGGTAAAGAGTTAACATTGAGACCAAACAGATTCTTTTAGTGTACAAAAGAGACTTAAATAAGTGCAGTGTCAAAGTTAAGTGCGGTGTCAAAGTTGATAAATGTCAAAAATGTTCCAGCTAAGCAGACAATATGGATCAAAGACCAGATTTCACTTTTTGTGCAGTCTAATCTTAATCTACACTGGCAGCAGTGACAACCTAATTTGTGAAAGGCACTGTAAGGGTCAAAAAGGCTTTTGAAACATTTTGGAAAAATGAGAAAATGCTTGTAACCAGCATTTTCTCTTTTCCTACAGTGTTTTCTGCTGTCTCAAAGACAAAGCATATCATTTGTGCTATGTTTACTCTGTCTTCTGCGGATGTTTTCAGTTTGAACAAGTAAAGAGTTTATCGTCAGGCAGAGAGATATTAAAAAAAAGTGTGCATAACCCTTTACCAAATGACAAAATTTTGGACTTGTCCTAATTAAAAGCACTTGCAGGCGACAAATCAATTATAGCTAAAAAAGGAAAAGTTGTCTTAGAAAGGGTAGAAAACTTTGTGGGAAATGGAGAAAATAATGGTAATCAGCATTTTTTTTCTTTTCCAAGAATGTTTTCAAAAGCCTTCTTCCTTGGGGTCATTAAAACTCGGGAATGTGTGGCAAAGGGTTAGATAATAGATGATATCTTATATAATTTAATTTTGTGTCTGTGTTTCAGGCTAAATTTTCTATTCTTTGTTGCAGCGTACAGAGAAGTATATGGGACAGACCCAGTATTTAAGAATTATAGAAGAAACGTCCCAGGTCATTATGTCTCAGGGCCAAGAAAAACATGCATAGTGAGTACAGTATTGTGTTGACCTCTTTACCAAACTACAAACTTTTGGACTTGAGCAAATTGAAAGCACCTGCAGACGATAAATGTAGCTCAAATGATTTGTCTTTGATATGGTAGAAAGCATTGTGGGGAAAGGAGAAAATGTTGGTTTTCCTTTTCTTACAATGCTTTCTAAAGCCTTTTTGCTCAGGATTGTTAAACTTTCGGTTGGTGTGGTGATGAAAACATTGTGGGAGAAGGAGCATTTTCTCCTTTTCCAACAATGTTTTTAACCCTTTCAAAGACAAATTCCATTAATTGTGCAACATTGAAATTGTCATCTGCAAATGCTTTTAATTTGATCAAGTCTAAAATTTTGTCGTGTGGTAAAGAGTTAAAATTAAATGGTCTACTGTCATTACCTTGTGACAGTGATGTCTGATTAACTTATAAACTCTGAAACAAACTTGCAGCAGACAACTTTGACCTTCTGTGTAAAATTTGTGTAATCAATACAAGTGAAACAAAGGCCTGACTCATTACCAAATAACAACCATTTAGAATCCTCCAAATTGAAATCATTTTCAGATGACAGTTTAACTGTGGCTCCTTTTCCCATGATGTTTTTGAAAGTCTTATTCAGGGCCGTAAAAACAAAGGATTCTTTGTGAAAAGGTCAAAGAGGTCCTTTTCGTTAATTCTGCACTCTGAGGATTAACTAGGATTCATTGACGCTGTTCTATTTTCAGAGGGGGCAGTATATATCAACAAGTACACCCTGTGCAATATGCCGTGATGATTACTTGGTACTAGATTACAGGGTAAGTCTAAGGGTCTTTCTCTCTCTGATTAGATTAAAGAGTTTCAAAAATCTTTTGTTTTGGTCCATTTTGGAAGTAGTTGTGGATGACATACAAATTATGACTCAAACGATGGGATTTTTAAAGATACATCTTCACATGTTTTCATCCATTTTTTTTAAACTGTTTTTTTCTTTATTTTATGAAACTATAATCACTCTTGTATCGTCATGCCAAATATTGATCCTAATGGTTGCAAGGTTGCACAGATTACGGCAGATAGAAAATGCATTTCATTCTATTGCAGCTAGCCATAGACATAACAACCACAGTTTCCAGTTTAAATCGAAGACATTCCCTACAGTTTCTTTACCCCATACACCTTATATTGATTGTTTATCTATGTTTACACAGATGACTAGATTACAACATCATCAAGTTTTAACAGCGTTTGGTTACTCTCTGGCTGTATAGATGTCTCTTTAAAAAAAAAAAAGAATGAGCCATGCTGTCTGAAAAGGGGCTTTAGTGTATCTGCATAAAGGATAATTTTACTTCAGCCTGTGCAGTTCAGTCAAACTGACCTGTATCAAAACTTTTTTGCCAAATTGCTAAATTTTCTGCATGTCAAAAGACCAGTCTACCCCATGATTCAATTGATTTTATGATTGCGCGATTATATGATTGCTGGTTTGGTGTGACACTTCAAGGAGATTCCTTATACCCCCTTTTGTCAGAGCATGGCTCAAATATTGAGAAAAAGAAAAGATAAAAGAAAGATCAGGTTCAGTGGTCATTGTTTTAGCCCTTTAACCCATTACCACACAATCCCTACTTTTGACGCCCCTGAGAAAGAAGCCTTTTGAAAACACTGTAGGAAAAGGAGAAAATGCTGGTAACCAGCATTTTCTCCTTTTCCCACAGTGTTTTCTACCCTTCCCAGAACCAATTTCAATTTTTCAGTCACCTTTATATTGTCGTCTGCAAATGCTTTCATTTTGAACCAGTCTAAAATGTTGTCGTGTGGTAAAGAGTTAAGCAAACAGTTTTGTGTTGCCAAGGTAAAGATATTTTGCTTGTGTCTGTGTTTAAACCCTTTGCCACACAACCCGAGTTTTAATGACCCTGAGGAAGAAGGCTTTTGAAAACATTGTGGGACAAGGAGAAAATGCTGGTTACCAGCATTTTCTTTTTTTCCCACAATGTTTTCTACCCTTTCAGAGATAAATTTCATCATTTGAGTCACTTTTAATTTGTCGTCTGCAAATGTTTTCAATTTGGGCAAGTGTAAAATTTTATTGTCTGGTACAGAGTTAAACCACCTTGGTAAAAACAGCTTTAGAAAATATTGTCTGAAAATGAGAAAAATGCTGATTACCAGTTTTCTCCTTTTCCTTCAACGATTTCAAGAGCACCTCCCTCGAGATCGTTCAAAATACAGGATTGTTTGACAACCATTTTGATTTCAATAATAATTTAAAATTCCAAACCCAGTCATCTGATTGGTCAAGATTATTTTGTTTTTGTTGTAATAACATTATCTGAGCCAATAAATAGCAATAGTTATATTTTCTATTTTAAGTCTTTACCACACAATCCTAAGTTTTAAGGACCCTGGGAAAAAAGTCTTTTGAAAACATAGTGGGTAAAGGAGAAAATGCTGGTAACCAGCATTTTCTCCTTTTCCCACAATGTTTTCTGCCCTATCAAATAGAGAGATCATCATTTGTGCTAAATTTCATTTGTTGTCTGCAAATGCTTTCAATTTGGTCCGGTCCAACATTCTGTCGTTTGGTAAAGAGTTAACTCATTACCTCTTTCAGATGAATTTTTGTGTCTTGGGGTAGACATTTTACAAAAAGACCTTGTCAGAAGGAAATTGCTCATGTCACTTTATTATATAAATAAGCTATTTCCCTTTCTTTACATTTAGTCCTTAATTTATTCATGTATTTATTCTCATTTCATATTGATTATCCACATTTTACTAGGATATTTCTTGAGTCATTTGTAAAAGAAGGTACATGTAATACATTAAATAACCTCTTTCCCTGATTAAAAATTTCACATTCTTTCAAATCCAAAGTATCTGCAGCAGGCAAATTCTACAATGATATATATTTTACAAGCTCAAGTTCTCTAGTAGGTTAAAAAACAATGTGGGAAAAGGAGAAATTGCTTGTTACAAGTAATTTATCCTTTTCCCACATTTTTTTTTTAAAGTATTTGTCAAACATGGCAATGTTTAGTAAAGGGTTAACTGAAAAAGCTAATTATTTCAGAATATAGAATTGCTGAAACAGTTTTTGGAACCAGTCACTGGAGAAGCTTTGGACCCAATGAAAACTGGACTTTGCATGCGTCAACAGAAACGTCTAAAACTGGAAGTATGGAAAGCTCAGGATTATGGTAAGCTGCGATTATATTGATCAACATTTTTTGCATACTGAAAGTTTATAGATCTAATACAACAAAAATATTTTGAGCCATGCTCTGTGAAGGGGGGTGTGTATTGCAACTGCAGAAAGTATCTGCCCAGGTCGATCTGCACAGGCACTGGGGTTGAAACTGTTTGCTTTTGGTAAATGTTCTGCTTGTCTAAGGACCATTCTACCCCAGGATTCAGCTGGTTGTTAGACATTATGAATTTTATGAATCTTTAATTATGTGATAACTTGCATGATATTATGCTTCACAGAGATGCATTAAACCTGCTTTGCTCTTTTCTTTTAAATATGTGCTGTTGCTTATTTCATAAAAATTTTGAAAAATTAATAAGCTTTATGGAGAAATAAAATCAGACTGTGTTGGCTGTCCATTGTTTCAACAACAAAGTTATGACCTTTGGTTATGAAAAATTTTTCCTTTTGTAACATTGTTTTCAAAAAAGTCTACCATTTGCTGCAAGATGCTTAGAATTGTCTGCAGATCATAGTGAGTTTGTTGGTGTTTTGGATACAAATCCTGAAGGAAGAATTTTGTTACCATAAATACATGTCAATCAAATGCCATCTATTTCTGCAGGTGTTTGTTCTTCCATGTACTTTCCTACTGTCCTATTAATTCTTTATCAGTTGACAAAATTTTAGACATATTGCAAAACAATACACAATATTTCAGACATGTTTTAAATACAATGCAGCAATCACATTTTAAAGTACTAGTATTTGCAGGGGTCATTATGGGATTATCACTCCTTCAACTCAGACATAATGTGTTAATGTGTTAATCCTTTACTACACAATCTCAGTTTTGACAACTAGAGGATTAAAGCTTTCGAAATCATTGTGGAAAAAGGAGAAAATGATGGTAACCAGCATTTTCTCCTTTTCGCACAATGTTTTCTACCAGATTGAAATACATGTAATCAAATCAAAAATCAAAATTGGCTAGAATTTTTTGTTTAGATAAAATCTTGCACAAGTTCGATTATGGGTCACATCAGTTCAAAAAGTATGTCTCAGGGGAAAAATTTTACAAAAATCTTGTGTGCACTCTACATTTTCATTACAAATCTTCTAAAAGTTGGTGAGAAATGGTTTTCTTGATAAAATCTCTGACAATTTTGAAAGTAGGTCATGTTGGGTCAAGAAGTAGGTCACTAGGACAAATCTGCAAAAAACCTTATGTGCACTAGAGGCCACATTTTTTGCTCAATACTCATGAAAGTTGTTCAGAATGTTTGTCATGGTAATAAATTGCTTGCGTGTGAGAAAGGGGTCACATCAGGTCAAAAAGGTCACTGAGACAAACCTTAGAAAGCCTTATGTGCACTCTACAGGCCTCATTTACAGTCCAATACCTATGAAAATTGGTCAGAATGTTTTTCTTGGTTACATCTCAGTCGTTTATAAAATTGGGTCATGCTTGGTCAAAAAGTAGGTAACCGGGACAAATGTTTGCACTCTAGAGGCCTCTTTTTCAGTCCAATACTCATGAAAGTTGGTCATAGTTTCTGTCATGATATCTTCGATGAGTTTGAAAATGGGTAATGTTTGGTCAAAAAGTAGGTCACAGGGACAGATTTTTAAAAAAACGTGTGTGCACTCTAGAGTCCAATAGCTTGAAAGTTTTTCAGAGCGTATGTCTTCTTGAGGTCTTGGCTAAGTGTACAAATTGGTTCAAAAAGTGGATCACTGTAACAAACCTTCGAAAAATCTTAAGTGCACTCTACAGGCCTCATTTGCCATCCAACACTATTAAAAATTGGTCAGAATGTTTTCCTTAATTATATCTCAGTTGAATATTAAATGGGGTCATGTTGTTTTAAAAAGTAGGTCACATGGACAGATTTTTTAGAAACCTTGTGTGCATTCTAGATGCCACTTTTTCAGTCCAATACTCGTGAAAGTTGGCAGTAGTTTCTGTCTTGATGATAGCTCAGATGGGTTTGAAAGTTGGTCATGTTGGATCAAAAAGTAGGTCTTGGATAGGTGTAAAAATCAGTCATATTTGGTTACATAGACACAGACATACTTTATTACGTATACATATACATGTATCTTGAAGTACAAAAAATTATTTTTAATATACTTGTGGTCATGTGACGTGTACATTAACAACCCCATAGAATATTACAAAAGCAAATTTCTACCATTTTACCAAAAATATTGAGAACAAAAGGAGATAGTACATATACGATAATTAATGAGTAACCCCAACTTATATACGGTAATACATGAACCGCACACCTTGAGGGGGTGGTCGCTGAGCGTGAAACAGACACAATAATTTGTCATTTTGAACTTTGCCTTTGAAAACATCTGAAATAATGGAATAGAATAAGTTTAAGGATAGGATGGAGAACGAGACATAAAATTGCTCGAAAACAGTGCTAAGCAATACAAATACAATACATAATATAAAAACAACTTACAACATTCCGTTGCTAGCTTATACACACTAGTCAAAGTACTCAATTTGAAACAAAGCATTTTTGAAAGGTTTCGCAATGAAACATACAACTTAAAATGATACATAATTTAAAACAGTGTGGGGTAGGGAGAATACAATGCTTAATATTAGACAACTTGCAGCGATCTGTTGGTACTTTAGAGATACTAAATTACTCAATCTGAAACAAAGCATTTTTAAAGGTTTTGCAATGAAACAAATAACATAAAATGATAGGTAATTTAAAACAGTGTGGGGTAGGTAGAATACAATGCTTAATATTAGACAACTTGCAGCGATCCGTTGCTACTTTAGAGATACTAAAACTTACAAATAATACTTAACCCCTGGGCTGCTATACGCGACTTCAGTACCTTAGGGACACTGTAGATCAGGACCAGACAGCACAGGCTGTGCAGTCTGTTTTAGATCCACATTGCCAGATAAGGAGGTATTTCCCCATTAGAATACCTTTGAAAAAACAACAGTGTGATTATTACTATCGGCTTGACTTTTTGATTTCACTTATTTGGCAGGCCAAGGGTTAGTATGTAATCGGGAAATGATTGATTGATTGTTTGATGTTTAACGCTGTTTTCAACATTATTTCAGTTATTACACATTTGTATTCAACAATGACAATCTCACAGTAAGTCAGTGATAAATGTTCAATAAACCTTGTGTGCACTCTAAAGGCCACATTTTCAGTCCACAATTTAATGAGTTCCATATAACTTTATTCTGGTGAGGCCTTTAGGGCAAATGGCCTTTTTGTTTTTGATATTAACATGTATGTGATGGTAAGTCATCTGTTATAGATTGATCAAACATTTGAAGAGAGGAAATAATCATGTTTATTTTTCAGGATATTTGCTGAAGCATTTTCCATTTAGAGTTTATGACTACCAATACTATTTTGACCTGCTTGATCAGAAACTGTTAGAGGCTGTCAGTGACCCAGAGGAAAGGGAGTGGATTGAGGAAAAAAGGAAGAAAAGGAGAAAAGATTACAGGCAAATGATGATAAAGAGAATTGAAAGTCAAAGATAGATTAAAATGTTAATATACTGTCGTCTTTGTCTCACATGGTTTTTACATCAATGTATGGTATTGTCAGTCTAATATGAGCCATGCTTAGCGAAAACTGTTTTAATTTATCTGCAAAAAGTATTGACGCATGTCAACCTGTGCAATATGCACAGGCTTACCTGGGTAGATACTCTTTTTGCTACTGTTTCTGCATTTCAAAGGTCCAGTCTACCTCCATATGCAGTTGGTTGTTAGACAAATGGATTGTATAGATCCATATTTATGTGATGACTTGCTTGTTAAATGCACTACACAGAAGTGTTAAACTCCCTTTTGCCAGAGTATTGCTCATATGCATGGTCCTTGTTTAATCCTTTACCACTCAGTCCTGAGAGTTATTGACCCTTTGAAAACATCGTGAGGAAAAGAAAAAATGCTGGTCACCAGACACATCTTGTCATTTGAGCCTCATTAATTTTGTTGTCTGTAAATGCTGTCAATATCACCATGTGTAACTTCATTTTAAAACCCAGTGAAAGAACTTCTTAAACACACATATGAGCTTTGCCCAGGCAAAGAGGGTTTAATGTATCTGTTGATGCATTATACCAAGAAAGTCATCACATAGTTTTGGATCCATGGAATCCATTATGTCTAACAACCAACTGAACTATGAGGTAGACTGGTCCTTGGACATGCAGGAAACTGACCAATAGCAAAAAGTTTTGACTCGGGTAAGCCTGCATAGACTGATCTAGGTCACTACTTTTTGCAGATGCATTAAACCCACTTTTCACAGGGTATGGCTCATATGTGTATCCACATTGTCTTATTAGTTGATCCATGTTTCAAAATTTCTACTAACATTATATACCTGTCTAGTATAAAAGCAATGTAATGCTGACACTATGACCCTCAAAATTTTTTAATGACCCCCCCCCCCCCCCCCCAAAAAAAAAAAATCCAACATTAACCAGCATTTTCTCACAATGTTTCGTACCCTTTCAGTGACAAGTTTCATCATTTGCTCTGCATCTCATTTGTCGTCTTCAAATACTTTTAGTTTGAAAGAGTCTAAAATTTTGTTGTTTGATAGAGAGTATACCCTTTACCTTACAATCCCAAGTTTTAATGACCCTAAAGAAAACTTGAAAATTTGGTGGATTAAGGACAAAATGCTGGTAACCAGCATTTTCTTCTTTCTCCACAATGTTTTCTACCCTTCCACAAACATTTTTCAATTTTTGAGTCACATCTATTTGTTGTCTGCATAATTATGGTTTCTGAAATTTTGTTGTTTGGTAAACATTTAAGTATGTTGTCATTGTTTTGAAAACTTGTACATATAACTTTTAACTGTTTACCAAGCAAAAAATAAAAGGTCCTTCATGGCTCAGTGGTAAAGTGCAGGATTCCAAACCTGGAGGCCTTTGGTTCTATCCTCAATTTGTAGGAGTGTCCTTGGGCAAAACACTTCAGAGATCTAGCCAAGTCCTGGTAAAAGCCAGGGCATACATGAATTTGTGAGCTGCTTACGTGATATGACTAAATGTCGAAAGCAGGGTGAAACAGCATTCAATCAAGTGAGATTAAATTTTGTTTTCTCTATCCAAACACATGGGCAGAGTTTTAATTGGTTGATTGTATGGTGTTTAATCCCATTTTCAACATTATTTCAATTATATCGCAGCGGCCATTGCATCTGTCAATGCTTTTCTGAGTTTCTTTTACCAGTGCTTCGAACAGTATTCTTTCCAAGCCACTGGCTGCTTTCCCACATAACGACCGTCCAAACAATCATGATGGTTAGTGGTGAGAAAGGAATGAATCCTGTCGCAATGACTTTCATTAATCCTCAGACAGAAATTGGCCGAGTAGGTCGTCGAACCAGCGACCCCGTTATCAAGTCTTGTATGCTACTGAACTACCTGGGCTCAGCATCCAGAGTTTTAAGTCAGACTTCATTGACAGGCCTGGTTTGTTGTGTGCAAATACTTTAGTATGGACAAGTTTAACCCTTTACCGAACAATCCCAAGTTTTAAGAGAAAGAAGGCTTTTAAAAACAGTTTTCTATCCCATCAAGGACGTATCATAGCCAATTTTGGTGTCTGCACTTTGCTTCTGATTTGGGCAAATCTAGCATTTCGTTGATTGTTAACTCTCTCTCACACAATCTTGACCTTTAGCATCCTTGAAAAATAAAGCTTTTTAAAACATTGAGAGAAAACGCTGGAAACCAGCATTTTCTCCTTTTTCCTGAATAAAAGTATTAACAATTTGCCTGCTGGGCACAATATCAAGTGCTTTAGCAGAGAGTCTAGGTCAAGATCAGATGGCTCAGAATGTTCCATCTGATCTCGAATCGTCAATGATATTTTATATTGTTGCCAAAGTGTCCCTAACAGTGTGTGTATTTGGACACTTTCGTGTTGTATCTAGGTCCTACCTTACTCATTGATCATATGTTGGATTAGTAATTCTCACCCTTGGCACTAGAGCTTTCTTGGGAATATTATTTGGCAAGGCAGTCAAGTGCTGGTAGAGCCCAAGTGAAGTGCTTAAAGTACCCCAGTTATTCCATACCAGACAACCAAGTACAGATAGAATCCTAGCAAGTGCAGGTAGAACCCCAGTCAAATGTAGGCACAACCCCAGTCAAGTGCTGGTAAAACCCAAATAAAGTGCTTTCTTTTGCACCATAGTGAAGATATCCTTTCATTTACATTTATTTGGTGCTCTAAGGATTCAAACTTCAAAAATAGGGCAGTGCAGGTACTACAGCTATGACTGACATGGTGCTCGTATTATAGTTGCGAGTTAGAACCTGGGGAATACTTAGTATTCTATCTTCATCTATTGAATATTTTTGAACAGCAGATGAACTGGTAACACAAATTTGGTTTCCTCACCATGGACCAATTTTGAAAACATTCAAGGAAATAAGAGCAATTGCTTTTACAAGCAACTGCTTTTACCAATTCCAACATATGAGCCACATTCAATTCATTTTGTTGTCTGCAAATGCTTTCATATTGGACAAGTCTTAAACTTTGTTGTCTGGTAAATACTTAACCCTTTCTCATACTATCCCAAGTTTTGACGATCCTAAGGGAGAAGGCTTTGAAAAACAGTGTGGGAAAAGGTGAAAGTGCTTTTTTACTAGCATTTTCCCCTTGTCCCACAATGTTTTACCCTTGCAAAGAGAAAATTCATCATTTGCGCCCACATTTAAATTATCATCTGCAAATTCTTTCAATTTGGACAAGTCTTGAATTTTGTCGTTTGGTAAATAGTTGAACAGGCAGACACCTTAATATGTAGCAATTAAGGACTTCACTCTTCACTCACACTGAAAGACAAGTAGAGAGTTTGGTTCCTTCATTTTACTGAGCAAGTACTGGTAATTGTCCACATAATCTCTCGTGAAAACATAACATACAGCCAGTGAAAAACTACAAACAACATACAGTCAGTGAAAAACTACAAACAACATGATAAATACAGAGTCAAGTGTTTTCTTCATTTTAAATGTAGCAAATGATTCCATGTTTTCATAATCTGTACAAAGAAGACTTTTCAAAACAGACGTGGGAAAAGAGAAAATGCTTGTAACCGGCATTTTCTCCTTTTTGTATATGATGTTCTAACCTTGCAAAGACAATCCAATCTTTTGAGCCACATCGAGTATATTATCTGCAAAAGTTTTTAACCTTTTACCACAAAAGCCCAAGTTTTAACCCTTAACCTGCTAAATAACTAAAATGAAACTTTCAAGTTGATAGTAAAAACCCAAATATTGCTATTTCATGGGGAAAAATATTGCTTTATCAGACAGTGTAAATCCAAGATGAGTGCACATTTTGTGAAGTCTGATCTTGATCTACACCGTCTGCAAAAGGTCAGTGAGTTGGGCTTAGCAGCCTAAGGTTTAATGGCCATGAGAAAGATTTCAAAAACATTTTGAGAAAACGAAAAAATTGCTTGTTACAAGCACTTTCTCCTTTTCTCACAATGCTTTTTTACCTTGTCAGAGAATTTCGACTTATTTGTTCAGACTTCAAATTTGTTGGCTGCAGCTTTCAATTTGTAGGGTCCAAAATTTGTTGTTTGGGAAAAGGTAAATATAATTTAGTCTAAAAATTTTTGTTAGCTTGAAAACAATAAGGCTCTGGGGTACCTATCAATAAACTGCTTAGATTTATGCATTTTTTTTTCGGGTTGAATTTACACACATACATATACAATGGCTGCTTCACCCAAAGAAATGAGCTGGCATAAAGGTATGAAAATATTTACTCGTATCATAAATTTATGCAGTTCAGTGACTAATTTTCAGAGTTAATGCATGCTTACCTAAACTGCGTATGCAAATTTTGTGTGTACGCAGTTTAGAGGAAGATATTCCTGATGAGCTGAAGGATCCCATTGATCAATGAACTCTTAAAGAGACTTTCATAAGTAAAGTTGTTTTTGCAGAGCAGATCAAGATCAGACTGCAAAAATTGTGCAGTCTGATCTTTGATCTACATTGCTTAGCCAAGAGTCTCTAGACAAGAGCAACCTTGGACTGCAATTATTTGGGTTCTGTGTCTAAACTGAAAATGTCCTGGTGGGTTTATTTGGCACCCAAACACTTCATCCTTTGCCACACAATGCCGACGTTTAACAACCCTGGGAAAGAAGCCTTTTAAAACATTGTGGGAAAAGGAGAAAATGCTGGTAACCAGCATTTTCTGCTTTTCCCACAATTTTTTCTACCCTATCAAAGAACTAGAGGCGCTTGAGCGCCTGTATCGCTCCACAGGCCTGATATTTCTATAATGGCGAAAGGAAGTTTTTAACAATTATCATTCAATCCTGCATTTTAGCTCACTGAAGAAACAATTTGGTAGACAACCACCATAGGAACTTACCTGCAAAACAACAATGAAATCCAATGAATAGTTTTAGAGAAGAAATTTTTCAAAGATTTTACTTTATACCATAAAAGGAAAATGAGTCTCCCATAAAAGCCATGTTTTTTGACAGATCTTTTTTTTTTTAAGGAATTCTGTAAACCTGTATCTAAGGAACATTCCTGCAAAATAATAATGCTATCCAAATAGCGGTTTGGGAGGAGAAGATTTTTAAAGGTTTTTTACTTTGGTTGCCATGGCAACCAGAATTCTTCATGGAACACAATTATTTAAAGGAATTTGAAAGAGGACCACCAAAGGAACATTCCTGTGAAATTTGGTAAAAATCCAGTCAATAGTTTCTGAGGAGAAGTTTTTTTAAGAAAAAGTTTATGGACGCACGCACGGATGAACGGACGAACAACGGACGGACAGACGGACGCACGACGGACACAACGCCATGACAATAGCTCGCTAGCTCACTGAAGAAACAATTTGGTAGACAACCACCATAGGAACTTACCTGCAAAACAACAATGAAATCCAATGAATAGTTTTAGAGAAGAAATTTTTCAAAGATTTTACTTTATACCATAAAAGGAAAATGAGTCTCCCATAAAAGCCATGTTTTTTGACAGATCTTTTTTTTTTTAAGGAATTCTGTAAACCTGTATCTAAGGAACATTCCTGCAAAATAATAATGCTATCCAAATAGCGGTTTGGGAGGAAAAGATTTTTAAAGGTTTTTTACTTTGGTTGCCATGGCAACCAGAATTCTTCATGGAACACAATTATTTGAAGGAATTTGAAAGATGACCACCAAAGGAACATTCCTGTGAAATTTGGTAAAAATCCAGTCAATAGTTTCTGAGGAGAAGTTTTTTAAAGAAAAAGTTTACGGACGCACGCACGGACGAACGGACGGACGGACGCATGACGGACACAACGCCATGACAATAGCTCTCTGGCCTTCGGCCAGTGGAGCTAAAAATTGCACCATTTGAGCCACATTGAAATTGTCGTCTGTGAATTTTAATTTGGACAAGGCAAAGATTGTGTCGTCTGGTACAGGGTTAACTCTTAACCAAGCAAAAATTTTGACATGCCCAATTTCAACGCATTTGTAGATGACAATTGAATGTGGCAGAGATGATGGGATTTATATCAGAAAGAATGGAAAACAATGTGGGAAAGATGAAAATGCTGATTACCATCATTTTCTCTTTCATCTGCAATGTTTTAAAAAGCCTTCCCTCTACCAATTGTTAAAATACAGGATTGTTTCGTAGAAAAACCTTACTTCACATTGTTTATCCAAATTTTAGAAACAGGTTAAAAAAGTCATCAACAGTAACTTTGCTTCAAGGCTAACTAATCTAATATAAGCTCAAAATCCCACTCATCAGCCAAGTCGGGGTTTAGGTCCTTCAGGCATTTTCACCTGAACCATTGCATCAGGTATGACAATTTTTCCATCCTTGTCACGCAACAGTTTCCCATCTTTCCCAGGATAAACGGGTAACCAGGCTGTTTGTTGAGTACCTCCTATCATGACTGGTACCGCAATAACTACTGGCTCTATGTTTTTCAAATCTAATGCTCCGTCAGATTTATCTGTGTCTTCTGAAACTTTGTTTGAATTTTGTAGATTTTTCGCAATTCTTTGTTCCTCAGCTTCAATAGCAGAGCTCACATTTTGAGGTTCAAGCGATAATTCTATACTACAGACTGGTTTTGATGTTGATGAAGGATTTGTTTCAATACTGGTTGGCGTTTGGGATGACATAGGTTCTGTACTGTCTAGCTGTGAGGTTGACATAGGAGCAGTTTCAGTGCTAGCTGGTTGTGAGGTTGACATATGAGCAGTTTCAGTGCTAGCTGGTTGTGGGGTTGACATAGGTACAGTTTTAGTGCTAGCTGGTTGTGGGATTGACATAGGTACAGTTTCAGTGCTAGCTGGTTGTGAGGTTGACATAGGAGCACTTTCAGTGCTAGCTGGTTGTGAGGTTGAATTAGCTGGCAGTGAGTTTGACTCGAATGCTGTTTCAGTGCTAGCTGGTTGTGAGGTTGACATTGGTACATTGTTGGTAATAGCGGGTTGTGAGATTGACAAAGGGATTGCTTCTCT
Source organism: Hippopus hippopus (assembly GCA_946811185.2). Classification (NCBI taxonomy): domain Eukaryota; kingdom Metazoa; phylum Mollusca; class Bivalvia; order Cardiida; family Cardiidae; genus Hippopus; species Hippopus hippopus. The sequence goes on along the minus strand of OX328098.1, from coordinate 40,553,420 downwards.
AATTTGGTCTCCATTCCTAACCTGAGAATCAGATGGATTTCCATTCATTTGGTAACTAGACATTTCTGCCAGGGTCCCATCTGCATGATCAGATATTTCATTATTTTCTGTGACCTTATTACTTAATGGCCCTACTTCTGCCTTCTCTTGTTTTCTTCCTTCTTCAACAATAACTGCAGAGACTTTAGCATCCATTTCTGATGTGTTAGGAATAAATCCTTTTTCATTGCTTTTGTTTCTGTTTGTAATTTTTTTAACAAGATTTTGCTTGATGAGGCTCTTGTTTAAATTTACAGGTAAGTTGACCTCACAAGCCTGGGTATTTGACTTTCTCTGTCTTTTAGCCTTGGAATCATTCTGACTTGCTGCATCAGTTGAGGTAAGTTTTCTTTTTGTGGGAGATGAAAATTCAATCACTATTAATGGATTCTCACTCTCAGCTTCCACATCATTGTCTACATTTATAACATCATGAACTTTGTCCATCTCTATATTCTTTTTAAATGAAACTGTTTTGGGCTTCACAACTCTTGATTTCTCTTTTTTCTTCACCGGTCTGTCTACATCAATTGTACCAGTTCCAACAGACCTGTGTGTTTTAACAGGATCCTGAGGTTTTTTATCTATGACCATCATTTTCATAGCCTTCATATCATATATGTACGGATCATCTGGACCTCTCTGGAATTGTCTCAAATCTTGATGAAGTTTCTTCTGCAATTATTTCAGACAATGTTGATCATTTGATAATCAAGCACAACAAAGAATGTGGTTGCTTTTATGAACACAGAAGGTCAAGATCGGACTTCACCATGACATGCATTCTGATCTTTGATCTACAGTCTGATTTTGTGAAACACTGTATCAAAAACAACCTTGATTATTGCAATACCTTGGTCTACTATTTCTGAATGAAAATGCTCATTCAGAATGGTACTGGTTCTACCCATTTCAGCAAAGACAATTTTTATACTCCTTCAAAGGAAAGCTTTTAAGTCTTTACCATACAATTCCAAGTTTTATCAACCCAGGAGGACAAGTCTTTTGAAAACTTTGTGGGAAAAGGAGAAAATTCTGCTAAACAGTATTTTCTCCTTTTCTAACAATATTTTCAAGTCTCTATGAGACAAATCTTATTATTTGAACAACCTTTAATTTGTCGTCTGGAAATGCTTTGAAGCTGAGCAAGTCTAAAATTTTGTTGTGTGGTAAAAAATTAGAATCATAACAGGAAAAGGAATGATTGCTAGCCGCAAGTCAAGCAATTGCTCTCTTTTCCTAATTTTTTTTTGGGGTCCTATGAAAGAAAATGGTTTTCCTTCCTTTAAAATATTTATTACTTTCTGCCACTTTAACAGTTTCTTGATTGCTGACAACAAATGAAATGTGACTCCTGATCAAATTTGTCTGTGAACAGAATTATAGACTAGTCCAAGTTGAAAGCTAAATCCACTTAATATCCCTAAGGGAATGAATAATACACAATTTAAAATTATTTACTTTGTCTTCAATATTTCGGCTAATGCATTTTTTAAGAAATTTAACATGAAATGAATGTCTTCTACATTTTTGACTATTTTCACACCACAATATTTATAAATTCATAATTCAAAAATTATGAATTTACCAAATGACAAAATTTTAGACCAGTCCAATTAAAAAGCATTTGCAGATGACAAAATAAATTTTGATTCAAGAATCGAAGTTTGTTTTGGGAATAGTAGAAAACATTGTGGGAAAAGAAGAAAATGCTGGTTACCAGCATTTTCTTCTTTTCCCACTATGTTTTCAAAAGCTTTCTTCTCCTGGGTCGTTAAAACACGGGATTCTGTGGTAAAGGGTTAAATAAACATATAAATAAATAAATTATAAATTCATAATATAATTAATAATTTAGAAATATGGTGGTGTGGAAATAGTCACAAAATGATTGCTGTGAGCTTTGAAGTCTACAGCTAACTTCTAGCTAGCTTTTCACAAAAATACCCTACAGATCAAGTCCATTCGTAAATGTTTATTCAAACATGAGTAATTGACCAGAACAACAGAGGCCTTGACTTTCCATTTACTATTGTAAAGAGTTTAAGCACTGACCGTCGGAGACAATCCACATTCCTCATACACCTCTAACTGCTGGGCTTTGGCTCGTAACAGCTCCTGCCTGGCTGACTTCCGTGTATTCTCATCGGGTGTTGTGTAACAATTATTCTTTGATCCCTTGGGTCTGCCCCTCTTTCTTGGGCCGCTCTCCTCTGTAAGTTATTAATATACATTAGTTACCTCTGGCAAACCACTTCTAACGAGGGCCAGTTACAATTTTGTAAATCACACCAAACTTCGGGATTTAGTATGGCAACAGCTTGCAAACCAGCAACAAATGGGAGAAATGAAGATTTTTTTTTCTGCTGATGGGAATTTCCTTCACTCTTAAAAGAACAATTCCGTGTTTTAATGGCCCCAGAGAAAAAGGCTCTTGAAAAGCACTGTGGGAAAAGGAGAAAATACTGGGGTGACCAGCTTTTTCTCCTTGTGTTACAATGTTTTCTACCCATCAAAGACAAATCCTATGGTTTGAGCCATATTTGATACATCATCTGCAACCAGCAGTAACCAGAATTTTCTCCAATACCCACAATTTTTTCTGTTCTTTTATGAATTTGTAATTTCAGAAAAATTTTCATTGAAATTTTGCTGTCTGTACATGCATTCAATAAAGATGTTCAGAGCAGTCTGATCTATATTGTGCCTAGTGTGGTAAGTTTAACTCTTTACAAAACTAAACAAGAGGACCATGATGGTCATATATCGCTCACCTGAGTACTAAGCAGTAAAGGTCTACAATGAAGATAAATACCAAATATCGAGGTTCAAGGCCAAATGATAATGAAACAAGAGCAGCAAATTGTCGCAAGATATGCCAATCCCACCGCCAGTTGTCGAGGAGGTATAATAATCGCAATGGGCAGGTAATGCAACAAACATGTTTACCAAGTCTCAAGTCAATTTGACTTGAGACTTCAAAATTCCGTTCCGGACAAGCAAGAAATACTGTAAAAATGAAGATCAAAGAGGAATTACTCAAAATCCGGGCTAGGTAGAGTTATTGTTCTTGCGCACTGTACTCTGTAATATTGCAACAATGATTGATTGATTGATTGTATGGTGTTTAACGCCGTTTTCAACATTATTTCAGTTATATCGCGGCAGCCAGTGCACCTATCCATGCTTTCCTGGAGTCTCTTTTACCAGTACTCCTCACAATTTTCTTTCCAAGCCACTGGCTGCTTTCCCACATAATCATCGTCGAAACAATGCTCAGCGGTGGGAGAGGAATGAATCCTGTTGCAGTGACTATCATCAATCCCCGAAAGAAATTGGCCGAGCCAGCGGTCGTAGCCAGGGATCGAACCCTGGACCCCGTGTTCTGACTTGAGATGACAAAGTTATATTCTGGACAAGCACTAAAAGCTGTAAAAATGACGATCAAAGGGAAATAACTCAAAGACAGCACGAGGTAGCGTTACAATTCTTGTGCACTGCACTTCCAAATATAATATTGCAACAAATAAGCATACTATATTTCAAGTCATTCCTATTTAAGATGACAAAGTTTTGCTCTGATGAAGGTCAAAGGGGGAATAACTAAAAATTTGTGCTAGGAAGAGTTATGGTTCTTGTGCACTGCACTCCGTAATTTTTCAACAATCATGCATACCGAATTTGAAGATGTTCAGGCAAGAGATGACAAAGTAATATTCTGGACAAGCAGAAAATGCTGTAAAAATGACGATCAAAGGGAAATAACTCATAGACAGTATGAGGTAGAGTTATGGTTCTTTCATACTGCACTCCGTATTATTGCAACAAACACAAATGCCAAGTTTCAAGTCAATCAGACTGGAGATGACAAAGTTATGCTCTGGACAAAGAACTATTCTAAAGAACTTTCTAATTCAAGGGCAAATAACTCCAGTCGTTCTGGTCCAATTAGACCCATAATCAAACTCATCCGAGATCTTATGGTCATATATATTTTGACCAAGTTTGGTGCTGATTGGTTAATAATTGTAGATGCTAGAGTGTAAACAAAGTCAAATATAGCAATTTTTTCTAATTAAAGGGCAAAATAACTCAGTTGTTCTGGTCCGATTAGACCCATTATCGAACTCATCCGAGATCTTATGGTCATATATATTTTGACCAAGTTTGGTGCTGATTGGTTAATAATTGTAGATGCTAGAGTGTAAACAAAGTCAAATATAGCAATTTTTCTAATTAAAGGGCAAAATAACTCAGTTGTTCTGGTCCGATTAGACCCATTATCGAACTCATCCGAGATCTTATGGTCATATATATTTTGACCAAGTTTGGTGCTGATTGGTTAAAAATTGTAGATGCTAGAGTGTAAACAAAGTCAAATATAGCAATTTTTCTAATTCAAGGGCAAATAACTCCAGTTGTTCTGGTCCGATTACACCCATAATCGAACTCATCCGAGATCTTATGGTCATGTATATTTTGACCAAGTTTGGTGCTGATTGGTTGATATTTGTAGATGCTAGAGTGTAAACAAAAAAATGTGAACGGACAGACGGACGACGGACGGTGAGTGATCACAATAGCTCATCCTGAGCACTTCGTGCTCAGGTAAGCTAAAAAGATTAGACTTGCCCAAATTGAAAACATTTACAGACAACAAATTTAATGTTGCTCAATTGAAAGGAATTGCCTTTGAAATGGTATGAAACATTGTGGGAAAAGGAGAAAATGCTGGTTACCAGCATTTTCTCCTTTTCCCACAATTTTTTTAAAAGCTTTCTTTCGTAGGTTGTTTACAGGCTATCACTGAGAATGTTCTTCAGAATGGTTGGTGAATTCTTGCATGTTACTGACTGAGTTTCCAGGCTCGGCTAACTCAGTCATAGAACTTTACATAACAAAGTATACCTTGTATCTCCTCTGTTTCCTCTTCATTCATTCCTTCTTTCTCTAGTTTAGCCTTTTGAATCTGCATGTACTTGTCATATAAATCTGCAAAAACAGTCAAAGTTTACACATTCTAACACGCAAATATCCAAACAAGAGGCCCACAATGGCGTGAATTATTCAACTGGCAGATTCTATCCAATTTATACGAGCCATGCGTGCTGGAAAGGGGTTTGATGCATATGTACAAAGTATGAACCCATGTCAGCTAGTGCAGTCTGCACAGGCTGACCTGTGTCAAAATGTTTTGCCTTTGGTAAATTTTTTGCAAGTCAAAGGACCATTCTATCTCATGATTCAGCCGGTTGTTAGACAAAATTGTTTTTAAGGACCCATGATTTTGTGATGACATGCTTGGTATAAAACATCATGATGCATTAAACTCCTTTTTACCAAGCATGGCTCATATCTGAACTTGTTACTTAAGGACAGAATAGAAGACAGGTTCAAACTGAAAGTATCTGCAGGCAACAAATCTGAAGTGGATTATTTTATAAGGCTTGTCTTTGAATGATTAGAAAACATTGCAGGAAAAGGAGAAAATGCTGTCTATCAGCATTTCCCCCATTTCCAATAATGTTTTCAAAAGCCGTCAGTCCATTATAGACTGAGCTCAGCTTGAGAAGTCAAGTCTATCTTTTATTTTCTGACAGTGTAATTAAAACTCACTTAATCTTTTTAGTATTTTTATTCTCTCTCTGGAATCAACACCTGCAGCCATGCTAGGTGACAGCTTCTTGCGTTTTCGATGTTTTCCAGCCACCACCCTGCAAAATTAGCAATTTATAAAATTAGACAACTCATTACCAGACGATAAAATCCTAACTTATCCAAACTGAAAGCATTTGCAGATGACAAAATAAACATAGATCAAATGCTTTGATTAGTCTTTGACAGCATATTGTGAAGTTTCAGGTTTATATCTAATGTAGTTTTCAAATTACACTCTGGACAAAATTCAAGTAAGAAATAATTCTAAAGGAAAATAACTCCATAATTCTGCAACCAAGAGTTATTGTTCTTGTGCACTGCACTTCTCCTCAATGTGATCTATGCACCTGTGAAGTATCATTTTTACACCTCTAATAGTTTTTGAGTTATGCTCCTGACAAAATTTAAGTTTAAAAAAAATCAAAGGGCAGTAACTCTTAAACTATGGGGCCAAAAGTTATGGTTCTTGTACACTGCACTTCTCCTCAATGTCATCTATCAACCTGTGAAGTGTCAGGTTTATATCTCATGTAGTTTTCAAGTTATGCGCTGGACAAAAATTTAAATAAGAAAAATAACTAAGGGCAATAACTCCTAAATTATGCGATCAAGAGTTATGTTTCCTGTGCAATGCACTTCTCCTTGATGAGATCTATCCACCTATGAAGTATCATGTTTAATTCTATAATAATTTTTGAGTTATGCTCCTGATAAAACTTAAGTATAAAAAAATAACAAAGGGTAATAACTCCTAAACTAGTATTGGGCTGAAAGTTATGGTTATTGTACACTGCACTTCTCCTTAATATCATCTATCAACCTATGAAGTTTCGTGTTTATATCTCATGTAGTTTTCAAGTTATGCTCTGGACAAAATTGAAGTAAGAACAAAAAAAGGGTAATAACTCCTAAATTATGTAATCTTGAGTTACGGTTCTTGTGCACTGCACTTCCCCTTGATGAGATCTATCCACCTGTGAAGTATCATGTTTACATCTCTATTAGTTTTTGAGTTATGCTTCTGACAAAATTTAAGTATGAACAAGCAATTTCGTTGAAACGGACAACGCTAAAACTATATCCATCCGCCTTCGGCAGGGAATAAAATAACAAAGGGCAATAACTCTAGAATGCCTAAAGCGATCTAAATGTAAAGAGTCACATGCACAATTACACATCATAGAGATTCATTGTGGTAAGTTTAAACTTATTCCAATGGAAACTGTAGGAGGAGTTGCTCACACAAGAAATTGCTAACGTACGGACTGACAGACGGACGACCGGGGCCATAACATAATACGACCCTTAGTGCGTATAAAAAGGAGAGAAACTGGTGGTAACCAGCATTTTCTTCGAAAGGGATTTGCCAAGCGGAGATTCACTTCACAACCCCTGGTTTACTGTCCATGTGCTTTCCCAACAAAGCTAACTGATTTGGCTTGTTCTCAGGTAAAGAATCTAGATGATTTTACTGGCTCAGTGATCTGCCAGAAAGGGGATTTTGGGATTCTGGGACAAATTCACTGAATAAGATAAATGTCTCATCATAATGCACACTGGTGGGACTTTGCCCTTTCTAAATCTAAATCTTTTATAAATACATGTACTTGATTATTAGTATTGAGTGCTTTGGTCACACTAATTTTGAAACTGTCCCATAACTCTGAGTATACAGGACAATCATTCCCTCTCTTAACTCTATACCAAACAACAACATTTTAGACTTGTCCATATCGAAAGCATTTGCAGACAACAATACTGATAAGGTAGGAAACATTTTGGGGAAAGGTGAAAATGCTGGGAACCAGCATTTTCTCCTTTTCCCAAAATGTTTCAAAAAGTCTTTTTCCACAGGGTTGTTAAAACCCTGGATTGTGTGGTAAAAGGTTAAATTTCTTATAATAAGTTTTTCCTTGTGCCACAATATATTTCAAAATTGGTGCTTAATTGTATATTCCTTAACTCTTTACTATACAACAAAATTTTGAAATTGTCCAAATTGAAAGCATTTGCAGACGACAAACTTAATGTGGCTAATATGATGGTTTTGTCTTTGGATGGATATAAAACATTATGGGGAAAGGAGAAAATGCTTGTTACCAGCATTTTTTTTCTTTTCCCACAATGTTTCCAAAGCCATATTCCCAAGGGTCATTGAAAGGGATTGTGTTGTAAAAGGTCAAAGACTGTTAGACAGTTGTCAGCAAAGACAGAACATAATTAAACCCCTGACCAGACAAAATAATTTTAGACTTGTCTAAATTGAAAGAATTTGCAGATAACAAATCAAAATATAATTCATAATTCAATTCTTGGAATATTGTCTGAGAAAGGGCAGAAAGCTTGTAGTAATAGGAGAATATGCTGGTTTCCAGCATGTTTTCTGTTACCAGCATTCTCTTCTTTTCCCACAAGATTTTAAAAAGCCTTCTACCTCAAGGTCTTTTAAACCCGCGATTGTGTGGTATGGGTAAACATAGATAAAGGTTTTGTGAAGGTGTGGCCAAAACTTACCTATAAGGTTTGCTTTCTCTTCTCTCTCTGTAGACATTCATGATTCTATCTAGCAGTTTATTAATGGCATTCTCTTCAATACCAGTGTCCACATATTCCTCACCACACATCAAAATAACCTGTTTTATACAGTCATCTAAACACATTTCATCTCCCTCTTGCTCATTAGGTTCCATCTCGCAGCTAGTTCCTTGATCAGAATATGAGCTCACAGTATTGCTTTGCTGCCTATCTGATGCAATGACAGAGCTGGTTACCTGATTATGAAATGAGTCTGCATTGCTGGTTCCAGCTTCCATATCCGATGATGTTTGGGTAGAGCTATTTAGGGCTACTTGCTCATTTATAGTTCTTATAGCCTTTTGGGCTACCTGTAATTTCTGTTGTATTTTTGTCTTCTCCACGGTATTTTTGGCTGTTTGTTTTTGCATTTCTTCTTTTTCTATCTCCATGGCCTTTCGGATCTTTAAGATGTGTTGAGGGGGTTTTGCTCTAGGATTTGGTGGCTGCACAATAGCCATCAAGGCTGGCCAACAAAATGCTGCTTGAAATCTGGCCTATATTACAAAGAAACCAACCATAAACAAAATCAAAGTACATGTATACACATATTGTTATCATACTTTTTCTTTACCAACAGATCCTGTGGTAATACAAATCTGAAGAAGATGCCTGGCTTTTAAAACATTGTAGGAATGAGCGAAAATGCTGGTGACCATCTTTTTCTCCTCTTCCTGCAATGTTTTCTATCCTCTCACACACAAATCCTATCCTTTTACCCACTTTGACTTTGTTGACTGTAAATGCTTTTAATACAACTAAAGGCCCTTTGGGGCCTGAATCGCTCTAGTGGCAGAGATTTTGCTTATTTTATGGCATACATCATTAATTTATGATGCAAAAAGGAAAAAGAATGCTTACACACACAAAAGGAAAAAAAAAAGGGGGGGGGGGTTGTTGCAACTGGGTTGGAACCCACTAAAACAGCCTAGTAAGTAGGCACAGTGAGTTGAACAAATAGTGAAATAACTGAAGTGCAATTTCTTAAAACCGATGGTTGGAATCCAGCCAAATTTGATATGTGCTCATAGTGTAAAACAATCCCTGCAAATTTCAAAGACATGTGACCAATAGTATTGACTGTATTGAGTTAACAAGACAAAATATTCAAAAGGCTGCTTTTCCTGAACTGATACTTGGATTTTCTTCATTTCTAATAGGATTCAATCCCTTGATGATGATACAAAATTAATGATCTGTGCAAGTTTCAATAGAACTGAATCAAAAATGCTAACTTAATCATGTTAACAAAAACTGTATATTTTCAACTTTAAATGGCTACATTTCCCTTACTAATTGTCCCTTTTTTTTTTTCAAAATCAATAGGCTTCAAGTTACTGATGATATAAAGCAGCTGTGCAAGTTTCATGAAAATTAAATAAAAAATGCTGACTTACTAATGGTTGGATTTTTTTCTAAATGAATTGGATGCAAGCTTTTGATGATATAAAGCAACTTTGCAAGTTTCATGATAATCCAACCACAAATGCGGCCTTTATTGTGAAAACAAGAAATGCAACTTTTCAACTTGAGATGGCTACTTTTCCCTTACTAATTGTCACAGTTTTTTTTTCCAAATCAATAGCTATTGATGATACGAACAAACTGTGCAAGTTTCACAGAATCTAACCACAAATGCAGCTGTCATTGCCACTAATAGGGGGACAGACAAATGGCTGACCGAAACTACACCATGATAAAACGGGATTTTACATGAGTGTAACACTCCTGATTATTGAAGTGTTCAGGTCATGTTGAAAGAATTCTTATAACTAGAGGCGCTTGAGCGCCTGTATCGCTCCACAGGCCTGATATTTCTATAATGGCGAAAGGAAGTTTTTAACAATTATCATTCAATCCTGCATTTTAGCTCACTGAAGAAACAATTTGGTAGACAACCACCATAGGAACTTACCTGCAAAACAACAATGAAATCCAATGAATAGTTTTAGCGAAGAAATTTTTCAAAGATTTTACTTTATACCATAAAAGGAAAATGAGTCTCCCATAAAAGCCATGTTTTTTGACAGATCTTTTTTTTTTAAGGAATTCTGTAAACCTGTATCTAAGGAACATTCCTGCAAAATAATAATGCTATCCAAATAGCGGTTTGGGAGAAGATTTTTAAAGGTTTTTTACTTTGGTTGCCATGGCAACCAGAATTCTTTATGGAACACAATTATTTGAAGGAATTTGAAAGAGGACCACCAAAGGAACATTCCTGTGAAATTTGGTAAAAATCTAGTCAATAGTTTCTGAGGAGAAGTTTTTTAAAGAAAAAGTTTATGGACGCACGCACGGACGAACAGACGAACGAACGGACGGACGGACGGACGCACAACGGACACAACGCCATGACAATAGCTCGCTGGCCTTCGGCCAGTGGAGCTAAAAACCTGACAGAGGGTGCTGATCCAAGGTAGGACTGCTATTATGTGAAGTATTATTTTACTCTATCTTTTTCACAAGTAACAGAAACTTGTCAACAGTATTTTACAGCATAATTAACAATTTTACGTATTTTTCTTTTTAAAATAAATGCTATTATTCACATTTAATCCTTAACCAAATAATTCCAAAGTTTAACGACCCTGAGGAAGAAGCTTTTTGGAACCAAACTCTACAAAAAAGGAGAAAATGCAGGTTACCAGCATTTTCTCCTTTTCCCAGTGTCTTCTACCCTATCAAAGACAAATTCCATCATTTGAGCCATGCTTAAATTGTAGTCTACAAATACTTTCAATTTGGACAAGTCTGCATTTCTATTTATTGGTAAAGATTTTAAATCTGTAAAACATCCCAAATATTTTGATGTAAAACATTTTAGTAGGCTTAATCATGTAGTCAAGGCCAAAAGGTTTGAAGGTGGTGTCTTAAGTAAGAAAGTGCACTGAATTAGAAAGTGAAAGTCTTAAAAAATCTACTCATACTAAGTCTGTTTCCAAAACAGTTTCTACAAAGGATGCTCTGATTCTCTGAAGATGGTCATAGATCTATAAGAGAAACTATTTCATTTTATGATATTTCAAGAGCTCAATTTGATATCCACCTTCATGTTTAAATCTTTACCAAAAGACAAAATTTTAGACTTGTCCAAACTGAAAGCATTTGCAGATGACAAAATAAAAATATATGTGACTCAAAAATTGAAATTTGCAGAAAACATACTAGAAAAGGGAAAAAATGCTGACTACCAGGAATTTCTCCTTTCCTCACAATGATTTAAAAAGCTTTCTGTCAGAGGGTTCTTAAAACTTGGGATTGTTTAGTAAAGGATTAATCAGTAGATGTTAGGAAAGATTAACTTTTTACTGAAAAATCTGGATTTCTAACACCCTGAGAAAGAATCCTTCTGAAAACATTGTGGGAACAGAAGAAAATGCTGGTAATCAGCATTCAATATGTCGTCTGCAAGAGCAATCAATATGGACAAATCTAAGACTTTGTTGTCTGGTAAATAGTTAACCCTTTACCAAACAATCCCGGGTTCTAACGACCCTCGGAAAAAAGCCTTTTAAAAACGTTGTGGGAAAAGGAGAAAATACTGGTAACCAGCATTTTCTCCTTTTCCCACAATGTTTTCTACCCTATCACATACAGATATCACTAGTTTAGCAATGTTTAATTTGTCATCTGCAAAAGCTTTCAGTTAGGTGCAGCCCAAAATTTTGTCGTATGATAAAGAGTTAATACTCACTCTAAGCTGCTGATAGCTCCTCGTCTTCCGAATATGTTTAATAACATCCACAAATGGAACTTGGATCTCTGCTTCTGTTTTTTTCTTGTGAGACTTCCTTTTTCTCTGAAAGTTTCAATTAAATCTGGTTGAACTCTTTACCAAACGACGAAATTTTAGACCAGTCCAAATTGAAAGCATTTGCAGACAACAAAATAAATGTGGCTGAAAAATTGAAATTTGTTGTTGAAAGTTTCACACTGGACCAAACTGAAAGCATTTGCAGATGGCATAATAGATGTAGCTTAACTGGAGATTTTTGTATTTGATAGAATAGAAAACATTGTAGGAACAGGAGAAAATGCTGGTTACCAGCATTTTCTTCTTTACCCACTATGTTTTCAAAACCCTCTCTTTACGGGTCGGTAAAACTTGAGATTGTATGATAAAAACTTAACCCTTTGCTAAAACAATCCTGTGTTTTAACAACCCTGGCTTTTGCAAGCTTTGAGAGAAAAAGGTAAAAATGCTTATCAGCATTTTCTTCTTTTGTCCATAAAGTTTTTTACCCTGTCAAAAACCAATATCATCTTTTTTAAAATACATTGAATTTGTTTCATTATTGTCAAATCCAATCTTTTGAACTACTTCAATGACAAATTTTGGACTCTTCCAAACTGTAGGCATTGATAAATGACAAAGTAAATGTTACTGAAATGATGAGTCTTTGCTTTCAGAGTAGAAAACATTGATGGAAAAGGAGAAAATACTAATTACTGGCATTTTAACTTTCCCACAATGTTTTTAAAAGCTCTCTTCTTCTGAAGGGTTGTTAAAACAAAGGGTTCTTTGATATATATAGGAATAAAAGAGTGAAAATATTCACATCTTTTGTGAAATCCTGTGTTGTGAGTCTGTCTCCAAATGATAACAAGTACTCATATAGTCTGTCTCCAAATGATAATGAGTACTCATATAGTCCATTTCCAAATGATATGAGTACTCATATAGTGTGTCTCCAAATCATAATGAGTATTGACATTGTCTATCTCCAAATGATGAGTAATCATATAGTCTCTCCAAATGATAATGACTATTCATGTAGTTTATCCTCAAATAATAATGGGTACTAATATACTAGTACTAATATACTAGTAGTCTGTCTCCAAGTGATAATGAGTACTCATAGTCTGTCTCCAAATGATAATGAGAAGTTATTTAGTCTGTCTCCAAATGAAAATGACTATTTATATAGTCTGTCTCCATATGAAAATGACTGTTTATATAGTCTATCGCCAAATGTTAATGAGTACTCATACAGTCTGTCTCCAAATGATTATGACTATTCATATAGTTTATCCTAAAATGATAATGAGCTCTTTCATAGTTAGATTAGACTGCACAGATCATGCCCTTTTATCTTGGATTTTTATATTCTGCTTAATTTGTTCTGCCTCTTTAAAAATATATATGTCTGTGTGTTAGTGGGTTGAACTTTAAGCTGCAAATAGAGTTTCAGTCAATCTACTAGTATTTGGCGCTGAAAATAATGGCGAGTCCTTGGACTTCTTTAATCTTGACCATTTGGCAAAATTTAAGACTTGTTTGAATAGAAGGCTATTACCGATCACATATTTAAAGTATCCCTAATGATAGGATTTGTCTTTGAAAGGGTAGAAAAAAGCTTGTGGGAAAAGGAGAAAATGCTGGTTTCCAGCATTTTTTCCATTTTCCCACAATGTTTTCAAATTTTTTTGTAAAACCAGTTGTTTAAACTTGCGACCGTTTGGTAAAAGATTAGATAAAAGTCTACAATTTCAAATATTTTCCATACCTTTAGCCCTCTGAGCGTCCCTACTGATCCAATTACATTCATGAACAGATTGGGGCCTTTCTCCTTCAGTTTGTATAGTTTGTTTCTCAACTCATGTTTGTCGAAATAATATCCCGCATTGTCCACCATACGTCTATGTTCCAACAGAAGAGTTTTCATGGCCACCATGTTTGAAAAGTTGGGTGGTATATACGGCAAGCATTTGTCGTAATCTTCATACAATTTAGCAGCAGCAGCATCTGAATCTGCTTCAATCTTCACCTTTACCTCAGCCTGATCAGAAGTTTTGTCTGAAACTCCTTCATTCTCTGTATCTTCTTCAGTATCTATCTGGGATTCTGTCTCCCCCTTGACCCCTAGTGCAAGGTCAGCAGTCTCCACAACCTCATTGTTGGTCTGTGCCCTTGCTATGGCCCCTGTAGAGAGGCGGGTTCGACCAAGAGGCCTAGCCATATTAAGTAAAGCTCTTGCAGAGTGTTTTCTCTTTGCTTCACTGGCATTTCTGTACACTTCCTCTGTGTTTACATCAAAACTCTGTCAAACAAGAGAAAATATAAGTTTGATGATGTTAACCCCTTTACCAGGCCTTTATTTTGATGACCCTGAAGAAAAAGTCTGTTGAAAACATTGTGGGAAAAGGAGAAAATGCTTGCTACCAGCATTTTCTCCTTTCTCCACAATGTTTTCTGCTCTTTCCCTGGCAAAAAATCCATCACCTGAGCTACTTTTTAGTCTCACCTGCAAATGCTCCAAATTTCTGCAAGTTTATAAAATTTCGTCATTTTGTAAACAGTTAACGGCTTGATAGAGGACCATTACATGAATGGATGCCAGCATTTTCTCCTTTCCCTACTATTTTTTTAAAAGCCTCTTTGCTCACAGTCACTTAAACAGAAAACTATTGGTGAAAAGGTTAACATACTGACCTTCATCAACAGAGCTATACATTTATATTGCTGCTTTTGTTGGTCTTCAGGTGTCATCAATTTTATCTTCTGCAAAACATTCTGCGGGTCTGAAAAGATACATCATCAGGATCTTACTCTTTAGAAGACAACAAAATTTCTGACATGTACACATTAAAAGCATTATGCCAAAGGCAAATTACAAATTAAATGTGGTTCTATGAGTTACAGTCAATAAATTCATGGACTGGTCCTGTTAATCAAAAACTATCTATGACAGCAAGATAAAACTTCTATCACGTTTGACTGCACCATCATGTATATGGTTTGAGAAAAAAAATAAAAAAAAATTTGAGCTATCCTTGTTACATTTCTATGACTTTATATTGACTGACTGTCTGCTACAGAGCACTTTGAATGTCACACTAGTGGCGTCTGCTCATGACGTACCTGCCAATAACTGTCTGAGATACAGATTAGTTATCAAAGCGTTCATAGTTTTATAAAATATTCACCTGCTGCCCCCACACATTTCTGTGGCCTTTCCTCCCAATTTAGTAGATTTCCCCATACCATGATGATGGATATCTTCTTGTAAACAATGGTCCTCACTGCCAGTCTTAGTTCATGCAAATATTTTTAACTACACCCCTGTAGGTCTCCTTTCAGTCGAACAAAAACGCAAAAGTCCATAGAGGCAAGGTAAGGGCTGTAGGGCAGGGGGTTGGATAATTCTTTTGTAACCCAAAAAATCAATGGTTGAAAATGTCCTTTCAGCCTGATAAGATGGCTAGATATCTTGATGGAATATCAAGTTATCATTTTCTTAGTTTGGTCTTTTTCTGTAGATAGCAGGTCCCTTTCTCTTCTACAGAGGGATGACAGGGCACCCATTTTGCACTGACTTTATTCATCTTAATGTTGTGTTCAGAATGGAATAAACAGTCCCATGGCTAACTCAAACATCATTTGCTATGCTGTCAGTGGATTTACTCGGTCTGAAGAAATGACGTCAAGCTGTTTTTTAACATTTTTACGCTTTTTCGACGGCCTCCCTGATCTTTTATCCTCTGTAAGTTCTTTGTGACTTTCCTTATTTTTTTTTGTCTTTCTAAAAACTAATGCCCTTAAATTAACAGAGCCCTCGCTTGGTCTGTTCATGAACTTCTGCTAAACTGTAGGGGTCATCCCCACCTTGACACAGAATTTGATCACAGATCTCTGCTCTGTATATTCGTCTGATGTTGACATTTTTGCTCTCAATTTTTTCTAATTCCTTCACTTAGATTTTGAATTGTGAAGTTGTCCTTTGATAACATCAAAATTGCACTGTTTTCTTACAATTATAATAAACTGAAGTCTTTTTTTTTTCATGAACGTACTGCAAACAAAACCGGCATGGCAATCGAATAAAAGTAGCAGCTCGACAGTAATTCAAAGTGCTCCATAAAGCAATACTTAGAATTGAAAAATGGCTCTCTGTTAACTTGGCTACGACGGGAATTGTGTGAAAAATTTGTACAGATGTGCACTTTGTCACAATGCTCTTATGCACAAAATTTCAGAAGCATCGAATGTTTGGTTTATTTGTTATTGTAACAGTCCGGGAACTTATTGACTATACCTCATAATGACAGGGTTTGTCTTTGAAAAAGTAGACAACATTGTGGGAAAAGGAAAAAATGCTCAATACCAGCAAATAATAATGAAATGTTTCGAAAGAGTTAGAAAACACTGTGGGAAAAAGAGAAAATGCTGGTTGACAGCATTTTCTCCTTTTTCTACAATGCTTTCAAAAGGCTTCTTTCTCAGCGTCGTTAATACAAGGCATTATTAGGTAAAGGGTTTATCAAACAAGTTTATTCAAGAGTTACCATTCCTGGAATCCTTAACCAAACAACAAAATTTTAGACTACTTCAAAATGATAATATTTCAAATGACCAATGATGTGACTCCAATGAAGGGAGATGGTGATAAAGTATTGATTGCATTCATATACCAGTACTAGACTAAGGCTCTGAAGTGTCATGCCCAAAGACACTCCTACAAAAAGCCAAGTGGATCCAGTGGGAGTACACGACAAGAAATCTGAAAGAGGACCATCAAATGATCATTTATTCCAATTTGTAGAGAATCCCACTCCATTTTGGAAAAAGAAGATTTCTAAAGATTATCAAAAGTTTTCATGATAGTTTCCATAGCAACCACAGTTTTCAAAGGAAACATTTTTTTGACCCAATTCTGAAAAGCACCATGGCAGGACTATTTTTGTGTAGTTTGGTAAAAACTGGATAATAGTTTCAGAAAAGATGTTTGAAAAAAAGTTTACTTTACACTTGGATGCAAACATGGATGCATGATGGACACAGGGCCATGACATAAGCTTTCTGGTCTTTGGCCAGTGGAGCAAAAATAAGTAACAGGTTACAGAACATAAAACTATTTAATACATACACATGCTAATGATTCTTTTCCTTCCAAGTTGATCAGACAAAGGAAGTTTGGCATAGATGGCTTCCCTCACTAAGTCTGTCGCAATTCTGCGTTCATCTAACCTTTCTCGTGCAATCTGTCGTCGGTAAAACTCTTTCTGGGTAATAGGTCCTTGATGCTACAGTAAAAATTTCAGTTATGAATTTTAGACACATAGATATTGACAGTTTTTGCAGGTAACAAATAAAATGGGATGCAAATACTAGGACTTTTTTGTGAAACTGTCGAAAACATTGCCATAAATGCAGAAAAGCTGACTAACAGCATTTTTTCGTTTTCTATTATAGTTTTCAAAAGTCTGTTCCCTCAGGGTCCACAAAACTCTGGATTTTGTCATGAAGTTGTCAAACAATGTAACAGATAAGTACTTTCATTTGCAGAGCAACAGAAGCTTTTTTGTGTACATTCATCACAGCTATGGGTTATCTCCTTAAAGATAAATTCAAATTTTTCCAGAAGGAAATACAATTGCATTTTAACTCTTTACCAAATAAGAAAACTTGACTGAAAGCATTTGTAGATGACAAATAAAATGTGGTACAACTGATAGGATTTGTCTCTGAACAGGCAGAAAACGTGATTAACAGCATTTTCTCCTTTTCCCAAAATGTTTTCAAAAGACTTCTTTCTCAGGATCGTTAAAACATGGAACTGTTTGGTAAAGGGCTAAGCCATTGTTCTGTCATCATTTGCTTATCTCTTTCAGCTCCATAGGCAAAAATATGCTTTTGTAGATGGCATAGATCATGATCAGACTGCAGAAAAAGTGCAGTCTAATCTCTGTTCAATATTGTCTGTTTGTTTAGTAAATTCTGTGAGAAAAAACCTTTCTGAGTGTCAGTAAACAGTATTTTCAGCTGTTGAAAAATTCAAGTTTGCATATCTTGAGTTGAAAGAATTATCTACCCCCAAAAAAGTTACAGAAGAGGTCCTAATCAATAAGAATATAATAAGATCCTATGAACATAATTTCTCACTCAAATTTTTGTCGTGTATCGACACAACTGTAATGAGTACCCTCAATGCAGGTTTAAGAGAAAGACAAAAGTGATGGTATTCTCAAAGTCCCGCAATAATCTTCTGTACTGAAGTAAAAGAAAACAAACATACCTTAGATCTGGTAACTTGCTTATCTTTTTCAATACTCTCAAACATAAGTAAAAGAAAACATACATACCTTACGTCTAGTAACTTGCTTATCATTTTCCTCTTCTTCCTCATAAGTCTCTTCATCCTCCTCTGTACTTTTTTCACTCTCTGATTCCTCTTTCTCCTCGCTGGAGCTCTCCTCCCATTCTTCTTTTTGTCTCTTGGCTTTCAACCTTTTTTCCCTTTTCGTATTTGCCATCTCTGCAAATTTGCTATTCAAATCTCCTCTAATGACCCTCAGAATATTTCTCACCGACATGTTGACAGTGCCTTGATACCAATATTGCTTGATAATCTCGTCAACTTTTTCTTTCTGAAAAAATATCAATTCTCCATATATAAATCCCTAATCGATAAAGTAATCCCAAAGATTTATTATGAATAATCACAGTACTGTATAATAGAACAAGAACACTACATGTGGGTGCCAACACTTGGCTGCAGTTGCTTGATTTTCAGTAAAAATTCTAAGTTCAAAAAGGGGCATAACTGTGTCAAAAATACTAAGATAGTGACATGCACTTGTTGTAGAGGTTCCCCTTTTCATAGTGAACAACATATCCAAATTTTAAGAAAATATCTTTAGTAATGACAGAGATGTCATACAATCTCAAAGTTTTTGTACACCAACTCAGACGACAGCAGGGCTACCAGGATACTTCCACAATACTTTCTTTAAAAACAACCAAAGTAACAAGAGGACGATGAAGACCTGTATTGTCTACTAGCTGTTGCTGACCAGTTTACCTTAACTTTTTACAAAACGACAACATTTTTGGACTTGTCCATATCCAGTGCATTTACAGACAACACATTATAATATGTGGTTCAAACGGTGGAAATTATCTTTGAAAGAGTTGAAAACATTGTAGGAAAAGGAGAAAATGCTGCTTAGACAATGTTTTTAAAAGCTTTATTTATTCAGGTCATTAAAACTCACAATAGTGAAATAAAGGGTTAATGTCAAAGACACAGTTATTTCATAAAATTAACTACATACTATAAGCTGTAAGCCATAAATGAAAATTATTTTCTATTAGAGTTCAATTACCCAACCCCTTGTCAAACATTAGAATTTCATGTGTGAAATGTGGACCTCAGGCCCACCTTTCTATAGGCCCTGAATTGCTCACTTGAGCCTATGTACCTTGAGAGAATCATATAAAGTGCATGTATAGTTACTATTATATGTATATAGAGAATCTTACATGATGTAATTGAGAAATAATCTTTCTATTGTGGTTTATTGTTCAATAAACCATGGTTGTGAGTTATGAGGCACAATAAATAATCCATGAGGGCTACCACCCGAGTGTTTTTTTCATTGCACCTAATAACTCGATTTCGATTCTAACAAGACCAACTCTTAATCAAAGGAAAAGAAGTTCATACTTAGTGTAAAAACATGGATGCGGATTATATTCCCTTGAATAAACCACAGCTGTTCCACTTACCTACCAAAACAAAACCCCACTGCCCAGTCGGTAAATATGAAAAGAATCAAAATTTCAATAAAACCTTAGGCATCAAACACGACATAAAAAACGCCGTTTTACTATTATAGGGTACCCCTATTATATTTTCTCAAATGACAAAGAAGAATGAATGTATTGTCAAGCATTAGAGTCGCAGTTGCTTCGAATGCTCTGAATATTACCCCACCCACTCCCAATCCCATTTCCAATGCAACATTGGTCAATTTTGAACCAACTTCATCTTGAAAAGACACTTGATTTACATATGTTTACTGATAACATTTCAAATAGTTCCATCGTTGTCAATTTTATTAAAAAAAAAAAAAAAAAAGTTAATATTAGTAAATCCTTGAGGATTTTCCTTCCTCCTTGGTTACGGAGCGGAGAAATGATGGTTTGTTTACATCAAGTTACTTTCACTGATAACATATAGGAGGGCGAAGACATGGAACAGCCACAGATGACTTACTTTATACAGAATGACATCGCTCCATATAGAATGACATAGAATTTACCACACTTTCATTGCACTGTGTATATAGAGCCAAATTCATGTGTCATGTTTGAATATATCTTATCATTTTTATTAAACAAGGTGACTAAAATCATAATGTGCAAACATGGTTTAATCTTCTTTTGTTTGTTTGCATTCAAGTTTAACACCCTTTTAACAGCTTCAGTCAAATCACGGCAGTCAATACACCTATGCATGTGTTTCCTGATTTTCTTACACCGGTACTGACACAAGTGCTAGTCACTGGCAGAAAAATGAATTTCAAAACGAGGTAAAAAGGAAACAAAAGATAGAGTGATTTGGCAACTTTTTACCTAGTTTCAAAAAAGTTTACGTATATAAATGAGAAACAAGCTCTTTACAACATACTGCTCTAAAATGGCTGGTGGACATGATAAAGCTTTATATAAACAACAAATTCAAACATTCTGACCATGGGCAAGTGTCATGACCATTGAACAGAGAATTTAGCCTCTAGAGCGCACAAAAGGTTTTTCTAAGATTTGTCCCAGTGACCTACTTTGTGACTACAATAATCATGACCCATTATCCAACTCATCTATGAAATCATCCACGAAAACATTTTGACCAGCTTTCATGAGTACTGGTTTGTAAATGTGGCCTTTCTCTAGAGTACACACAAGGTTTTTTCTCACATTTAACCTAGTGACTGTCTATGAAATCATCCAGGAAAACATTTTGATCAGCTTTCATGAGTAATGGTTTGTAAATGTGGCCTTTCTCTAGAGTACACACAAGGTTTTTTCTCAGATTTAACCCAGTGACTGCCTTTTTTGCTGAGGTGACCTATTTTTAAACATGTCAAAGATGTTATCAAGGCAAACATTTTGCCAACTTTCACTAGTTTTTGACTGACAATGTGGCCTTTACAATATACTAATGACGTTTCTAAGATTTGTCCTATTGATCTTCTTCTTCAACCTACATAGACCATTTTTAAACTTGTCTGAGATATCATCCAGACAAACATTACCACTGACTTTTATGAGTATGGGACTTAAAATGTGGCCCCTCGAGTGCTTTTTTCTAGGTTTTTCTGAGATTTGTCCCAGTGACCTACTTATTGACCCATCTTCAAACTTATCCAAGGCATCATCAAGAGAAACATTCTGACCAGCTCATGCCAACAGAATTGGGTTGAAAATATAGCCCCTTGAATGCACACAAAGTAACTGCTGATGCCCTTACGAAAGATGATGGAAGCTTGACTGAGCATGATCACATAAGCTCACCTTAATCCTTTACCACACAATCCAAATGGACAAGTCTACATTTCTGTTCAGTGGTAAAGACTTAAGCACTCTGTGCTTAGGTTAGCTGAAAAAAGAAGTTTAATGAAAAAAATGTTTTTTCTCAATGGATTTTCCTTTAAGTGATACTGAGCCCCTTAAGGCATTCAGATTTCATACCAGAATTTTGGCAATGCCACATCGGCAATGTCACATGACCAATAACATGTGTCAATACATAGGACCAGATTCAAGTAGGTATGACAATGTCTTATCTGATGTCATTAAAATAGATAGAGAAACAGATGGCAAATGATCATCACATTATTCAAACACCAAAATTGCACCTTTCTGATGAATGTAATTTCTTTGGCAGAAAAATATTTATTAGGTTTTACCAGTGTTTTATCCGAAGTTTTAATTCATGGCAAAAATATAAATAGGCACCTTTAACTCTCTACCACATTGCAAAATAACAGACTTGTCCAAATTGAAAGCATTTGCAGATGACAAATGAAATGTCTCTCATACGACTGAATTTGTCTTTGAAACAATGTAAAGTATTGTGGGAAAAGGAGAAAATGCTGGTTACCAGCATTTTCTCCTTTCCCCACAATGTTTTCAAAAGCTTTCTCTCTCAGAGATGTTAAAACTCGGAATCGTTTGCTAAAGGGTTAACACATTTTAAACATCTGTTTTTTTTTTAAACATGTTTTTGAATACGGTCACTGAAAATTTGCCCTTTAGAAACGAACTAAAACAGCAATATGTGCAAAAAATAAAATTCAAAAAAGCCTACCACAAATTTTTTCCTAGCTTCCTTATCAAACAATGGCTGGATGGCTGCCTGTACCTCTCCACGTAAAGTGTTTGATTTCTCTGTAGACTGACCCATTTCCATCTTCATACAAGCTTTCTCAACTTGTCCCTCTATCAGCCTGCCTAATCGATGTCTCTCTTTCCTGTATTTAGAAGCAGGCCCCTTCTCCTTGACAGGAGGTGGTCTCGGGACAATGATGTCACCTGAAAAAAATTACTTGTTTGTTTCTTTTTTTGTATTGGAGTTTAACCCCATTTTAATAGCTTAGGTCATATCACGGTGGTGAGTGCACCTACACATGTGTTTCCTGGCTTTCTCTCACAAGTACTTACACAACTTTCTTTTCAAGCCACTGACTGGTTTTCTCACATGTATCAGGGATGAGAGGCCAAAAATTTCTGGAAAGAAAGTTTGCCTCAATCGGGTATCAAACCCTCAACTACTAAATCAGGAGTCAGATAGCCTAGTCACCTGACATATACAACAGATTGTTTGGTGTTTAGTAGTATTTTGGTAAAAAATATGACCACACATCTCAAGCTTTAATTTCCCTGAGACATGGGTCATTTGAAAACATTGTAGAAAAAAGAGGAAGCATTTTCTCCTTTTCAATAGATGTTTCCCATCATTCAAAAACAATTTCCATTATTTAACCCTTTACCATACAATCATAAGTTTTAACGAATCTGGGAAATAAGACTTAAAAACAAGGGAAAAGATAACCAGCATTTTCTCCTTTTCCCACAGTGTTTCTAACATTGAGAAAACATCTAAAACCTCCAATCATTTGAGCCATACGTAATTTGTTGTCTGCAAATGCTCTCAATTTGGACCAGCCTAAAATGTTGCCATGTGGTAATGAGCTAACCCTTTTCCAAATGACAACTTTTAGACTCTTCCAAACTGAAAGCATCTGCAGACAGCAAATTTGAAAGTAATGAAGATAAACCAAAGTTCTTTGACAAGGCAGAAAACATTGTGGGAAAAGGAGAAAATGCTGGTTACCAGCGTTTTCTCCTTTTCCTGAAATGTTTTCAAAAGCTCTATCCTACAGGGTCGTTAAAACTCAGGACTGTGTGGTATAGGGTTAAGCAAAATCTCAAAAGTCTGCTACAGATACTTTCAATTTGACCATGTCTACAATCTTGTCCTTTGGTCAAAACTTAACTCTGTACTAGGCCACAAAATTTTAGTCTTAACCAAGTGAAAGCATTGCAGATGTAAATAAATGGTGTCTCAATGTACGATTGATTGATTGAATGGTGTTTTACGCCACTTTTATGATTACTTCAGTCATATCATGGCAACAGCTCACATATTCATGTATTTCCTGGGTTCTAAGCTAGGGCTCTAAAGTGTCTTGCAAATATGATTGGATTTGTCTTTGAAAGGGTAGAAAATTTCGGTGAAAACGGAGTAAATGCTAGTTCTTGACATTTTCTCCTTTTTCTACAATGTTTTCAAAGGCCTTCCTCCTCCAGCTTGATAAAACATGGGCTTATTTGTTCAGTGGTAAACAACGTTTTCAACAACATATATTGACTGCCATTGTTAATCTTTTAACACACAACTGAGAGTTTTAATGAGCCTGAGAAAGACAACTTTTGTGGGAAAAAGAGAAAATGCTGGTAACCAGCAGTTGCTCCTTTTCCTACAATGTTTTCTACCCAATCAAAGACAGAAATCATCATTTGAGGTACATTCAACTTGTTGTTTGCAAATCCCCTGAATTTGGACAATTGTAAAATTTTGTTGTAACTCTTTACCAAACAACAAAAGTTTAAACAGGTCCAAGTTGAAACTATTTGCGGATGACAAAATAAATGTTACTCAAAAAACTAAAATTTATTTTTGGAAGGATAGAAAACATTGTGGGAAAAGGAGAAAATGCTGGTAACCAGCATTTTCTCCTTTTCTCACAATGTTTTCAAAGTGCCTTTACCTCCAGGTCATTAAATCACATGATTGTGTGGTAAAGGGTTAAGGTGCCTTGTAAAACAACGTACCAGTCATTCTGTCCTGTTCTTGCCTGCAGTAATCTTCTTCACAAATCTGGTTGTGACTTGCATATTCGTTCCATTCACTTTCTTCCCAGGTTCGCATTACATTTGGCTTAGAGAAGTATTTTCTGAAAGATTTCTGTTCCTTCGCAATGTCCGCCGCTTTTTTCCCCCTTTCAAGCTCTGCAAGGAACAAGGTTGCCCACAAATGTATCGTTTGTTTGCAAGCTTTTTAATACCATTTTCAACATTATTTCAGTTATATTGTGGCAGCCAGCACACCTACATATATCTATGCTTTCCTGAAGATTCTTTGACCAGTACTTGGGGCCAATATTCAAATTAAGCCAGTGATTGGTATCCCACATAACCACTTTTTAAACAATGATCAGCCGAGAAAGAGAAATGAATCCTGTTGCAATGACTATAATCAATCCTTAGAAAGAAATTGGCCATGCTGGAGATTCAAACCAGCAACCCCCTGATTACACAAGTCCTGTATGTTACCAAGTGAGCTACTGAGCTTGG
The DNA here is from genome assembly GCA_946811185.2 of Hippopus hippopus. Classification (NCBI taxonomy): domain Eukaryota; kingdom Metazoa; phylum Mollusca; class Bivalvia; order Cardiida; family Cardiidae; genus Hippopus; species Hippopus hippopus. Next base: position 40,528,504 of record OX328098.1, on the reverse strand, counting down.
TGAAACACATATCTAATTCCTCAATATATTCAGCAACAATTCCGAATTCAGTTCTAACCCCAACTTGCAAGGCTTACCAGGACCTATTTCATCTTTTTATAGATTACTTTTGAAATCACTGTGATGAAAGAGAGATTCTGTATAAGGAATGATTTCTCTTTTTTGCTTTTTCACATGTATTTTTGTGTTCTCTTTTGACAAGATGACAAAATTCTAGACTGGTCTACATAGAAAGCACTTGCCAGTAACAAGTTAAATGTGGCTCAATTGATGGTTTGTCTTTGGAAGGGTAGAAGCTATTGTGGACAAGGGAGAAAATGCTGGTTACCAGCATGTTCTTCTTTTCACAAAATGTTTTAAAAAAGCCCTCAAACTCAGGGTCATGAAAATTTGGGATTGTGTGGTATAGAGTTAAGCAGTTGTTTCTACTTTCAGTCTTCTGCTGCAAATTTGCGTTACGATGTAATGAGTTCACCCTTTACTACACAATCCTGAGTTTTGAGGACTTTGAAGAAGAAGGCTTTTGAAAATACGCTGGGAAACGGAGAAAATGAAGGTAAGGAGCGTTTTCTGCTTTTCAAACAATAAGTTCTACCTTCTAAAACACATTTTCCACCAATTGAGCCACATTTAATTTGTCATCTGCATATGTCTTAAATTTGGACTAGTGCACTATTTTTGTTGTTTTGTAAAGAGTTAAAATAAAGACAGCCAAACCAATGAAACAGAATGTTCTTGTTAGTTGACTCTTTACCGTCAAAACTGAAAGAATTAGCAGACGAGAAATTCAATGTGGCTTAAATAATGAGATTTGTATCAAAAAGGTGGGAAAAAAACATTTTCTGCTTTTCACTTATTTCTGTGTATCCTAGGTTTCTCTTGTACTAGGCTTGGGCTTTGAAGTGCCTTGCCAAAGGACAACCACTCAAGACCCTTGGATTGCTAATCCTACACCTTAACAGCTGAGCCAGACAGGACCTAGCCTGGGTCCAGGCAGTAATAATTTAAAAACTAGAACTTGTTTTTCTACAAAAAAAAAAAAAAAAAAGCAGATGTCTCCCCCCCTTTTTGGTATCAGAAGGATTGATATGTGACCAAGGCAATTTCTAACTGAAATAATGGTCATTTTTCTCTAATGGTTTTCGAGTTATAGAGCTGACACGAAATTGTACGTAAAATGAGTAAGGAAAATAATCAAAATGAAAAAACTCGAAAACTATGCCAGAGTTATGGTTCTTGTGCATGACACTTCGTCTCATGGTGCTTTACAAATGTGTGAAGTTTTATAAAAATATCTTAAGAGATTTCAAGTTATAGAGCGGACATAATTTGTGACGGAAAATAATCAAAGGGAAATAACTCGAAAAATATACAAGCCAGAATTATGGTTCTTGTGCATGACACTTCGTCTCATGGTGCTTTACAAATGTGTGAAGTTTTATCAAAATATCTTAAAAGGTTTACGAGTTAAAGAGCAGACACGATTTGTGACTGAAAATAATCAAAGGGAAATAACTCGAAAAATATACAAGCCAGAGTTATGGTTCTTGTGCATGACACTTCGTCTCATGGTGCTTTACAAATGGGTGAAGTTTTATCAAAATATCTTAAAAGGTTTTCGAGTTACAGAGCGGACACAATTTGTGATGGACAGACAGACAGATGGATGGACAGACAGATGGACGCACATGGAAAAACAATATGTCTCCCAACCCTGACGGAGGGGAGACATAATTACTCCATAACACGCTCTTAAATGGGGTTTGCTGTTGATCTTCGGCTCTATCTATTTATTGCTTCCGTTATTATTACCGCCTGGGGACATTCAAGGGTCTCCCCATGATTATCATTTGCACCGATAATCTAATTATAGACTTGTTTATCGCGTGACGTCACAATGTTGATAACGATGGATTCACATATTTTTCGACTAATTCAAGTACAATGGGGGTGATTTCATATACAAGTGACTTTTTTGACCAGTCGGTGCCATCAAAAATACATTAAGACCTTCTAACTATCCTCCAAAGTCATTGTGAATAACGTGTTTGAAATTCTGTTAATATATTTTCAAAAATAGCTCACAAGCAGGAAGTGATCAAACCGAGGCTATTGGAATTTCGGTATCTATTTTTAGAAACCGATTGCAGCGACATCTACTTTACCCCACTATGAGAAGGGGTAAACTAGATGTCGCTGTGAATGGTTTTCAAATGTCCCCAGGCCTTCATTTTTGACAAAGCAAAGTCCAAATGATAGAACAAGAAAAATGAACAAACTGGAACCCAGGCTAGACAGAACCCTGTCTTCAAGGATATATAAACATTTGCTGGAATAGAAGAGTTTGCTTGTGATAAAGAAGATAATCCATACCTTGCTTTGTCCAGGTGGCAAGACATTTAGCAGACACAATCTGCAAGAAAAATATTACAACTAGTATTTTCCAAGGAAATAGTTGTCTTCCTTCAATAGCACCTTTTAACACTTTACCACACAATCTTAAGTTTTAATAATCCCGAGAAAGACAGCTTTGGAAAACATTGTAGGAAAAGGAGAAAATGCTGGTAATCAGCATTTTCTTCTTTTTCCCACAATGTTTTCTAACCTTTCAGACAAATACCTTTATTTTAGCCACATTTATAATGCCATCTACAAATACTTTCAATTTGAACCAGCCTAAAATTTTGTCATGTGGTAAAGAGTTAGGACTTTACCAAACCACAAAATTTTTTAGTTGTACAAATTGAAACCATTTCCAGACAACAAACTACGTGCCTCAAATAATTGGATTTGTCTCACAAAGGTTACAAAACATTCAGCTTCAACCCCTTAATGATCTGTGATGTTTCAAAAAAATCAGATCAAAAATACAGACTTTATTGTGTAAACAAGACATGCAAATTTTCAACTTAACATGGCTACTTTTTCCCTAACTAAATGTCTGATTTTCTTCAAATTCCATTGGGTTCAACATATTTATGTGCAAACAAGCTGTAAATTTTCATAAAAATCTAACTAAAGTCTAAAATTCTGTGTTACTCTACTGATAGGACAAATAGCAAAAACTGTGAATTATAGATGAGCCATGCTCCGACCAGGCAGTTTAATGTATCTCTGGGGTGCATTATACCACCAGGTCATCACATAATTACGGATCCATCAAATCCATTTTGTCTAACAACCAACTGATTTATGAGGATGAATGACCCTTGGACATGTAGAAAATTTACAAACATTAAAAACTTTCAACCCATGTCAGCCTACATAGACTGTGCAGGCTGACATCAATCTATACCTTTTGCAGATGCATTTAACACCCATTTTAACATAGCATAATTCAGATGATTTACAATCTAATAAATGTGTAGGTCATTACCTCCCCATTGAGTGAGAGTCTGAATTTTAGGGACATTTGCTCTTCTTGGAGTGGTCTCTGAAAATAAAAAGTAATTGTTTCATTACTTCCTACAGACACTGTATCTGCCTAGCAGTAGACTCTTGAAAACATGGTGGCAAAGGAGGAATTGCTTGAAACAGTAAATTCTTACTTCTGCCATGATATTTTCACATGTATTTGTGTATGGGACCTTGATTAATGGTAATTTTATGTTTTTTCTAAAGGACTATTTCCAAGTCTTCCAAAACTTTGCATTTATCCACTTTGATAAGCCACAGGGACAAATTGGGTAAATACCTTACCAGAAACCACAGAAAGTATTACGGTTCAACAGTAGGAGTACATAACATTCATTTTTAAAGGACATGGTGCAAATTAACAAACCAATCTGGAATTCATTTTTAATTCTTTACCTGACAACATAAATGTAGACCAGTCCAAATTGAAAGCATGTGCAGATGAGAAATTGAATGTTACTTAATTGATGATTTCTGAAAGGGTAGAAAACATTGTGGGAAAAGAAGAAAAGGCTGGTTACCAGCATTTTCTCCTTTTCCCACAATGTATTTTAAAAGGCTTTCTTTCCAGGGTCATGAAAACCTGGGATTGTTTGGTAAAGGGTTAACTTTTATTCAAGAATTGGAAAGTAATGCAACTTCTGATAGGCTGAACCATTTGGAAGACAGGTTGGTGAATACAGAACCAGAACTTGTTTGATTGTTTGGTATTTATTGGCATCTTCTGTACATTTTCAATTACATTGTGACTGCATGTGCACCTGTTCATGCTTTCCCAGAGCTTCTTCTTCCAGTACTTTGCACAACTTTCTTGTCAAGCTATTGACTGCTTTTCCACATAAACATCATCAATACCATGTTAAGCACTGAGTGAATCCTGAGGCAACAAATATCGTCAATCTTTGAAAAACATTTTGCCTAGATAGGAATAGAACCTGCAGCCCCTAGGTTTCAAGTCCAGTATATTACCCAATGAGGCATAAAAACAATAATGAAAACTTTTGTGACTACGAAATATTAAAATAATTCTAATTACTTGTATAAGCATTCAGAAATATTGCTACACTGTTTTGTGCAAAAAAAAGTAAATTCAAGAAAATAAATCTTTTAGCCTTTTACCACTAAAGCCAAAGCTTTAACGACCTTCAGGAAGAACCCTTTTGTAGGTTTTGTGAGAAAAGGAGAGAATGTTGGTAGCCAGCATTTTCCACTTATTCAATAATGTTTTCAACATTGTTTCAGTTACATTGCAGAGGCCAGTGTTTGAGATAAGTATCTTTAGTAATAACAGAGATGTGAGAAATTTCATGACAACACAATAACCCCTACTACAATTGCAGGGTCATGACAATACCATGACATTTTTTTTGAAAACAGCCGAGCTAAAAATATCTGTCTCAAAGTTTCAAGGGGTCCTGCGTGGCTCAGTGGTAAAGTGTAGGACTTGTGACCTGGAGGCCCTGGGTTTGAACCTCACTGGATCCACTGGGTTTTTTGTGGGAGTGTCCTTGGGAAAGACACTTCAGAGTCCTAGCCTAGTACTGGTGAAACCCAGGAAATACATGAATATGTGAGCTATCGCCGTGATGTAGCTGAAATGATGTTAAAAGAGGCGTGAAACACTATTCAATCAATCAACCAATCAAAGTTTCAAAGTCTCCAATCCTTACCGGCAATGCACAGAAGTTATTCCATTCCAATTCCCATTGTTTCAGCTTGTTATAACGCATTGACAGATTGGTCTCTGTTCTTTTTGGCATGTAAAGTGCAACTGTTGCAAAATTTTCTGCAAAAAAAAAAATCAACACACTTTTCAATTAATTTCAATTAAATTTCTTTTTGTTCCGAGTTGGAAAATTTCTCTCACAAGTTAAGTCCCTATTGCCTATTAACCTGCTATCACACAAATACCACTTTTTGCACACTGGCAGTAGCAAGCTTTTTAAAACATTGTGGGAGGATGAACGGTTACTTACCACAAGCAAATGTTCCTTTCCTCAAAATGTTTTCCATGAATTTCAACATCGACCTTTTCCTTCCTGACAAATACTCCTGGCACAATCTAGCCACTTTTATGCATAGCTCATCAAATCTTCATCACTAACATAAATTAAGTTTGAATACAAAAATGATTAAAAAAAAAAATAGTAGGAAATGCAGAAGTGCTCCTGTAACATATGAAATTATTCCAATATCACTTAGTTTGAAGTCTTTTCTTACAGATAGTAAATGTGGAAACTGTATGTAAGCTGATTGGAAATACAAGCAACAAGTACCACTGCTGCATTGTTTTCTGAAAAAGTCTCTCACAGCCTCTACCAACCAATCCTGTGAATCGATGACCCTGAGAACGAAACCTTTAAAATATATTGTGGAAAAATGAAGAAACTGGTGGTAGCTTTTTCCCAGCAGAGATTTTTATACCATGTCAAAGAAAAAAATTACCGTTTCAGCCACATTCAACAATTTGGCAGAGAAAAGGAAAATGTACACAATAGATAATGGCAAATAATTTACAAAAGTAAGAAATATGCTGAAAACAGAGGCTAAATATCAACCTTTTGCCACATGAGTTCTTGCTTAAATGACCTTGCTGAAAAAATGATTGTAAAAAAATTATGGAAATTGGACAAAGTGCTTGAAACCAACATTTCCCCCTTGTCCCTCTGTGTCTTCTATCCCATTGGATAACCATATCTAGGATGTCTGCAGATGCTTTCAATTTCGAAAAGTTTAACATATCACCGTCTAATAAACAGCCAAAAATTACTTACTATGCTGCTCATAAAGCTTTAAAAACTTCTTGTCTTCATCATAAGTCCAAGGATTATGTGCCACAAATACACTGTTCAGATACCTGTAAAATTTACACTTTGAAAGAGAAAGCCTAGAACTGTGATACAAAAAATATTCTCAAATATATAGAGGATATCTATTTTTTGTTTAAAGATTGCAATTTAACTTATTGAGTGAACATCATCGGTAATATTTCCATGAGTGGCGCAGCAATGATGTTCATGAGATGAAATTAATGTCTATCTTTCACAGACAAAAACAAATATTCTATTTATTTCATGCTTCTAACCCCTTTTTTGTAGGGACTTTCATAAAAATTCAGTACAGCTGTTTCCGATAATTCCCCTCTCCACACAGGAACACATTACAATTTTATGTAAAGCCCAAGAAATGTAGAGTAAATGCGTGTAAATTACGTCATATTTCCCTCTGATTGAATGGCATGCACTGTTTATCTAGGTAACTTGTGCGCGGGAACTGCTGTTTCCGCCTTCAATTGAAGAGATAGAAATATAAAATTGGTATTTTTCACTGGTGAAAATCATGAAATATCAAAACATAATTTGCCATTACTTCTTGATTAACTACTGAAAAGCATGAAATAATTTGTAAACATCCTACGGAAGGCTTAAGCCATCATCTTAATGCAGAATTCCTGATGAAACTCATATATGTTATTATAGATTTTTTACATCTAACTCTTAACAAAAGGACAAAATTTTAAACTGGTCCAAATTAAAAGCATTTGCAGCCAAACATTGGATTGTAGATTGGTCCAAGTCAAAAGCATTTGCAGATGACAAATTAAATGAGGCTCAAGTGATAAAACTTGTCTCTGATGGGGTAGAAAACATTGTTGGAAAGGCAGAAAATTCTGATTATCAGCATGTTCTCCTTTTCTAACAATGTTTAAAAAGCTTTATTCTCCTTGGTCCTCTAAACTCAGGATTGTGTGGTAAATGGCATAACTGTTATAGACATAGAGGATCTTACAGGAGTGTTTATGGATTATTGTTGTCATTATAATAGGCTGACTTAGCCCTTAACCATATAATCCTGGTTTTAACAACCCTGATGGAATTGGTTTTTGAAAATGTTGCAGGAAAAGGAGAAAGTGCTGGTAACCAGCATTTTCTCCTTTTCCAACCATGTTTTCTACCATGTCAAAGAACTTCCGATCATTTCATCACTTTCGAATTTGTCATCTGCAGGTTTCAATTTGTAAGAGTCAAGAATTTATCGTTTGGTAAAGAATTAAACCATATGATGGGAGCCTTGGTTGTCCGGGCTTTGCCTGCAGGGCTTTAAAATTTTCTGGTAGCCATATTCTGAAAAATTCATAAGTAGCAATTTATTCATTGGTCTGTTTATATGAAAACTTAGGAACCAGCCAATGATCTCAAAGTTGCAAACCATTTCAGTTTGACAGAAATCCATCCAATCATCTTTGAGCCCCGTAACTGAAATACCACAGGTGGTGACTGATTTTTATGAAGCATTACCTTGAATGACTCAAAATATATTAGACAAGGATCTTGTTTGCATACATAATGATAAACAGACTGACAAAACAGTAAGTAGTTACATGTATAAAGAACATACTGACCTGTCACGACACTGAATACCTGTACGACCAGAGACATGTTCTGATATTCTTGCCCAGTCAGAAACACCATACTTGTCTACTGCCGATATCAGTAACTGAAAGTCAAACCACAATCACATTATGTGATATAGCACATCAAGGGTTGTCCAGAAGTATGTAGACATTTCCGACAACACAACCGTTTGGCTACATATCATTGAATAGTTCATTCATAAATGCTAAAAATTCAACCAAAATACATATGTACGGTTTACAGCCACACATGATATGAGAGAGAGAGAGAGAGAGAGAGAGAGAGAGAGAGAGAGAGAGAGAGAGAGAGAGAGAGAGTGTGTGTGTGTGTGTATATCTCTCTCTCTCTCTCTCTCTCTCTCTCTCTCTCTCTCTCTCTCTCTGTGTGAGCCAGGCTTAATACATCTGTAAAAAGTATGGACCCAGGTCAGCCTGCGCAGAGTGTGCAGGCTGACCTGGGCCAAAACTTTTTGCTTTTGGTAAATTTTCTGCATGTCAAAGGACTATGCTACCTCATACTTCATTCAGTTGTTAGAGAAAATGGTTTTTATGGATCCTAATGATGGAATGACTTGGTTGGTATCATATTGATCACAGAGATGCATTAAGCCCCCTTTTGCCACAGCATTGCTCAATTATATATGACTTCATGTATCTTTTAGGACATATGTTGTACATGTATCATAAATCTTTATAAAAAATGTATCTTTTAGGACATATACATGTGATCTAACATATCTTTTTTTGGATATATATACATGTGACTTCAAGTATCTTTAAGGACATATAAATGTAACTTTTGTATTTCTTAGGACATATAAATGTGACTTCATGCATCTTTGAGGACATAAACATGTGACTTCATTTATCTTAACCCATTGCTCTCTAAACAAATTTTTGAAGCACACTACTTTAAACACACTGTTGTAAAATATGGATACTGGATATGAATCAAGATTCAAACCTTTCCCAAACACTCCCATGTTTTGACAACACTGAGGAAGGAAGAAGAGTTTTTGAAAACACTATGGGAAAAAGAGAAAATTCTTGTAACTAGCATTTTCTCCTTTTCCCACAATGATTTTTAATCTTTGTGAGACAAACTTCATGCTCTGAATGTCAATGCATTTCTCCTTGGTACATGCTTTCAACTTGGACCAACCTAAAATTTTTTATCAGGTTTGGCATTCCCAAAGAAACCTATGTGACAATGGTTTTATTTTTAGTATACATAAAAATACGGGTACGAAAAAAAAGAACTGAAAGACAAAGAACCGAAAGTTACTAACACAATCCTCTTTGTTACTCCAGCGTCCATGCTTAGCATTAGGGTTGATCTTTCTCCATCTCATCCTACACTGGTTAGAACTCCGCATGTCCACATAGAAGGCAACTATAAATAGTTAACAAAAAAAAAAGTTAACTTTCACTTTACATCACGCATCCACATAAAAGGTGACTTAACACAGTCAACATACAGATCAACCATTATCCTGAACTAGGATATGCTTTTAACCCATTCCCATACTACCCTGTGTTTTATAACAACCTACAGGAAAATAGCTTTCAATTACATAGAGGGAAAAAGGAGAAAATACCTGTAACCAGCATTTTCTCTTCTGGCCCATAATGGTTTCAAAGCTTTCAATGACAAGTCAAGTCATTTGAAATATATTTGTCATCTTCAAACACTCCCAACTGGACGATTTTGACATATGTAAAACTTTGTTGTTTGGTAAAAAATTTAACAAGCATTTTCCCTTTAGCCGATGACATTTTTTATCCATAAAAAAACTGAGCCCATAATTTAAGAAATAGGATCAAAACATTGTGGGAAAAGGAGAAAATGCTGGTACATACTAGAAATTAAAAAAACATTAGGTATGTCATATCATGATTAAATATTCATAGTATCAAATATGGTAAGAATGAGATTCAAACTCAAGGCCTGTATGCTACTGACTGCACTAGTGGGGCTTGGCACTGTGTTACCTAAATTAAAGCATAAGAGCAACAAGTTCCTGTGCTGAACTAACATCCCAAGCTAAACAGTACTGTCTTTAACTCTTTACCATATGACAAAATTAAGACTGGTCCAAGCTGAAAGCACTTGCAGACGACAAATTTACTAATATGGTGAGATATGTCTTTGATAGTATAGAAAATACTGTAGAAAAAGGAGAAAATATCTTTTACCAGCATTTTCTCCTTTTCCCACAATGTTTTCAGAAGCCTTTTTTCCCATAGTTGTGAAAAGATGGGGTTGTTTGGTTAATGGTTAATACTGAAAAACATCTGAATGGATTGGCAGGACAGGTAGACACCAAGATAGATAGAGGGACAATGCCAAAACTGTTTCTCTCTCTAACTTTCAGTAGGAGACAAACTGAAAAACTGGTACAGCTTAACTTACCTTGACTCCATTGAACTTTGCTAGAGCCATATTTGCAAGTCTCAACAACTTCTCTTAGTAATTCATCTTCTTCAGGTTTCCACTCACTTAAAAATATTAAATCAAATATGTAATTAGCCTTTAACCCTTTGCATCAAAATGCTTAGCTTTAAAGCCCCCTGATAAAGAAAGCTTTTGAAAACATGCCCTTTCTGAGACAATCACATGTATTTGCTACCCTGAGGAAATGGGCTTCTGACAACAGTGTGGGAAAAAAAGAAAACACTGGTAGCCAGCATTTTCCCTTTTTTACCACAATGTTTTTTAAGATTTTTCAGGCAAATTATAATATTATATATGGCCTGCAACACGGGAAAAGGGGCATTCGGACATTTGTGTAAAGTGCCGTCTCGGATCAGCCTGCGCAGGCTAATCCGAGACGGCACTTTACAACTACATTAGATTTTATGTTACAGTAGACAGTGCAAAACAGAAAATTACATAAAAACAGAAAGTGTCATTTTGGATTAGCCTGCACGGACTGTGTAGGCTGATCCGAGACGACGCTTTACGCAAATGTCTGAATGCCCCTTTTTGCATGTTGCAAACCATATTGTATAAGCCATAATCAATTTATCAACAGTAAATGCTATCAATATGGACAACTCTGAAAGTTTTCCTCTGAAAAAAAGTTAACTGTTTACCAATCCATCCAGTTTCAACTATTCTGGTTTATGAAAACAATGCGAGAAAAGATAAAGATGCTAGTAGCCACCATTTTCTCCCTTCCCCCAATTTTTTCAAAGCTGTCTTAGACAAATTCCATCATTTAACACACATTTTATTTTTCATCAGCATTTCCAAAAGCCTTCCTCTTTACTAAATGACAAAACTTTGGACACATCAATATTGAAAGTGTTTGCAGACACAAAGTGAAATGTGGCTGCAATACAAGGATTTGTATTGAAAGATTAGAAAATATTGTAGGATGTGAAGAAAATGCTGGTCACCAGCATTTTCTCCTTTTCCTAGTGTTTTCAAAAGCCTTCTTCCCTCTGGTCATTAAAACACAGGGTTGTTTGGTAAAGAGTTAACCCCATGTATTTCATAATCCTGCAGAAAACTCTAGAAAATATCATAAGGAAAAAGGAGAAAGAGCTTGCAGCCACCATTTTCTCCTCTTCCCATAATGCTTTCTTCCCTTTCAAAAATAAATCCCATCACATGAGGCATATTTGAGCCATGCTCTGTGAAAAGATAGTTTAAAGCGTCTGCAAAAAGTATTGACCTGGGTTACCCTGCGCAGTCCACCCAAGTGGCCTGGTTTGAAACATTTTGCTATAAGTCAATTTTCTGCATGTCAAAGGACCACTCTACCTCATGCATTAAACCCCCTTTTAAACCCCAGAACATGACTTACTTGTAGCCTGCAAAATACTTTCGTTTTGGACAGTTTTAAAATTCAGTACTCTGGTAATGAGTTAAGACTATTCATAGGACAAAAGCACCATACCTTGTATCATACACAACACTGTTTAACTGGTAATGCTGAAAACACTGGAATGGTGTCCTGTTAGTCTAGAAATATAAAGGATATTAAGACATGTTTAAAATCTCAATAATTTGATGCATGTACAGATCAATAAGTAAGTCAATTTTGAACCTAAAAATGTTCCTGTAACCTATACCTCTGGAATTATGTTTTCATTCATAAAAAGTTAAAAAGCATATGAGCCATGCTCTGGGAAAAGGGGGCATAATGCAACTCCGTTATGCATTGTACCAATCAAGCCATCATAAAATCATGGATCCATAATAGCCACCTTTTTTTAACAACCAACCGAAGAAGAGGTAGGCTGGTCCTTGGCCATACAGAAAATTGACTAATAGCGAAAAGTTTCCAGCCAGGTCAGCCTCTGCGTACTGTGCAGACGGACCTGAGTCGATACTTTTCGTAGATGCATTATCCCCCCTTTTCACACTGAGGATGGCTCATATCTTTTTTTCAAGAATAATTACTTAAGTGGTATTTACAGCATATCGGTACATTCTAATTAATATATGTTTACATAACCAGACTTCATTGCAGATAATCATATTCTATCAAGCCTCAGAGTTTTTCTTCTCTTTCATTCCCTGTTTCTTGACAAACCAAATGTCATAAAGCCTGTAAATTGATACTTACAAAAACATTAAAATTTGCGTAGGGAAATAACCATTTCCTATGTTTTACAGTATTTTCCAGATTGCAAGACTTCCAGCCTGAGTCCAGATATATACAAAGGTTGACTGTAGTTATATCAAGGCATTAGCATGCTCAATTTCTCGATAAATGAAAGAAAAGGAACACCAATCACAACTTGCTATGACAGCAAATTGATAAGACTGATAAATGAATCCATGTGTAACTTGTCTTACTGTTGAAACACATGAGATAGTTATAAAATACCACATATGAAATCTGTATTGACAAAAGTGTTTGTATATAAATTGACCAAAGATTTAACACATACAAAAATGATTGACTTGTCTACATTGAAAGCCTTTGCATTTGACAAATTAATTGCAGCTCAAAGAATGGGATATGACTTTGAAAAGGTAGAAAAAATTGTTGGAAAAGGAGAAAATGCTGGTAACCAGCATTTTCTCCTTTCCGAACAATGTTTTCAAAAGCATTCTACCTTAAAGTTGTTAAAACAAAGGATTAATGGATAAAATCTTATACAACAACCAACTGAGGCACATCAAAATATTTGTGCATATATTGAGTAAAGAAGAAACAAAAAAGTGTTCATATACCCCAAGATCCTTTGCTATTGTCTTCCAATTTCTCAGGTTGTTCTTCTTGACAAGTTCTACCAGTTTTTCATCTTCTTCCAACGTCCATCCCTCCCTGTTTATACTTGGATGGAGTACGTTTCTCCATATGCTTTCACAATCTGGTGCACTATATTTACCATCAAACTGTATTGATACAAACCACATTAAATGAGCCATGCTCTGGCAAAAGGGGCTTAATGCATCTCCATGTTGCATGATACCAAGCAAGTCATCACATAATCATGGATCCAAACAATCCATTTTGTCCAACAAACGACAGAATCATGAGGTAAACTGGTCCCTTGACATGCAGAAAATTAACCAATAGCAGAAAGTTTTGACTCATGTCAGCCTGCATGGACTGCGCAGGCTGATATGGGTCGATACTTTTTGCAGATGCATTAAGCTCCCTTTTCACAAATCACGACTCTTTTACAAGTACAGATATAAACCCTTGTAGATCTGAACCAGGGTTTAATTCCTTATGCAATCCATGTATATTATGATCAGACTGCAGAGAATGTGCATTCTGATCTTGGATCTACACTGTCTGCCTATTTTTCCAGATATTCATGCAAATACAGTCTTGAACAATTGCAGTATCTGCACTTTTAGTTCTGACAGATAATGTCCCTATTATTCATCTAGCACGACAAGATTAATCCACATCCCTTACTTCAAACAATGCTGATTTACTATCAGATCAAATTTATTGTATGGGTTCTTTACAATCTGAGATTAATCAAATTCATTCATTCTTTACCACACAATCCCGACTTTTAACGACCCTGAGAAAGAAGGCTATAGAAAACATTGTGGGAAAAGGAGAAAATGCTGGTAACCAGCATTTTCTCCTTTTCCCACAATATTTTCTACCCTATCAAAGTCAGAAATCATCATATTACCAAGATTTAATTTGTTGTCTGCAGATGTTTTGAATTTGGTCCAGTCCAAAAATTTTTCGTTTGGTAAAGAGTTGAACTAATTAAAAAACTATTTTATTTTGGTATTGACCCTATGGAAGAGGACTTTTAAAATGATTGTGGGATCCAGCATCTTCTCTTTTTTCAAAAAAAAAAAAAAAAAATTCTACCCTTTCAAAGAAAAAAAATGTATCATTTCAGGTTTTCTACCCATTTCAAAGAAAAATTGCATCATGTGAGCTTAACTTAGTTTGTCATCAGCCAATACATTCATTTTGAGTAAGCCTAAAATTTTGTTGTTTGGTAAATTGTTAACATCATTACGCAGTTTTGCACAGAACTTTAGGGGTTGCTTTAAAAATTAACTATTGAGGCTCTGCAGATGCAAACAAAACCACTTACAGTAAGAGCAGAAATTTTCAAATAGTCTATCTTGTCAGAATTCACTTTATTTAGCAATTCATCTGCTGGGATCTTCCTGAAAAAAAAAAAAAAAAAAAAAAAAAAAAAAAATGAAATCAATGATGTAAATAATTAAGATGAGTGAGTGAGTGAGTGAGTGAGTGAGTGAGTGAGTGAGTGAGTGAGTGAGTGAGTGAGTGAGCAAGCGAGCCATCAATCGAACGAATGAATGAATGAATGCACTAAAGTCTGTTTAACATGTTACCTCCAACCTTTTGTTTTAAAAACTGTAAGGAAGAAAACTTTTGAAAACATTCAGGGAAACAGAAAAAAATGCCGGTGGTCAATGTTTTTCCCTTACAATTTTTTTCTCTCTTTTGAAACAGTCATTTCAATCTTTTGAGCCATATTTCATTTGTCATATGCAGATTTTTGTGATTTGGACTAGTCTAAAACTTTGTTATTTGGTAAAGATTACAAAAGACAATTTTCTTTTCTTCATTTCTGTCCTTCTTTTATCTATGTGCCACTTGCACTAGCTAGCAATTAACAGTTTGTGACGATTTTAAAATTCTTTTCAGTTTTGTTGCCATAGAAACCAGATTTCTGGATAGAGTCAAATTCCTCTAAAGAATTTGAAGATGACCATGACAAGATCTTTTTTGTGGAGTTTGGAAAAAATTGGTTGTGTATTTTTCAGAGATGTTTGAAATAAAAAATAATGCACAGACCCATGTACATATGCACAACAGACTTGTAGCAATGACATTAGAGCTTAAAGTAAAATTACCCCCTCAAATTTTAATCTTTGAGTACCTATACAGCATCTTTTACAATCTCAAAAGACAATGAAAAAGTATTCATAGCAAATTCTTACTGTTTTTGTTTAACTTCTTCCCGCAGTTCCTCTATTTTGGCTTTTGTTGCCTCGATTTCCTTATCGTTTTTACATTCCATCAGTTTGGAGCTCTCCAATTCAAGTCTAGATGGGGATGATAAATGAAAGAAAACAAGTTACTCTGCTGAACTGATATCTAATGCTGAAGGAGGTATGCTTTTGTATAGAAAATAATAAGGAAGCACAGAAAGAACCGAAAAACCAGGATGGATGAACACTACTATAACAACATCCCTCCATCTTTCAGGGGGGAAAACCTTTCACAGAGAATAAATTAACCTTTTGCCAAACAATCCAGTTTTTATACAACCCCGAAAAGATACCTTTTAAGTACATTGTGGTAAACAGAGAAATTGCTGGTAACAGAGCAACCTCATCATTTAGCCACATTCCATTTGTTTTCAGCAAATGCTTTTAATATGGAGTAGTTTAAACTTGCGTTGTATAACAAAGAGTTAATTATCCCAGGAACTACCTGTTTACTTATATTTGATGGCATGATGTTTAACACCGATTCTAACATTACTGCCTTTGCATCTCCGCAACCAATACACATATACGGTCATGCTTTACTGGAGTTTCTTTTACCAGTATTTGAATTTTCCCAAGCCACTGGCTGCTTTTCTTCCTTTCCAAAAATGTTCACTACCCTATCACCGATGTTTTCTATCATTTAAACCACAATTAAACCATTACAACTAATCCCCAGTATAAAAAGCCTTGAGGAAAAAGGCCTCTGAAAACATTGTGGGGAAAGGAGAAAATACCCTTCCAAATGCAAATTTCACTTTTTGAGTAAAGTTTAATTTGTCCACTGCAAATGCTTTCCATTTAAGATTTGGTCCTTTATGTGAAGAGTTATTATCTCAGATGCATGTCCAAAATCTTGTCCTGTAGTAAAGTGCTGATTGGTTATAGACTGACAACTCTGGAAACACACTTGTTTAAGATTGGCCTGACTTCTTGTTCCAACGCATCATTCTTAATAGCACTTAAAAGCTTTTTCCTGGACTTCTTGGGCCCTGCAAAAAAATGAAAGATTAACAGAAAATGTAACATACAACTTAAGTTAAACTAACTTTTATTTTTTGACCCTTTACCAGACCACAGCATTTTAGACTTGTCCTAATTCAAAGCATTTGCAGACAACAGCTCCAATGTTTGAATTCATGCTGAAAGGGAAAAATCCCAGTTACCAGCATTTTCTCCTTTTCCTACAATGTTGCAAAGGCCTTTTTCCCCCAAGGTGGTTAAAACATGGAATTGTGTAGTAAAGGGTTATATTCTAATTGTACAATTGGCAGTACTAGAAGCAGTCTGTCCTTGGATCTACACTGTGACATACTCTGGCCCTATTAAACTATTATTCTAAACAACATTCTTAATTCAAAATTTGGAAATTAACAAAATTTCTGACTGGTTGAACCATTTCATAAAACCAATCAGAAATTGTGCTCCCTGAACTTTTTACCACACAATCCCAAGTTTTTATAACCCTAAGGAAGAAGCCTTGTGAAAACATCATGGTAACCAGCATTTTCTCCTTTTCACAAAATGTTTTCTACCTTTAAAAAAGCCTATTTCTAAATTTTATGAGTCACAATTACATTGTAGTCTGTAACAGCTTTCAATTTTGACAAGTCTGAAATTTTTTCATGTGGTAAAGGATTAAAATCTAGAACTCTTCAGCAGGAGAATATGAATGCAACTTAGAAAGGTCTGTGAGTAAGCTCCCCTGATTAAAGCAGCAGTGATTTTTAATTACATAGATTTTCTACTACTCACAACCTATCACAAAACTACCCTAACTTAGAGTATATTAGTACAGCCATTACGGATTTTCTCATCTTACATTTGTTTGAGACGAGCAAATAGTGCCATATTTTGTCAAAGCTCTATTATTATAATTCTGCCCTGTTTCTAAAATAACGCTGACCCAGATTTTTCTTTGAAATCAACTGTATTTTATCATCTTTAGATTCAAAACAAGATTATTATATGCAGCTTTATTTGAACTATTTTTTGACAGTGACGTCAACATCGGTCAAAGAAGAGAAAACGTTTCATGTAAATTTCAATACACATGTACATGTAGGCCTATGTTTCAACACATCATGAAATATAATCCTTTAGATACAGTTATGTGTTAAAAAGAACCTGACATTCATCAGCTTTTAAGGTAAAATTTTATCAAAATCATTGACAAAAATGATATTAAGCTCACCAAGTGGTCGCTTAATAACATTTTTCCTCGACTCCTTTAATAACATTTTATCTCCAAGTGCGGACTCATGTCAGATCTTTTATATATGCATTTACTTTGCTGTCTTAACCGTTTACCACACAATCCCAAATTTTCTCCTTTTTCCACAATTTTTTCTACCCTTTCAATA
Organism: Hippopus hippopus; assembly: GCA_946811185.2. NCBI lineage: Eukaryota > Metazoa > Mollusca > Bivalvia > Cardiida > Cardiidae > Hippopus > Hippopus hippopus. The sequence goes on along the minus strand of OX328098.1, from coordinate 40,510,848 downwards.
AAAAATGTCCTATTTTGTGCAACATTTAGTTTGTTGTCTGCAAATGCTTTCAATTTGAACCAGTCTTAAATTTTGTCGTTTGGTAAAGAAATAAGGTACACTCTAAATATATTACCACCTGCAGATTGCCAAAACAGGTTTTTTTCCTTGACTAGGTATGTCATTTGGGGGTCATTTGACTGTCACTCCCTTTAAATGATTTCAAGAAGGCAAACATCTAAATTTTGGGGAACGTTCAGAAAATCTCGGGGTCAAAATTCAAAGAAACATGGGGTCAGGGAAAACCCTGCCAAAACAAGTACACAGTTGACTGCATTTATATAGCGTTACTAAATATGGATAATTGCATGTACAGTAAGCAAAGTCAAACAAATGAACATGACATAAAACATTGTGGAATAAAGAGAAATTGCTCAGTAGGAGCAATTTCTCTTTTTGCCACAATGTTTTTAAAAGTAGTCTACCACAAGATGCTAAAAATTTTTCAATAGCAGGTAATGCCTTCAAAAAGGCACAGAATTACTCACAGCCAACCCTTGGTTTGACCTGCTGTTTGTCTTCTTGCATACTAACTTTTTGTTGAACATCACTATTAAAAGGAGGTATCTGAAATGTAACACATACAGAAATTGTGTTAATTTTGCATGAAAGTACATGTACAGTCAAACCAAAGTAAGCCCCTACCTGTGTTCAATGGGTATCTGTGATAACTCTTGACCATAGGTCAAAATTTTAGACTCATCAAAATTGAAGGCATTTGCAGGTAAAAAACTAGAACTTGTTTTTCTACAAAAAAAAAAAAAAAAAAAAACAGATGTCTCCCCCCCTTTTGGTGTCAGAAGGATTAATATGTCACCAAGGCAATTTCTAACTGAAATAATGGTCATTTTTAGAGCAAACAATCTAGTTGACACAAAAGGCTGTACAGCCACAGAAGATGGTTAGGGGCTGGAAATTCCAGATATCAAAAGTAGTGGGATTGTACTCTATAAAAAGGGAAAACAAAGGCATTGATCATGCTAGACGGGTATCTCTAACGGTTTTCGAGTTATAGAGCGGACACGAAATTGTACGTAAAATGAGTAAGGAAAATAATCAAGGGAAATAACTAAAAAAATATACAAACCAGAGTTATGTTTCTTGTGCATGACACATTGTCTCATTGTGGTTCAGAAATGTATGAAGTTTTATTAAAATATCTCAAACGGTTTTCAAGTTATAGAGCAGCCACTTAATTGTATGGAAAATGATCAAAGGGAAATAACTCAAAAAAAATACAAGCCAGAGTTATGGTTCTTGTGCATAACATATCATCTCATTGTGCTTTACAAATGTAAGAAGCTTTATCAAGATATCTCTAATGGTTTTCGAGTTACTGAGCGGACACGAAATTGTACGCAAAATGAGTAAGGAAAATAATCAAAGGGAAATAACTCAAAAAATATACAAGCCAGAGTTATGGTTCTTGTGCATGACACTTTGTCTCATGGTGCTTTACAAATGTGTGAAGTTTTATCAAAATATCTTAAAAGGTTTTCGAGTTATAGAGCTGACACGAAATTGTACGTAAAATGAGTAAGGAAAATAATCAAAGGGAAATAACTCGAAAAATATACAAGCCAGAGTTATGGTTCTTGTGCATGACACTTCGTCTCATGGTGCTTTACAAATGTGTGAAGTTTTATCAAAATATCTTAAAAGGTTTTTGAGTTATAGAGCAGACACGATTTGTGACAGACAGACAGACAGACAGACAGACAGACGGAGGCACAAGGAAAAACAATATGTCTCCCGACCCTGACGGGGGGAGACATAATAAAATGTTGCTAAAAAACTGGAATCTATCTTTGATTGGTTAGAAAACATAGTATTACCAGCATTTTTTCCATTACCAACAATGTTTTTAAAATGCTTTTTTTCAGGGTGGCTACAACACAGGATCGTTTGGTAAAGGGTTGGCAACAATAACTTAACCTTTGAAAATCATAGAAAGTTATTGTTATAAAGTCTCTATTTGACAGCCACTTGTCCAACTTTGTTTTCTCGATCTCATATTTTTGATGACCCTTTACCACACAACACAATTTTAGACTTGTCCATATTGAAAGCATTTAAAGATAATAAGTGAATATGGCTCAAATGATGGGGGTTTGTCTTTAAAAGGGTAGAAAACATTGTAGGAAAGGAGAAAATGCTGGTTACCAGCATTTTCTCCTTTTCCCCAATGTTTTTCAAAAGGCTTCTTCCTCAGGGTCGTTACAACCCGGGACTGTTTGGTAAAGGTTTAAAGAGTTCTGTGTTCTCTTACATCATCACCATCACTGAAGAAAGGTGTTTTCAACACAAACTTGTGTGTGGTAGAAGGTGTTTCCTTTACAGGCTTCTTGCTTTTTTCATCCAAACTCTCTGATAAATCTCTCTGCAAGGAAAAGAAATCATGATAAACTCTTTACAAAAGGACAAACTTTTTGACATGTCCAAATCCTAAGTTTTTTCACATGACAAATTCAATATGGCTCAAAAGGTGAAAATGTTCTTTGAAGAGCAGAAAATATTGTGGGAACAAAAGAAATGCCTGTTACCAGCATTTTCTCCTTCTTGGGCAAAATTTTTCAAAAGGCTTTTTTCTTAAGTTTGTCAAAACAATGGATTGTTTGAAAAAGGGCTAATCAAAAGACATAAAAGTTCTATCTTTATATTTTCAAGGCAATTAGATCTTTGAAGTTTTCTCTGCAAATGTAAAGAACATAATTGCTAAAAATTTGACATTTTCAAAATAGGTCAAAAGTCATCTGTATGGTCACTGTTGAAAACAATGCCAGTTGCTTAACCCATTACCACATAATCCCCGGTTTCAACGACCCTGGGAAAATAGACTTTCGAAAACATTGTTTGAAAAGGAGAAAACGCTGGTAACCAGCATTTCTCCTTTTCCTATATTGTTTTCTAGCCATTCAAAGACAAATTCCATCATTTGAACATTTAACTTGTTGTCTAAAAAAGCTTTCAATTTGAACAAGTCTAAGATTTTGTGGCATGATAAAGGGTTGAATACAGGTGGCTACTGTAAACAATTGTGGCTAACATAATCTGACTGTAATGTTTATCGTGTCTATCATTTGGTCCAGGACCATGTTTGAAAACAAGAGACCCATATGGATCTATATATGATTCTTCTAGCAGTTACTGACCTGAATGAAAGCACATAAATTGCAACAAAAAACTTAAAATGAAATTTTCCTATGTATCATCAGCTCTATTCCAAAAATTCAAGAAACATTTCTTCTATATGAGTTCAACCAACAAATCCTTATACATGTATCACTTTTTAGGATTCCATGTGCATATAGGTATAATGGACTTAGTGGAATCCCCCCATCTCCATTTCAGCACACTTCAGGTCTTCAGAAAAAGACTTTTTAAATTGATTGATCGATTGTATGGTGTTAAATCCTGTTTTCAACCTTATTTCAATTATACGACAGCAGCCAGCGCACCTATCCATGCTTTCCTGGAGCTTCTTTTACAAGTACTCTGCACAATGTTCTTTCCCAGCCACTGGCTGCTTTCCTTCAAGACCATCATCGAAACAATGATGAGCAGTGAGAGAGGAATGAATCCTATTGCAATTACTATCATCAATCCTCGGAAAGAAATTGGCCGAGCTGAGGATCGAATCAGTGACCCCCTGTTCTCAAGTCCCGCACGCCAGACTGAGCTACCACGGCTTGGCAAAAAAGACTTTAAGTTATATTATTTATCAAAGAATTCTCTAATTGCTTGGAAAAGATTTCACCAACCAAAAGACACATGACAAAATACCTGTTTTAGCCTGTTTTCTGCAAGAGACATCTCTATCTGACGTAATGTGTCTAACAGCACTTCCTGATAAGCCCTGTTCATGGCCAGGCAGGTTTCTGGATTAATTGATGAATGATCAATCCTGTACACAAGATCATCTGCATCTGTTCCCATGGAAGTAGTGGGCTAAACAATAGATATGAGCCATACTCTGTGAAAAAAGGGCTTAATGCATCTGCAAAAAGTATAAACCCATGTCAGCCTACTCAGTATGCACAGGCTGACATAGGTTGAAACTTTTTGCTATTGGTCAGTTTTCTGCATGTACAAGGACCACCTTTTCTTCAGATTCAGTCATTCATTAGACTAAATGGACTTTATAAATCCCTAATTACATGATGATTTGCTTAGTATAGTGAATCACACAGATGCATTAAGCTCCCTTTTGCCAGAGCATGGCTCATTTATAACACATTACAAATACATGTAAGAAGTAGATGATTTTAATTCTACAAAACAACAAAATTTTAGACTTGTCCAAATCGAAAGAATTTTTCAGACAACAAATTAAATGTGGCTCACATGATGAGATTCGACCTTGAAATGAGTAGAAAACACTGTGGGAAAAAGTGACAATGATGGCTACCAGTATTTTCTTCTTTTCCTACATTGTTTTCAAGTGCTGTTTTCCTCAGGTTCTTTAAAACTTTGGAATGTGTGGTAAAGGGCTAGAAACTTTGTTGTAAGAAACTAAATTTCATTTATAGATACTTTCTTAAGTTGAGATCTTTTTGAAATATAACAGGCTCAACTAATTAAGTCCTGGAAAAAAAAGCAGGGGATAAATTTGAAATCACCCAGTTAATGTTTTACCACACAATGCCATGTTTTAGCAGCTTCAAAGCAGACTTTAGTGGGAAAAGGAGAAAATTCTTGTAACTTGCAAATGCAAATGCTTTTAATTTGGACAAGTCTGAAAATATAGCGTTTCGTAAATATTCAAGTATTTATAATCAGCATGAATAAAGGATTAACCCTTTACCACAAAATGCCGAGTTTTACTGGCTCTGAAAATGAAGCCTTTTGGTAACCAGCATTTTCTCTTTTTCCCACAATGTTTTCTACCCTATCAGAGACAAATTCCATCATTTGAGCCACATATAAATTGTCACTTGCAAATGCTTTCAATTTGTATAAGTCTACAATTTTATTGTGTGATAAAGAATTAATGTATAAATACCCTGAATGGAAAAACAGAGAAATTGCAGGTCACAAGTAGCATCCCCTTATGAAACACTGTTTGAAAAGTGCTCTAATTCACAACAACAACAGAAAACAAGAGGGCCACGATGGCCCTGAAGTCGCTCACCTGAGCCTTTTGATCAAACATGACCCATTTCCAATCTCTTCAGAGATATTAAGACAATTGGTTGTATTGGTTGTATTGGGGTTTAACGCCACTTTAACAGCTAAGGTCATATCATGGCGGTCGGTGACGCACATGTGTTTCCTGGCTTTCTCACACCAGTACTAACACAACTTTCTTTCCAAAGCCACCGACTACTTTTCTCACATGCTTCAGCAGAGGTGAGAGGCGAAAATACGCCGGAAAGAAGGTTCGCCTCAACCGGGTATCGAACTCACAACCACCAGGTCATGAGTCCGACACGCTCACCACTGAGCCACCCGGGCGGGCATATTAAGACAAACACTCTGACAAACACTCATTAGTATTGGGCTTACAAATATGGCCTCTAGAGTGCACACAAGCTTTTTCTATATTTGTCTCAGCGGCCTCCTTGACATGTAGAAAAAATTATGCAGACATACATTCCGACAAACTTTCATGAGTATTTGAGAGAAAATGTGGCCTGTAGGGTGTATAAAATGTTTTTCTGAGATTTGAACTAGTGACCTAGTTTTTTATCCAACATGACCCATATTCATACTAGTCTAAGATATTATCAAGAAAAACATTCAAAGCAAATTTCAAGATTATCAGACTGAAAATTTGGCCTCTAGAGCATATGCACGGTTTTTCAAGGATGAAACTTGGTGACCTAGTTTATTCCATGTGACCCATTTTCAAACTCATGCAAGATATCATCAAGACAAACATTCAAACAAAAGTTTAAAGAATATTGGACTGTAATTATAGTACAAAAGGTTTTTCCGAGATTTGACCTTGTGACCCAGTTTTTTATCAAACATGACCCATTTTCATAATTAGTCTAAGAAATTATCAAGACAAACATTCTGACCAAATTTCAAGATTATTGGACTGAAAATGTGGCCTCTAGAGCTTACATAAGGTTTTTCTAAGATTTGACCTGGTGACCTAGTTTTTGACCTGACATGACCCATTTTCGAACTCATCCAAGCTATCATCATGACAAACATTCTGACCAACTTTACAGAGCATTGGACTGAAAATGTGGCTTCTGGAGCATACACAAGGTTTTTCAAAGATTTGACCTAGTGACCTAGTTTTTGACCCCACATGGCCCACTTTCGAACTCATCTGAGATATTATCAAGACAAACATTCTGACCAAATTTCAAGAGTATTGGACAGAAAATGTGGCTTCTGGAGCATACACAAGGTTTTTTAAGATTTGACTTAGTGACCTAGTTTTTGACCCAACATGGCCCATTTTCTATTTTGTCAGAGAGATCATCAAGACAAACATTCTGACCAACTTTCAAGAGTTTTAGATGGAAAATGTGGCCTCTAGAGCGTACACAAGGTTTTTCTAAGATTTGACCTGGTGACCTAGTTTTTGACCCAATATGGCCCATTTTCAAATTTGTCTGAGATATCATCAAGAGAAACATTCTGACAAACTTTCAAGAGTATTGGACTGAAAATGTGGCCTCTAGAGTGTACACAAGGTTTTTTTAAGATTTGACCTGGTGACCTAGTTTTTGACCTGACATGGCCCATTTTTGAACTCGTTCGAGATATCATCAAGACAAACATTCTGACCAACTTTCAGGAGTATTGGACTGAAAATGTGGCCTCTAGAGCGTACACAACGTTTTTCTAAGATTTGACCTAGTGACCTAGTTTTTGACCCGACATGACCCATTTTCGAACTTGTACGAGATATCATCAAGGCAAACATTCTGACCATGTTTCATGAGTATCGGACTGAAAATGTGGCCTCTAGAGCGTACACAACGTTTTTCTAAGATTTGACCTAGTGACCTAGTTTTTGACCCGACATGACCCATTTTCGAACTCGTCCGAAATATCATCCAGACAAACATTCTGACCAAGTTTCACAAGTATCCGACTGAAAATGTGGCCTCTAGAGTGTACACAAGGTAAAAGTTGACGACGCACGCCAGACGCCGGACACAGCACGATCACAATAGCTCACCATGAACACTTCGTGCTCAGGTGAGCTAAAAACTAATCAAAGGGAGTTTAGGAGTTTGTACAGGTTATTAGCATGGGTAAGTCTAAAACTGACAATGAACAAGATGACCGTGTTATAAGTAGAAATGAAAACAGAAATCTCAAAAGTTATAAGACTTTTTAATCATAGATAAGTTTCATCCTCAGTTGTTAGCAATTCAGACTAAACATCAACATATAAACTGCAGACAGCCTTCCTCAACTATCAGCAAATCCCCTTTGGAAACATTGTAGCAGGACAAAATGCAATCATGAGAAATTTCTCCTTTTGTCAAAATGTATATGCTACATCATTTCATATCTTTCATTTATTGACAAAGAAAACATGTCTTTGACCATACTTTATACAGGTGTTTAACTCTTTACTACAAGACAAAATTTTAAACCTGTCCATACCCAAAGCAGATCCCAATGATATTTAGCTAAAATTGTGGAAGTTGTCTCTGATTGGAAAGAAAACATTGAGGGAATAGGACAAAATGCTGGTTACAAGCATTTTCTCTTTTTCCCACAATGTTTTCATAAGTCTTCATTCTCAAAGTCGTTAAAAGTCGGCATTGTGTGGTATAGACTTAAATCTTTACTGAACAATGTTTTAACCTTTAATGGGCCTTTCAAAACTATAGCTGTCTTTTTGGCCTTAGTAGATCAAGATTAGACTACACAAAATGAGCAGTCTGATCTTTAATCTACACAGTCAGCTTTGCTGAGACATTTCAGGAAAGTGTGACCTCAACATTGCAATAACATAGGTCTTATTTCTATATATATTGAATGTCCCCAGGGTTTGTTTGATGCTACCCTTTCCATGACAAATCCTTTGAATCATTTGAATCATGCATAATTTGTCATCTGCGGATGCTTTCAACGTGGATTGGTTTGAAATTTCGTCATCTGGTACAGAGTTTATGGGGTAAGGAGTCAATTCTTTACCAGGCGATAAAATTTTAGACTCCTTCAAGTTAAAGCATTTGCAGATGACAATCTGAATGTTGCTCACATGATGAAATTGTCTTTGAAATGATAGAAAACACTGTGCAAATAGGATAAATGCTAGTTTCCAGTATTTTCTCTTCCTTGGCAAGTGTTTCAAAAGCCTTTTTTCTCAGGTTTCTTACAACATGTATGTTTGGTAAAGGATTAATATGCCATACTAGTTACTTAGCAGGAATAAAAATTGACATACAAACGAAGATACAGTGTAGTCAGTGCTGGTGCTTGGCCGAGATATGGATGCATGACTGACATGCTCATCATCTGAAAGATATAAAACAGGTTCTCATGATGATTTAGATTTGATACTTAACACCAAAATTTCTTGACAAGGCATTTGCAAAGAAGATTAATATTAAAAACACCATTGTGGTGTCATTAAATCCTATGTCCTGACATATTCAGTGGAATATGATGCATAGGTAAAATGATAAAATAAAGTACAAAAGATAGAACAAGGGGGCCATGATGGCCCAGAGGTCACTCACCTGAATCTTTTGACTAAACATGACCCACTTTCAATCTCTTTTGAGATATCATGACAAACATTCTACTAAGCTTTCATAATTATTGAACTGAAAATTTGGCCTCTAGCATGAACACAAGCTTTTTCTAGAATTTCTCTCAGTGACTTTTTAGCCAACCATAGCCAATTTTCCCATTGTAGATATTATCAAAACAAAGATCCTGACTACCTTTCATAAGTATTGCACAGAAAATGTGGCCTATAGAGCATACACAGGCTTTTTCTAAGATTTGACCTACTGACCTAGTTTTTGACCCAACATGACCGATTTTCGAAGTAGTCTGAGATATCATCAAGACAAACAATCTGACTAAGTTTCATGAATTTTGGACTGAAAATGTGGCCTCTAGAGCATACACAAGGTTTTTCTAAGATTTGACCTAGTGACCTAGTTTTTGACCCGACCTGACCCATCTTTGAACTCTTCTAAGATATCATCAAGTCAAACATTCTGACCAACTTTCAAGAAATTTGGACTGAAACTGTGACCTCTAGAGTGTACACAACGTTTTTCTAAGATTTGACCTGGTGTTCTAGTTTTTTGCCCGACATGACCCATTTTCAAACTAGTCCGAGATATCATCAAGACAAACATTCTGACCAAATTTCAAGAGTTTTGGACCAAAAATGTGGCCTCTATAGCGTACACAAGGTTTTTCTAAGATATGACCTAGTGACCTACTTTTTGACCAGACATGACCCATTTTCGAAGATATCATAAGGACAAACATTCTGACCAAGTTTCATGAGTATCTGACTGAAAATGTGGCCTCTAGAGTGTGCACAAGGTTTTTCTACGATTTGACCTAGTGACCTAGTTTTTGGCCCAGCATGACCCATTTTCCAACTCATCTGAGATATCATCAAGACAAACATTCTGACCAAGTTTAATGAGTATCTGACTGAAAATGTGGCCTCTAGAGCGTACACAGAGGTTTTCTAAGATTTGACCTAGTGACCTAGTTTTTGACTTGACCTGACCCATTTTCTAAGTCTTTCGAGATATCATCAAGACAAACATTCTGACCTACTTTGAAGGGTTTTAGGCTGAAAATGTGCCCTCTAGAGCATACACAAGGTTTTTCTAAGATTTGACCTTTGATCTAGTTTTTGACCCGACCTGATCCATTTTCGAACTTGTCCGAGATATCATCAGAACAAACATTCTGACCAAGTTTCATGAGTATCTGACTGAAAATGTGGCCTCTAGAGCGTACAAAAGGTTTTTTTTCTAAGATTTGACCTAGTTACCTAGTTTTTGACCCAACATGACCCATTTTCGGATTTGTCCAAGATATTATCAAGACAAACATTCTGACCAACTCTGAAGAGTTTTGGACTGAAAATGTGGCCTCTAGAGCATACACAAGGTTTTTCTATGATTTGACCTAGTGACCTAGTTTTTGACCCACATGAAACATTTTCGAACTCGTCCGAGATATCATCAAGACAAACATTCTGACCAACTTTCAAGAGTTTTGAACTGAAATGTGGCCTCTAGAGCATACACAAGGTTTTTCTAAGATTTGACCTAGTGATCTAGTTTTTGACCCGACCTGACCGGTTTTTGAACTCGTCCGAGATATCATGAAGACAAACATTCTGACCAAGTTTCATGAGTATCTGACTGAAAATGTGGCCTCTAGAGCGTACAAAAGGTTTTTTTTCCTAAGATTTGACCTAGTTACCTAGTTTTTGACCCAACATGACCCATTTTCGGATTCGTCCAAGATATTATCAAGAAAAACATTCTGACCAACTCTGAAGAGTTTTGGACTGAAAATGTGGCCTCTAGAGCGTACACAAGGTTTTTCTATGATTTGACCAAGTGACCTAGTTTTTGACCCACATGAAACATTTTCGAACTTGTCCGAGATATCATCAAGACAAACATTCTAACCAACTTTCAAGAGTTTTGAACTGAAATGTGGCCTCTAGAGCATACACAAGGTTTTTCTAAGATTTGACCTAGTGATCTAGTTTTTGACCCGACCTGACCCGTTTTTGAACTCGTCCGAGATATCATGAAGACAAACATTCTGACCAAGTTTCATGAGTATCTGACTGAAAATGTGGCCTCTAGAGTGTACACAAGGTAAAAGTTGATGACGGACGACACACACACAGGACGATCACAAAAGCTCACCTTGAGCACTTCGTGCTCAGGTAAGCTAAAAAGCCATTTCTCTATGCATTTCTCCATAACTCCACCATAACCTCTTTAACAGATGATGAAACTTAGATTAGTCCAACATAAGAGCATTTGCAGACCATACAAAAAACAAACAAGAGGGCCATAATGGCCCTGTATTGCTTCACTACCGTTTAATCATTGATTGAATGACTGACTGAATGGTGTTTTGCACTGCTTTCAACATTATTTCAGTTATATCATGGCAACAGCTCAAACATTTATGTATTTTCTAAGTTCCACCAGTACCAGGCTAGGGCTCTGAAGTGTCTTGCCCAAGGACACTCCCACGAAAAACCCAGTGGATCCAGTGCGGCTTGAGCCCATGGCTTACAGGTCATGAGTCTTACACTTTACCACTGAGCCACCAGGGACTTCCCCCCCTTTAAATCAAATGTATAATACCCTTAACTCTTTACCAAATGACAAAATTTTGGACTGGTCCAAATTGAAAGCATTTGCAGACAACAAAATAAATGAGGTTCAAATACTGAAATTTGTTTTGGGAAGTTAGAAAACATTGTAAGAAAAGGATAAAAATGCTGGTTCCCCACAATGTTTTCAAAAGGCTTTTTCCCAGGGCCGTAAAAACACGGTTTTGTTTGGTAAAGGGTTAATTGGCATGGACAGAGACATAAATCATAAGAAGTTTGTATGCCCCCCATGAAAAAAAAAAAAGCTATATTTCATTTAAAATGCAAAGATGCTTTGTTTGTTTGTTTGTCTGAATGGCGTTTAACGCCGCTTTCAACATTATTTCAGTCATATCGCGGCGACAGCTCACATATTCATGTTTCCCTGGGTTTCACCAGTACTAGGCTGGGGCTCTGAAGTGTCTTGCCCAAGGACTGCAAAGATGCACAAGCAGGTCTAATCAAGTATCATTCATACTGAACATCTGTGCACACTAACACAAAGTGTTCAGACAAGATTTCCAAAACTTTAGTAGCAGGAAACACTTTTTCAATGGCATGAAACTCGCATCTTTCTGCAAACTTAAAATTTTCTATCCCAAAAACCTAAATACCCAACACCATATCATGTATTAAAGCAGTTTGATTATCAACAGGATATTTTGTGACAGATATATCTGTTATGAGTGAACAGGAGTTACTTGCCTTCATCAGTATTAAAGAAGACAAAATATCTGCTTCAAGTAAAATAGAAAGCCACTTACATCTAGTAAAGGGAAATAAGCCCGCGTGTAAAGCAATAAAGGGAAGTAAGCAGAAGGGAGGTAATTACTCAATTCTGAAAAATGCTTAAATTTGTGCCTTGCAGGAATTGACTGTAATTTTTTCACATTAAAATGCAAAAAAATTCAATCGTATGTTTATTCTATCACATTAACTATGAAAAATAGGTCGAAAAATATACCATTCTGCTCCAAAACTTGCAATTCTCCATCACTTTCAAATTCATCGTTGTTGTCCTCGTCCTGAAGAACGGTTTTGAGCAATTTTATGTCTTCGTCAATGTCATCATGGTCTGCAGGTACATCAAAATCTTCATCATTATCCATAGTTTTGCCTTATAAACAAACCAATAAAGAACAGATTCTGAGAAAATTATAATTTTCAAATATTTGTGGAAAACGTTTGCTCGCTCGGTACCACCCGGAAATAGAAGTAGATTAGTCCACTTTTGGAATCGGTGAGACAGGCCTTTAACGTAGTGTAAGCTATCATTATTAGTCATTAATATGATGAAGTTAAGTTTGAGAGAAAGAAATAAGATCAATATGTCTTTCAGAAATGATTTGACTCACTTTTAAAATGTCTACATCGATAACTTCAGAAATGTAGCAATGTGAATGAAACACCCCTCTGATTATGACAACATGGACTTATCAACTGTGTGTCTCGTGATAGCACATTTGTGAAGGATACCACGGAAAACAGTGAGAGAACACCGTGCATTGTGGCCCGATTTGTACCCTTTGCAGTTGTTGTAGGCGAAGGTGGTAAAACAATGGGTAAATATAAATTTCCTCTGCAGCATTTGAGAGGTATCTTTTTGTAGACAGGCATTTGGATATATTACATTTTGTTTAAAAATAGCTTATGATGTCATTTAAAAAAATTGGCATAGAACTACTGTACAGTAGCTTTGCTGCAAAATAACACGTGAAGTTCACACGTCTATTATTGATGCTGGTAGAGTTCCAGATTGTCATGGTAATATAGCATTTCTAAATTCTTACATACTGTAAAAGTTGATTTCTGGATTAGTTTTTATGCAGGCCGTTTCTTGTAATGTGTTACATTGTATCAGGAAAAGGAACGTTTGATCACATTTTCTTCAGTTCAGAAGCCTTCATTTACCCAAAAAACACCTCCTTAGATTTGTCCAAATTAATAGCATTTGCAGACGACAAATTTATTCTGGCAGAAATGAATGGAATTGTCTTTGAAAGGGTAGAAAACATTGTGATGAAAGTAGAAAATAACCAGTATTTTTCTCCTTTCATCACAATGTTTGAAAAATTCCTATTTTCCAGAGCCCTTTAAACTCAGGATTGTGTGGTAAATGGTTAATTAACTCTTTGCAAAAAAAAAATAATTGGCTTTGTCCAAATGAAAGCATTTGCAGACAACATATCACATTAGTCTTATCAAGGGATTTATCTCTGGAAGGATAGAAAATGTTGCATGCAAAGAAGAAAATGCAGGTAACCAGCATTTTCATCTTTTTCCACATTGTTTTTAGATTCATTTTCTCCTCCAGGATCGTTTGACACAGAATTTGGTAGTATTGAGTCTCTAAAAGTGTACAAAACATCGAGGGAAAAGGAGAAAATGCTAGTTACCAGGATATTCTCCCTTTTTCATTATGTGTTTAAAAGCCCTTTTTTATCAGGATTGTTTCAACTTGTAATTGTGTGGTAATGGGTTAAAAATGGTCTGTTGTTAGTAGGGTTGACTATTGAGGCCAAAATCTACTATTGCGATAGTATTGACATTGGAAAAAATACTATTGCAATAGTATTGATATTGCCTGTTACTATTGCAATACTATTGCAATACTATTGGATGAATTGCAAGAGATGAATTTCACCAAATTACATCTTGAAACCATGTTTTAGACTAATACTTTCTCCGAGTAGTTTAAATTCTACTTGAGTATAGTTTTGAATAGCAAATAAAGGGAAAAATAGAGTTAAATGCAAGATGCTCAATAAATTTCAATGACAATTTTTTCTAAATGCAGATGGCTCACAAAAATTTTAACATACCTAATTACTCTGAACTTTTGAAGTCAACGTTTAAGTCTGATTGATATACAACAGCATGCAAAGCACAAAATGCTGACAAATGCTGGTGGTTCATAAACACACCTAATAAAAAGTAATTATAAAGCAACTTTAAACTTTTAAAGAAATCACCTTTTAAATGTGAGCCCTTAAGGTTTTTTTGAGTTGATAGAATTTATCTAATTTTACCCATAATTGGCCAATATATTCAGACAGAAAAAATAATTACTTTTGTTTAGTCTCCAAATCTTTAGGAAATTATCATTCTGAAAAAAAGGGGATGGCCGAAATAATAGGTTTTACCTTGTTGTATGTGTATCCAAAAAGTGTGTTATATTAAGATATTTGTATAAATTTACTGCTTATAGTCATTAAAAAGCTGAAAAGACGATCTGAAGTGACTCTGATCGGACAATGTCAAAGAGACATTTTGTTGTGTCATGGGTTTCCGTGTTTTTTACTCCGATCAGTTTTTCATGTCTGTTAATTTCTGGCTAGGTATTTCCACATGATTTGTCAAAAAGATTGTCAATGAGGGTAACAAGTAACTTCAAAACCTGTCATTTTTCACAAGAAAAGCGTATAATGGCATTTTTTGTCCATGCATTTTCTTATGCGAAGTCTCGGGTGTAACCAGAATTTGTTACGTGAATTTCAATTCTATAACGTGATTTACGCAATAATTTGCGCGAGTGGGAACACTGTTAAACATTATCTGACCTTTTTTTAGCCCGAGAAAGAAGTAGCTTTCTAATACGAGTTAAGTCATAGTACAGAAGTGGATGGTATAGATCCAAGATCAGACAGCGTGTTCTGTTTAGTCTGATGTCTATCTACACCATCCGCCAACTTGGAAAATCGCCATCTTGCCATCAGCAGAGTAAATCAGAACGACCATAATGTAGATCTATATTAAAAGCCATCTGTCTACAAGATGCCTGTCGGCCTGTCTTGGGTACACAAATGTTTGCAGTAACATTTGGATAAGGGGTATGACGTAACACGCAAATCATTCGAAGCGACTGAGTTGTAACGCAACTGTTTAATTTACACACTTAAACTGGTCTGCTCGAAGAAACTTGTATCTAGCAGCAGGTCAACCTCCAATCAATTCAAAGTGATCATGCAATAAGCCTATTTCATGCACGATTTACATGTACACCAGCTGATAAAGCCTTTTTGCATTTAGTAATATAGCTGTTTCAAGAACACGCCAGTCGTGTCACGTTTTGTGTAATCAGCATGAAAAAGTGCGGCTGTTTTCTAAAAATTAATCTAATTCCTTGCAGCCGAAATAAAAGGAATGCATTTGAAATGGATTACTGATAAATAAAGAAAAGAAAGAACGAGGTTTAGTATTCATTTTTCATAGTAGATTTATTTATTGCTTATGGAGGGACAACACGCATGGTTATGGTTTTGGCGGCCTGTGTAGATTAAGATTAGACTGTAGGCAGACTGTTTGGTCTGATCTTTGATCTAAATCCACACTTTTCGCTTTGGTGAGAAGTTTTTAACAAAAACACCCTTAGTGTTGCAATTATTTTGGTCTAATTTCATGACTTAAATTACCGCTGAGTTAATCAGCTCTCGAAGGATTCGTTTTTGTAACGATGAACATTGCTATGCAGAAATGAATATTATGCAGCCGATCATTATTGAAAACATATTCCAAAAAATTACCCGTCTAATATTTTGGGAAATTAACGTTACGGAATGTCCGAATATTTAAGAAAACTTGCTTTTGGAAGTGTTCAGAGAAAGAATTAAAAAATAAATTATTTTTGTATATAATTAAACGTGTCCGAACTTTTAGGGCGTCCGAATACATTAGTGAATTGCAGTATTTTCGCTCTCTTTCTTGTCAGTGAAACTATCGAAACTATCGATATTTGAGGTAACTATCGGCGATAGTTATCGATTTTCAACATAACAATCGATGCAGTAGCATCGACTCGCTCACCATCGCGATCCATCGATAGTCCGATGTATCGTTACACCCCTAGTTGTTAGGATATGAATAAAATTCAGTGTTAACCCTTTTGGTTCCCTGTTTTAATTACCCTGAGAAGGAGGCTCTTGGAAAAAAGGAAAAGGGAGAAAATGCTGATTACCAGCATTTTTCTTTTTCACTCTTTCTTTTCTACCCTTTCAGAGACCGATCCTATCATCTGAGCCATATTGACCTTTTTGTCTGCAATGGCGTGGAATTTGCACTATTTACAATTTTTGTTGTATGGTATAGAGTGGAAATATTGTCTGTTGTAAGTATATCTTTTTTAGATTCAGGGTTAGGATAAAATTAACAGAAGTTTGTCATGCATGTTCCACTAGAAATGTTCTCTACCAAACTATGCTGTATAAACGACTGAGCTCCTATCATTCAAGCCAGATTTAGTTTGTCATCTTCCAATACTCTGAATATGTATCATGAGTCAAAATGTAGTCATCTTGTAAAGCGTTGAGAACTATAGAGCACTGTTCTAGAATACTTCCACTTGTTGTATGATATTATGTTAAACCATTGACAAATGTCTTTTGCAAAGGATGCTTGTCACAACCATATAGTTATTTTCACTAGGGATGTATAGCCATATGTCTTTTTTATGGCCGTGGTGTGGGATGGTGGTGGTGGTGGTGGGAGGGGGGTCATCTTGTAAAGCGTTGAGAACTATAGAGCACTGTTCTAGAATACTTCCACTTGTTGTATGATATTATGTTAAACCATTGACAAATGTCTTTTGCAAAGGATGCTTGTCACAACCATATAGTTATTTTCACTAGGGATGTATAGCCATATGTCTTTTTTATGGCCGTGGTGTGGGATGGTGGTGGTGGTGGGAGGGGGGTGTCGGTTCCTGATCCAAGTGTTTGAGTTGTATCCCTTTATCAAACAAACCTACCATGTATTAACCATTCTAAGTCAAAGGCTTTTGAAAACGTTGTGGGTAACCAGCATTTTCTCCTGTCTCCAGAAAGTTTTCTACTGTTTCAAAGACAGCTGCCATATTGCATAACATTAAAAGTTGCTGCCTGCAAATGCTTTGAGATTGGATGAGTAAAAACTTTTGTCGTTTAGTAAAGATTTAAAAGGTTACCTGCTATAGGTTAGGGAAGTCAAAAATTTGCTTTGTTCTATTTGCAGAGGGTATAACTTATGAGTGTCAGCCAAAAGGTATCACTGAGGTAACAGTGTACAAGTAACCATGGCTACAAGTAGTGCAGTCTTCGATACCAAAACCTCAGACTTTAAAGAGGCATTCACGCTGCTTGAGTCACAGGAAAAGGAAGTGTACGAAAGCATAAAAACCCTAATTTGTGAGAATTTAGAATCAAGTAAGTCAAATACCTTGATTATTTTTATGCCTGTGATAAAAAAAAATAGGGGGGGGGGGCATGTAGTTTATGCATGGTCCTTCCATCTATCCATTTTTATGTCCTGGCCATAACTTTTTCCCTATTACTTATTTTCACCTTAATTTCAACATAACTTAGCACAAGTGTTAACAATTTGAGACAATGTGTCATGTGCAAGAATCATGTACATAGGTTAAAGGTCAAGATCATAGCAAGGTCAAATGTGTTTTTGGAGGTTAGAGTTCATGTCTGGCCTGTAACTTTTTAGCTCAACTGAGCACAGTGCGGTAGGGAAGCCTTTGTGATTGTGCTGTGTCAGTAGGTTAAAGGTCCATGTATGGAGGTTAAAGGTCAAGGTCACATCAAGGTCAAATGTGTTTTTGGAGGTTAATGTTCATGTCTGGCCTGTAACTTTTTAGCTCACCTGAGCACAAAGTGCTCAAGGTGACCTTTTGTGATGGTCAACTTTAACCTTGTTTATACTCTAGGAGCTGCATTTATAGATGTCTTGGACCAGTTTGAAAATGGTCACATCAAGACAAATACTAGAAAAACCAGGTCAAATCTTCAAAAACCATTTGTACACTCTAGAGGCCATATTTTTTAATCCAATGCTGGTTAGAATGTTTGTCTGAATCATATCTCAAACAACTGTGAAAAAGGGTCACATCTGATCAAAAACAAGTCACCAGGTCAAATGTTAGAAAAAACTTGTGTACACTTTGGAGGCCACATTTTTCAATCCAATACTCTTGAAAGCTAATAAGAATGTTTATCTTGATGATTTTTTGAGTGAGTTCAAAATTGGGTAACAGGGGGTTAAAAACTAGGTTGCTAGGTCATATCTTAGAAAATCTTCGTGTACACTACAGAGACCACATTTTCAGTTGAATACCCATAGAATAGGGTCATATTGTTTGTTTTTGATGATAGTTTGGTGTACTGTGAAAATGGTCACATTTAGTAAAAAACTAGGTCACCAGGTCAAATCTTGAGAAACCTAACATACTTTCTACAGGCCACATTGTCTGTCCAATACTCATTAAGTTTATTAGAATATTATGTCCTGGTGATATCTAGCACTAGTTGTAAATTGTGTCTAGTGGGCTCAAAAAAATAGGTCACCAGGTCAAATCAAAGAAAAACCTTATAAATGTACTATCTAGAGGACACATTTTCATCAAATTCTTGTGAAAGTTGGTCAGAATGTTTTGTCCTGATGGTAATTCAGTCCAGTTTGAAAAGGGATCATGTTTGGTCAAAAAGTAGGCCACAGAGACAAATCCTAGACAAGCTTGTCTACACTGTAGAGGCCACATTTTTCGGTCCAATACTCATGAAATTTTGTTAGAATGTTTGTCTTGATGTCTCAGAAGAGATTGGAAATGGTTCTTGTTGGGTCATATAGGCTCAGGTGAGCAACCGTAGAGCCATCATGGCTTTCTTGTTTAACTATGATTGAATTTCAGTATAACTTTTCACAATTGTCAACCACATATGAATGATGTGTCACACACAAGAACCATATCAGTAGGTCAAAGGTCAAGGTCACAGGTTAAATATTATTAAAAAAAACAAAAGGAATATTTGGGGGGATATGTTCGTGTCTGGCCTGTGACTTCTTGATTGTAAATGAATTTCAATATAAGCATGTATAATAATCAACCAATAAAGACAATGTATTGAGCCCAAGACCTATGTCTAAAGGTCAAAGGTCAAGATCACAGCCAGGTCAAATGTTTGTTTTTGTGTCTGGTCTATCACTTTTTTCCCCCTTTACTGAATTTCATAATTTTGCATGAATATTCAATACATTGAGAGAATGTGTCATGCACAAGAGTCATATAACCATATACCAAGCAGTTCTAAGTTCTGAGGAAGCAGGCTTGTGAAAACATTGTGATAACCAGCATTTTTTTACTTATTCCACAATGTTTTCTGCACTTTCAAAGACAGATCCTATCATTTCACTAGATATGATTTTTTGCCTATCAAATATTTCATATGTCTCCATGAAGGAAGCAGATAATCCAATTGATGTTTTATTTTGTAGCTCGAGAGTCATGGCTAATCCACAATCTAGTGGATTACTTTTACTCCACTAAGTCCACTCGAGTTATTGGAATACTATGCTCAGTCCATGATCCACATGACAAGGTACTGTTTTATATCATTGTCATAACTGTTAAGCTTTTACTGATTAAGCTCATCTGTTTAGGACCTTGAGGAGAAAGGATTTGAAAACTTTGTATGAAAAGATGAAAATGCGGGTAACCATTTTATCCTTTCACAGACAAATTCCTTATTTGAGTTATGTGGCCTGCAACACGCGAAAAGGGGCATTCAGACATATGCGTAAAGTGTCGTCTCGGATCAGCCTGCGCAGTCCACGCAGGCTAATCCAAAAAGACACTTTCCATTTTTTATGTAATTTTCTGTTTTGCGAAAGTCTACTGTAGCACAAAATCTAATGTAGTCGTAAAGTGCCGTCTCGCATTAGTCTGCCCAGACTGCGCAGGCTGATCCGAGACGACACTTTACCCAAATGTCCGAATGCCCCTTTTCGCATGTTGCAAGCCATATTTAATTTGTTGTCTGGAAATGCTTTCATTGTGGACAAGTCTAAAATTTTGTCCGGTAAATTTGTTTGGTAAAGAATTAAGCTATTGAGGCTTCTCTTGCATTTGCTCACACTCTACAATATGCACAGTTTGATCTTTGATGTATATTGTCTGAAATAACAGTCATATTTCAGTAATTTGGCCAAAAAATTGAAATAATTAAGTCTTTGTAAAGCATTTTATGCCATGCTCTCTGAACAAGGGGTAAATGCATCTGCAAAAGGTATTGATTCAGGTCAGCCTGCTATCGGTAAATTTTCTGCATCTCAAAGGACCAGTCTATCTCGTTTAGCTGGTTGTTATATAAAATGGATTTTATGGATCCATTTTTATATTATGACTTGCGTGGCATACTGCATCAGGGAGATACATAAAACCCACCTTTGCCAGAGGATAGCTCATTTGTAATCAATATGGACTATGTTTCATTCCAAATACATGTGAGAACATTGTCAAAAAAGGAGAAATTGTTGTTTACTATATGTTCAAAAGTGACATGCTGCAAGCTGAAAAAGTCATGAAGAAGGTAGGTAGTTAGTGCACCTTCTATAAGACATTTTTAGCTCATCTGAGCACAAAGTGTTTATGGTGAGCTTTTGTGATTGTGCTGTGTCCAGTGTGCCTCATCTGGCGCCCATTGTGTGGTCATCAACAATTACCTTTTGTGCACTCTAGAGACCACATTATCTGTCAGTTATTCATGAAACTTGGTCAGAATGTTCTTAATGTAGCTAAATTGTTAGAGTATCTGAGTCGTGACCTTATTGCGGGTTCAATACCTGGTAGGCAAACTTTCTTTCCGTTGATATTTCATTTCACACCTCTTATACAAATGGGAAAAGTAGTTAGTGACCAGGTAAGAAAGTTGTGTCAGCACTGGTGTGAGAAAGCCAGGAAACACATGCGTAAGTGCACTGACCACAGTGATATGACCTAAGCTGTTAAAACGGCATTAAACTATTACAAACAAACAAAAAAGCAAATATTTCAGACAGTAGAAAGTAGTTCACATAGGGTAAAAAAAAAATAGAACACTTGGTTAAATCTTAGAAAAGCCTTATTTGCTTTCTGGAGGCTACGTTTTCAGTCTGATACTCATGAAAATTGGTCAAAATGTTTGTCTTGATGATATCTCAGACAAGGTCGAAATCAGGTTATGTTTGGTAAAAAAGTAGACAAATTTTTAAAAGAGGTATTTACTCTAGAGACCACATTTTCATAGTGATACTCATGAAAGATGGTCAGAATGTTTGTCTTGAAGCTGTCTGGTTCAAGCTCAAAATTGGGTCATGTTGGGTCAAAAAGAGGGTCATCGGGACAAACCTTAGAAAAATCTTGTGTGCACTCTAGAAGCCATATTTTCTGTCCGATACTCATGAAACCTTTTCAGAATGTTTGTCTTGATGATATCTGAGACAAGTTTGAAATCAGGTCACATTGAGTAAGACAGTAGGTCAAGGTGACAAAATTTTTGAAAAACCTTATGTGCACCTTGACATTTGATCAGAATATTGATCGTAATAATATTTTGAACAAGTACAAAACTAAGTCACGTTTGATTAAAAAGTAGTTCACTAACAATCATGTGTTTACATCATCACAACCAGGATGTCTTCAACTTTATCAACCCTAGATGACTTTACTGAGGTGAGTGCTTTAGGGCCAGTTGCCCTCTTGTTTCTTCTCTATATCACAGTTTCTCCTGGACAGGCTGCATGATGGCATTAAATCTAAAGAAGATCAGTTGAGTGCCTTGCAGTTATTACTGCATATTGTTTGTAAGCAGCCATCTTTTACCAACAAAATGGTACAAATGCCTGTTCTTAAAGTTGTTATAAAATGTTTGAAGGTAAGAGAAAGATCCTTATCAACTTGCAAATTTCATAATAGATCTATTAATCTTTAGATTGCCAGATAAACAAAACACATCTTTTCAGTCCAGAAGAAAATTGATATGCACTGTATTTAGGATTTTGTAGTCTAGAATGTCTCAGTAAATTGGACAGTGTAGAGCAAAGATCAGACTGCACAGTTTGTACAGTCTGATCTTGTTCTACACTGGTTGCTAAGGCAACAAAAAATACGGCAGACGCTTCAAGGATCTATGCACAGATGTCTCTAAGTTTATCTTGAACTTTTTTGACACTTCAGTCAATAGAAACCTGTTTATTTTACATCAATTATGAAACATGTTCTTACAAGTTATATCAATCACTCACAATGATTACTTCCTGGAAACATTAACCAGTGCTGACATGGTGATGTAAGTGTTTCCAAAAGTTGACCCTGTCCATAATAGGACTCGAACCAAGAGCCTTTAACATGAGAGGCAGACACTTTCAAGAGTAGACTAATTATCTATTTTTTATACTTTTGTAATAAAAGTAAGGTTCAAGAAGTGTTCCAAAATTAGGTGCATCAAATCCTGTCATATGAGTTGTTTTAAAGATCATTTGTTTGGTATTTTTCTCAAATTAGATGATTGCCCAGAACAAGATATATACAAAACATGTTTGAACTCAATTTTTATTTTACCGCATGATGGACCGAATAACTCGAGATATTTGTAACTTTTTCCTGTTGTTTTGGCAGTTTTTATTCTATACATGTAGTTATTACTTTTTCAGAGCGAGACCAATATACCAGTGCTTATGACAGGTGTAACCATAGTAACCATACTTTTACCCTCTGTGCCAAATTTGATAGGTCCATATTTACCTGACATCTTTGAAATTTTTCACAGGCTTGCAACTTTTACTGTAAAGAAACCAGGTAGGTGGTATTTGGTTAGTCTCATTACTGACTTTCTCTCTTGTCCAAATGACAAAATTTAAGTCTTCACCAAATTGAAAACATTTGCAGACAACAATTTCAGTGTAGCTCCAAATATGATTTCTGTTTTTGGAATAGAAAACATTGTGTGAAAAAGGAGAAAATGCTGGTTACCATCCCACAATGTTTTTTACTATTTCGGAGGCAAATTCCAGCATTTGAGCCTTATTTGAATTGTCGTCTGCAAATTCCTTCAATTTAGACCTAAGATTTGTCTTGTGGTAAAGTATTAAGATATAAGGTCTTTATGATATCTTTTCAAGCCAATACAATTTTGAACCTATTCAAAATGAAGACATTTGCAGACGATAAATAAAATATGGCTCGATTGATTGTACTTGTCATTAAAAGGGTGTATAATATTGTCTGACAATGAGAAAATGCTGGTTACAAGTATTTTCTCCTTTACCATCAGTATTTTCAAAATCTTTCTCATGTTCTCAGGGTTGTAAAACAAAGCAGTTATTTGGTAAAGGATTTAATGTATTTTTAATCTTTAACTCTTTACAGTGTGAAATCATTTCTTTATGCTTCACCCACTTTCATAGATCTTAAAAATAATTTATACAGCAAGACATTAGGCAACATTATTTAAACCTATATTTACTCTAAGACTGTCAGGTGAAAGCAATGACTTCTTTGAGTCAGTAGATCCCAGTTGTTGAAATATCAAGGCTTTTTAGTCAAATTTTTTTTTTTCATAAAGTATCGGACTCTGTGGTGCAAAGACCAGACTATCTTCAGTGACAAGTTAGTCCTCACCTTTGATGCATGTGAGAAAGTAGCCAGTGGCTTGGAAAGAAATTTGTGTCAGTACTGGTGTGAAAAAGCCAGGAAACAAATGCATAGGTGTACTGACAGCTATGATATGACTTTAGGTGTTAAAACGGTGTTAATCTCCAATACAAACAAACAAACAAAAGACAAGTTAATCAACACTACCTGGAAAGTTGTCCTCAACACTCAGAGATTTAAGGAAAGGGAGGGTTTTAACTTTCTTACCTTTGTTTGGAAGCTCTTAATTCTTTACCACGAAATCCTGTGTTTTTTTGACCCTGCAAAAGAAGGTAACCAGCATTTTCTTCTTTTTTCCACAATGTTTTCTACCCTTTCAAGAGTAACTTTCACCATTTTTGCCACATTTATTTTGTTGCCTGCCAGTGCCTTCTGTAAAGATGGGTCTAAGATTTTGTCGTCTGATAGACAGTGAAGGTCTTGGAGCCTTTCTCTCAGGTAAAACTATTTTCAGCATAACTACAGACCAAGAAAACAGTATGAACAGGAAACATTGTAACACTGATATTTATCAAATTTGTTTTCTTGAGTGGGTCTTCAGAGAACCTGGTAACAGTTTAATATAGAAGTGCGTAGTGGTTGAAAAATACTTAAACGTTACATGTAAAATTATTTTATAAGATGTTTAATCTATAAAAAAAAAGACCAAATTATTTCTAACCTTTTTCTTTGGCCAATATCTCACAAGTTTTGAGCCAATGTAAATCCATGATCAGACTGTACATTATGTGCATTCTGGTCTTTATTGACTTTGTCCACAAAGCACTTAGTTTAGTACTTTCATAGATGGCTTTTCACATACTTGTCATGGAAGACTTATTTGGATACATTGTTGAAAAAAGGAGCAATTGCTTGTTAAAAGCAATTGTTTGTTTTTCCAGAGCAGTACTTATATCATTTATAAGATATGAGCCATGCTCTGGCAAAAGGGGGTTTAATCATGTAATCACATAACACATATCTACAAAAACCATTTTGTCTAACAACCGACTGGATCATGAGGTAGCATGGTCCTTGGACATACAGAAAATTTACAATCACCAAAATGTTTCAACCCATGTCATCCTGTGCGGACTGTGCAGACTGACATGGGTAGATACCTTTGGCCCCTTTTCTCAGAGCATGACTCTTATACTTTCCTTAACCCTTTACCACACAATGCCGACTTCTGACAAACCTGGGAAAAAAGCCTTTAAAAACATTGAGGGAAAAGGAGAAAATGCTGGTAATCAGCATTTTCTCCTTTTCCTACAATATTTTCTACCCTATCAAAGAAAGATTGCACCATTTCAGTCACACTAAAATGGTCATCTGCAAATGCTTTCAATTTGGACCAGGCAAAAATTTTGTCGTCTGGTAAAGGGTTAATTTCAAATATTTTCTATTTATGTTTGTTGAAGCTGTTTTCTGAATGTCCAAAATCACATGTTCTTCAACAGTTTAATATTTCTCTTTTGGGAGGGAATTATTTTATGAACATTGTTGACCTCTAGAGGGCCAAATAGGCATTTTCATTCTAGAAATAAGAGTAATTCACAGGTTACCTTTGACCAGAATATCTCAGTAAATTGGAGTGTAGATCAAAGATCAAGCTGCATAATTTGTGTTGTCTTATCTTGATCTATGCTGGTCGCCAAGATAACTAAAATAGTGAAAAAGGCTTTAACCCTTTACCGCTAACAATATTTTAGACTGGTCCATGTTGAAAGAATTTGAAGACAACTAATCAAATGTTTCTCAAATGATTTGATTTGTTTCTGAAAGGTTAGAAAACACTGTTGGAAAAGGAGAAAATGCTGGTTACCAGCATTTTCTTCTTTTCCCACTTTTTTTTTTTTAAAGTCTTATTTCCCAGGGACATTAAAACTTGGGATTGTGTGGTTGAGGGTTAAAGGTTAAGTCATATGTAATTTATCTATTTCAGTTGGAAGTACCCCAGATATTTTCCTGCTGCATCTTCAGATTTCTGTTTACTCTCTGTTTCATAGACTGTATGGGATGTATCCATACAATTTCCTGTCATATCTAAGGCATTTCTATACCAAGAAAGAGAACATTGTTGTATTTGAAGAAGTGATTAAGGTAGGAATACATCTTTGAGTATGAATTTTAATCCAAATGTCAACTGGGGTTTTCTAATGGAACAAAGTTAGTTCGGGTTTGACTTCAATTTTTTAACCCATAGGCTGCTAAGCACGACTCAGAGACCTTTTTCTACAAATGTATTTCAGGTGATAATTTGAATATCTTGTAAAATTCGATATGTAGTTGTGTTATACGTAAAACTAGCCCTTTTTACTGATTACAGAAAAATGACTTATGACTGACTTTTAAAATTTAAATTTTTGAAGTGACAGACCTTGGTGTTAACTCAGAGATATGTTTTAACTCTTTAATACCAAATGACAAAATTTTGGAAAAGTTCTATTTAAAACATGTGCAGACAACAAATTAGATGGGATTCAAATGATAGGATTTGTCTTTGGTAGGGTAGAAAACATTGAGGAAAAAGGAGAAAATGCCAGTTACCAGCATTTTCTCCTTTTTTTCCACAATGTTTTCAAAAGGCTATCTTCCTGAGTACATGTATCATTAATCCAGGATTGTGTGGTAAGGGATTCATTTTTTTTTTTTGTTAATTTTACAGAATATGCTTGAACGTGTGAGGCTTCATCCAAAGCTTGTAACTGGAAATAAGGAACATGAAACATCTTCCCAAAGGTATGATGGTTTCGATACTTTGATACAACGTTGTACATCTTTGTCTTGATACAAACCAGTAAATTATGTCTCCCCCATCAGGGTCGGGAGACATACTGTTTTTCCCTGTGCGTCCGTCTGTCTATCTGTCCATCCGTCGCAAATCGTGTCCGCTCTATAACTCGAAAACCTTTTAAGATAGTTTGATAAAACTTCACACATTTGTAAAGCATCATGAGACGAAGTGTCGTGCACAAGAACCATAACTGTGGCTTGTATATTTTTCGAGTTATTTCCCTTTGATTATTTTCCTTACTCATTTTACATACAATTTTGTGTCCGCTCTATAACTTGAAAACCGTTAGAGAAAAATTACCATTATTTCAGTTAGAAATTGCCTTGGTGACATATCAATCCTTCTGACACCAAAACGGGGGGAGACATCTGTTTTTTTGTAGAAAAATAAGTCCTAGTTTACACAGTTATTGCCTAACCTTTTACAAACCATTCTCATGTTATAACAACTAACAGCAAGAAGCCTGTAGAAAACAGAAATGGAAAAGGGAGAAAATGCTTGTAACCTTTATGATTGCAATGTTTTCGACCATGTCAGAGAACTTCTATCCATATGTACTAAACTTTAAACTTATGATTCCAAGATGCTTTCAATTCTGAAGAGACTAGAAATTGTCATTTGAAAAAAGGTTAATGGGCTAAATGAATGAAGTTTATATCTTAAGTCTGTGAGACAACTATTACAATTTTGTGACTGTTTATATCAGAATGATTTTACTTATACTCTCCAGAAACAACTTTGCAGCAGATGGCTCAGAAAACACCATTGTTAAAATATGGAAATCAACATGAATAAAGGTTTTATACTTGGATACATGTGAAAACAGTGTTGCAGCCAGAGAAATTCCTCAAGACAACCTATTGCCAGAGTTTTTTTTTTTTGAAAGTTTTGTATTGGAAGATCTTCAGTTGGACTATAACCTTCATGAAAGCTTGATCTCTTCACCAGAAGACAAGATACAAACTTGTCCATATTGAAGGCATTTGGAGACAAAATATCAAATCAGGGTCAAGTGAGTGGACTTGTTTTGAAATGGGTAAAAAACAGTGTCAGAAATTTTTCTAAAACTTCTTCAGGGTTAAGCCTAAAAAAGAAGAGCAAACTAAAATTCAGTTTCATTTTTTCCAGATGGAAGCAGATGGAGACACATGATGTGATTGTGGAATGCGCCAGAATGTCTCTTGATCCATTGGAAGGTACTTGGGAGGAGCTGAAATGTCCAATTGCTGCATCTAGGTACATGATGGACAGGTCATTAACCAATCAGGATAAAGCACTACCTCCAGGTATCTCATTTAACTCTTTAGACCAGCCCAAACAGCTCAAGTGGTAGAGCCTGAGAGTTGTTAACGTAAATATTGGGCTAATTACTAAAAGAGTCTTTCAGATGAGTTGTAAAATCTAGGTACCATGTGAAGGTGCTATATACTGAGCATGTTATAGAAGCAAAAGTATCTTATGATGAGATTTGTCCAATATCTTGCACTATCCTTTTTAACATAACTAACAATCTTCAGGGTGTGTGGCCCATTTGGGCAACCAGTGGTGACAATAAATAAACGAAAATCAATCAATGTGTTGTAGTAACCCTGAGAAAAAAGACTTACGAAACATATTCCATTCCTGAGATTTTACAACCCTAAGAAATGGAGTTTTTGAAAACTTTGTGGAAAAAGGAGAAAATGCTGGTAACCAGCATTTTCTTCTTTTTCCACAATGTTTGCTACCATTTCTCAGCCAATGTTTTCCATTTGATCCACATATAATTTGTCCACCGTAAATGCTTTCAATTTAAAAAATCTAAAACTCTGTCATGTGGTAAAGAGTTAAAATTGCATTCATGATCTAAAAGACTTAAAAACTAAATTTGGTAGATATTCTTGGGGTTCAAGTTTGAATTAGATTCATAGTTTGAACATTTTTCAGCGGACATGCAATATTTTTTTTTTTTTCTTTTTCATTGTAATGACAATTAAAGATACATCCTTGCAGCAAAAGAGAAAAAACTCTATTGAAAAATTATCATGTATAGAATGGTTCAGAATTTAGTCAGCTGTGTAATCTAGATTCCATGAATACCCATCTGATTGGCAGAGACATTCTTTTTCAGCCAATCAGATAGCTAGTGTTGACATATAGATTTAGAGTTGACTTTAGATGGTTGGTGAATACAGCCCTAGAATACACCCTGAAAGTTTGAGATCGCCTTTATTGCAGTCACAAGTACAGCCCAGGCAGTTGGAGAAATCAGCCCAGTCATTCATCCCAGTGAGAATGTATTTTGGAGTCCTTCAGAAGTTATAGGCTTGTCCACACCACCACCCTCACAAAGAAACACTCCCGCTATCACTTCACTGGAAATTCCCAGTACTGTACAGTCTTCACAACAGTCAGGTTAGATTCAAATGAGCCATGCTCTGTGAATAGGGGGCTTAATGCATCTGCAAAAAGTATCGAGCCATGTCAACCTGCACAGACTGTGCAGGCTGACATGGGTCGATACTTTTTGCAATGAGCAAATTTTGTGCATGTCAACAGACCATTTTACCTCATGATTTGGTTGATTGTTAGACAAATTTGATTTTTGATATGGGTCCATAATTACGTGATAATTTGCTTGGTATAATGCATTTTGCAGTTGCATTAAACCTCCATTTGCCATAGCATGGCTCAAATTTATCTATACTTTGGATTATTTTTGACTTGCAAATCAAACATTATATTGTATACAATATTCTAGCTCATCTTATTACCTCTTTAACCCATTACAACACCAGTTTTAACAACCAGAGGAACAAGGCTTTGAGCATGTTGAAGGAAAATAAGAAAATGCTGGTAAGCAGCATTTTGTCCTTTTCCTAAAACTTGTTTCTACCTTTCCAAAAACAAATCTTATCAATTGAGCCACATTTAATTTGTCATCTGCAATTTTTTTCAAAATAAATAAGTCTAAAATTGTGATATGTGATAAAGATTTAATCTTTACCAAATAACCCCGTGTTCAAAACCCTGAGGAAGAAGGGTTTCAAAAATATATTTGTTGGAAACAGAGAAAACGCTGGCTACCAAGATAGTCTCCCTTTCTGATATTTTCTTCCCCCTCCAAGACAGGTTTCATCATTTGTGACATAGTGTATATGTCATCTGCAAAAGCTTTCTATTGAATTGTAGTTTAGTAAAGTGTTGAATAAATTTGCAACAGGTGACTTTAAAGACAGCCTTGTATAATATGAGTAAAGCACGAGTTTAGGTTTACAGCAAATGGGCAACTGCAACGTTAGACCAGAATTTCATCTCAGCCACGTTTAGGCACTACCACATAGGATTTGGGGAAAAGCCAATAATTTTTGTCAGCATGATTTATATGATTATCCACAGACTTTTAACTCTTTACAAAACAACAGAGATTTGGAGTCATACAAATTGAAAGAATTTGTAGACAATAATTTAGATGTGGCTAGAATAATGTCTTTTGCCTGTGAAAAGGTAGAAAACGTTGTGGGAAAAAGAGAAAATGCTGGATACCAGCATTTTCTTCTTTTCCCATGATGTTTTCAAATGGCTTCTTTCTCAGGGTTGTTAAAACCAAGGAATGTTTGGTAAGGGTTTAACAACAATAATGAGATGTATTTATCAACCATTCGAAATTACATTCAAATTCTAATTCTCAAGATTGTTCTTGAATTCATAGAAACACAATTCCGGATTGGCCTAATTGAGTTGTCCAGAAGAAGGAGATCAAGACCTTAGCTTTAATCATGGCTTTTGGTAGAGAAGAAATGGTTTGAAAATTTAAAAAAATATTCTGACTATATTGGGACTATGCTTTCATCTCAGCCATTTTGTTTATTTACTTTCAGCCAACATTCCTGTGATAGTTCACAACATTGTAACACCATCAAACACGCCTAGAGAAACACCACCAATAACTGATGAACATGAAAAAGTGAGAATTTTCTTTCCTTCTTTAACTGTACTATCATTCTAATACAAGGGTACTGTTAGACCCTCAAAACTCAAACAATATGATAGATACAGAATCAAGGTCCCTCTTCAATTAATTCTTCACAATATGTTCCTGAGTTTTAACAATGCTGCGAAAAAAAAGCTTTTGAAAACATTGTGGGAAAAGGAGAAAATGCTGGTAATCAGCATTTTAACTTTTTCCCACAAGGTTTTCTACCGTTCCACAATCAAATTTCAGTTTTTGAGTCACATTTATTTTGTCATCTGCAAATGCTTTCAATTTGGACAAGTCTAAGATTTTGACGTTTGGTAAAGAGTTAACTCTTTACCAGACAATACTGTGTTTATCCGACTCGGAGGAAGAAAGCACTTGAAAACATAATAGGGGAAGGGGAAGTTAACCAGCATTTTCTCCTTTTCCTACAATTTCTACTGTTAATTTGAGCCACATCTAACCCCTAGATCTCTAAATAAATAAAGTGGACCTTTTCAGTTGGGAAAATATTGTCATTTCAAGGTTGTTTTGACCAGAATATGTATCAAAGTAGTCGACCATATAGATCCAAGATCAGGCTTCACATTCTGTTCTGTCTGATCTTAATCTACATTGTCAGCATAAACAACTTAAATTGGTTCCAGCGCTTTATGAGTTAAATTGTCGTCTGCAAATGCTTTTAATTTGGATGATCTTAAGTTGTCATGTAAGGAAATAACCATAAAATGCAATTTGAGTGCCTACATAGGCAGAATATCTTTCAAATAGCAGACAGGATAGGTTTGAGATCAGACTGTATGTTCAAGGCAGATTGATCTTTATCTAATCCTTACTGACTAGTTTCTAGGAGGGAATGCTACTTAATTTTTCAAAGAAATTCATATTGTGTTGTTGTAACCCCATGGAAAAGGTTTCTGAAAATTTTGTGGGAAAAGGGGGAATACTGGAAACCAGCATTTTCTCTATTTCTAACACTGTTTTCTCTCCTATCAAAGACAAATTTTTTCATTTAAATATCAGCTCTTTTTTTGTCTGCAAGTGCCTCCAGCGAGAATGAGATTAAAATTTTGTGGTCTTGTAAAGATTGGTGTCCCTGCAGACAAAAGCATTTTCAAAAAGCTTCATGGAGCTTTAATCGGAGGGAGCAGTCCCCTGTTTTAACCCTTTACCAAACAATCCCGTGTTTTAACGACCCTGAGTAAGAAACCTTTTGAAAACTATTGAAAAAGGAGACAATGCTGGTAACCAGCATTGTCTTCATTTCTCACAGTGTTTTCTATCCTATCAAAGACAAATTCCATTGTTTTGGCCACGTTTAAAAATGTCTGCAAATGCTTTGAATTTGGACAAGTCTAGAATTTTGTCATCTGGTAAAGAGTTAAGCATTTGCTTTTCTTTCCACAGTGTTTTTCAAAATTCTTCCTTTCTGTCAGATATTTCTTTTTTGTGCCACTTGTACTACTAAACCCATTACCACTTAATCCCAAGTTTTAACCCTGAATAAGAAAGCTTTTGAAAACATTTTGGGAAAAGGAGAATAGGAGAAAACAGCAATTTCTCCCTCTTTCACAATGTTTTCTGTCAATAATAAGACAAATTAGATAATTTGAGCCGCCTTTTATTTGTCATCTGCAAACAATTTTCAATTTGGACAAGTCTAAAATTTTGTCATGTGTTAAAGAGTTGTTATTATTCCCAGCCAACAGGAGGAGTGTTGGGATTCATCTGGTTCGTTTTTAACTTTATTTCAGGGAGCCAGTAGAACTTCTAGTCGCAACCCCAAAAGACTCAGTGCAGAGTTCCCTATACCAAGCTCTGTGCCCCTTTTGACCCCTTCCTCCACCACCCAGAGTGTGCCCCCTTCTCCCCTTAAAACAGAATTTACAAGCACACCCCCTGTGGGTGTCAAAACCCTTCCAGTGTTATATGCTGCAAGAGAGTTACAGTTTGACAGGGAACATGTCAAAGAGGAGGTGGTTGATAGTGCTGGAAAAGTTCTGAAAAACAGTCTAAAGCCTACTTCCAAATGTATACCTAAGAAAGTAACAGAGAAAATGGATCACAGGGATGGATCTAGAACACCCTCTAGAAGTAGTTCTGCCACAAAAGTTGAAGAGCAGCTGACTTCCAGCATTGATAGTCAACAACATCCTGTGGAGACAGCAGCAAATGATTCTGTGTCAGTGGATAATCTCTCACAGGTCATAGAGGATTTGGAGGCAAATGATGGTAGAATTATTGTTACTATATCTGTTAACTTAAGTCTTTATCATTCAACAGAAATATTGAGTTGTCCAAATTGAAAGCATTTGCAGATGACAATTTAGATGTGGCTCAAATGGTGGAATTTGTCTTTGATAGGGTAAAAATCATTGTGGGAAAAAGAGGAAATGCTAGTTACCACCATTTTCTCCTATTCCCACAATGTTTTCAAAAGACTTCTCCCTTTGTATCTTTAAAATTTGAGATTGTGTATTAAAAGGTTAACCCTTAACAAAATAACCCCACCCTGTAGATAACCTTATAAAAAGAGTTTTGAAAATGTTGTGGGAAAAGAAGAAAATGCTGGTTACCAATATATTTCTTCCTTTCCCAACAATGTTTTCTGACCTTTCAAAGACAAATCCCAGAATTTGAGTCACATTAATTTTATTTGTCATGTGCAAATGCTTTCAATTTGGAGTGTCCTAGAGCAAGACCCTGCATGGATAAAGCTTAGTGCTGGTAAAAACATTGAAAGACATGCACAAGTTGCTTGCCACTTTATTATGGCTAAGATAGTGTTGAAAGTAGCTAGCATTATTTGAACAGTTAGAATAGTAAATAAACTTTATTTTACTCTTTACCTCACAACAAAATCTATGACGTAAAAAAAAATTAAAGCATTTACACATGGCAAATCAAATTTGTCCCTGAAAGAGTAGAAAAGATTGTGGGAAAAGGAGAAAATGCTTGTTACAAGCGTTTTCTCCTTTTCCCACAATCTTTTCTAAAGCTTTCTCTGTTATCATCAATGAAACTTGGGATTGTTTTGTAAGTAGTTAAATACGTTTTTTGTAATATTTATGTGAAACTTAAACATCTTTTTTGTAATATTTGGGAGAAACCAATTTGATTTGGATCATAGTTTGCACTTTTTCCCAGTTTTCAGTCAGAGTTTCCCATAGAACATTGTACAACATAAACACAAGCTCAGACTTTAAATCTGTACTTGATGAAAAAAATCATGGACTCTCCATATTGAAGGCAGTTGCATACAATAAATTCATTTTAGCTGACATTATGAACTATATCTAAAAAAGAGTACAAAATTTTGTTGGAAATCAGAAAATGGTTGTCACCATCATTCTTCCCATTTTTATACGCCGCCGAAGGCGACGTATATTGGCGTCATTTTCTCCATCCGTCCGTCCGTCCCTTCATCCGTCCATACGTAGGTCCATTTCTTGTGAACGCAACTCCTCCCACATTTCTCGATGGATTTGGATAAAATTTTCACAGAATGTTTCTCATCATGTGACCTAGCACATATTGTCAAGGTTTAGCGATTTATAGCTGCGTCATGGAAAAAAGGGGCTTCATGTTATATTTCATTCCATTTCTTGTGAACGCAACTCCTCCCACATTTCTTGACGGATTTGGATAAAA
This sequence comes from Hippopus hippopus, assembly GCA_946811185.2. Taxonomy (NCBI): domain Eukaryota; kingdom Metazoa; phylum Mollusca; class Bivalvia; order Cardiida; family Cardiidae; genus Hippopus; species Hippopus hippopus. The sequence goes on along the minus strand of OX328098.1, from coordinate 40,476,674 downwards.
TTTTCACAGAATGTTTCTCATCATGTGACCTAGCACATATTGTCAGGGTTTTACAATTCATAGCTGTGTCATGGAAAAAGGGGGCTTCATGTTATATTTCATTCCATTTCTTGTGAACGCAACTCCTCCCACATTTCGTGACGGATTTGGATAAAATTTTCACAGAATGTTTCTCATCATGTGACCTAGCGCATATTATCAAGGTTTTGCAATTCATAGCTGCGTCATGGAAAAAGGGGGCTTCATGTTATATTTCATTTTTTAACCGATATCTCTTTAATTACTGGACATACCTCAATGGATTTGGATGAAATTTTCACAGATCATGTGATCTAGTGCATATTGTCAGGGTTTTGGAATTTATTGCTGTGTCATGGAAAAAGGGGGCTTCATGTCAAATTTAAACTGTGTCCGTCCGTATGTAGGTCCATTTCTTGTGAACGCAACTCCTCCCACATTTCTTGACGGATTTGGATAAAATTTTCACAGAATGTTTCTCATCATGTGACCTAGCACATATTGTCAAGGTTTTGCGATTTATAGCTGCATCATAGAAAAAGGAGTCTTCATGTTATATTTCATTTTGCACCAATATCTCTTTAATTACTGGACATATCTCAACGGATTTGGATGAAATTTTCACAGATCATGTGATCTAGCGCATAATTGTCAGGGATTTGGAATTTATTGCTGTGTCATGGAAAAAGGGGGCTTCATGTCAAATTTAATTTTTCATCAATGTATCTCCAACTAATGGACATAATTTCATGAAACTTCATATTTTTATTGGTTAATCAAAGCCAATGACCAATGAGTCTTCAGCTTTTATATGTGTTTATCTTGGCGTCATCTCAGTCCCTGCGTCCATCGGTACGTATGTCCATTTCTTGTGAACGCAATAATTTCAGTTTTTAGCTCCACTGGACGAAGTCTAGCGGGGCTTATGTCATGGCCTGTTGTGCATCTGTCTGTCCATCCATCAGTCTGTGCGTAAACCTTTTAGATCACAAGTAACACAATATATCCATTGAGCTACCCAGGCAGGTGCTAGAAATTCTAACACTTCAGTCTCTATAGCTAGCTGCTTGAAATAGCAGCCATGTGGCGGCGTATATTGTGACGACAGCACTCTTGTTCACAATGTTTTCAAAAGGCCTCTTCCTCCACGTTGTTAAAACATATTGTTTGCCAAAGGGCAAACAGATGATGTTTTGTGTTGTCTGATTCAACATCATCTCCTAAAACAAATTTGTGGCAGAAAATTTAGTAAATTGTGGATAAACCTCATGACTTATGGTGTGATACATGAATATAATTATGTAAAAACATTTTGATAAAAGGAGAAATTACTCTTTTTAAGCAATCTTTTCTACTGTTTTATTTGATTTTGATCTGCTTTTTACCAAACAATGCTCTTTAAATGATCTTGAAGAAGAAAGAATTTAAAAAAATTGTGGGAGATGTAGAAAATGCTGCTAGCCATCATTTTCTCTCTATTCCTCAATGTTTTCTTCCAACTCTAGGACAAATCATGTCAAGTTATGTAATATGAGTGAGATTCAATTTGTCATCTGCTATTGCTATCAAGTTTTACAAGTGCAAAATTCTTAGGTCTGGTAAAGGTTTAAGTTTTGACTGATATTCTAGGGATGTACAAGTGTATATCAACAAGCAATACTCCTGTTTCAGATGACAGCGATGAAGAGGTCTCAGCTCTTACATCTGATCACATGATCACTGCCGAGTCAGTTGCCAAGTTTATGAAGAATGTGAACAGAATCAGGTTTAACAGTCTATCCACAACCAAGTCTGTGAATCTTAGTGCCAACTTTGGTTCTAAAAGGTCAAGGTCATGTCCTCAGTTACCAAAAATAGAACCAATGAAAGAAGAAGAAGAGGTCATCTCAAGGTCAGCATCTACTACAATGAACAATCAGGACACTCTGAGTTCAAATCCTGAAGAAAATTTAAAGACTGACAGAGGTGATGTGAAAGTACAAGAAAATCTCTGTGATATATCTATATCTAGCACAGGAAGCATGGTTACTGTGAACACTAAACAGGAAACAAAAATCTCTGTGGAAACAACAACGACTAGTACAATCAATGTTGCTAAATGTCCAGTATATTCAAACAGCTCCTCTACAAATAATGGGAAGAATGTATCCAATGAGGAAAACCAGTTTACAGAATTGTTCAAACAGTTGCTGAATCCTGCAGCAGTAAATATGTGTCAGAGTTGTGTAAACAAACAGAGATCAAGTACAGAACCTAGTTAGTAGTTTGCATTTGTCTTCTAATTTTATATTAACTTACATAAATCTTTCACATAAAAAGATGCATTTAACATAAAGGAAGATGCCTTTCATACCTGTGAATCCTAAGTCTATAGCAAACAGCAAATCTTTAGACTTAGCCAGTTGGAAAACATTGGCAAATGACAAATTAAATGTTATTGAAAAGATGGAGTTTTTCTTTGATAGGGTATAAAAGCCTTCATTCTTGGTATTGTAAGAACATTAGATTGTTTGTAGAAGAATTTTAATGGGAAGTAAGATTAAACACAAGGTTTTCACAAATTGCCTTCATTTCCAGATCCCATGGAGCGTCCATACTTTACATCTTTCTCACCACCAGAGCTGTTGGATCAACATATCAAAATGGGAGGAGAAATTCATGCCAAGGAACTGTCAAAACTTCCAATACCTAGTACACAAAATGTCAACTGGACTCACTTTGGAGGTACTGATGTTGTTCTGTATCATATTTTTAACCCTTTACCAAACAATCCCGAGTTTTCATGACCTTAAAGAAGAAGGCTTTTGAAAACATTGTGGAAAAACAAGAAAATGCTGATAACCAGCATACAGTTATTTTATTGATTGATTGTAAGGTGTTTAGCGCAGTTTTCAACACATTCAGTTATATCACAGCGGCCAGTGCACCTATCCATGCTTTCCTGGAGTTTCTTTTACCATTACTCAGCACAGTTTTCTTTCCTACATAATCATCATCGAAACAATGATCAGCAATGAGAGGGGAATAAATCCTGTCGCATGCCTATCATCAAAACCTCAGAAAGAAATTGGCCGAGCTGGGGATCGAACCAGTGACCACCTGTTCTTGAGTTCTTGGTAACCAGCATTTTCTCCTTTTCCCACAATGTTTACTACCCTTTAAAAGAACAATTTCATCATAAGCACCACATTTTATTTGTTGTCTGCAAATGCTTTCAGTTTTGACCAGTCTAAAAATTTGTCGTTTAGTAAAGGGCTAATAGTTTAGAATTATTCCTAACAGACATGACAAACAGTTTCAATTTTATGAAGTATTTACCAAATTAGAAATTTTTAGACATGGTCATATTTAAAGTTTTTGCAGAAGTTACATCTTGCTAAAATGATGGAACCTTTCTGTGAAAGAGTAGGAAACATTGTTGAAATTGGAGGAAGTGCCAGTTACAACCACGCTTTTCTTTTCTTGCAATGTTTTCAAAGAAATTCTTCCTGAGTGTATGAAAAACATGAAGTGAAGCAGTAAAGTGTTAACCCCTAGAGCATTGGATAAACTGAAAAGACATTTTTAGTCTAGAAATAAAACTGAAATGATTGTAATTTCACTTCTACTATTGTCTGTGGTGTTCTACCAGTTTCAGTTTCATTTATAAGCATAAACGACATAATATTTTCATAGGCCGTTACAAATTCAAACGGTTTAGATCAAAGATTACATGTCTTGTTCACTCTGATCTGAATATATACTGGCCACAGTGAAAAACTAGTTTTGATAGGCACTAAAAGTATTTAGTAATTTTATGGACTGTAGGTGCCCCTCCAGCGGATGAAATCAGTATTTTACGAGGTCAATTGATGTTGCTGCACAATCAGTTATTGTATGAGCGAAACAAACGAGAGCAACATGCTAGAAGAAACCGACGTCTTCTAAGAAAGATTGCAAATGCTAAAATTTTGGAAGGTCAGAATAAAGCCATGGTAAGTAAAAATATTTTATTTGCTGTATTTTGTTTAAGTTTGTTGTAGTCTATATCCATTCAGGCTTTAGACATACCCACATAATAAGCAGGAAAGGAAAAGGAGATATGGTTAAAGGAAAGATGGTTAAAGGAAAGGAGAATCTTTAGTAGAACAGTATTGAAAACATTCCTGGAAAAGAGAGTAATTGCATTCTGCAAATCATTGTCTCTTTTCCTGTGATGCTTTCAAAAACTTCCTTTGGCAGGGTGTTAGTCATATGATAGGCCTCTGAAACTCCATCGGTCTATCAAGGGATAACGAAATTTTCATTATCGGACACCATTACTATAAATAGCACATTGGGGATTCCCTCTGTATCATATATAGTAAGACAAGGTGTGCAACGAAATCATAGAAAATTTGACCCCATCCCCTTTCAGAAATAATATTTAAACGAAAACGGATAAATGAACCTAGTTACCGGTGCAGATGGGTTCATAAATGATTTTTCTTCTGTACCCTGACCTTCGAAAGTTCCAAACGGCTCTTGCCATCAAGCAATAACTCTCATCTATAAAGATTTCAAAAGCTTCCACATTTTCCGGATCGCCATGCGCTGACGTCACACGATTTATAATCCTGCAGCGAATAATAATTAAATTTTTATTTTCAAACATAGATCAAAAATTTTTTTGTTGGTGTATTGATGAAATTATTAAATTAACATTTCATCTGATATAATTTATCTTTTCATCTAATCCAGTTTCATGATTTTCATCTCCCATTTCGCATATTTTCAAATGCATTTTCACCGTTCATTGGTCAAAAACTTTGGCGCGTCTTTTGATACCAAATTCACGTGAGTTATAATTTGCTGCGTCATAATGAATTGTGTGACATCAGCGCATGGCGATCCGGAAAATGTGCAAGCTTTTTAATTTTTTTGAGATGAGAGCTATTGCTTGATGGCAAGAGCTGTTTGGAACTTTCGAGGGTCAGGGTATAGAAGAAAAATCATTTGTGAACCCATCTGCATCGGTAATTAGGTTTATTTTTCCATTTTCTGTTTAATATCATCTCTGAAAGGGGACGGGGGTCAAATTTTCTTCGATTTCATTGCACACCTTGTCTTACTATATACGATATAGAGGGAGTTACCAATGTGCTACTCATAGAAACAGTGTTAATGAAAATTTGAGTACATTCTGTGATATACAGGCGATGCACCAATGTGCTATTTTTAGTATTCGATGATCGACCAAGGAAATTTTAGTGTTCTGTGACAGACCAATACAGCTTCAAAGGGCTGTGGTCATATTTGTATGGAAGTTTGTAAGTCATAATGTATTTAACCCTTTATCAAACAATCCTGACTTTGTACAAGAAAGCTTTTGAAAATATTGTTGAAAAAGGAGAAAATGATGGTAACCAGCATTTTCTCCATTTCACACGATGTTTTCAAAAGCCTTTTCTTACAGGGTTGTTGAAACTCAGGATTGTGTGGCACAGAGCTACTTGGTCAGAAAAAAAGTAGCTTTGAAATCCCTATGATTCAGTACTTTTTTTCTTTCCCTAATGGAAATGTCCATTTTGATTGTTTAGCTTGCCTTTGATCTGGACCATCTTTTTGATATTATGCTTTACCAGACAACAAGATTTTAGACTTGTCCAAATTGAAAGCAGTTACAGATTACAACTGAAGGTGGCTCAGATGTTTTAAATCTTTCTTTGAAAGGTTAGAAAACATTGTGTGAAATGGAGAAAAATGCTGATAACCAGCATTTTCTCCTTGTCCCTTCCTGTTTTCAATTTTTTTTTCTTCTTCAGGATCATTAAAACCTATGATTTTGTGGTAAATGGTATAGGAGGTTTGATTGAGTAATATTTGTGTTTCTCCTGTTATTTAAGATTGTTCATGTTTTCAAAAAGAGCTTACAACAAGATGACGTCTTTATTAGACAACAAATTTTAGACTGGACCATATTGCAAGCATTTACAGGTAAATAATACAAGAACTGTGTCCCAAATGGTAGAACCTATATCTGAAATAAAATAAAAAATGTGGTGAAAGAGGAGAAAAGGCTGGTTGCAAGCATTATCCCTTTTTCTCAAAGGGTTAGGCAGGGGTCCTGCATGGCTCAGTAGTAAACTGCAGGATTTGCAACCTCATGGCCCTAGGTCCGAGTCTCACTGGAAGCACTGTGTTCTTTTCGTGGTAGTGTCCTTGGGCAAGGCACCTCAGAGCCACAGCCAAGTATTGGTGAAACGAAGGACATACATGAATAAGCAAGCTTTTGCCATGATATGACTGAAATAATGCTGAATGCTGTCTAAAACGTTATTCAGTGAGACAATCAGTCAATCAATCAATCAATCTATCAACCTTTTCTCACAATGGTATTAAAAGCCTTCTTCCTAAGTGTCAAAAAAAATCATCATCTTCTAAAGGGTTTTGAAAGTTGACTCTTGGTTTTAATGTGTTCATATGTTTTCTTCTATCTTTGATGTAGGAAGACCAGATTAAACAGCATGAAATGATGATCAGAGATCTAAATGTGTCCTTAAAGTTATTACAAGATGACAATCGTAAATTAATGGGTGCAAAGGAGAGTCAAGAATATGAAAAACTGGTTCAGTTGAGGTAAGGAGCAATGCTTTGTAACTGAAATTCACCACAACTATACCTTGTTTGTCTGATACTCAGTGCACATGGAAAATTTGGTTACTTGTTGCTTCTTATCCAGAAATCTTTTCAGTAACTTTTACCCTATACCTGACAATGAAATTTTAGATTCTTTCACCAACTAGATTTGGATAAAATATTGATCTTTGTCTCAAAAAGGACAGAACACGATGTTTTAAACGGCATTCTTTCTCAGTGTTTTTAAACTAAGGATTGTGTGGTAAAGGGTTAAATTTATAGGCTTTGGCTTCAAATAGGTTTTGAAAACATTGTGCTTAAAAGAGTTATCTCGTCTACTGTCTTCTGTGAAATACATTATTTGTACACATTAAGTTGAACTTTTGTTGTTGATCTAGATATTTATCATAATGATGAATATCAACCAAACATACCCTATCTTATAACCTATATTGTTTGATAGTCATAAGGCTTGACTGTTATCACACTTTCAACCAGATGTAGGGACAAGTTGTTACAGCAGCAGTTTATGGTCAGAAAACATGGAGTAAAGAGATTGTTCAGTATTTTGCATATCTGTACTAGTAATTACAATGCTTAAAACCCTTTACTCTTAACTCTCTGATGACAAAATTTTAGACTGGTCCAAATTGAAAGCATTTGCAGATGACAAATGTGTCTTTGAAAAGGTAGAAAACATTGTGGAAAAAGGAGAAAATGCTGGTTACCAGCATTTTATTCTTTTCATACAATGTTTTCAAAAGGCTCCTTCTTCAGGATTGTTAAGACTCAGGATTTTGTGCTAAAATGTGAAAGTGATGCCTTCAAAAATGCCTAGAGCAAGTTCATTACAAGAAGTACTGACTTGAGAAGATGTTGGTTACAGCATTTTCCCATTTTCCAACTATGATTTCAACAGCCTTCTTTCACAGGGTTTCTCGGGGTTGGTAAAATGTGGGATTGTTAGGTTAACTCTTTACCACACAATCCCGAGTTTTCACGACCCTGAGAAGGAAGCCTTTTGAAAACATTGTGGGAAAAGGAGAAAATGCTGGTAACCAAGACACATTTTAGTTTTTGAGTCGCATTAATTTTATCGTCTGCATATGCTTTCAATTTGGATGGGTCAAAAGTTTTGACGTTTGGTAAAGAGTTAAAGGATTGAAGCAAGGATTTTAGCACTTTTATTTTTTAATGCTATATTTTCAAGGACCTGTTTACAAGAAAATGAAAGTTTGAAAACCACTAGACGTGATCAGAGTGAACTTCTGGAAAAACAAAGAGAAGAACAAGAAGCTCTGAAAAAAGTTTGTTCAAGATGTTTTTTCTACTGCTGAACATCATATCTTTTTGTATGGGCGCTCATGAGCTGAAGACAAGATTTTAGATACTTCCATATAGAAATTATCTGCAGACGATTTAAATGTGGCTAAAAGATTTATGAAAGAGTGGGAAACATTTTGGGAAAAGGAGAAAATGATGGTTATCACCATTTTCTGTTTTTTTCCCCAAAATGATTTATAAAGCCTTCCTCAGGTTCATAAGAACATCAGATTGTTTGATAAAGAGTTAACTCTTTACCACTTAATCACAAATTTTAACAACCCTGAAGGAAAATCCTTTTGAAAACATTGTGGGTAAAGGAGAAAATGCTGGTAACCAGCATTTTCTCCTTCTCCCACAATGTTTTCTACTCTCTCAAAGTAAAATTCCATCATTTAAACGACATTTAAATTGTCATCGGCAAATGCTGTCAGTTTGGACAAGTCTGCAAGTCCACTTTTTTGTCGTGTGGTGAAGAGTTAATCCATAAACTTTTACTTTTTTGCACAGTGTGTCCCATAATACCTGTTACTGTTTGAAACTTTAATAATTCTTGAAAGGATGAAGTTGTATACATAATAAAGTTTTATTGGGATTACATATTACCCTTGAACTTACAGGTACTGTACTATCTGAGAAAATTTCTATCTGAGAAAGTAATGCAAGTCTATTACAGTATATGTGGCATTTGACATCCTTTTTCTTGCATAACCATATCAAAGCATTTTCTTAACACTTTACCACATGAGAAAAATGTTGACTGGTCAAAACTGAATGCATTTGCAGACAACAATTTAAATGTGGCTCCAATGATAGAACTTGTTTCTGAAAGGTTAAGACTTTTTATGGAAAATAGTGAAAGATTTGAGAGTATTTATCAAAGTATTTAACTCTTTACCAAAGAGCAAAAGTCTAGGCTGTATCAACTTGAAAACAGCTGCAGACAACAATTTAAATGTAGCTGAAATGGTGGAATTTGTCTATGAAAGGGTAGAAACCATTATCAAACTAGAGGCGCTTGAGGGCCTGTATCGCTCCACAGGCCTGATATTTCTATAATGGCGAAAGGAAGTTTTTAACAATTATCATTCAATCCTGCATTATAGCTCACTGAAGAAACAATTTGGTAGACAATCACCATAGGAACTTACCTGCAAAACAACAATGAAATCCAATGAATAGTTTTAGAGAAGAAATTTTTCAAAGATTTTACTTTATACCATAAAAGGAAAATGAGTCTCCCATAAAAGCCATGTTTTTTGACAGATCTTTTTTTTTTTTATGGAATTCTGTAAACCTGTATCTAAGGAACATTCCTGCAAAATAATAATGCTATCCAAATAGCGGTTTGGGAGGAGAAGATTTTTAAAGGTTTTTTACTTTGGTTGCCATGGCAACCAGAATTCTTCATGGAACACAATTATTTGAAGGAATTTGAAAGAGGACCACCAAAGGAACATTCCTGTGAAATTTGGTAAAAATCCAGTCAATAGTTTCTGAGGAGAAGTTTTTTAAAGAAAAAGTTTACGGACGCACGCACGGACGAACGGACGGACGCACGACGGACACAACGCCATGACAATAGCTCTCTGGCCTTCGGCCAGTGGAGCTAAAAAGGAGAAAATGCTGGTTACCAGCATTTTCTCCTATTTCCACAATATTTTCCAAAGCCTTTTTCTTCCAGATGTTAACACTCTTGATTGTGTGGAAAGGGTTAACAGAAATACAGCTGTTTTAGTAACATTTGTTTATTTGTGTTTGTTTGTCTTGGTGTTGAATACATCAATTCACTTTCTCTTCAGAAACTGATGACGTCAGAGGCCCGCTTGTTTACAGCAGAGAAAGAGTTGGAAACTATGAGAAATCATGCATCAATGAATGTGAAACTTAAAGAACAGGTAAAACCTAGTGTAACCTTTTTTCCTAACAATCATGTGTTTAACTCTTTACCACACAATCCCGAGTATGAACAAGCCTGAGGAAAAAGCTTTTTGAAAACCTTGTGGAAGGAAAACCAGCGTTTTTTTCCTGTTTGCTACAAGGTTTTCTGCACTTTCACAAACAGCTACCATTAAATCAGCTAATCTTGATATGTAATCTGCAAATGCTTTCATTTTGGATCAGCCTAAAATTTTATTGCTTGTAAAGAGTTAATTCTTTACCACATAAAAACGAATTTTAAAGACCCTGAGGAAGAAGGCTTTTTAAGACAATGTGGAAAAAGGAGAAAATGATGGTAACCAGCATTTTATCTTTTTCCCACAATATTTTCTACTCTTTCAAAAACAATATCCACTATTTAAGCCACTTCTAGCTTATTGCCTGCAAATGCTTTGAATTTGGACAAGTTCAAAATTTTGTAATTTGGACAAGAGTGAAACAACCCAAGAAAACATTGTAGAGAAAGAAGATTATTCTGGTAACTGACATTTTCTCCTTTTCTCAAGATGCTTTTTACCCTTTTAAGAAAAGTATCATTCATTTGAAAGACAATGTCATGAAGTTTGTCTTCTCCAAATGTTCTCAATTTGGACAAGTCTGAAATATCGTTGTTTGGTAAAGAGTTGAAGGTTTTTTTTCTGCACCTTTTTCCTCCTACATCTGCATGAAGTGAGTACCTCCTGCAGACATAGGAAAAATCACTCATTACAAGCAAATTCTTCGACTGTCACTGTTCACATGGTTATTATCCCCCGCCGAAGACGGAGGGATATAGTTTTAGCATTATCCGTCCGTCTGTCCTTCCTTCCGTCCGGGAGAATATATCCAATACCATTGGACGGAATTTCGTGAAACTTTATACATGTGTACAATAACCCATTCCGCCGATACACTTTTTTTTTTTTTTTTTATTCGATGAAAAATGGCCAACTGGGAGTGATTTTAAGTTACGTGGTCAATTAAATTGTTGGCAGGGGATATCATTTCAACGAAATTGCTTGTTCTTTATCGTACAAACAGACTTATACAAAATATACTTCAGGAAGTAATGAGTTAACCTTTTACCATACGAAAAAATTTTAGCCTTGTCCAAATTGAAAGCATTTGCAGACAACAGTTTCAGTGTGGCTGAAATGGTGCAATTTTCTTTGATAGGGTAGAAAACATTCTCGGAAAAGGAGAAAATGCTGGTTACCAGCATTTTCTCCTTTTCCCACAATGTTTTCAAAAGGCTTCTTTTCCAGGGTTGTTTAAAAGTTTGCATTGTGCGGTAAAGGGTTTTCCTGTATGTCAGTGATGTTAAATTCAAATTATAATAAACATGTTAATCATTCCTGTTTTACAAGAATATTTATCAAAGTTGTCTGCACAATATACTTTGGGAGGTAAGTACATGTAACACTTTACCACATAATTCTTTATTTTAACGACATGTGATATAGAAGGCTTTCGAAAATATTGTGGAAAAGAAGAAAATGCTGATAACCAGTATTTTCTCCTATCCCCGCAATGTTTCCTGCACGTCAAATGATAAATTCCAACATTTGAATGTCTGCAAACGCTTTCAAATTGGAAAAGTCTGATATTTTGTTGAGTCTTAAAGAGTGTAAGATAACAAATTATCCCTTTACGAAACAGCTTCCATTTTAAACAACCCTGAGGAAAAAGACTCTTGAAAACATTGTGGAAAAAGGACAAAATGCTTGTTACTAGCATCTTCGCCATTTCCCACAACATTTTTGTTCTTTCAAAGATAACCGTATAATTTGAAACATGTTTCATTTGTCATCTGCAAATGCCTGAAGTTGGACCGGTCTGAAGTTTTGTCTTTTGATATAGGTGCAGTATAACGATGGTGTAAATGTATGTGATTTGTCCTTTTGCAAAAGGGGATTCAATGCATCTCCATGATGCATGATACCAAGCAAGTTGTCACATAGAAGTAATTCTGGATCCATAAAATCCGTTTTGTATAACAACAGACTGAATCATGATTTAGACTGTTCTTTGACCTGCAGAAAATTGACCGTTTTGGGGACTGCAAAGTCTGGCCTTGGTGGATACTGTTTGTAAATTTATAAAGCCCCCTTTTCACAGAGCATGGCTTATATGTTTCAGGTGTTTCAGTTGCAAAAAGAGGTGACCTTAATGGGAGAACTTCTACAGAAAAATTTGAGCAACAGAGTGCCAAAACACCCAAAACACGAACACGAGAAAATTCAGAAAGCGTTAAAAGCTGAGCTACAGGGTAAAAATATGATATACAAAGGCTTTTGCATGAATATTTATTTTAATCATCATGAGAAATAGTAAAGTCTTTTTTATACCCCCCACAACGAAGTGGGGGGGGGTATACTGGAATCGCCAGGGCTGTCTGTCCGTCCGTCCGTCTGTCCGTAGACACAAATTTGTCCGGCGAAATACTCTGACAGTTTTTCAGGTACTGAACTCAAATTTACACACAGTGTTCCTATATATATGAAGTTGTGCATGTGCATGACCCTGCTGCGATTTGTTGTGGAATTATCTCCCCTTGAACTTTTTTCAACTCTTCCTTTTGTACTAAACCATTCTGCATTCTGTGACAAAGACCTGTTTTGTGACAAGGAGCTGGTGGGGGGGGGGGGTATGATCACGTTTAGTGATAGCTCTAGTTCTCGCTTTATACATAAATATGTAGTAGTCCAGCTTTTACTCTTTACCAAAATAGACTTGTCCAAATTCAAAGCATTTACAGACAACAAATTGATTATGGCTCAAATGGTGGAAATTGTCCTTGAAAAGCTAGAAAACATTGTCAGAAAAGGCTGGTTACCAGCACATTCCCCAGTTCTAACAATGTTTTCAAAAGTCTACCTCCTCTGGGTCGTTGAAACTTGGGATTGTTGTCAAGGTTTAAGAAAACCTTCAGTGTCAGCCTTGGTCAATACTTTTTGCAGATGCCTTAACTCTTTACCAAACAGAAAAATTTTAGACTTGATCAAATTGAAAGCATTTGTAGACGACAATTCAAAGGTGTCTGAAAAACTGAAACTTGTTTTGGGAAGTGTAGAAGACATTGTGGTAAAAGGAGAAAATGCTGGTTACCAGCATGTTCTCCTTTCCTCACAATGTTTTCAAAAGGCTTCTTTCTAGGGGTCGTTAAAAGTTGGGATTGTGTGGTAAAGGGTTAAGCCCCTTTTTACAGAGCTTGACTCATTTTATTAGTAATAAAAGGATTTAATTAAATCTTTACCACCTAAACTAAAAATGCAACAGACAGCTTTAAATATGTCTTTGTACAATTGGGACAGTCAACATGAATTAAGGTAAATACTTGAATTCATGTGAAATCGTTGTGGTAAAAGAAGATACATGTATTATTCTTTTAAAATCAATTTCTTTTCATGCCACATTTTTGTTTAAAGTGGTTTGTTGAAAGCTGTCTTCATGGGGCAACGAGTTAATGTTTATAGTAAGAGACATAGTTACTATCATGGGCCTGAATTCACCAATCGTTCTAAATTGGATTCTTAGTCTTACTCTAGAATTTGAAAGTAACTCAATTTTCTGATTGGCAAATGGTTTAGCCAATCAGATATTGTGTTACTTTATAATTTAGAAAATTCTTGAGAATAAGACTTAAAATGCTATTAACCATTGTGAAGTTCTCATAAATTCTCAGTCAACACCAAAGATACAGATATTACAATTTCAAAGCTGATTTTGTTTGAATATCTGGCATAGAAGTGGACAGTGTAGACCTAAGATCAGACTGTACTTTCTGTGCAGTTAAATCCAGGTTGGCCTTACAGAGTTTAAGGGTAGTTGGTGAATACTGGCTATATTTTCAACTTGTTTTCAGAGCTTAGATCACAGCTTGAAGTAAAAACCAAGTTGCTGGAAAGGTGTGAAGTTAAAATAGAAGACAAGAACAAACACTTAGAAAACAAAGAGATCACTTTGTGTGAGCTCAAGCTCAGCCTTGAGAAAGTGAAATCTAGTCATAATGCTGAAGTAAAGGTGAGTACATGTAAGATGTTGTTCTGTCACACATTTTATTTGATTGTAACTGTAGCTCAGTAACTCAAAGGTGTCCTGCATGGCTCAGTGGTGAAGATGTGGGATTTGTAATCCAGTGGTCAAAGGTTTTATCCTCACTTAAGGCCCAAGGTCTTTTGCTTGGAGTGTCCTTGGGCAAGATACCTTACATGCTAAGCTTAGTAGCATTGGAAGCATAGTAACATAGTGATATGACTGAATTAATGTTGAAAGCAGCGCAAGACATGTATTAATAATTGATCTAAAATTTTGTTGTGACATTTTGTGGCTATTTGTATCTGTGTAAGTGAATACATGGGGCTTTTGGGGAACACATAGATTAAGATCAGAGTGCATAGAACATGCAGTCTGATTTTGGATCCATGATGTCTGCTTCCTGAGATAAGCCTATAAGCCTGTAAGATAAAAATCTCTCTGAGTTTTAGTGGATTGTATTTTCAACCATTGAAAGAGGTCATCTATTTTGTGCTAAAAGAGTTGATAATTGCTTGAATATAAAGATGGTGACACAGGACCTATATCATGCTGCAAATTAATCCTTGTATTGCTAAATGGAGGAAATGAACATCCTCAATCAGTGCCTGTAATGCATACACTGTAATTTCAAGGCTGTTTTTGTCAAAATATTGAGCAAAGTAGCGGGCAGTATAGAATCAAGATCAGCCTTCACTTTTTGTGCAGTCTGAACTTGATTCACAATGTCCACATAATCAACCTGCTACCAAACGACAAAATTTTGGACTCTACCTAATCGAAAGCCTTGGCCAACAACAAAATAAATATAGCTCAATTGATGATTTCTGTTTCTGATGGGGTAAAAAACATTTCGGAAAAGGAGAGAATGCTGGTTACCAGCATTTTCTCCTTTTCCCAAAATGTTTTCAAAAGCCTTCTATTTCAAGCCCGTTAAAACTCAGGACTGTGTGGTAAAGGGTTAAAACCTTGTTCAGCACAACAAGGGTAATTAAATACAGGTTCAGCGCCACAAGGGTTAATATCAGTGCTCAAGACTATGTGGTTTAATATAAAAAGATTTTTGGAGTTTTCATATTCTCTGGGGCCAGTATTTGCCAACCATTCTTGTTATCAAGTCTTTGGTTAATTCTATATTTAGAAAAAACACAAATTCCAATTAGCTAAACCATTTAAGAATCTCCCTGAGTTTTAGTTGATGATATTTTCAACCATTGAAAGAGGTAATCTATTTTGCTCTAAAAGAGTTGATAATTGCTTGAATAAAAATCATGTTTCTTTCAAATTGAAAAAAATTTTGAGGAAAATGATATGACTTAAGTTGTTAATACGGCTGTAAACTCCAATACAAAGAAACAAACATATCTATTCCAAATACCCTCTTGTTTATTGTGTAGATCTATCTTCATCAGATCCTTTTCATAATTTTGTTAACTTGGATTCAGTCTTATTTTATATCTTTAAATTTTCCTGCTTAAGTACATGTTTGCACAAAGTTGGACACAGAAGGGGAAAAGAATCTCCATCTTCTATGTTAATTACAATCTGAAATACGGTATGATGACATAACCAGGGTGTAGGCTATTGTCATAATATTCATCAGCAAAATTAATCATAAAGAATGGTTTTCACAAATTAAATTAGTATTTGGGTTTTTTTTTTTTTAAGTTTTTGCTGTTTTGGAATGAAGTTGTTTTTTATTGCTATATTTGGTTGCTTAACCTTCTAGGCATATATAGTAAAAGAAATGTTATGTTGTAGTAACTTTCCTGGTGCTTGTACTTGCTTCTCGCTGCCTAGGAAAATTATGACATATTGCTCCACCTTTGGTCTCATGTGGCATCAAATTTCCCAAACAGCTCAAAGCCAAGCCCCAAGAAAAGTTACTGCAACAAACTATTCTGTATATACATTACAGTGTGTTGAAGACAAACATCAAGCAGTATTGCGTATAAACCAAACATTGGAATCACAGATTCTGCAACTGAACACAGAATTGGAGGAATTAAGATCTAAACTACACAGTAAGTAAAAACAGGGAAAAAACAAGACAAAGATGTAAATTGCACAGTAATTGAAAGTTGTTGAAAAAATAAAAGCAAAGATGTAAATTACACTGTAATAAAAAATTATTGGGAAAAAAAGGGGGGCAAAAAATTTAACTCGCACAGTGACTGAAAACTGTTAAAAATAGGACAAAGATGTAAAATATACATTGATAGAAAACTGTTGAAAAAAGGGGAAAGGTTCAACTCACACAGTAATTGAAAACTGTTGTAAAACAGAGCGCAAACTTAATGATTACTAGCATTGTCACTATTGTACATGCAGGGATTCACCAATATTGTGAAGAAATCATTTAAAAAAAAAAACACACATATTCTTATTTTCTCCAGCTTTCTCTTATCTCTTGATCAACTTTATACAAGACGTAGAAACTTTAGACTTGTCCAAATTGAAATCATTTGTGGATGATAAGATGAATGTGGCTAAAATTATTTTATTGGTCTTTGAAGTAGTAGAAAACATTTTGGGAAAAGGAGAAAATGTTGTATACCAGCATTTTCTTGTTTTCCCGACAATGTCTACTACAGCCCCTTCCTCAGGGCTGTTGAAACTTTGAATTTCTTGCTAGAGGATTTATAGCAGATGTGTATGCAGAATATGTAGTCTGATCTTTGATCAATACTCAGATATCTTTTTTGCCAAACAGTTCATATGTTAGGTACAGAAAACATAGATCTAGTTTCAAATTTGTGAAATATATTAACACTCAACCAAACTGTCCTGAGTTTTAACGATCCTGAGAAAGAAAGCTTTCGAAACATTGAAGGAGAAAATATCAGACACATTGGATTTGTTGTGTGCAAATGCTTTCAATTTGGATGTCTCAGTTTTTTTTTTTTTTTTTTATGTAGAGTTCAGATTTTCTATTTCCTAATTAAGTCTTGAAACAAATTAGCAGGTGAGAACTTCGAAATCATCCTTGTAAAATTATGGATACTCAGTATGAATTACGGTTTTTACCTTTTACCACACAATCCTGAGTTTAACTCTTTACCAGACAACAAAATTATAGACTGGTCCAAATTGAAAGATTTTGCAGACGACAAAATTAATGTGACTCAAAAATTGAAATTTGGTTTGGGAAGGGTAGAAAACATTGTGGGAAAACGAGCATTTTCTCCTTTTCCCACAATGTTTTCAAAAGGCTTCTTTCTAAGGGTTGTTAAAAGTCGGGATTGTGTGGTAAAGAGTTAAACGACCCTGAGAAAGAAACAGCTTTTGAAAACATTGTGGGAAAAGGAGAAAATGCTGGTAACCAGCATTTTCTTCTTTTCCCACAATGTTTTCATATCCTTTACAGACAAATCCCACTACTTGTGCCACATTTTCTCTGTCCTTTGGAAATGCTTCAAATTTGGGCCTGTCTAAAATTTTGTTGTGTGGTAAAGAGTTAATACATGAAAACATGTGAAGACATTGTAGCAAAGAGAGAAATTGCTCAATGAACAGTTTCCCTTTTTCACAATCTGTTTGACCCACTACCTCACAATCCCAAGTTTAAACGACTCTAAGAAAATAAGCTTTTGAAAACATTTTGGGAAAAGAAAAAAAAATGCTGATAACTAGCATTTTCTCCTATGCCCACAAAGTTTTCTACCCCTTCAGAGACCGATCCCATCATTGAGCAACATGTATATTGTTTTCTGCAAATGCTTTCAATTCAGACAAATCTATAACTTTGTCGTTTGGGAAAGATTTAAAAGAAGTTTGCTGTAAGATGTGAAAGGTTATCTGTAGGAGTTCATGAAATACTTTTATGGAACTATTTACATTAAAAAAAAAAAGAAAAACCACCACTTAGATGGCTAGCAATACTATATGCATATCTCCATTTGTCTCTTCCAAGCCAGTCTGTCATTTTACTATTGCCCTATTAGCTTGGTTGTTTTTTGAAGGAAACGTCTAGGGATTGTTGCAGCCTTGGCATCATCGTCTGTGTCATTGTGGTTTTGTAAAAACTTTGACATTTTATAATTTCTCTGGTAATACTGAAGAAATTTACTTCAAAATCAGACAAGTGGTTATTAAAAGGTGAACCTATACAACAAGGATATATAATCATCAAAGTAGTTTTGACATAGTTATGCCCCTTTTTTGACACAGTTTTCACTGAAAATCAAGCAACTGCAGCAGAGTGTTGGCATCCACATGAGGTGCTCTTGTTACCATTGTGAAAGGGCTTTGTACTGAAGGGCAAATTTCTTGTTATGCCTGTAAAATTAATTTGTACAAGTATTTTGATACGTACAACTGTTTTGTCCCCCACCATTTGATGTTTGGATTTTCTAATGCTGTCATCCTTTTGCCCTTTCTTCCTTGTCCCTTCGGTGGGGGATATTAGTTCAATGCAGTAACTTGTTGGTTTTCTGTTAACAGGTAGAGAGAAAGCCTCTATAGGATATTCAAAGACTGAAATAGGTGATACAAGTTCAGGATCTTTGGGAACTAATTCAGACTCCCTACAGAAAGAAATAGGTCAGAAGTCACCATTGTCACGTATGGCCAGTTCTACTTCTGATCAGTTTGAGAACAGTGAAACTATCCTGGCACATTTACAAGCAGAATCTGAGTTTTCCATGTCGGAGACACCAACACCTGGTGCCAGTAATTTTGAATCATCAGATCATGATGTGGAAATCCCAGAGACGCAGGCACAAAGTGAAACAGCATCGATGTCTTCTAGAGAGTCGGGTACTTTTCATGGACATATAACATCTTGCACTGATACTGAAGACAGTCAAAGTGTGTCAGCAAAGAGTTTCAACTTTGGAGACAGCGGTTTTGGTTGAAACATAGTGTGGTGTTATAGCAGTTTTGTAGTAGTTTTTGAATGGGGAAAAAGGAAAAAAATGGAAACAAAAATAAAAAAGATGGGATTAAGTCTTTCATTACCAAATGAATAAATTACACTTTTTCAACAGTACAAATACAATTTTGCTGCAAGATTAAGAGACACAGTCTAGTCATAATCTTGAATGAATAAATGGAGAGTGTAGATCAGAGATCAGACTGCATGCTATTTGTAGTCTGATCTTGATCTACACTGTCCACATAAGCTTTTTGTATGTCTGTGGTAAGGAAAGAGTTTAGAACTGTAGTGTGCTACCTATTTTTGAGCACTTTAATTTATGATATCCATTTAGGCATTATTTAAATGAAGTATTAGATTTAATTACATTTCATGAGAAATCATTATTAAATACATCTTAAATCATTATTCCTCCTTGGTAACCAGCATTTTCCCCTTTTCCCACAATATTTTCTATCCACTGAAAGACAAAACCTGTGATCTGACCATTATATAAGTTCTTGTCTGCAAGTGCTAGAAATCTTAAATTTTGTTGTTTGGTAAAGAGCTAAATTACACCAGAGCTCTTTACGCCAGACCACATTGAAAGTTGGATGTCTTTAATTCTTTGCCAAATGACAAAATTCTAGCCTTGTCCAGATTGAAAACATTTGCAGATGACAATTTAAATGTGGGTCAAATGATAATTTCTGTGTTGGTTAGGGTAGAAAACATATTGGGAAAAGGAGAAAATGCTGGTTACCAGCATTCTCTCCTTTTCCCACAATGTTTTCAAAAGCTCTCTTTTTCAGGGTCGTTAAAAATCGGTATTGTATGGTAAAGAGTTAAGGGTTATGTGAGAGACTGTAGTGTTGGATGACAGACAAGTTGACCCTAGGTAGGCAAAGGCATCTTAAAAAACAATTTGTCAAAATTTTTATTCAGACTGTGGATGCAAATTTAGGATGTTAAAAAACTTCTAAAGATTACGTCTGAATAGATTAAGATAGTGATGAAGAATCCAAAAAATGTACATGAAGTACACTGTAGTATACATGAAGTAGAACTTCAGCATTTCGGTAATTTCGATAATCGCCATTCTGTGCTGAAATATATATGGTAGATACTAACTGGAATTTTCTCACTTAACCTGCTCCCAGACAATCAAGTACTCTTATGACCCAGAGAAAGGCTGCTTTTCTTCTTTTTCCTTTGACAATGTTTTCTACTCTTTCAAATGCAAATCCCATCTTTTGAGTCCCAGTATGCTTTCAGTATGGAGATGTCTAAAATTTTTTGCCAGATAAATGCTTAAAACCATTCCTGAATTTACAAACAGCACAGGTTTCAGAGATGAAATCATGTGTATGTGTGAAATTAAGAAGAGAGAAAAAAACACTAAGGCGGATCTTGTGGAATTTTGATTGACTGTAGAATATGAATGATTTACAAATCTGCTTTAGCAGAATTCACCAGAGGGCATGGTCAATTTTAGAAAGTAGTGATTGACTTCAGAAATGTAGTCTTATCCAAATTGAAAGCGTTTGCAGACAAAAGATTAAATTTAACTAAAATCATAAAAGGTGTCTTTCATAGAGTATAAAAGATTTCAGTGTGTGTTTTTCTGAAACATTTCACAAAATATTGGATGGTGTATTTCTAAAACATTTCACAAAATATAACATGGTGTAGGATCGAAGTAAATAGTGCACAGACGGATAGTGATCTACAATTTCTGCATTGGGTAGTCTGATTTTAATCTATACTGCCTACAAAATCATGTTAAATTGTGCATAGCACCATATTAAAGGGGTAAAACTCTCATTTTGGTAAAAAAGATATATTAATCCTTTACCACTTTTGACAACTCTAGGAAAGAAGCCTTTTGAAAATATTGTGAGAAAAGGAGAAAATACTGGAAACCAGCATTTTCTCCATTTTCCCCAATGTTTTCAACTCTGTCTAAGACAAACTCCATCATTTCAGTCACATTTAAATTGTTGTCTGCAAAATATTTTTGATTTGATCAAGTCCAAAATTTTATTTTGTGGTAGAGTTAATAAAGGTTATGATTTATTGCTATTATTACTTGAATAAATTGAACTATTATTGACCTTTATGCAAAGAATAATTAGCGAGTAAATATTTTTATCATCAGATAAATCCGGGCAGTACCGAAATTCTATTAACAGTAGATGTTGGGTTTGACCCTTTCAGTGCCATATATGGTCAAAATAAGTTTTTTCGGATAGACATGGATTAAAATCAGACTGCACAAAAAGTGCATTTTAAATCAATGTCATACACCTCATATTACTACTTTAAACCAACAAAGTCATGTTTATTTCATGTACTTTATGTCTTTTAACTCTTGACCACATGACAAAAATTTCGACCTGTCCAAATTGAAAGTCTTTTCAGACGACAACTTAAACTTGGCTCAAATGATGGAATTTGGCTCTGATGTGGTAGAAAACATTGTGGGAAAAGGAGAAAATGCTGGTAACCAGCATTTTCTCCTTTTTCCACAATGTTTTCAAAAGGATTTTTTCTTGGGGTCGTTAAAACTTATGATTGTGTGTTAAAGGGTTAAAAGACACGATAAATCTGTTACCCGCACAAAGAGGTGAAAATCGTTCATAGTTCTGTACTCAGACGACCAAAGCCGAAGCTAAGTTTGGATAGTAATTCAAGCATGTAATATATGGTAATAGAGGTCTTTTATTTCATGTCAATTTTTTTCAAGTAAAACTATGTAAATATCAGTCAGCCTGTATGGTGTTGGCAAGCTTTTGGATTCTTTCCAAAATCTTTTTGGTTGCTAGCTAGCTAGTTATTTATTTATTGTTAAGTCTTGGTCAGTTGAATAGGATGAGGACCTTGGGTCTTATCCAAAAGCCTTTTTCATTTTTATTCTTACTTTGCAATTCCAAAACCTGCCATCTGATTAGATAAGACAGAAAGCTGTATCAAATCAGTTGGCTTGTAGAGGAATTTAGAATTGGAGCAATATTTAGAGTGTGTATGACCCAGGGAAGTTTGAGTTGCCAGTGTAATTGAATTGGTAAACAAGGACTCAAAGCTTCCATGTGTGTAACAAGGATAAATGCAAATATTTGCAAGGTCCTAGACATAGTTTATGTATGTATGTATGCATGTTATTTTTCCTTGGAAAAATCATTGCATCAAGAGCAGTTCTGACTGCTTTTATTAGAATTGCAGCAATACTTTTTAGCTCCACTGGCCAAAGGCCAGCGTGCTTATGTCATGGCCCAGGGTCTGTCGTGCGTCTGTGCGTGCATCCGTGCGTTAACTTTTATTTCAAAAATCATCTTCTCTAAAACTACCCATCCAGATTTGATGAAGCTTCACAGAAATGATCCTGCCATGGTCCAGTTCAGAATTTCTTGAAAGAATTTGATTCCTTCAAAAAAACTCTGGTTGCCATGACAACAAAACTGAAAAATATTGAAAATCTTTAAAAATCTTCTTGTCTGAAACCATAAGGCCCATGGCTACCAAATTTGGCATGTAGCTTTAATCTAATGGACTTCCAAAAAGTTTTTTCATATTATAGCCCTGGGGTCAAAATTGGCCCCATACCGAGGATCACAAGTTTAACATGGGCTTATATGGTGACTTCAATTTAAGAAAGTAATTAAGGGAAATAACCCCTGTTATAAGAGATAAAGTTTTTTACTATTTATCTCCCTTGATTATCAAACTACAGTAATACATGATTTGAGTGAGGTATTCAAGTTTTTTGGATAGAAAATGTTCTGTTCAGGGAGAGTGATTTACTGTGATGCTAATTGTTATGCTCACATGAGTGTAATATTTAAAGTAAGGTTTCTATCATTCAGTTTTTACCTTTCATGCCAATGAATTAACCTGCTTGTATTCACTGACATTATTTTTGCACTTAAAAAGATGTGACTGTTTTTTGTTGGGCAGGGGGGAGGCTATGATTTCCAAGTAAGTTTGTTATCATACACACTTTTTATGCTATATGTCTGTGTCAATGCAAATGCATGATGTTAATTTTACTCTTTAAGAATCGACAAATTATTTGACTGGCTAAGTTAAAAGCCATTGCAAAAGACAAATTGAATGTAGCTTAAATGATTATTTCTGTCTTTGATAGGTTAGGAAACATTGTGGGAAAAGGAAATAATACTGGCTGACAACACGTTGTACTTTTCCCACAATGTGTTGGAAAGCCTTCTTTTTCAGGGTCATTAACACTTTGATTTGTGTGGTAAAGGGTTAAAATAAAAAGCCAGTGGAGCGATACAGGGCCATCATGGCCCTCTTGTTTATTACTTTTATACAGTTAGTTCATTCTTGCTAACGATGCAAAGTAAATGATACATAATCTATAGGCCCAACCCTTTTATCACAGGATTTAAACCCAAAACTTTTATTCTTTTTTTGTGAGAGGCTGTCCCTGTACCCTTCCAGTGAATTTGGACCATCAGGTCACCTTGTATGTTTATTCACAAACGAAGTCTTTAACCCTTTACCACACGGCAAAATTTAAGACCTATCCAAATTGAAAGCATTTGCAGACGACAATTTCATAGTGGCTCAAATGACGCAGCTTTTCTTTGATAGGGTAGAAAACTTTGTGGGAAAAGGAGAAAATGCTGGTTACCAGCATTTTCTCCTTTTCCCCACAATGTTTTCAAAAGACCTCTTCTTCAGGGGCGTTAAAAGGCGTCATTGTGTGGTAAAGGGTTAAGAGTTACTTTACTCTAAGGCCATTTCACCAAGGTCAGTTCAACCGTTTACTAAATAATCCTTTGTTTTTATGACCCTGCGAAAGAATGGTTTAAAAAACATTTTGAGAAAAGAACAAAATGCTCAAGGTGCTTTTGTGATCTTTCCACGTCATTCTTTATTGACTTTAACCTTGTGTATGCTCTAGAGCACACATTTTCCATCCAGTACTCACGAAACTTGGTCAAAGTATTTGTTTTCATATCTTGATGAGTTTGTAAAAAGGTCATGCCAGGTCAAAAGTCACATGCCAAGTCTCTGGATGAAATCTTTGGAGAAACCTTTTGTGCCTTCTAGAGGCAAGATTTTCAGTCCAATACAAATGAAGTTTGGTTAGATTTCTGGTTTCATGGAACTTTGGACAAGTTTGAAAATAGATCACATAGGGTTAAAAAGTGGGTAACGGGGTCAAATCTTTGAAAAACCTTGTGGAGTCAAGGCCTGAAGTTGGTCAGAATGTTTTGCTTAATAATAATCTATTTAAAACAAATTTGACAATGCATCACAGTGGGAGGAATCTGTGATAAACCTTGTTTACATGCTAGAGGCTACATATTAGATGTGGTTCAAATGATTAGAGTAATGTCTAAAAGTGTAGAAAGTGTTTAGATTCAAAAAGATGTTGGCACAAGGAGAAATTGGTTTTGTTCTCCTTTTGCAACAATATTTTAAGTGGTCTGCTTCAAGGCATCCTGCAGGTGTATAACAAGTCAATGATTGCTACCTCCATGTGTGTGATATGTCAGTAGATAGGAATTGCTCTTCAGTATTAATTGTTTATACTCCATGATTTTACTAGTGATGTAGTAAATCTTTTTTTGTTCATATAATCAGATATTGCTCTATAATCAGCCTACTTTGACTGCGCAGTCTTGTCTTTCATCTTCACTGTCAACTTTAGGAAAAGCATTTGTAGCAAGTTCTTTACAGAGCAATCCTATGATTGAGACAGGTGTTTGAAAACATTGTGCGAAAAGGAGAAGATGCTAGTAAGCAACAGCAGAAATTTCTCCTTTCCTATCATTTGAGTAACAGTTAATTTTTTGTCCCCAAAAGCTTCCAATTTGGACAGGTATTAAATTTTGTTGTCTAGTATAGAACTGAAGATGAATTTCATAACTTGAGAAACATTAATGAGCTATTCTCTAGCAAAGGGGGTTTAAAGCATCTCTGTGATTCATTATACTAAGCAAGACATTACCTATTTATCATTTTATTGATCCATAAAATTCATTTATTCAAACAAGTGACTGACTCGTGAGGTAGACTTGTCCTTTGACATATAAATTGACTAATAGCTAAAAGTTTTTAGCTAGGTCAGCCTGCGAAGGCTGATATGGGTCAATACGTTTTAGAGATACATTAAACCCCCCTTTTCAGAGCATGTCTTTTTCCTTCAAACGCTATTAGTATGAACAAGTCTTAAACTTTGAATTGGGTCAAGAGTGAAATCAGTCTATGTCTTACGGGTTTGTATCTGTATCTTCACTGTTATTAAAAAAACAGCCTCTTTATTTACAGGTGATCAGTAATTTTAAGCCTTTGAAGTACAGCAAAAGTGAATTAACTCATTACTGTACAAGTTATTTATAGACCTACCCACAACTATAACAGGTTAAACAATGGGCTTGAAGGAAGGGACATTAATAACATCTTTTTTCATTTTTTTTCAGTAAAATACTGGAAAGGGTATAAATTGCTTGTGAACCCTTTGCCAGACAACAAAATTTTGGACTTTTGCAGACTGAAAGCATTTGCAGACTGAAAGCATTTGCAGATGCTAAATCAGATGAAATGATGGGATTTGTCTTGAAAGGGTAGAAAACATCTTGGGGAAAATGGTTTTCCATAGTATTTTTAAAAGCCGTTTTCCTCATGGTCGGTTAAACATGGGATTGTTTGGTAAAAGGTCAAGAGTTTCTTCTCCTTCCCCACAATGTTTTCATTGGCCGTCATTTGCACGGGTGTAAAAAAGTTGCATATTGATCCAGTATGCTGAAAATTCTTAGGTCTGCTTGTTATTGGATTTCACCCTATATTTTTTTAAAATTCGATTTTCAATCATATTTCATACATAGACACTTACACATTTTGGTATATGGTAATTGATCCCTCTTCCCTTTGTTCAAATTGCTTCAAGAGGCATTGTCTTTTGTGGAAATTTTTTATGTCAAAATAAAAGAACTGAAAGAAATTTTACCATCTTGTATTGCCTATATTACCCTTACTGCCTGAAGGCAGCTTTTAACTCTATTTAGGACGAGGCTATTTCAAATATTGAGAGAGATAGAAATTGCTCATGATGAGCAATTTCTTTATGAAAATTTTTGTCTTGTCCATAGAGCCTTTGATGTTCTTTTAAACAGCACTGATGGTTTTCCAAAGATATGTATGAGATAATCATGGTTATAGCTCACATATTCATGTACATGTATGTCCTGGGTTTCATGAGCACCGAAGTGTCTTACCGAAGGACACTCACAAAAAACCTTGGGGCTTCGAGTGAGGCTCAAACCAAGGGCCTCCAGGTTAACAGTCTTACAGTGAGCCACACAGGACCCCACTTCCTCCTTAAACCATATATACATAGTGATTGAAGAAATAAAAGAAAGGCATCTTTTTTACAAATTTATTTACATTTTAACCATATTTTGAGCAAACTGGCAGTAATTTTTTTATCACTTGTAGTTGTAATGCTATTCACTAAACAAGTAATAAATTATTTAAGCCATAGCTGAAACCTTTAGTGCTGTTTCTCTTAGCTTTTTTTTTTTTTCAATCTTAACAAAATTAATAACTCTTTTAAAATTTTAAGTGGTGTATTAATTACATGAAACTATGGCAAAGACCACATATCAGTGTTTTCTATCAGTAGAAGATGCAATATAATCAAGCCGTTAACTCTAAAGAAATTTCACAGTGGCTCAAACTGAAAGCATTTGAAGACAACAAACTAATTGTTGTTCTTTTGTTTTGGGTTTGTCTTTGAAAGGGTACAAACCTTGAGAAAAAAAAGCTTACAGAAAACATTGTGGGAAAAGGAGAAAATGCTAGTTACCAGCATTTTCTCCTTTTCCCACAATGTTTTCAAAGGCCTTCTTTCATGGGATCATTACTTAATTTTTTTAGCTCCACTGGCCGAAGGCCAGAGAGCTATTGTCATGGCGTTGTGTCCGTCGTGCGTCCGTCCGTCCGTCCGTGCGTGCGTCCGTAAACTTTTTCTTTAAAAAACTTCTCCTCAGAAACTATTGACTGGATTTTTACCAAATTTCACAGGAATGTTCCTTTGGTGGTCCTCTTTCAAATTCCTTCAAATAATTGTGTTCCATGAAGAATTCTGGTTGCCATGGCAACCAAAGTAAAAAACCTTTAAAAATCTTCTCCTTCCAAACCGCTATTTGGATAGCATTATTATTTTGCAGGAATGTTCCTTAGATACAGGTTTACAGAATTCCTTAAAAAAAAAAAGATCTGTTAAAAAACATGGCTTTTATGGGAGACTCATTTTCCTTTTATGGTATAAAGTAAAATCTTTGAAAAATTTCTTCTCTAAAACTATTCATTGGATTTCATTGTTGTTAGCTCCACTGGCCGAAGGCCAGCGAGCTATTGTCATGGCGTTGTGTCCATCGTGCGTCTGTGCGTCCGTCCATTCGTTCGTCCGTGTGTGCGTCCGTAAACTTTTTCTTTAAAAAACTTCTCCTCAGAAACTATTGACTGGATTTTTACCAAATTTCACAGGAATGTTCCTTTGGTGGTCCTCTTTCAAATTCCTTCAAATAATTGTGTTCCATGAAGAATTCTGGTTGCCATGGCAACCAAAGTAAAAAACCTTTAAAAATCTTCTCCTCCCAAACCGCTATTTGGATAGCATTATTATTTTGCAGGAATGTTCCTTAGATACAGGTTTACAGAATTCCTTAAAAAAAAAAAAGATCTGTCAAAAAACATGGCTTTTATGGGAGACTCATTTTCCTTTTATGGTATAAAGTAAAATCTTTGAAAAATTTCTTCTCTAAAACTATTCATTGGATTTCATTGTTGTTTTGCAGGTAAGTTCCTATGGTGGTTGTCTACCAAATTGTTTCTTCAGTGAGCTAAAATGCAGGATTGAATGATAATTGTTAAAAACTTCCTTTTGCCATTATAGAAATATCAGGCCTGTGGAGCGATACAGGCGCTCAAGCGCCTCTAGTTTTCTTAACCACCTGCAAAATATAGGACAACACTGACCCAATATCAGAGTGCAAGTTATGAGTAGTCTGATCTTGATCAAAAGTTAGCTTCCACATCCTGAGGTAACTAGAAACTGAAGTCAGCAACCCGGCTCAATTTTAACTCCTTACCGCATGGCAAAATATTAGCCTGGATCAAATTCAAGGTATTAATATGACTCAAATGATAGACTTTTTACTTTAAAAGGGTAGAAAACACTGTTGGAAAAGGGGAAAATACTGGTTACCAGCATTATTTCATTTCACACAATGTTTCCAAAAGCCTATCTCCCCAAGGTTCTTATAACTGAGGATAGTGTTGTAAAAGGTTAAATAATCTAATACCTGTTTAATTACATTGCCAGGTCAGAGCATCATATACCAAGTTCTTGTTTCATATTCCAAAGCCACTTTATTTTCATTTTAGTTATTTTTCTGATTTAACATCCATGGCAAGCCATTTGACTGAGACATTCTATCTCCACCAATCGGATAGCTGGACTTGGACTTAAGAATTCAATTTTGACTGGCACCAGATGTTATCCAGAAATATACTTTGGTGGTCTTGATAGGATACTATTCAAAACAGGAGTTTTGAGTGCTTTCTGTCCGTTTGTTTCTGTGGGTAAGATGGCAATAACAGGGAGTGTTTGACCTACATTTCCTATTGTATCAGCGGTACTTGGATCCTTAACATGACCAATCACATCTGCATCACCACGACTGGAGTCATGTGACAGGAAGGGAGTGGTTATGTAATTATTATCGAACTCCACCCTTCCTGATTCTGTGAGTGTGATTTCTGGCAGTGTAGCACTCCCTGTGTTTGTTGGACTAGAATTAAACATTGCAAAGTCTGGAGATTGCATATCTTCAAGCACCCCACTGATTGAATCTATCCCTTGTAAAAAGGACATATTTTTGCTAAGAAACAAGTTCGGTGACATGTTAGTCAGATTTGAATATTCACTGAACAAGGAATTTCCACTAGGCTGTCGTGATCTGTTGCCACTAGGCTGTCTCGACCTTTCACCACTAGATTGCCGGGACCTCTCCCCACTGGTCTGTCTTGATCGATTGCCATTTGGTTGCCTTGAACAGTCTCCACTAGACATTCTAGACCTATTAATATGTGCTGCATTGCCAGATTTATTCAAGTCTTTTAATTTAAAGGAGTTACTCAGTTGCTTGAAGGAATCAATATTGAGTGAACTGTTCCCACTTGAATGACGAAATTTTGTAGCACTTCCACTGGGGTGTCTAGATCGTGTTGAGTTACCACTGGGGTGATGAGACTGACTCTGTGAGTTAGGGGGAGGAAGAACCATATCAGGATTTACAAGATTCTCCTCTGAGTCAAAAGTTACGTCTTTAACAGTCAAGTTTGATTCCTGAGCAATCGAAGGATCCTGTATGTTTTTAAATTGCACATTTCTCTTTGGCTGACTATTTTTATCAGAGATGTAGGAAGATTTACTACTATCTTCCACTGATGTCTCTCCAGAAGGTCCATCTTTCTTTAACTCTGTAGTTTCATACATAGGGAGTGTTAGGACACTGTTCTGTGAAAACTGCTGGGAGCCAGAGTCAATATTTTTAGGATCAATATTGACAAAACTAATGTGAATTTGTGCTGGCTGGTTCTCGCCTTCACCCTGTATACTGAGAACATTATTTTGTCTGTCAGTAATTGTGTATTGATGTATGTTCTGAAGTGATTGATTGTTTAAAAGGTTTTCATTGATAACATTTGTGATTGTAGCACTTTGCGGAGGAGCACTATTGGTTGCTATATTGTACACTGTTCCTAGAGTGTCACTGTAAGTTGCATTTTTCAAAGACCCTTGAGATTTATCATGTGTAACCACAGGAACTTCCATATTGACAACAGGTGTTTGGTTTACTGTTTTTTCTTGAGAGAGCATGATTCTTTGATCCTGGTTTTGGACTGGTCCTGTGATTATTCCAAACTGCTGACCAGATGAGTCAGTAATTTGAACAGGTATTCCTGTCAAAGTCATGTGACCGTGAAATTCCATATTATGATAAGGTATTGGCTGTACAGTTTTGCTGGCTGAGTTTTCTGGTATGTTCTGTACAAGGTTTACAATTCTGTAATTGGTATCACAACTACCAGTCTGAATTACTGTCCTTTCACCTTGCTCAATATTATTACTTATACCTAATGGCTCGGTAGAAATGTTTGAACTTGCATTAGCTAGGTCATTGGTATGAATTTGTATTCTGGTACCTGTGTTTTCTGAAATGATTGAAGACTGGTTTCCTGCTACCACAATGTTATGTGTTTCGTTCTGTGGTAAATTATCAACTGCGGATCCTAGATTCAGATTTACACAGTTTCCGCTTGAAACAGAAAAACCATATGGCAGCTGAATTTGTCCATTTAAAGAATTAACTTCCAGTGGTTGAGATAAAGTTTGGTTACTTTGAATATCTATTGTACTTTGAGAATCAATGTTCACAGGGTTTATATTGTTTATTTCATTCTCCGAACTAACTTGGTTACCTCCATGTGTAGTATTGCCCGACTGGTCAACAAAGTTCATCTGGCAAGGCTGCATTCCATTTTGGTTACTTACTTGATTTAAGCCAGCCACTACCAGCTGAATTTCCCCATTTACATAGTTCACATTGACCACTTGTAATACAGGCTGTTTCAACACAGACTGTGTCTGAGACATACTTCCAATTTGGATAGACTGGTTTACTGGAGTTTCTGGTTGACTGGCCACTGTTTTTAAGTATTCTGAAGTTATTTGTGTTGTCTGGTATTGATGTTGCTGCTGCTGTTGCTGCTGCTGAGCAAATTGTTGAAGTATTTGTTGCACAATAGCTTGGTTCTGAAACAAACGGAAATAAAACCTTCATTACAGAGAAACCAAATGTTTTTTAACTCTTTACTAAACAATCCCTGTTTTTACAATCCTGGAAAAAGGCTGTGGAAAAAGTTGTGAAAATTGGAGAAAATGCTGCCAATCAGCAGTTTCTACTTTTCCCTCCATGTTTTCAAAATGTCATCTACAAATGCATTTAAATTTGGACAAGTGTAAAATTTTGTCTTCTGGTACAGATTTAAGATTTTTAGGTAATAGCAGTGTAAAATTAAACAGAGTTATCTTCGAAGAAGAAAGAATTTGTTCAATAAAAGTGGTAGGTTTTTTTTCATCTTAAAAAAACTTAATTTACACAGTAACTCTACACTGAACTTTGAAGAGTAATGAATCCAATGTTTCACAACTCTGGAGAGTAAAGCATTTAAAAACAATGCTGAAAAATGAAAACTACTGGTTAACCAGCATTTTCTCCTTTTCCTACAATATTTTTACCTGGTCAAAGACGAATCCAACCATTTGACTCTCATTTAATATGTCTTCTGCTAATGCTTTCAATACAGATTATTCTAAAATTCTGTCCTCTGGTAAAAAATACAATATGTTTGTTTGTATTGAGTTTAACACCATTTAATAACATTTTTTCAGTTATCGTGTGACAGCCAGAGCACCTATCCATGCTCTTCTGGAATTCCTTTTACCAGTTTTCTGCACAATAATCACCCAACGCTACAGGCTGCTTCCCCACTTAACCATTGTCCCAACAATGATCAAAAACAATCCTTGAAAACAAATTGGCCAAGCTGGGAACTTGAACCTGTGACCGATTGTTTCAAGTCGTGTCCTTTACCAGCAGAGGTACCAGGCTCAGCATAGAGTACAATAAATATTCACCATTTGTGAAGCATCAGAGTGTGAGGAAGCCTGTTGAGCTAACATCTGTTGCTGCAGATTTGCTTGTTGTTGCTCTAACTGTTGCTGTTTTTCTAACAGGTTCATCTGTATCCGTGCCAACTGTTGTTTTTGTAATTCACATTGCATCTGAAATAAAAATGTATGGCATCTTACCCAATAACAGTCATACATCTGCCTGGATGATAGAAATGGAAGGAACTAAAAAATGACTATTTACCAAACAATGAGATTTTAGACAGGTCAAAATTTACATTTGCAGACGACAAATTGAAAACTGCCAAAATGGTGGAATTACTCTGCAAAGGTAGGAAATACTGTGGGAAAAGGAGAAAATGCTAGTAATTAGTGTTTTCACTGTTTCAAATAAAATTTCGTAAGGCTTTGTTCTCAGGGTTGTTTTGTAAAGGGTCAAACTATCATTCAAGACTAGACTCTCTTATTTTGGGCAGGTTTGGCATAGACATCCTAATACAGCTAAACATAAATCTTTGGTTTGGTTTGCAATGCCATTTATCTTTCAACTAACCAAATATCTATGCACTAACACCTATAGATGTGATGTTTTTTTTTTTTTTTGATATTCCACAGATATTTATAGAACATGAATTGATATACCATGGATATTTATAGAACATGAATGAATATTCTGCAAGTAAACGTCAAGTTTTATGAGGTAGTTAACATCATTCATGACGTCATTATTACAGCCAATCCATATCCGACTAAATTGAATTGCTTTAAATAACGCACATATTTTTCACATCTTTTTCATGATGAGTAAAAATCAGACAGTTAAAGATAAATAGAATACATACATAGTATTGTCGTATTTCAAAAATATCCAACTCGGTTGTGAGAATTGATAATTGTCTCCCCAAGGCTCAACAATTATCAATTCTCCCAACCTCATTAGGTATTTTTGATATACGACAATACTAAGTATGTACTCTCTATTTCTAACATTATCTTGATTATATCATGGGAGCCAGTGCACAAATCTTTCACCAGTACTTCCCACACTTTTCTAAACCCTTTCCCAACAACAAATTGTAGACTTCCGAATTTGAAACTTCTGCAGACAACATATTCAAAATTTGTACAAATGAGCATAAGCTTCATGAGCCATGCTGTGAAAAGGGGGCTTAATGCATCAGCAAAAAGTATCTACCCATGTCAGCCTGTGAGGACTGCACAGGCTGACATGGGCCAAAACTTTTTACTATTGGTCAACTTTCTGCATGTTAAAGGACCAGTCCACCTCATGATACAGTTGTTTGTTAGACAAAATGGATTTTGTCAATCCACGATTAAGTAATGACTTGCTTGGTACAGTGCATCATGGAGATGCATTAAGCCCCCTTTTACCAGAGCACAGCTCATATACTTTTAACCCTTAAAAAGCCAAACGAAATCAACACTCATATTCAAACCAGGAGTAAGACCCAAATAATTGCAATCTGATGGTTACTTTTGTCTATGGTGTTAAGCTACATTTGTGCAGTCTGATCTTGATCTACAATGGCCACAAAAGCAACTATAGTTGTGAAAGGGGCTTTAAGGGTTACAATATAATTTCTGTCTCAGTTTACTAATAAGTAAAAGGCCTTATATATCACAAACTCTGGCAAAAAGGAGGTTTATCACATCACTACTAAGTAAGTTGTCTTATAAATATGGATCTATAAAATCCACTTTGTTCAACAACCGGCTGAACTCTGAGGTAGGATAGTCCTTGGACATGCAGAAAATTTATAAGTAACAAATTTTTAACCAATGTGCTATCCTGAATTGTTCTACCTACCTGAACTCTGGATTCTGTTGCTTCAGTTACTAATCTCTCCACAATGGTTTTTGAGGGTTTCTGGGAAGATTTGCTATCAGACATCATCTGTTTCTTGTTTACAAGACCTCCTTCATCTAAAAAAAAATAAATAAGGGTGTACTATTACTCTTTACCACATGACAAAATTTTAACCTTGTTCAAATTGAAATCATTTGCAGAGGACAATTCAAATGTGGCTCAAATGACGGAATTTGTCTTTGATAGTGTGAAAAACATTGTGGGAGAAGGAGAAAATGCTGGCAAGCATTATTCTCTCTTTTTCCCACAATGATTTCAAAAGACATCTTTCTTAGGGTTGTTAAAACTGGAATTGTGTCAAATGGTTAATTATCCCTTTCTTTTGTCCTAAATATTCTCGAACAGAAATTGAAAAGAAATTTCTATAAAGAAATTATCAAAACTTTTCTACAGAAATAAGTGACTCTAAGCTCTGACCCACTGATCTAAAAATAAAAAATTTCATGGTGTATATACATGTAATATGTACCATAGTTGAAGAATCTAGATTTTAACCAGTGTTTACTTTCTGTCAAGGCAAGGTTTGGTATACTGACATGCCATCAAACTGACTGAGATGAAAAAGATGAAAAAGCATTATACGGTCTCTTCCCTTGAGAAGGGCACAATTATGATTGATCTGAACTATTTACCAAATAATGAAATTTTAGACTTGCCCAAATCAAACACACTCACAGAAATAAGATTTGGTTAAAATAATGTGAATCATCTCCGACGATATAGAAAAGATTGTTGGGAAAAGGAAAAAAATGCTAGTAACCAGCCTTTTCGCCTTTTCCCACAATATTTTCTGAAGCACTGTTATTCAAGTTCGTTAAAACCCTGAAATGTTTAGTAAAGAGTTAAATATGAAGACAGAAAAGATTGTTGGGAAAAGGAAAAAAAATGCTAGTAACCAGCCTTTTCCCACAATATTTTCTGAAGCATTTTCATTCAAGCTCGTTAAAACCCTGAAATGTTTGGTAGAAAGTTAAATATGAAGACAGAAATGGGATTGTATAAGGGTATAAGGTAATATTACAAATTTTCAATTTGAACCTCACCATTCATTGACTTTTCACCTTCACGACTGACAACTTTGTTCTGTTTATAATTTTCCTGCCATACCCGTTTCATCCCATGTTCCGGGGGCTCCCTGTTTCCACTACTTTCCATCATCATATTGTAGACACGCCCAATTGTGGAAGGAGAACATCCAGTTATGTAGCCAATGAAATGATAGCAGTTACGATGATTTGCACCTGGAAGTATTGAAAGGCTGAATATACATGTCTACTTTTTATCAAAGTTCAATCCATTGCTGTCTAGGCTGCTTTATTTAAACCTACAAGTATGAGTAAGAAACATTTATGAAAACAAAAAATGCTGTTTTCAATACGTATGGATGCTTATTAATGCAATTTTCCTTTCTCTCAAAATGTTTTCAAAAGCTTTTAAGCAGAATATCCATAAGTCATGCTCTGTGAAAAGGGGGTTTAATTCAGTTGCTAAAAGTAATGATCCAGGTTAGCCAGCACAGTCTGCACAGGCTGACTTGGATCAAAACTTTTTACTATTAGTCAATTTTTTGCATGTTAAAGAGCCATTCTACCCCAGGATTCTGTTAGACAAAATAGGTTTTATGGATCCATAATCATATAGTGACTTGTTTCGTACAATGTATCACAGAGTTGCATTTAATCCCCTTGTGCCAGAGCATTGCACACAAGTATTTCTTAATCATACTGAAATCAAAATTTTACAAATTACACTTATGACAGCCATTTGAGGGAATACTGTTTTTCAAGTGATAAAGACATACTGCTTGTTACAAGCAACTGCTCAATATCATACACTGATTTCTAAAGGTTTCAGATTTAGTGCACTGTAGTGCATTTGTGCAGCACTGGAAAAAAAACTTTTTAAATAACAGTGAATATAGGAAATACAACAATAGCTTCTGAAAATAATCATTATTTTGATGCTCAAGCTTATCAGCCCACTGGAAAGTTTCAGCTGGCATCTTGAAACATCCTTGTAATGATTTAACTTAACTCTTTGATAGACAACAAAATTTGACCCCTTACCACACAATCCAGAATTTTGATGTTCTTAGTGAAAGTGCCGGTTGAAAACATTGGAAACAAGGAAATAATGCTGGTAAAACCAGCATTTCGTCCTTTTTCCACACTGTTTTCTACCCTTTTTGCATGCCAATCCCATCATTTAGGCTACATTTGTCATCTGCTTTGAATTTGCTTGAGTGAAAAATTTTGCTGTTTGGTTAAGAGTTGAGACTAACCCAGTCTGAAAGTATTTGCAGACTACATATTAAATGCGGCCATAATGATGGAATTTGTCTTTGATAGGATAGAGAAGTCTGCTCCTCGGAAGTAATTTCTCAATTATTTACCAACCCATCCCGTGTTTTCACGACCCAAAGTGAGAACCCTTTTGAAAACACTGTGAGAGAAGAAAAAATGCTGGTTTCCAGCATTTTCTCCTTTTCCATCATTGTTTTCAGAGAGCTTTCTTCGTCAAGTCTTTAAAACTGGAAATTACCAGCACTTTTCTTCTCTCACAGTGTTTTCAAAAGGGTTCTCACTTTGGATCGTGAAAACATAGGATTGTTCGGTAAATGATTATCATGAATGGGGGTTTACTAGTGTGGCAAAGGGAGAAATTACTTCTGAGAAGTAAACTTCTCCTTTTACCACACTGTTTTGAAAAGTGATCCACTGCAAGACAAAGAAAATCATCTGCAGGTCTGTGGTTATGTTTTAATGATGGACAAATAACAAAACTAATTTACCAGCTGGTGTAAGCATTTCTGCTAATACTCTTCTCGTCTCTAATTGACCCATTTTAGATCTCTCTCTCCAGCTTTGTAATAACTTTCTATGTGTTAAAGCCATCTGAAATCATAGGATGAATCCTCAGCTTTTTACAAAACAATCCAAAGATCTTTGAGCTTGGTGGGAAAAAGGGAAAGTGCTAGAACCAGTATTCCCATAATGTGTTCTACCCTTTCCAAAACATATCCCACTTTTCATTTGTTGTATCTGTATATGCTTTCAATTTGAAGAACCCAGTATTCCGTTGTTTGGTAAAAGGTTCACAATAGTTGAAACCCAGTCTTTTTTTCAGGATCAGCTTGAAACAGAATTCATCACAGCGGGAGACATCAACCTTTGAGCACTAAGAATGAGAAATCAAATAATGATGAAAAAAAAAAACGGTGGCTCTGATTTGAGCTATTGTAAAGCAATTTACTAGGCTATCATGCCCAAAACAGCTAACAGCTTTGATTCTTTACAAATATAAAAGTAAAGTATTTTGTGGCATTTCCACCTGCGAGTCCTAAGAATGAGAAATCAAATAATGGAAAAAAAAAAAACTAGAGGCGCTTGAGCGCCTGTATCGCTCCACAGGCCTGATATTTCTATAATGGCGAAAGGAAGTTTTTAACAATTATCATTCAATCCTGCATTTTAGCTTACTGAAGAAACAATTTGGTAGACAACCACCATAGGAACTTACCTGCAAAACAACAATGAAATCCAATGAATAGTTTTAGAGAAGAAATTTTTCAAAGATTTTACTTTATACCATAAAAGGAAAATGAGTCTCCCATAAAAGCCATGTTTTTTGACAGATCTTTTTTTTTTTAAAGAATTCTGTAAACCTGTATCTAAGGAACATTCCTGCAAAATAATAATGCTATCCAAATAGCGGTTTGGGAGGAGAAGATTTTTAAAGGTTTTTTACTTTGGTTGCCATGGCAACCAGAATTCTTCATGGAACACAATTATTTGAATGAATTTGAAAGAGGACCACCAAAGGAACATTCCTGTGAAATTTGGTAAAAATCCAGTCAATAGTTTCTGAGGAGAAGTTTTTTAAAGAAAAAGTTTACGGACGCACGCACGGACGAACGGACGGACGGACGCACGGACGGACGCACGACGGACACAACGCCATGACAATAGCTCTCTGGCCTTTGGCCAGTGGAGCTAAAAATGGTTGCTTTGATTTGAGCTGTTGTGATAAAAGGAAAGCATTTTACTAGGCTGTCATAACCAAGACAGCTAACAGCTTTGATTCTATCCAAACATAAAAGTAAAGTATTTTGTGGCATTTCAACCCTATATCACTTGGTGAATATTAGCTAATGAGAAATCAAAACGAACAGACATGCAACAGATCATATTCGAAAAAAGTGTGCCCAAAGGAAAACTTGCTCAAAAACAAACTACATGTATTTCTCCTTTTAGTCAAACTGTCTTCACATCAAATAATATATTGCATATTTATTGACTTGGATTAACCATGCTATAAAAAAAGTGGGCAACAGTAGTTTAAGGGTTGAGAATCGGCCTCTCACATCAAAAGTTATCGGTTTGAATCTTATCATGAGTGGTATCAACCCATGAAACTTACCAACATCTTAGAGTGAGTACTGTTAAGTTTTCCAGGAAATAATCATCAACAGTGATTACTATAAGTTGTGAGACCTTGTTTTACACTTGATGCAAAATCAGTAAGTTTATACTAAGATACAGATGTACCGCATATGGGTACCAACACTTGGATGTGGGTGCTTTTATAATGAAAATTCTTGTTTGAAGAAGGGGCATAACTGTGTCAAAAATTTGTTGAGAGAATTTGCTGTTCTAATGTGCTTTCCTTTTGCCAAAGTTAGCAGTAAATATCTTTATATATAAAAGAGAAATGAGGAAAGTCAGAGCTGCAGATGGCCACAGGGCTTTGGCAATACCTCATCTTTTCCAATGAATACACCCAAGCTAGAAATGTTCCTAAAGTCACCCTATCAAAATTAATCAGTTAAAAAACAATATTTAAATTTGAAGCATGACCTTAATTTAGTTATAAATTTAATACATCTTGTCTTACCATTACACAATTTTCAGTACAACAGACCATGTCCACAAGTGTATGTATCTCTGGTAGTTTTCCTAATGCAATTTTACCTCTAGTTCTCTCTATGCGACATGGTCTCTGAAAAATAAAAGAAAAAAAAAATATATAATGACTTGATCCTTTATCATACAAATTTAATTTTTTTTGTCCCTAAGGAAGACATCTTTCGAAAAACATTTTGTAAGATAGGGAAGAGACTGGTATACAGCATTTTCTCCTTTTCAAACTATGTTCTACCTTTGCAAATATGAGCTTCATCATTTCCATCATTTTAGCAACGTTTTTATTGTCATCCGTAAACCCTTCTAAAATGGAATATCTTAAAATTTTGTCATCTGGTAAAGAGTTAAATAACTGACTGCTAATAGGAAAATAACATAGAAAAACACCTAAAATACAGCATGAAATGACTTTGTTTTACTGTTTCACCCATGACTGTTAACAAATAGTTTCAATGCCCTTGCAAATGGCAGCCTATACAAACATGGAAAATTGCTTTTTTACAAGCAAATTTTTCATACTAAATAAATAATAAATGTCATTTTCTTCCCTTCAACTGTTTGTCCTCAAATGAAATACATGTAATGATTTTTGGTAACTACAAAGTCAGCCAAAAAATAGCCTATCAGCTGCTAGGATGTATATGATTTACAAAAAATTAGTATAGGTGACATGAATGAATCATTCAAAAAGGGAAGTTTCTTTTTTCTAAGTAAAAGTGTGTCAAAAAAGATCCTTTACTCAAAAGTAAATAGAGGATTCTTAATTAAAAACAAACCAATTCTGGTAAAAAAAGGTAAGTTCAGTGATGTCGAGACTTACTTCTTCTGTTTTCAGTTTTTTATGCAGGAAATTGTTGGAGTACATTAGTATTCTCTGTGTTGCTCTCTCACATAATCTCATGTCTTCTTTCAAATACTGCCGTTTTGTCATCACAAACTGTTCATACCTCTTTGACTTCTTGTGTCCATTACCCAAACCTACAGACCTGTGAAAAAGGAACTCCAACTATGACACATAGCTTAACCCTTTAACAATCAGACAATCCTGTCTCTTAACCAACCTGATGGGGAAGGCTTTTGAACACATTGTGGGAAAAGCAGAAACTGCTGATAACCATTATTTTCTTCTTTTTCCAAAATGTTTTCTACCCTGTCAAGGACAAATCCCATAATTATAAGCCATATTTAATTTGTGGTCTGCAACTGGTTTCAATTTGGACTAGTCTAACACTTTGATGTTTGGTAAAAAGTTCAAGTTTTCTGTGGATGGTAAAGATCGAAGATCAGACTGCATGTTTTGTGAAAATTTGACCTTATCCCAGGACTAAACAATTCAGACAGATTCATACCCATGTGATCTGGTTGTTGAGGCTTTGCAAAAATATTTGTTAGATATGGATAATAACCATGTATTTAGATTCAATACATGTGAAAGCATTGTAGCAAAAGGAAAACTTGTTTGTTATGAGCAGTTTCTTCCTTTGTCAAAATACATGTAATTTAAAAGGTCTGTGCAAGGCAATAAAGTCATATGCAAGAGATAACATACTAATGTGCATTTTTACTTACTTTTTAGGCTTGGCTTTAATGTCTGTTAGAGAATACACTTTCTCTTTTCTCAATTCCTCTGCTTCTTTCATTAATGATACAAAGTTCTCAACACAGGACACTCCACTCACTTGCACTGAAATACAGATTCAGTTATTTTTACACCTAGGTGGACCATGCTCTGAGAAAAGGGGGTTTAATGCACCTTAAATTAGTACCGAACCATGTTAGCAGGCTGACTTGGGTAGCAACTTTTTGTTATTTACATATTTTTGGATCCATAATTATACAATAACTTGTTTGGTATCAAGCACTACAGAGATGCATTAAACCCCCTTCTGCTAGAGCACAGCCCATATGAATTTATCTCTTAACTACTGGACAAAATCTTACTAAAGCTACAAAGTTCTTAACACATTTTGATACTGAAAATGGTCATGTTCATAACTATCTTTTTAGAACACAACAAAATTTTAGACTCATCAATATCTGTGGAGGAGTGGCACAGATCATGGAATTTGTCTTGGAAAGGATTGAAAAATTCTAAGGTTTAGGAGGTTACTTGTTCTTGTTCAAGATTCTTTTTTTAAAGATCAAACATTAATCTTTTACCACACAATCTCCAGTTTTAATGATCCTTGGAAATTATACCTTGAAAACATTGTGGAAAAAGGAGAAAATGCTGGTCACCAGCATTTTCTTCTTTTCCCAAAATGTTTTCTAATCTTTAATAACAAAAAACCAGCATTTTCTTCTTTTCCCAAAATGTTTTCTAATCTTTAATAACAAGTCCATTCATTTGAACCATATTTGATTTGTTCTCTGCTAATACTTTCAGTTTGGACAGGACTGGAATACTGCCAAACAATCAGTGCTTTTAGTGATCCTGATGAAGAAGGCTTCTGAACACATGAGAAAATGGTACTGCTCTTCCATAACATTGCCCACGTTGAGCCACAGTTGTCAATTGCACATGGAAAGTTAAAAATTTTGTGGTCTGGTGATGAGTAAAGATGCTTTGTAGACAAATGAGCTGTCTTTCATCTACCCTAACAGTTTGTTTCAGGATTTAGAATAACACTGTATGGTCTGTGCACTCCGAACTTAATCTCAACCTAAACTGTCTTAAAGTCTTTATAAACGACAAAATTTTAGAATGATCCAGATTGAAAGCATTTGTAGAGAACAAACTAAATGTTG
Organism: Hippopus hippopus; assembly: GCA_946811185.2. Taxonomy (NCBI): domain Eukaryota; kingdom Metazoa; phylum Mollusca; class Bivalvia; order Cardiida; family Cardiidae; genus Hippopus; species Hippopus hippopus. The sequence continues at coordinate 40,435,635 of OX328098.1, read as the reverse complement.
CACAAATTAGGAAATTTTTATTTGAAAGAGAAGAAAACATTGTGAAAAAAGGAGAAAATGCTGGTTACCAGCACTTTATACTTTTCACTAGATGTTTGCAAAAGTCATTATCCCTGGGGATCATTAAAACTTGGTATTGTGTGGTAAAGGATTAAAAGTGCAGGTTGTACTAGAGGCTCAAGGGTTTCTCAGTCAAGAATCCAATTATTGGCAGTAGACAAAAAGGGCACTGAAGGGAACAACTTACTTTCAGCTTTGATATATCTCTGAAGACATCCACAAAGTTTCTTCTTACTCACAGGGCAAAAAAGTCTATCAACTGAAAAGATATTGAATTGCTTAGTCACATTTAGTCACATTTTGGAATGAGATAACAATAGTCTAATTTCCTAGCCAGATTCTAATTATATTATACTTCTTTTTGTTGAATTATTAATAACTAGAAAATGAATTTTTAAAATGATATTATTGTTATAGTTAGAAAATGAATGCCTAGTGAAAATGGCTACATCACCACAACAAATGAAAAATCTGCCACTACATTTGATTAATATCTGCTGTTCTAAAATCCAGCCATCTGGAATAACTCTTTACCACATGAAAAAATTTCAGAACTTCTCAAATTCAAAGCATTTCAAGACAACAACTCAAAGGTGGCTCAAATGCTCAAACTTGATTTGGATAGAGTAGAGAACATTGTGAGAAATGGAAAAAATGCTGGTTAACATCGTTTTCTCCTTTTCTCACAATGTTTTCAAATGCCTCTCAACTCAGTTTTATCAAAACTTTGGATTGTGGAGTAAAGGGTTAATGCATAAAAACCAAACAACTGTACCATGGGGTAAATCTAACTCTGCCCTCAGGCCCTTTGTGAAAAGTTTTGCCTCATTTAGATAGGCTTCTAGTTCTTCTTCAGTTGGAACAACCTCAGGTTTCCTGGCTCTGTGTCTTGGTTTGTCAAAGGATTGAGCTGAAAATGTAGCAGTCAAAGTTGTATTCAAAAACCACCAAGTGGGAGTCAGAAGAGTGGTTGCTTACAACAGGTGATCTTTTAACCCTTTACCAAACAATCCCAAGTTTTAAAGACCCTAATGGAGATGGCTTTTGAAAACAATGTTGGAAAAGGAGAAAATGTTGGTAACCAGCAATTTCTCCTTATTTAACATCGTTTTGTGGTCTTTTAACTTTTTACCACAGGACAGAATTTTAGACAGATCGGAATAGGAAGCATTTCCAAAGGACACAGTAAATCTGGCACAAGTAATGGGATATGTCTGTAAAAGATAAGAAAACATTGTGGGTAAAGAAGAAAATGCTGGTTGTCAGCATTTTCTCCTTTTCCCACATTGTTTTCAAAGGCCTTCCTTCCTGGAGTCGTGAAAACCAGGGATTGTTTGGTAAAGGGTTAAAGACTAATCTTATGATTTGAGCCACATATAAATTGTTGTTTGCAAATGCTTTCAATTTGGATCAGTCTTTAATTTTTTTGTTTGGTAAAGGATTATTGTGAAATTTGAGAAGAAACAAAACAAAGGTCTTGATTTTGCAGAAGTGGCAACAAGGCAACCTAAGGCTGCATGTTCTGTGCAGTCTGATCATGGTCAACTCTGCGAAAAAAATTGCCACAAATATCATGGAAACAAAGAGACTTAGGGCGGGATTGGGTATTTCTGAACTATCGTCAGATAATGAACTAGATTTTAAAAATTATCTCACCCCTCCTGGAGCAGACATGGGGTCGATTATTTGAAAAAGTAATCGATTAAATTAATGATTATTGCACCAATGATTATTAATTGATTAAATTATTTTTAGAAAAAAAAAAAAAAAAAAAAAAAACTAATTAATCGATTAATAATCGTTAATTTTGAGTGAGTAATCGATTATTAATCAATTAATCATAGATAAAGGGTTTTGTTGAAACAAAAATAGTGATAAAGTGAAAACAGTACTTTATTGTCTTATCATATACTATATCCATGTAATTACAAAAGCTTTACTAACACAAACAGTCAAATATCATTTCCAGATATTGTTGAATTGCAAAGCAAACATTGTGCTTTTACTGTCCCAGACTCTGGGGCATCATCCGGAAATTTAAAATATTCCTTGATATTAACTTTAGACATGTTCATTTCAGTCCTTTATGAACAACTAAACAAACTGCTGTGTGTTAGTTGTACTAGATTTCACATGAATTGATTGTGAGAAAGTAATGAGTGAGCAATCTCACTGTTGTACTTTAAAACATTTTCCAATTGTTAAACAGGGCTCTCAGGGTTTAAATGCAATTATCTCTTAATCCCCTGCAATAAAAACCCAAATATGTGTGAAATTTCCATGATTGGTGCAATCATAACACAACAAGCCCTTTGGCTATTTACTGCCATGATTAGGTGTGAATAGGCAATAGGTATGATTTATCTGCATGTCCACCTTACTTTAAAGACCAAGTTTCAGACCCATACAACCAAATTAATCATAAAGTAATCGTAAAATAATCATGATTACTGCCATTTTTTCACCAATACTCAATTAAATTATTAATCATTATTCACAAAAAAGCTACTCAATCGATTAAATCATGATTATTGGGAATTGTTAATCAATTAATAATCGATTAAATTACTGATTATGATTACCCCATGTCTGTCCTGGAGACAATAATGATATTATCTAACGTTATAAACTTTATGCCATGTTTATCTTCTTTGCCATTTTTTGAAAGTTTTGAAGGATACAGAAATTATTCGATGAAAAAACGGTAGTTACCTACATCAGACAGCTCAAAGGTCAGGAAATTACAATTTTCCTAATTTTTCGAGATATATAGCTAAGAGTGTAAACTGCTCCTGCGTCTCCCTGGATTCAATATTTGAGATTTCTTATATTTGCAATATGCATATAAACACATTACACTGTGTAAAACGTTTTTATCACATGTTGAAAGCGCTTGAGAAGGGTCTTCGGAAAAGCCCCCACCTGAACTAAAATGCGAGGGTATTTACGAACTAAAGCTGATTGAATAAGAATTGGCCGTCTTTTTAGCATAGTAAGTGATCACAAGAATAAAATGCATGTAATTAAGAGCTCGATATATCCAAGTTTAACTTTTTAATGTTTATTACATTGCAACAACTTAGACCAAAATGGACCAATTTCAGTTTGCTCATACTGAGTTTTCTGATTTTCGGTTTTCATCGTTTGTCATGTTCTGAAAATTAGAAGTTAAAATTTTCCCGAAAACTAGACATTACCGACTTTTTCATAGATCTATATGCATGTAGTTCTACCCAATTTACCTTTCATCAACCAGAGCATTGGTATCTTGTTATTTCAAGACTTTTTTTGAAAAGAAATCTGAAACGTTTGGAAATACCTGACATCTGTGTTCGGCAGTGTCGACTCGTTCTAAATGGCCTCCCTATGGTAGGAATTTTAACACATTGTTACTTTGTAATCACTGCAGTTTGTAGATAGATAATGTTCGGAAAACAAAGAGAACAAAGAGAAGCCTTTTTCTTCAGGGTCCTTTACCTTAAAACATGAGATAGTTTTGTTGAGGCTTAACAAAGTACCTCATGCTGATAAAATATTTTTGTCTTTCAGCTGACAAATCACAAAAGCACAGTGGCAAAAGGAGAAATTGCTCTTTACTAATGAGTGGAAACTTACCACAAGCATTACAAAGTTGAATCTCTTTACCAGTTTGTTGATCTATTCTTACTCTTGGAAGTGGGGTATGTCTTGATTTTAGCAACTTCTTGGAACCTTTAGTGTTCACAACATACGGTGATTTACACAATGAGCAACAGAATGGTTCTCCTGTTATAAAAGATAACAAATATGTCATGAAATTTCTCCAAAAATGGCACCATTACTTCCTTACAACAGGTTATAGCTTCAAATTAAACAAGAGGGCCATGATGGCCCTGGATCGCTCACCTGAGTCAATAGGCAAAATTTCACTCCACATGCATAATTCAATTTCTGACCAATAGATAGGTCAATTGAGCTTAAAATGTGGCCTCTAGAGGGTCCACATGGAATTTCCGTAAGTTGGCATAGTGACCTACTTTATCACCATAGGTGACCCAATATAGAACTTATCACAAATTGATCAAGACAAACATTCTGAACAGTTTTCAAGTTAATTGAGCAATAAATGTGGCCTCTAGAGTGCCCACAAGGTATTTCTTTAATTTGACCTAGTGACCTAGATTATGACCCCAGGTGACCCAATTTCATACTCATCCGATATTTCATCAATATAAACATTCTGACCCATTTTCAAGCCAATTGAGCGAGAAATGTGGCCTCTGCAGTGCCCTAAAGGTATTTGACATAGTGACCTAGTTTATGACTCCAGGTGACCTAATTTTGAACTAATCCTAGATTTCATCAAGAGAAACATTTTACCCAATTCTAAAATCAATTGAACAATAAATGTGGCCTCTAGAAAGCCCTAGTTAAATTTCTTTAATTTGACCTAGTGACCTCGTTTATGACCCCAGGTGACCCAATTTCATACTCATCCGATATTTCATCAATATAAACATTCTGACCCATTTTCAAGCCAATTGAGCGAGAAATGTGGCCTCTGCAGTGCCCTAAAGGTATTTGACATAGTGACCTAGTTTATGACTCCAGGTGACCTAATTTTGAACTAATCCTAGATTTCATCAAGAGAAACATTTTACCCAATTCTAAAATCAATTGAACAATAAATGTGGCCTCTAGAAAGCCCTAGTTAAATTTCTTTAATTTGACCTAGTGACCTCGTTTATGAGCCCAGTTGACCCAAATTCAGGCTCATGTGAGATTTTATCAAGACAAACATTCTGACCAATTTTCAAGTCAGTTGAGCAAAAAATGTGGCCTCTAGAGTGCCCACAACGTATTTCTTTAATTTAACATAGTGACCTAGTTTATGACCCCAGGTTACCCAATTTTGAACTCACTGAACATGTTGTGCTCCGGTGGGCTAACAAACTTAGAACAGGTTCACTACATACCAAATATCAAAGCTCTCCGCCTTCCAGATTCAGCAAAGAAGAATTTTAAAGTTTTCCTTCTTTGTTCCTATGTTTGAACTTGTGACCCCCAGGGCCGGCTAGTTTTGACCCCCAGGGCATGAACAAACTTGGTAGAGGTTCACTAGGAGATGCTACATACCAAAAATCTAAGTTCTACGCCTTCCAGTTTCAGAGAAGAAGATTTTTTAAAGTTTTCATTCTTTGTTCCTATGTTTTGAACTTGTGACCCCCTCCAGGGTGGGGCCAGTTTTAACCCCAGGGGCATCATATGAACAAACTTGGTAGAGGTCCACTAGGAGATGCTACATACTAAAAATCAAAGCTCTATACCTTCTAGTTTCAGAGAAGAAGAATTTTAAAGTTTTCCTTTTACGTTCCTATGTTCAAAATTGTGACCCCCAAGGTGGGGCCAGTTTTGACCCCAGGGGCATCATATGAACAAACTTGGTAAAGGTCTACTAGGAGATGCTACATACCAAATATCAAAGCTCTACACAATACAGTTTCAGAGAAGAAGAATTTTAAAGTTTCCCTTCTTTGTTCCTATGTTCAAACTTGTGACCCCCGGGACGGGGCCAGTTTTGACCCCAGGGGCATCATATGAACAAACTTGGTAAAGGTCTACTAGGAGATGCTACATACCAAATATCAAAGCTTTACGCCTTCTAGTTTCAGAGAAGAAGATTTTTAAAGTTTTCCTTCTTTGTTCCTATGTTTCAAACTTGTGACCCCTGGGACGGGGCCAGTTTTGATCCTAGGGGCATCATATGAACAAACTTGGTAGAGGTCCACTAGGAGATGCTACATATGAAATATCAAAGCTCTACGCCTTCCAGTTTCAGAGAAGAAGAATTTTAAAGTTTCCCTTCTTTGTTCCTATGTTCAAACTTGGGACCCCCGGGGCGGGGCCAGTTTTGACCCCAGGGGCATCATATGAACAAACTTGGTAGAGGTCCACTAGGAGATGCTACCTACCAAATATCAAAGCTTTACGCCTTCTAGTTTCAGAGAAGAAGATTTTCAAAGATTTTGCTATTTTTTTCCTTTTGGTTGCCATGGCAACCAGAGTTATGGGTGGAATTCAATCTCTTGAACAACTTTGGTAGAGCTTCACCCAAGAAACATCCCTGCCAAGTTTCATCAAGATTGGCCCAGTGGTTTAGGAGGAGAAGATGTTTAAAGAAATTGTGGACAACGGACGACGCACGACGGACATTGGGCGATCACAAAAGCTCACCTTGAGCACTTCGTGCTCAGGTGAGCTAAAAATGCATGGTAACAGACCTTGAGAAACTAACATTAACTCTTTACCACACAATAAATTTTGGACTTGTCCAAATTGAAAGCATTTGCAGTTAACAACTTGATTATGGCTGAACTAATGGAATTCTTCTATAAAAGGGTAGAAAATATTGTGGGTAAAGCAGAAAATGCTTGTAAACAGCATTTTCTCCTGTACCCATAATGTTTTTCAAAGCGTTCTTCCTCAGGGTAATTAAAACTCAGGATTCTGTAGTTTAGGGTTATACCTATAGCACACAACCCTGAGTTTTAACGACCCTGAAGAAAGTAAGTATATGCTAGTTATCAGCATTTTCTCCTTTTCTCAAAATGTTTTTTGTCCTATCCAAATAAAAAGTCACTGTCTGAGTCACATATATTTTGTTGTCTGCAAATGCTTTTATTTGGATGAGTCTAAAATTTTGTTCTTTAGTAAGGAATTAAATTTTGCCATTTAGTAAGAATTAAGGACAGGTGTCCTGAAACAATCATTTAGCAAATTTGGGACACCTCTTTTGGCAAAATGATGAGTCTTGGGTGTCCCTTCAAAAGCTTTGTTGCCCTCCGCATCATGGACACTGTTGGTGTCAAACCCTGGTAAAACCTACGCTATTTGCCCACAATCTACAAGAAAAGTGACCAAAATGTGAGATGACCCCTGAACTTGCCAAAATTTTATGGTGGACAGACATTATGGCCAGCAATCCACCCAGGCTGACCTGTGTCCAAGCTTTTTGCTTTTTGTAAACTTTCTGCATGTCTAAGGTAAGGACAATTCTACCTCATTACTCAGTCGGTTATCAGACAAAATGTTTCTCATGGATCCATAATTATATGATGAGTTGACCTGCTTGGTATAATGCTTCATAGAGATGCATTAAACCCCCTTTTGCCAGAGCATGACTCATATAGTTTGAAAGCTTCCAACACAAGTCAATTTCATTTTGACTGTTGAAGATTTCAAATTGACTCTTGAAATCTATGGTCTAAGGGCCAATAACTCTTCGGTTTCAGTTGCAGAGAAGACCCCTAGTCTCAATAATGAGACGCTATGGTGATTTTTTTCATATTTGGACATTTATTGTGCGAGGTGACCAATCAAAAAGTAACATCGCCTTAGGGGATAGTTATCTGTACTAAGAAGACCCCTGACTTTGCAATTTAATCATAAACATTTTACCATTTGGCAATAAGTCAAAAGGCCTGTTGGGTTCAGTTTTTCTAATTTTTTTCTTCTTTTGTGAATCATCTTGTGGTTCTGGTGAGTAAGTTTTGGCCCTTTTCCTTGGCCTGCTACTTTTTCTTCTACTTTTTGCTTTATCTTCACTCTCAGATAACTCCATCATTTCTAGGTAAAAGATATAAATGAACATGAATGAACTGGACTGTGTTCAATCCCTATTACATACTGAAAGCTTTTCAAGGTGACATTTAAACCATGCTAAAGTGTAGGAATCTGTCTTTGAAAGAGTTCTCTTTTTCCCACAATGTTTTCAAAAACATCCTACTCGGGGTCGTTGAACAGGACTGGACTGTGACTGTAAGTCAAGACAAAAAACCTTCTAAAATGTTGAATCTCATTAACTCAAGTGTCCCCACTAAAACTATGTTGGGGTGTGGGACACTCTCACAAGGCATAATACGCTGACACAAATTTGTGACAGACAACTATTCAAAAACCACCTTCTTAAAATAAACATGGATTTAGGTTTCATGGTTTGAACAAAATAAAATCATTGAGACACAAGGAAACATTAATTGTATTTATGCCTTTTTCTCCTAAAATTTGTGTCTTCCAACTTGATTCGAGCAAGTCTTTAAATTCTACAAATCATCAATGCAGATGAAACAATAGTGAAATTTTAGACAAAAAATTGCCTTGACTATCAAAGATGTTGTTTTTACGCCTGGTAACAGTGGTTCTTTAACATGCTTTGTGTATAGCACTGTCACATGAAACCTTGGTTTAACCTTTAATCCTATAGAATATTAGTAATTTTTTAGTTGGCCTGCCTTCAGGCTCAAACCCACACTTTCATTTGTCCCAAGATTTAAAGTCTCACAGCCTACTACTTGAGCTATTCAGGTAGTTTTTTTTTTTGCATTTTTGGTCAGTCATTCCCTCTTATAATGCATATTTTGGCCATGATGAGTGTTGACAGTTATCACATGGCCAAAACAGATCTTGATAGAAAATCAGTGCGTGCGATCATGTATAAATGTATGTGATTCATATTTAAAATAAAAATATCACATACATTCCGTTTCTCTAATGCATACTGGAACATACATAAACTTGCTCAATTAAAAAATTTAAAAAGTCAAATTTCAGAAATTTCCAGTCCTGCAGCAAAATGTTTACAATTACATCTCTTGGACAGGTTTTCCGTTGCCAAAAATAGAATGCCTGCGTCATCGTATATAACTATCCAATGGTAATGCGACATATAACAGGTACCAGTTTGCTAGACAGGAACATTTCTGAATCATTTCCCTTGAAATTTCATCATATCAAAATGTTGTGGATGGCCAAAGTGCTACTTTTAGTAACGCTGCATGATCAATTGTTATCTTCTGTCTGGTTTTTGCAATAAACATCAAACCTTTCGTGGAATCGGGCATTGTAAGAAAAAGATAACTTATTATTCCAAACACATTTTTCTTTTTCCCCAGTGTTTTCAAAAGCTCAAAATATAATATCTTTAAAAACTTGTATCTGCATATTGTTTGAAAACATTTCAACTATCAGCAATCTGTCATTGACATCCATTCTAAAGAGTGATAATGTTGTTCAGATTTGAACCCCCATATTTGTTTGCGTACCCCCAACTGTTTTAACGACCCTGGTAAAGAAGGCTTTTGAAAACATTGTGGGAACAAGAGAAAATGCTGATTACCAGCATTTTCTCCTTTTTTAACATTTTTTTCTACCTTTTCACAAGCAAATCCTAATATTTCAGCTATATTCAACTAGTTGTCTGTAAATGCTTTGAAGTTTGGCTAGTGTAACAGTGCTGACACATAGCCTCCCAAGGCGGGGATTGAACCCTGGACCTTGAAGTCCCAAGGCAAACGCTCTACTATGTCACTACAAAAGCTAGCTCTATAGCAAGGCAGTATAAGTGTCCCCTTATACAAACACAAGCTATACATTTACATCTATCTGTGGGATAGACCAGTATACTACATACTCCCCCGCCATATAATGATTCGTCCATGAATCCTTCAATTACTATTACTCTAATTCTCAAATAAGTGGGTTTTTTACGGTGGGCACCAATATAAGTGCTGACACATAGCCTCCCAAGGCGGGGAATGAACCCTGGACCTCAAAGTCCCATGGCGAACGCTCTACTAGTTGCTACAAAAGCTAGCTCTATAGCAAGGCAGTATAAGTGTCCCCTTATACAAACACAAGCTATACATTTACATCTATCTGTGGGATAGACCAGTATACTACACTAGCTCAATATTTTGTCATTTGATAAAGAGTAAACATGCATGCACCTGGAAGAAAACAGGATAGAAAGTATTTTGTCTAAGCCTCAATTCAAACTCACAACCCCCTCATGTTAATCTTCAACCCTTTCACTGCTACAGTTGCCTTTGCAGTCAGAGTCGATCAAGATAAACGTACATTCTGATCTTGATCCAAACTGTCTGTTTTCCTGAAACATCCTGGGCAACATCTATCAGGCTCTAAAATGCAATTATTTTGGTCCTATTTCTAGACTGAAAATTTAGATAGTTTTTTTTTATTAAAAAAGTTTTCTTTCGAATTTTCATTCAATTTCAAAAATCTGTCTTCACCTCTTTCATTTCGTTGGCAGACTACTTTGTCTTGATAAAATGAAGTTGTTTTTCTTTGATAAGAACTTATAGGTGCAGTATCAGGCATTTGTAGAAGTGGATACAATTGTACACTTATGCATTGCAGACGACATATTGAGTGGATCGGAATAAAAGAATTTGATACAATGATACTGTTTGAAATCAGAACCTTCAGAAATTTGATGTTACTCATGCTAAGAATAATCACTTGACCTTAAACTGTAAAATAACTGGATGAAATGTGTATATATGATTTGATAGTTAATTTTGTTAAGAAACATTTTTAAAGAATACGGCCTGTTTTTGCTCATTCATAAAATCTGTTGTTCATTTCGATGGAAAAAAAATGGCATTCCATTTAAACATTGCATATGATATTTCAACATATACTGTTACATGCTAAATAATAATTGAGCATTCAAAACTTTAATCTTACTTGCTAAACTTTGGCACAAAGAATGTAATTTCTTGAAAATAGACAAAAATGGTTATTCTCCTTACCAATAGCCGCAACGATTTGACCTACATCCGGGGGTTTACGAAGGCCTAACCGGAAGGTTTCGTCCAAAAAACTTTCGCTACCTGGGAGTTTTTGCCAAGGGTTGACGATCAAAACCAAAGTGTGCCCTTGCGGGTTCAAAACGTACCAAGGTGATATCAAAATGTACTGAATTACAGTTGAAAAGACACGATTTTATAGTGTTTTTATTTTTGATCTTTGAAAATAAACAATAATGTTGAAAAATGTAAGTAGAAATTATTGTAGTCACTGTTATCGCATCACTGTCTAAGACGGATAGCTAGCTGCATCAAGGGAGATGGCCTATCTATTCTTCACTGAATTTCACACTATCGTCCTTTCCTGTTGGACCTCAAACTGTATAGGTAGTTTGAGGTTCATAGGGACCCCCAGAATTTTGAAAAATCTTAAAAAATGCTTTAGCTATAGTACTGAAAATTTGCATAGTTAATAATATTACCAACTCTGCGTGAAATTTTCAGAATTTTTGATAACTGAGTTTGACTTCATTTGACTTGCATTCAATGCAATGTTAAAAGTATAAACAAAACAACTTAAAAACGGTGGGAGGGTTGAAGGCTATTCCGAGTAAAGGGTTTACATGTTTCATGCAAGCACAGTAACTGTGGTCGTCTATTGTTTGAATAGTAAAAACTTCAACTTTTGAGGCCCAGATCTCGGGGATTTTTTTCTTAATGATTCAATATTGGAGACTTGCACACACTTCTTTACACTTTGTTTTCTTTTCCCTAGATTGTTTTTTTTTTTTATCGAAACCCAGTCAAACTTTGGCTTACATTATGCAGTATAGCATACAGCAATAAAATGAAGAAGGGTGCATTGTATGAATTGGTTAAGTTCCATAAACAAGCTCAAAAGAATTGTTGTAGATGAATTTTTACCGTCAAAGGGACGCAATGTCTTTAAGACTAGTACCATCCTATGAGAGTGACCAAATAAAATTGAGCTAATTTTAGGCGAACTGAAAAAATCGTAGCGAAAAACAATTAAAAACGAACCACGAAAGACCTTCAAGTCTTAGTGTCAGGCGGTTTGGAACACATATCTCAACAGAAGTGGTAAAAAAACTTGAAGCCATGCCGAAAATAAAATTTAATAAAAAAAAATGGAGAACAGACACCATATAAGAAAACACTGGACAAATCATTTTAGACTTCAAAGTTTGAATGAAAGTGGCGAGAGCAATATCTATAGGGTAAAGTATAGAACTATAATATTTGTACAAAAAACAATTTCAGGGCCTCATATTTAACTGAATTGAGGTTCTGAAGTCATGCACTGTCAGTTAAGGAGATATTATTCCCCAGAAACAGTACTTTGAAATAGCAAAATTTGGTTTTTACTTTGGAGTTGAAAATTTCATTTTAGTTATTTAGCAGGATAAGGGTTAAGCTGTTCGGAACAATTAGTAGTCTAAGGGAGAAAACTCTTACTTATGTTCAGCATAGATACAGGAGTCGCCTCCCTTACCGCCGTAGCAGCATTAAACGAAAAACGAATTAACAATGCTGGTTGTTAACTAGAGTCAACAAGTGACGAATTAAAAAAATATGGTGTTATGATAAGATCATTAATATTTACAGATTTGAAAATAACTGACAGAAGTAATCGTAGTTAAAGAGAAAGATACTATTTTTAGTAAGCAGAGGGTAGTCTCCCTTGTATTTCGTCACATTTATATTACATTCTGCCAGAGACATACAATACTAATCTATGTCTCTGATTCTGCAAACAAGTCAATCGTAGGTACGGAATCGACCGATTCGTGACGAGTGATTTATATACTAATATAGATCTACTAACCGCCAAAATTTAAAGTGGGAAATAATGGTTTGGTTCATATCAAGGTAAGATTTTTACCTCGAATAAAAATTTAACCAAGGATATATATTTACATGTATATATATTTTTTAGATCTTGATCGACTAGATCTAAAAGAAAGCAGCCCCCCCCCCCCTGCATATCGAGAGCGCTAGGCTCATACTTGAAAATTCTTGTGTCAATGTCATAATCATATCATTATGTGATGACTTATGTTGCTTTTTTAAATATATCGTTAAATGCGCTGAAAATTATCCTATCAAAATAAGTCTTAAATAGGATACCAGAACTTTGTCTGATAAGAGAACAAAAATATATAAAGGGGCCCCTTATAATCCATAAAATTTTTGTCATCAATGATATAGATCTAGCTCTAGATAACGAAAATGTATTACGTCCGAAATTCATCTTGAACAGGGAGGTTAGTATTTATAAGCAGAAGTATTGATAAACATGTTGACTCATCTTCAACATTTTATGTTGGCCCGGTTGTCCCATTAAGGAAAATAACTCTTCATAATTTATGGTTTAGACTGTGCAAGTTTTCCCCCATATGCAATGATATGATTGCAAGACAGGCATCTTCTCTGGTTATAAAGATAATCGATAAATTACTCAACTAAAGGTGATTGAAAGGGAAATAAGTGTTGGGCAAATTCATACTATTCTGCGTTTCCTAACAGCTTGAAAAAGAGGATAGTTTTCAAATGAAAAAGGTTTTACCCAGGTAGGTGCCACATGACTTGACGCCTGCAGATCAAGTGGAATGTCATTTAGAACAGGGATCGTAAATTTACAGGGATATGTTATATACGATCCCTGTTTATAAGTAGTAAATGTTTTAAATGTGTATGCAACATCGTTGTTAATCTATCAATTAATCTGATAGCCGTAATCAAACAAGAAATTATAATTGGAAAATCCTTAAAACGCCAGACTTAACCGATAAAATCCGATTAGAGATGCCGGAGAAGCTGGGAAACCTCTTGTAGCGAACTTGCAATGTGACGAATCTTCGCTGTTGCCTGGTTTTCTGCTTTACTCAAAGCATCAAATTAAATGCGTACGAAACGTCCAGAACCAATCTTGTATAACCGTTAGAGTCATTTCCCCTCGATAAATAAGGAAGTAAAAAAGAGATTTGGCTTTTTTTATAGATGGTCCAAAATGACAACCTGCTTGACTGCATGACAGTATTTCATTTCTAAGTTGCAATGGCCGAGGATGACGCTCTGGCTGAAATGAAACCTGAGGTTAGCAGATATCCATACAGATATCCACTACTGAACCATATACGGACCATTGCAGACGATTTTTAACATTATGCAGCAGACGAATATTGTCGTCATTAACCATGCAAACCCACATTTTCTCAATCAGTGATCAAATTTTTTTTCCATAGATATATTTTTCGTTAAACTTACTTGTTTCAATACATGTAAAGGTAGCATGTCATTTTCAGTTCGTTGGTTTCAAAGATGCATAGAAACATGACTGAAATGGACCAGAATGGCCCAGAAAGATGATTAAAATGGGCCTTACTGGATGTAAATTGGTCAGAATAGGGATTTGAAAATTTGAGCAATTGAAAAGACTACAATGTATATGAACGGTCAGAAAATTGTCACTGGAAAGACAGAATGGAACTGTAGCGTCAGGAGAAAAATATATGACAACTGGAATGGACCTGAATTATTAGGATAAGATAAAGTATTGGACTATGGAAGTATAGCAATAGACCTGAAACGTCAGGAAGAGATCAGATATCTGAGAAAGAAAAATCCTAAATAGTTCTGAACAGGCAGGAGATTTCCCATTGTCCAATTATAGCTGCATTCCTGATGGTTTTGGTCCATTCCTGTCTTTACATTATCTATTCAAGTCTATTCAAGTATGACCAATTCACTGAACTCTTTGCCAGAGGACAGAAAAATAGACTTGTCCAAATTAGTTGCATTTGCAGATGACAAATGTGTGCCAAATAATGAATATGTCTATGACGGGGTAGAAGCTACGATGAGAAAAGGAGAAAATGCTGGTTCCACCATGTTTTCAAAAGCCTTTTTCCTTAAGGTCTTTAAAACTAGGGATTGTGTGGTGAACAATAAAGTTCAATTCTAATCCATTCTAGTTCTCATATTCCAACATTTGTTCTAACTCCAATGGTAAATCCAATCTTGTCTTTTCACCGGCCAATATTTTATTTAATTCCAATGGTTTAGAGCAGAGCCAAGATAGCGCAGCAGGTAGCACACAGGACTTAAGAACATGGGGTAGCTGGTTTGAATCTCCAGCTGGGCCAATTTATTTCAGAGGATTGATAAAAGTCATTGCAACAGGATTCATTCCTTTCCCACTGCCGATAATTGTTTCGACAATGGTTAGCTGACAGCAGCTTGGGAAGAACATTTGTGCAAAGTTCTGGTAACAAACTCTAGGAAAGCAATGATAGGTACACTAGCCACCACAATATAACTGAAATAATGTTGAAAATGGCATTAAACATCCTACAGATAATGGATCATCAGACCAAACAGCATATATGAGATAGAGTTATGAGCTATTTAGGGTATTTTTTTCACAAATTCAGCTTATTAGTCAGTTTCTTTGAGGAAGTTAAGATCTTATATCTGGCAATTAAAACAGTGCAGTCAGGCTGGCATACAAAGGACAGTTAACCCTTTACCACTCAACCCTGAGTTTTTAATGACCCTGAGAAAAGAAGCCTTTGAAAACATTGTGGAAAAAGGAGAAAATACTGGTAAACCAGCCATGCTCTAGCAGAAGGGGATTTAATGCATCTTCATGATGCATTATACCAAGTAAGTTGTTAAATAATCATGCATCCATCAAATCCCTTTTGTCTTACGACTGGCTGAATAATGAGGTAGCATGATCCTTTGACATGCAGAAAATTTACCAATAGCAGAGATTTTTGACTGGGTCAATACTTTTTACAGATGCATTAAACCCCTTTTCAAAGAGCAAGGTTATTTTTTTTTTTTTCTATCTGCAGATACTGAATGAAAAAAGAGATCGTTTGTGTCAGAATTTAACACCAAGAAACCATTACCCATATCTTAGATCCAGGTCTGTATAACTTTACCCTTTCACCACATAATCGTGAGTTTTAACAGCCCTGAAGGAAATTGCTCTTGAAACATTTTTCAAAAAGGAGAAAATGTTGGTAAGCAGTATTTTCTCCTTTTCTCAAAATGCTTTTTACCCTGTCAAAGACCTTTGGTTCATTTGTATCGCTTTCAAATTTGTCGTCTGCAGAGGCTTTCTCTTTGGAACAATCTAGAATTTGTTGTTTGGTAGAAAGTTAAATAAAATGACAAAATTTCAGTATTGTTCAGATTAAAAGCAGATGACAAATTAAATGTAGCTCCAATGGCTGGATTTGCCCTTAGAAGGTAAGAAAGCATTGAGGGAAAAGGAGAAAAAGGTTTTTATCCAGCATTTTCTTCTTTTCCCACAATGGTTTCAGTAGCGTCCTACATCATGTTTGTTTAAACATGGGATTGTTTGGTAAATAGTTGAAGCTCTCTATGAAATGATCCCATATTTGATGATGGCCATGAAAAAAAGCTTTGAAAACAATGTGGCAAAAAGGAGAAAATGCTAGTAACCAATATCTTCTCCCTTTTTCAATGCTTGCAATTTATACAGTTAAAAAAAAAGTTGTGTTCTAGTAACGGTATTAACCATTTACCGAACAGCCCTGATGAAGAAGGCTTTTTTGAAAACATTGCGGGAAAAGATAAAAAATGGTGGTAACCATACAATATATCCATGTTTTTTAGGTACATACTTAGTGAAGATGATCAGGAAGTTATAGAGTCAGAGGTGACCAGAAGACAGAAAGCGTCCAGGTTTTTGGATATTTTGGTAAAGATCTGACAATTTCCAAATTTTAACTTCCAAGAAAGGGTCCTGGTGACTCAGTGGTAAAGTGTAGACCTTCTGGGCCCCAGGTTCAAGCTTGACTGGAAGCACTGTTTTTTTTGCTGGGAGTGTCCTTTGGCAAGACATTTCAGACCCCTTGCTTAGAAGTGGTAATACATGTACTAGTATATTGAAATAATGTTGATAGTGGCATAAAAAAACATTCAATCAACCAACCAACCAACCAACCAACCTACCTACCTACCAACTAATCAACCAACCAACCAACCAACTAAATTTCAACACTAGCCATATGATTGGCTGAGACCTTCTGAGACATTTCAGATCCTAAGTCGTTGAATTTAGAGAAAAAACTGAATTTGGAAAGGTTGGTGCTTGGTGAAAAATCGAACTCTATATCAGGCAATCCCTTGTTTTAACAACCCTGAGAAAGGCTATTGAAAACTTTCAGGAAAAGGAGAAAATACAAGTAACCTGCACTTCCTTTTCTCCCACTTTGTTTTCTGTCCTTCCAAACACAAGTCCCATCATTTGGGCCACAATCATTGTTGTCTGCAAATTCATTCATAAACCCTATACCACATATGTCAACTTCTAATAACCCGAGGAAGAAGCCTTTGAAAACATTGTGGGGAAAAAAAAAATGCTTGTGTTCTTTGGCAAGGCTTTGTAAAGCTTTTGCCAAGTGCTAGTGAAATTCATTAGTAATGTAAACAGCTAAGATTTTGCCATGATATGACTGCCATTAATGTTGAGAAAGGCATAAATCACCATCCAATCCATACAACCACAGTGTAAGTGGCAAAAGTTCTTCAGCACAAGCCTTTACATGTATTTGCTCAAACTATCCAGACTTCAGCCAGTGTTTCCGAAAGCCTTTTTTCCAGGGGTGCTTAACCCTTTACCAAACAATCCCTGGTTTTTACGACCCAGAGGAAGAAGCCTTCTGAAAACATTGTGGGAAAAGGAGAAAATGCTGGTTACCAGCATTTTCTCCTTTTCCCACAATGTTTTCTACTCTTCTAAAGTCAAGTTTTAATTTTTGAGTCACATTTATTTTGTCGTCTGCAAATGCTTTCAATTTGGACAAGTCTAAAATTTTGTCGTTTGGTAAAGATTCAAGCCTTTACCACTTAAACTGAGTTTTTATGACCCTGTGAATGTAGACTTTTAAAATATTTTGGGAAAGGAGAAAAGAAAATGCTGTTAAACAGCATTTTCTCTTTTTCTCAAAATGATTTCTACCCTTTCAACAATGAATTCCAACGTTTGAGCCACATTTAATTTGTTATCTGCAAATGCCTTCAATTTAGACAAGGCTACAATGTTATAGATTGGTAAAGAATTAACTCTTTACCAGATGATAAAATTTTAGCCTTGTCAAAAGCTTGTGAAAGCATTTGCAAATGATGAAGCAAATGTAACTATTAAATGAAATGTCTTTGAAAGGGTAGCAACATGGTGGAAAAAGGAGAAAAGGCTTATTCCCCAACTTTCCTTTTCCTAAAATGTTAAATTCCATCTTCCTCAGGGTCATTAAAGCTTGGGATTGTGTTGTAGAGGGTTAAAATTCAGGATTGTTTGTTAAAGGTTGTGTTTACTGGTTTTTCAGATGAAGAAAGGCAGACAAGGATTTGATGAGTTGATAAAATCCATTATTGAAGAAAGAACCCAATTATTCCTGGCTGAAGAGCTCAACAAGGCGTATGAGGATAAGGTTAAAAGGGTCAAAGGTTAGTGCAAGAAAATTCTGTCTATATTTTTATTACAACTCTTGAACGAACAATGTCTATATTTTTATAACAACTCTTGAACGAACAACCTGTGCCAAAGCTGAGCCCTTTTTTGCTCTTTCAGCTGCGATATGAATGAAATAATACTGAAAGTTATATTTACACTCTACAACACAATCTCTACTACTGATTACCTGGCTTGGAAAAAGCTTAAGAAAAGGATTAATCACATGGTACCTGGATGCAGACGGGCTATCAATGGACCATGTTTCACACTAGAAGTGCATGGCTAGATTTTGTTCTTTTCATAGAGTCTTTAATTGATGTGATTTATCTTGTAGCACTACTTTCCGATCAAGATATGAGGAGAAAAAACGGGTTTGGACCTAACAGTAAAGTTGTGTATGGTCGAGAACATATTCCTAGCAACAGCAACCAGCCGCAGTACAGGCATTCCTGTCCAGAAGTTGGAGATGTCATGATCGCCATTTCAAACAGAGATTCCATATCAGACCTCGGTGTCAACACAGAAAAATTACCAAAACCGGTGAAAAAGAAGACTCTAGATGCAGGTGTAAAAGGTGATTTGAAAAGTGATATAAAAGTGTCTGTAGAAAATTTAACTGTGAGAGAGCATTCCCTTGAAGAGCATGAGGAGAAAGTGTCCTCATAGTATGTCTAGGCTAATGCTTATTCTTTTCAGTTGATTGGCCAAATGTGTTGTGTTAAAATCATCTCGGTCTTTTACTAACTAATAATCCCAAGTTTAAACAACCCAGAGCAAGAAAACTTTAAAAAACATTTTGGGAAAAGGAGAAAATGCTGGTAACCAGCATTTTCTTCTTTTCCTACAATGTTTTCAGTCCTTTCATTCCCAAATTCCATCATTTGAGCCACATTTATTTTGTCATCTGCAAATACTTTGAATTTGTCGTTATGTAAAGGGTTTAACTGTTTACCAAAGGAAATAATTTTAGATTTGTCCAAGTTCAAAGCATTTGCAGACAACAAAACAAATGTGGCTTAACTCTTTACCAAACAACAAAATTTTTGACTGGAACAAATTGAAAGCATTTGCAGATGACAAATTAATTGTTGAGAAATTGGTGATTTCTATCTCTGATAGGGTAGAAAACATTGTGGGAAAAGGAGAAAATGCTGGTTACCAGCATTTTCTCCTTTTCCCTCAATGTTTTCAAAAGGCTTTTCTTTCAGGGTCGTTAAAAGTCGGGATTGTGTGGTAAAGAGTTAAAAATTGAAATTCATTTTGGGAAGAGTAAAAAACATTGTAGGAAAAGGAGAAAATGCTGGTAACCATTCCGAGGCCTTTTTTTTCCCAGGGTCGATGAAACTTGTGATTGTGTGATTAAGAGTTTATCTGGTGTTTTTTACAGCCTTGCTAAAAAAGGCTTTTAAAACTATCGTGGGAAAAGTAGGAAGTTTTTTCTGTGTTTTTTACTCTATCAGAGAATTGTCAGCTCATTTTTAACAATTTAAAGTTTGTCGTCTGCAGGAGCTCCGAATATGGAAGACTCCAGAATTTGCCATTCAGACAAGAATTAACCCTGTATCACACATCCTAAGTGAACCCTGAAAAAGAAAGCTCATGAAAACATTGTTAAAAAAGAAAAAAATGCTGGTAACCAGCATTTTCTCCTTTTCCCACAATGTTTTTTACCTTTCAAAGACAATTCCAATTATCTTAGTTACACTGCATTTGTCATCTGCTACAGCTTTCAGTTTGGAAAAGTCCAAATTTTTGTGAGGTGAATAGTTAACAAAATATATCTTAAGGGGAACCCATACTAGAGGACAGGCAAGCATTTGCACCAGCATGTTGTGTTCTCGATTTTGTAACATAATTCGCCATCATCACTTTACCAGACTAAAAACTTTTACTCCTCTGCATTAAAAGTTTGTGCAGAGGACAAATTGAATATGGTTTGACCCTTTACCAAACAATCCCTGGCTTTTACGAACCTGAGATAGAAGCCTTTTGAAAGCATTATGGGAAAAGGAGAAAATGCTGGTAACCAGCATTTTCTCCTTTTCCCACAATGTTTTCTACCCTGCTGGAAACAAATTTCAATTTTTGAGTTACATTTATTTTGTCGTCTGCAAGTGCTTTCAATTTGGACCAATCTAAAATTTTGTCGTTTGGTAAAGAGTTAAATGAAAAAATTAGTGTACGTAAAAAATGAAAACTATATTGGGATATGGAGCAAATTCTGTTTTACCAGACAACAAAATTTTAGACTGGTCCAACTTGATAGCATTTATAGGCAACAAATTAAATGTTGCTCAAATGTTGAGCATTGTCTTTGAAAGATTAGAAAACATTGCGGCAAAAGAAAATGCTGGTTTCCAGAATATTCTCCTTTTCTAACAATGTTTTCAAAACTATGTTTTCAGGGTTGTTAAAATTTTTTATTGTGGTAAAGGTTTAACGGGTATTTGCTCTTTTCCCACAATGTTCAGAAGCTTTCCTACTTGTGCCCATTAAAACATAAGACTGTTTGTTAACAGTTAAAAACATGTACTTTTGTTTTAATTTTAACATGGAGTTTTTGTTTGCTTGAAGTATTGTAGTTTTACATATCAGATCTGTGGTGTATCCACTTGTAATGACTGTTCCCTATAAGGGCTTTCAAATAATGTAGGATCCCTGATAGGTTCATTGTTGCCATGTGTTTTTTGTACCCATAGAAGGTGCCAAGATGGCTGAACAAAGTAATGACTGAAGAATTGAGGTTGATACTTCAAACCTTCAGTAACAAGACAGTAGACATTATATGGTGAATACTAGTGCCTCATTGGGCAGAACTGGTAAAAGTCTTCTATAGATGCATGACACAAAATAATGTTATTCGATAGAGGACTCTACACAACTAAAAGGATTTTTGCAAGAAATGAAGATTAAGATCAAACTGAATTTCGCACTGTAGATCTATATCAAGATCAGACAGTACAGTACAGAATGTGAAGTCTGGTTTTAGATCTACAGTGTCAGCTGTTTTGCAAAACACCCTTTACCTTTAACCAAACAATCCTGTGTTTTAACAACCCAGAGTAAGAAGGCTTTTGAAAACATTGTAGGAAAAAGAGAAAATGCTGGTAACCAGTATTTTCTCCTTTTCCTACAATGTTTTCAATCCTTTCAAATACAAATTCCACCATTTGAGACACATTTATCAACTGCATATGCGTTCAATTTGGACAGGTGTAACAGAGTTGTTTGGTAGAGAATTCATGTGGAATAGTTTTAGTTATTTTTCCCAGACAAAAAAAATTACATTTAGTTCATTCAGTGGTAACGTTTTACTGTAGTATTTCCCTAATGACATTTAAACAAACAAAACTATTACTTGTAGCAAGTTAGAGCTTCCTTTCAGAAGGGTGGGTAAACAGGTACAGGGTTGCATCTAGAGCGCGGCCTTGTGGGATTGCCGCAAATTTTTGTGATTGCCCCCCTATTTTCCAATTTTCTGCGGGCAAATCCCGCAAAAATGAGTCTGAATGTCATTTAACAAAGTCTTCATCTCGTAGTCTATCCCTAATAAAATGAGGATAATTCAAACAAAAAAAAAAATCTAACGAGGGCAATAAAAGCTATCAATTAAAAAAGTTTGACCTGTCATTCTACCGAAATACTCGGGTGATCCGGTGATCGGAATCAGCCGATTTGTTACGAGTGGATCCCTGTTCGGTGACCCCTATTTATATGGATAACATGTATTCCAAATATGGTTAAGATTAATGCAGAAAGCCCGCGAAAGAATGATGTCATAAGCACGAGCTCTACATTCCGATGACTTGCCTACGTGATTCCTATCTGTGACGTCATTTGGCTGTCTGTTCCCCTTGGTTTTTCAAATAGAATAATCCAAAGCGATCTTTATTCGCAATTTTCGGGCATTTTATTTCTGAGATAAATATCTACATATGGGGAATACCATTTTTACAATGTGAGTTCCGATAGAAATTTAATTGTCGAGCCAGATGTTACAGTTCGATACTGTGAAAAATGGCGACTTTGTTGCATTATTTCACCATGATTGCTAAGAGGAAATCGCCAGAAAACGGAAATGACTCTAGCGATTCTTGTATTAGCGATGATGTGGAGACTCCAGTCGCAAAAGGTAGAGACCTGCTTTTATCATTATGGAGCCCTGGAAGGCAAATTGGCCGTGGCTCGAAGTTGACTCTAATATTTTGTGCTTGGTGTATTAGGGAGTAAAAAGTGCAACTCTTTCACTATTGGATGTGGTAACTTCAGAACATCGGATAGGCGTGTTACATTGTCTCCCCACAAATAAGCCGTGCATTACATAACTTTACGTACTGATATGGAGACTTCAACCAAAAACGTTATAAACAATAAGAAGCGCTAACACGTGCCTTTCAGACAACATTGGCTAGGCATGTCTTAATCTTAACAGAACTTTGAACTTTGGAACAAACATTTTGTCATTGTATTTCACTGAGTCAAATATGTCTTTCATTATAGAAGCTAGATCTAGACTTATTATTTATGTCAAATATCACAGTGACTTTCAAAATACTTTAGTAAATCTACAGAGTATATTATAGATGTAAGGTGAAATATAATGCTGAAACAAGACTATAGTAGATTTAAATCTATAGAAATTACCAAGTAATTGAATTGTGTTACTCTCATGCATTTGATTTGGCAGTAAATTTCTAACGAAGACTTTTGTAACTATGGATACAGAATAATCAAGTGGATATGTAATTCTTTAAAGGGTAACGTATATGCAATTGTGTATAAATTGATGTAGATCTATATCTAGTATAAACAGTCTCAAAGCACATAAAATAGTCTTAATATGCATCCCCCCAAATTATGTTCATTGCCCCCCAAATTCAGAAATTATGGGGGGCATTCCCCCCCAAATTGCCAATTTCTAGATGCATCCCTGCAGGTATTTTTGGATAGTAGTTAAACAATTTTTTACATACTCTTGAAGGAATTGAATACCGGTAGATAATATTTCTGTGAAGTCTTATTTGTCTTATTATTTGTGAAATAATTATCCCTTTACCACACGACAAAATTCTAGACCTGTCCAAACCCAAAGCTTATGCAGACGCCAAATTAGATGTGGCCAAAATTGTGGAAGTTATTTTTGATAACGTAGAAAACATTGTGGGAAAATGAGAAAATGCTGGTTACCAGCATTTTCTCCTTTTCCCACAATGTTTTCAAAAATCATCTTTCTCAAGGTCATTAAAAGTCAGCATTGTGTGGTAAAGGGTTATTTTTATTTTATACCCATAAATCTTTTGGCTCAAATACCTCATTTCATGTGGACAAATTTGGACACAAAGGAAAACAAAAATCTCTCTCTACTGTTTCAAATATGGTCCCAAATAATTATGGTATGATTAGGTAATCCAGGCGAGGACTACTGTCAGCTTGGTTTGCTATTTGATTGGTCAAAACTGTATGCTATAATATTCATCTGCCAATCACGAAAAAGGTTTTCACTTACACCTGTTTTCAGTTTCTTACCATTTTAGAAAAAAGAAAAAAAAAAAGGGCAATAATTGGAATATTTTTTGTAAAAATTTTCAGGAATATATTTGCTTCATTCTGATTAAGAAAATTTCGTTAACTCGCCCAACCTTAGGTTGTGCGAGATATGAAGTTTTCACACTCGCCTCATATCAGTACAAGCCCCACGAGAGTTATTACAACATAACATTCTATGTATATGAGTCATGCTCTGTGAAAAGGACATCTAAAAAATACCGGTAATATCAACCAAGTTCAGCCTGCGCAGTCTGACCTGGGTCAAAACTTTTCGTTATTGGTCAGTTTTCTGAATTTCAAAGGACCTGTCTACCTCATGATTCAGTCTGTTGTTAGACAAAATGGATTATATAATTATATAATTATATGATTTGATAAGTATAATGTATCGGTGAGATGCATTAAACCCCCTTTTCCCAGAGTATGCCTCAATTATTTAAAGTTTCTTGTGAATTAATCATTTTTTATTTTTCATAATAAAACTGGAATCAGAATTTGATATGTGCTTTAATGTCCCTGGCCTAGAATTCCTTTTTCAAGTTTTTACCGTGTGAAAAAATTGTTGACTTATCCGAATTCAAAACACTTGCCTACAACAAATTCAGTGTGGCTTAAATAATTAGAATTGACCTTGAAAGGCTAAAAAACATTGCCCAGTGATAATGAGTTTCAATGCCAGCTCAAACAGTTTCTGGGTACTGATGATAGTCTCTGCAACAGAATTCATTTCTCTCTCACCACGGAATGTTTAATCCACTTTGTCTATTTATGTGGGAAGAGTGTTATGTGAAGTACATACATGTGCTGATCAAAGAAACTCAAAAAACAGAGGACTTGACCAGCCACCAAAGCTCAGGTGGTAAGAGCATGAGACTTGTAAACGTCAAATCTCTGGTCACTTGAGGTTGTGGATTTATCCACATGGCTGGCTAGTGACCACCTAAAATTACTAAACAGTGCTTTGAATGAAACATTTTACCTGGCTCCTTTGTGATTGAGCACATACACTGAGCATGTTAAAGAACCAGGCAAAATTGCACTTAACCTTTTCACACTATAAATGCTTTTGCGGCCAGAGTAGATCAAGATCAGACTGCACAAACTTGCAGTCTGATCTTTGATTTACACTGTCCACTTTGATGAAACCTTCTGGAAAAAATCTAGCTTGTTATTGCTTTTATTGGGGGTCTTATTTCTAGATTTACAGTATCTTTTTGGTTTATTTGGCTCTCTAAGGGTTAGACTGGGCTTCATCCTGTATCTTGCAAAATAACCCGTAAAATAACTTAGTCTTTTTAGCAATCATTGACAAAGAGTAATCCTTAATCACACAATCCTGAGTTTTAATGACCCCTGAAAACACTGTGGGAAAAGGAGAAAATGCTTGTAAGCAGCTTTTTCTCCTATTTCCAAACTGTTATTCTTATCTTTCAAAAACATTTTTCACCATTTGAGCCACATTTAATACATTATCATGAAATTTTCAAGATTTGGACAAGTCCAAATTTTTGTCATTTGGTGAAGGGTTAACAGAACTTGTAGAACTTGTCTCAATCAATGAAACAAAAATGAGCCATGTGTTTAATGCGTCTGGTCAGCCTGGGTTGAAACCTTTTGCTTTTGATAAATTTTCTTCATACCCAAGGGCCAGTCTACCACAGGATTTAGCCAGTTGTTAAACAAATGGATTTTAAGGATCCATAATTATATGAGAACTTGCTTGGTATAATGCATCATGGATTTACATTAAACTCTCTTTAGTCAGAGAATGGCTAAAATGTGTTGAAAGAAAAGTACCGTATCTGAGTAAAGCCCATTTCCAGTAAATCTGGCTAGCACTTACTCTTACAGCTCATTCAAGCCTTTATAAAATATGTTCAACTAGAAATTTGTATGGTGTTTTATACCCTTTTCAGTGTTACTTTACTATCATTGCAGCTAGTACACCTATCCATGCTTTCCCAGAGTTTCTTTTACCAGTACTTTGCATAAAATTCTTCCCACATAGCCATTGTCTAAAAGTAAGAAAAGAATGAAGCCAACCATCATCTAAAAGTAAGAAAGGAATAAAGCCTGTGGCAATGACTATCACTGATCCTCAGAAATTCACTGAGCTGGGGATTCAAACCAGTAGTCCCCTGGTTTCAACTAGAAATAAGAAACATGAATCAGCAGATATATACTTTATTACTTGTACACAAAATTTAATGAGCATGACTTGTATACAGTATTTTATGACTCTTCAACTCTTACCCCTGGGAGACTAGATAAATGAAATGGACTTTTAGAGTCTGGAAGATTGAAAAAAAGAAAAATTGTAAATTACCTATTTATTTTACATGAATTGTGAAACAAGATTTCACAACTTATATTAATCACTCTCTGTAGTAGCTTCCTGGAAACCTTAACCAGTACTTGCGCTGTGGAGTGGAATGTTTCCATGGTTGACTCCACTCATCACAGAACCTTTGGTTGACCCTCTGCCTCTACACAACTGTCTCCCACTGTGAAATTGCATGATCAAGGGTGTTATTACCAGAATATACATGTGGTGAGGATCCAAGATCAGACTGCACATTCTGTTCAGTGTATTCTTGATCTACACTACCCCCCAAAAAAAGCATTTTGATATTGATCTATAAAACAGCTTTAGGTTTGCTTATAAGCTGCCAATGATGTCACTTCACTAAGTTTACCCTAGTTGCTTATGATGAGACTGCACGGAGTGTTCAGCTTGTGGCCATATTCACCATCAATTTTAAATTGCATTCTTAGCCTCTTAGTTCTTAGTCTCACAAATTGAGCTACATTTAATTTGTTGTCTGCAAATGCTCTGGAATTGGACAATTCTAAGATTTTGTTTTATGGTAAAGAGTTAACCCTTTACCACACAACAAATTTGGACTAGTCCAAATTCAAAACATCCCTAATGTTTTCAAAAGCTTTCTTTCTCAGGGTTACTGAAACTCAGGACTGTATGGTAAAGGGTTAAAGCAACTCTTGGCTCTTTCAAACATTCACATAAGGCACAAAAAAGTACTATGTACAATTAAAAGCTAAGTCTATCAAATTTTTCTTTGAACTTTATACCAAACAACCCAAAGCTTTAAAAACTGTTAAAAAACAATATTTGAAACAGCCTTTTCCAACAGTGTATTCAAAGGCCTTCTCTGTCAGGCTTGTTAAAACTTGGGATTGTGTGGTGAAGGGGTTAACAACAGACATTATGAATAGAGATGACTTATCATGAACAAGAGTTTCTCTATTTATACTGATGCTACGTTTTTGAAAACCTTCTATGTTTTCAGGTCAGTCCATATATCTCATTACTGGTAATGTTTGGTAATGATAAAACTATTTGGTTGTTGGTGAAAGTAGATACTGTTGTGAAACACAAACACACTGATCAAGAAATAGTGATAAAAACAATGCATGTACATTTCTCCACACCTATGGTAAATTAGAAAACATTTACTGACTTTGGCAGTGGTAACTACTGCATTTCTTAAACACTAAGGTTCTTGTCTTAGCAACAATATCTTACTATCAAACATTTTGTTTAGATTATTTGTAATACAAAATGAATATGTATACATGTATGAAAAAAAAAACATCTTCCAATTGATGGAAAAGACTCAGAAACAGATAGGGAAACCTGGAATACCCTTAAGTGAATTATATAGCTAAAGAGTTCATAAAATTTTAGTTGCTTTGTGCTGTGAAATGTTTGTTCCCAAACATGTGAGAAAATATATCACAGAATAGTAGAATTATCAGTTCTTACAATACAATGGTCTGCAAAAGATATCCCTGTTTAACACTTAGAGCGCTACATAAATCCAATGAGCACTTTCAGACTAGAGATCAGACCAAAATAATTACAATAATATGGTTGCTTTTGTTCCTAATGTTTCATCTCAGCGGACAGTGTAGATCAAAGATCAGACTGCATGTTTTGATCAATCTGGTCTTGATCTAACTTGCCGCAAAAGCAGCAATAGTTGTGAAAGGCGCTTTAAGGGTTAAGTGCTAACCATTAGAGCACCAAGTAGTCACAAGAGACACTTTCAGTGTAGGCATAAAGCACGAGTAATTGCACTTCAAGGTTGCTCTTGGTTAGAATGTATCGGCAAAGTAGAGAGTGTAGATCAAAGATCAGATCACACAGTGTTTGCAGTCTGGTCTTCATCTACATTGGCCACAAAGCCAGCCAAAGTAAGTGCCTTAAGCATTAATAGGTATGGTACTTTATATTACTATTGCAGAGGAGAGAAGTATCTCTCATATAAAATACAACACATTCCATTGTAGTCATAAAGAAAAATAGAATTCTTTATTCATGCTTTCCGGTAGGTTATCGAGAAATATCGGTGAAATATTTTTCGATATTTCATGGTTACGACCAGTGAAAATATCGATTTTTATATTCTAACTCTTCAATTGAAGGCTGAAACAGTTGTTCCGCGCTCTAGTTAACCTAGGTAAAATGTGCGTGCCTCACAACCAGATGGAAATAATTATGACGTAATTTACCTTGCATTTCTCGCGCTTGACGTAATATTGTAATGCATTGCTATGCGGAGGGGGTACACCACGGGGAATAACCAAAAAGAACTGTACTGGATTTTGATTAAGTTCCCCCCCAGAAAGGGTTAAAAGCATGAAATAAATAGAATTTTTTTTTTTTCCTTTTTGGTGAAAGATCAAAATTTTTTTCATCTCGTGAACATCATCGGTAATATTTTCACTTGTGGCTGCACCACTCGTGAGAATATTACCGATGATGTTCACTCGATGAAATAAATTTCGATCTTTCACCGTAAAAAAACAAACATCCTCTATGTCACTTTTCTCACCATTACAACAGTTAAAAAGTCTTGTGCAAGGTCAAACCACACTCAATGGATTTTCAGTAACATCAGGAATTTCATCTATGATTTCTTTTGAGGTCAAATATATGTGTAAAAAGAATGATACAATACTAACTTGTATTGAAATATAGTCATTCTAACTTAAATTTTGGACAATACTTTCCATCAATTAGTAAAGGATCTATGTACATAAAGACTGCAGATCAACCAATCAAAGTTTTATCAAATCTATGCATCTGTACTGATATCAAAAACTATGTTACAAAATTTCAGTAAATAGGAACTAAAAATGTTTTTACAATACTTTTAGAAGTGTATGTTTATTCATATTTACAGCTTTTTTTTTTGTATGAAAGAGAAGAACATCACAAATATAATATGATCCAGCTCTCAAGACATGGATGCTGTTCCAGCAGCTTTGGCATTTGACTTTTCTCGTAGACTCTGTGACTCTCTTTTTAATACATTCAACAGTGTCTGTGAGCTTTCTAAAATCTGAAAATGGAAGACAGGTAACTCTATGGAAAAAAAGAAAAAAACTAGAGGCCCTTGAGGGCCTGAAATCGCTCCACTGGCAGTGATTTTGCTTTTTTGCTAGCATACATTATAAATTCATGATACAAAATGAAACAAGACAAGAAACACACACACACACACAAAAAAAGGGGGAGGGGGTGTTCTTACAACCAGGCTTGAACCCACTAAGACAGCATGGTGAATTGAACAAACAATGAAAAAAAATGAAGTGCAATTTCTGAAAATTAATTATTTGGAATCCAGCCAAATTTGATAGGATTTGAGTACGCCTTGTATTAAACAATCCCAGCAAATTTCAAAGAAATGTGACAAATAATGTGTACTTTGTTGAGTAAACAATACTAAGTTATCAAATGGCTGCTTTTCCTGAACAGATCGGTAGATTTTCTTCACTTTTAAAAGTGCTCAATCCCTTGATGAACCAAACAATCTTTCAAAAGTTTCAAAAGAACTGGATCAAAACTGTGGACTTCATTGCCTAAACAAGAAATGGAAATTTTCAACTTTAAATGGCTACTTTTCCCATACTGTTTGTTGGATTTTTTTTCAAAATCAATACGGTTCAAGCTATTGATGACATAAACAAACTGTGCAAGTTTCACAAAAATCTGATAACAAATGGAGACTTTATTGCGTAAACAAGAAATGGAAATTTTTAACTTGAAATGGCTACTTTTCCTATACTGTTTGTTGGATTTTTTTCAAAATCAATAGGGTTGAAGCTATTGATAAGATAAAGAAACTGTGCTAGTTTCATGAAAATCTGATAACAAATGCAGACTTTATCGCGTAAACAAGAAATGGAAATTTTCAACTTGAAATGGCTACTTTTCCCATACTGTTTGTAGGATTTTTTTCAAAATCAATACGGTTCTAGCTATTGATGACATAAACAAAGTGTGCAGGTTTCACGAAAATCTGACCACAAATACAGACTTTATCACGTAAACAAGAAACGGAAATTTTCAACTTGAAATGGCTACTTTTCCCATACTGTTTGTTGGATTTTTTTCAAAATCAATAGGGTTGAAGCTATTGATAAGATAAACAAACTGTGCAAGTTTCACAAAAATCTGACCACATCTGCAGACTTTATCACGTAAACAAGAAATGGAAATTTTCAACTTGAAATGGCTACTTTTCCCATACTGTTTGTTGGATTTTTTTCAAAATCTATAGGGTTGAAGCTACTGATGAGATAAACAAACTGTGCAAGTTTCACAAAAATCTGACCACATCTGCAGACTTTATTGCGTAAACAAGAAATGGAAATTTTCAACTTGAAATGGCTACTTTTCCCATACTGTTTGTAGGAATTTTTTCAAAATCAATAGGGTTGAAGCTATTGATGAGATAAACAAATTGTGCAAGTTTCATGAAAATCTGACAACAAATGCAGACTTTATCGCGTAAACAAGAAAAAGACTAACAGACGGACGGACGGACAGACAGACGGACGACGGAAACCCCGCCATGACATAAGCTCTGCTGGCTTTCAGCCAGTAAAGCTAAAAATAAATGTCTTGGAAGAAGCAAAAAAAATATAGTTGTGACAAAATTTCACAGACAGTACAGGAACAGCAAATTAACCATCTACCAGAGTTTCAATGGTCTTGTTGAAGAAAACTTTTGAAATATTGTAGGAAAAAGAGAAAATGCTGGTAACCAGCATTTTCTCCATTTCCAATAATATTTTCCACCCTTTCAGAGGTAACTTTCATCTTTTGAGCAACCTTTGTCATCTGCAAGTGCTATCAATTTGGCCGAGTCTAATATTTTGTCATTGTCATTTGGTAAAGAGTTTACCCTTTGCTGGTAATCAGCATTTTCTCTTTTTTGCCACTATTAAAGTCAGAAATTATCACTTGAACTACTGGTACATTATATCTATTGTCCATAAATGCTGTCAATTTTGTAGAGTCAAAAATTTTGTTGTTTGGTAAAGAGTTAAGAAAATCTTTTTTCGAATAATCAATAACTCAAATTTGGTGAAATAAGGGTTAATTGGTAGCCAAATGAAAACCTATGCACTCCATCTTGGAAACTTACCTTCATATATGCACCCTCTGTTTCGGCAATAGTTTTGTCGAATTCATTTCTAGCTGCCATCTTTTTACTTAAACTTTCATTAACTTTAGCTAGTCTCTCTGTCAATATCCTAATATCATTTTGCAGCTTCTGTTTCTCCTCCTCTTC
This sequence comes from Hippopus hippopus, assembly GCA_946811185.2. Lineage (NCBI taxonomy): Eukaryota > Metazoa > Mollusca > Bivalvia > Cardiida > Cardiidae > Hippopus > Hippopus hippopus. The sequence goes on along the minus strand of OX328098.1, from coordinate 40,404,325 downwards.
CTCCATTATCTGTTTGTTTAGTTCATCTCTTTTGCCACACAAATCATTGATACCTGGAAAGAAATGAGGGCCCAGCATTTCAACTTGTAAATTCACAAGTCAAAAGAATACTATACTCATCCATATTTAAAATATCTGCAGACATGGAATTAACTCTGTACCACATAACCCAATCTTTCAACAGCACTGAAAGAGAAGGTTTTAGGTAACCAGCATTTTCTCCTTTTTCCACAAAGTTTTCAACCTTATAAAAGACAGAAATCACAATTTCAGCAACATATAATATTGTTGTCCGCAAACTGCTCTGGTCCAATCGAAAACTTTGTTGTTTGATTAATGCTTTACCACACAATGACGACTTTTAACGACCATCGGAAAGAAGCCTTTAGAAAACTTTGTGGAAAAAGGAGAAAATGCTGGTAACCAGCATTTTCTCCATTTCCCACAATGTTTTTTACCCTATCAAAGAAAAATTGCACCATTTGAGCCACATTGAAATTTTCGTCTGCAAATGCTTTCAATTTGGAAAAGGCTAAAATTTTGTCATCTGGTAAAGAGTTAAGAGTTAATGTAGCTAATATGAACAGAATGTGATAGACAAGGGTTGCATAAAAAATTACCACAAATCCATATCTCATGAAACAAATAGGTCTAGAACAGTAACAATACAATTCCTACAGTGCTGACTGCAGAGGCATCTAACGTGAAATCAGAACAAGAGGGCCATGATGGCCCTGAAGTCGCTCACCTAAGTCTTTTGACCAAACGTGACCCATTTTCAATCTCTTTGGATATTATGACAAACATTCTACCTAGCTTTCATAATTATTGGACTGAAAATTTGGCCTCTGGCTTGTGCACAAGCTTTTTCTATAATTTCTCTCAGTTACCTACTTTTTAGCCCAACATAGCCCATTTTCCCATTGTAGATATTATCAAAACAAAGATTCTGACCGCCTTTCATAAGTACTGGACAGAAAATGTGACCTCTAGAGCGTACACCATGTTTTTCTCAGATTTGACTCAGTTTTTACCTAATGTGACCCATTTTCAATTTCATCAAATTGATCATCAGGAAAAACATTCTAATTTTCTTAAGTATTGGATAGAAAAAAAAATGACTCTAGAGCTACACAAGCTATTCTAAAGATTTGACCTGATGACCTAGTTTTTGACCTGACATGACCTATTTTCAAACTCAGTCGAGATATCATCAAGACAAACATTTTGACCAACTTTCATGAGTATTGCATCAAAAATGTGGCCTCAAGAGCGTACACAAGGTTTTTCTAAGATTTGACATAGTGACCTATTTTTTGACCCGACCTGACCCATTTTCAAACTCATCCGAGATATCATCAAGCTAAACATTCTGACCAACTTTCAAGAGTTTTGGACTGAAAATGTGGCCTCTAGAGCGTACACAAGGTTTTTCTATGATTTGACCCAGTGACCTAGTTTTTAACCTGAATGACCCATTTCAGAACTAGTTCTAGATATCATCAAGACAAACATTCCGACCAACTTTCAAGAGAATTGGTCAGAAAATGTGGCCTTTAGAGCGTAAACAAGGTTTTTCTATGATTTGACCTAGTGACCTAGTTTTTGACCCGACATGACTCATTTCAGACCTCGTCCAAGGTATTATCAAGACAAATATTTTGAGCAACTTTCAAGATTTTTGGACTGAAAATGTGGCCTCTAGAGTGTCCACAAGGTTTTTCTAAGATTTGACCTAGTGACCTTGTTTTTGACCCGACATGACACATTTTCGAACTCGTCCGAGATATTATCAAGACAAATACTTTGACCAACTTTCAAGAGTTTTGGACTGAAAATGTGGCCTCTAGAGCGTACACAAAGTTTTTCAAAAATTTGACCTAGTGACCTAGTTTTTGACCCGACATGACCAAGTTTCATGAGTATCGGACTGAAAATGTGGCCTCTAGAGTGTACAAAAGGTAAAAATTGACGCCAGACGACGCATGACAGACGACTGACGCTGGACACAGCACGATCACAAAAGCCCATCTTGAGCACTTTGTGCTCAGGTGAGCTAAAAAATGGTTCAACCCCTATCTGCTACCGGAGGTAGCTCTGCTGACGTTATTTACAATTCTAACCTGATTGATTGATTGAATTTGTGTTTATTTATTATTGCCACTGGTTGCCCATATGGGCAATGCCCACTGAAGACTGTCAGTTTTGTTACAGGGGATAGTCCAAAATACAGCACGAAATCCATCGTAAGTTACGCCTGGTTCTTTAACATGCTTGGTATATAGCACCCTTACACAGGACCTTCATTTACGTCTCATCTGAGAGACTATTAGCAATTTTAGATGGCCAGCCGTCGGGCTCGAACACACACACCCTCAAGTGACCTAATACTTGATGTTTACAAGTCCTATGCTCTACCACTTGAGCTTTTCGGGCTGATCTGGTAAAATTGACCTCATTGACATTTTATTCATATTTTAACTTCTGTACATTTCAAAATGTAATTAGTCTCCTCTTGAACACTGTGTTACAGATGAAGAAATTGCTTTAAATGAGCAATTTCTACTTTTGTAACAATGTTTTCACATGTTGACTTTGATGTTGTTTGGTTTGTACTATTTATAATTGCATATGTTTTAAAAAGGTCTCTCTTTTGAACTTTGTTTCAAAAGGAGAAACTGCTCTCAATGACCTATTTCTACTTTTGTCACAGTGGTTTTACAGACACTGATGATACATCTGCTTAAACTTAATAGATGTTAATTTTTTTGTTCTTAACAGAAATACTTTTTGAACTATACTCATGCAATAAACATAGATATGGGTCATTAAATCTGATAATAACAAATGTTGTCTTGTTTTTTTTATTGCTCATGACACAACGATGTGACGAAGATTTATTGACCACTGCTTTTTAATATGAGACCCCCGCACTAACTACCGGTACTTCCATTTTAAAATTGGCACTAACTGGCTCCAATTATTTCAATCTGGCGCAAACTTTTGGTGAAAATGATGGCCCAAGAAAAAAAATAGCCAGAGGGAACCCTGAACCAGCAGAGTTGAAGACATGAGCTGCACTCTGGAGAAAAGGATTTGATGCATCAAGGGGATTTACTGCATCAAGACAAACATTCTGATTAGCTTTCATGGGTATTAGACTGAAAATGTGGCCTCTAGAGTGTACACACAGTTTTTTGTAATATTTGTCCCAGTGACCTACTTCTTGACTCAACATGACCCAATTTCAAAATTGTCTCAGATCTTATCAAGACAAACATTCTGACCAAGTTTCGTGAGTATTCAACAGAGAATATGGCCTTTAAAGTGCACACAAGATAATTATTGACAATTGCATGGAAGACTACCAACACAGCACAATCACAAAACCTCACCATAAGCACTTCATGTTCAGGTGAGCTAAAAATGGGTCTATCTTATGTGATGTTCTCCTTGGTACAATGCTTTATAAAGATGCATTAATTAACTCTTTACCACACGATAAAGTTTAAGGCTGGTCCAAATTGAAAACATTTGCAGACGACAAATTACATTGTGGCTAAAATGATTGTATTTGTTTCTGAAAGGTTAGAAAATATTGTGAGAAAATGCTGGTTACTAGCATTTTCTTTTTTTCTCACAATGTTTTCTAAAGTCTGATCTCCCTGGGTCGTTAAAACTCGGGATTATGTGGTAATGGGTTAACCCTATACCACACAATTCTTAGTTTTAACGACCCTGATAAAGAAGCCTTTACAAAAAATTGTAGGAAAAGGAGAAAATGCTGGTCACCACCATTTTCTCCTTTTCCCACAATGTTTTCTAGCCTATCAAAGACAAATTCCATCATTTGAGCCACATTTTACTTGTCATTTGCAAATGCTTTCAACTGGGACAAGTCTACATTTTTGTCATGTGGTAAAGCAGGTAAATTGGTAAATTTCAAAAGCACACAAATTTTTCAAAACATGTGATTTGACTAAAAAACCTTCCCAGTAGGAAACTACAAATTATTTCAAGACAAAACTGTGTTTGAAAAAAAGACATTTCCACCAGGTTTTGCAATTCATGGCTGTCACATGATCATGTCTGTAAATGACGTTTAAGGTCACTCTATTTTTTAAAATGCTTGATTGTACTCACTGGTAACTACCTGTAAATATACCTGCATAACAAAACAGCTGTTTGGGGGGATGGGGAATGGATATTCTTGTATCTACTTGAGGGACATTAGTAATCAAACACATGTATACAGGTAAGTGAAGTTTCACGTCCAGCTTCCCCAACCCTATGTAGTATAAGATAGCAAGCACTGAGGCTTACTATTGTCATTGTCAGTGCGACAAGGGTAAAATTCATATCCAGATCCACAGTTGCCAAGGTATCAGCCTGAACTATAGTATTTATCATCTAATTTGCCATATATCAAAGATCATGACCATTTATTTTTCTTTAAAGTCACTTGATGTTTTACCAAAATTGAGGCTGACAATGTTATACCACTTGTTGATATTATCTTCTGCAAGAATCACAGAAAACAAAGTATAAATGGGCAAATCGGTGAACTTTAAAAGCTCATTTTCAAAACATCTCATTTCAGTAATGCAAAAACTTATCCCTATAAGAACTACAAATTATTTCTGGCTGTCACATTATCATGCCAGCGAGGGAGGTTTTCGGTCAATCTATATTTAAAATGCTGGTTAAATTATTCTCACTTGCTGCAAATATGCCTGCACTAAAAAATGGCTACACAGTGTTGGATCATTCTGCAAACCTCGAGGGATCCGTTGATAAAGTCGCTCGGCTGTATCACATACCTTGTTATGCACATACTCGGTATTTTTCTTTGCGGGACATACACCACACTACCATTCTAACAACTTTCCACTTAGATAAAAACACTTCTGACAATTTTGTGTGGGAATGTTTCTAAATACATTTCTAATGACTAACAGTTAGTATTTCTTACTTAGGTCTATTGATATTGTTGGCATTTTTCAGCTATAGGTGTATTTTTACCCTGGCTGTTGTTGCTTTTGCGAATCACTTTACATGGGCACCACCATGTTCAGATCATATAACTAGCAGTATTTCGAAATTAAAACCCCTTGATACGGACAAGGCTAGATGAAGTTACGAAATCGGCCGAGTTGTGACAAGTTGGTTGTGTTATGCTCGGGTGCTCACTGAAATTACTTTGTAAATATTTGAGAAAAAATGGGTATGTCTTGTTAACCTGACGTAAATTAATTAACTATCAAATATAGGTGAAAGGAATTTCAGTATTATCACTATATTTTATGTTACGGTAAATATCGCGGTTGTCGGGAGTTGGGTACTATTCGCAAAAATGCCTCATAGTGGAAATAAAACTTACATTTTACCAACTCATTGTTGTAGCTTTGCAAGGCAGCGCCTTGTTGAGACATTTTCGGGGACCTTTTGACTAAAAATTGAGGCAAACTTAGTTAATTTGATTCCTTTCGTGGACTTGCTGAAACAGAAATTTGTTTTCAATATATTCAACGGATGTTGCTATTTCGGATTTGTTCGGTCTCGTCGCCAAGATAAAATGGTTACCTCCCTTGAAAAAAAAATATGGTTGTGACTAAAACGCAGCACTCTTCGCAAGTCGGCCGATTCCGTACCTACATCTAATTTTGATTTGATGGCTCCCATCACCCGAGGTATGCCGAATGTAAAACGCAGACGCTTTTACTTCGACACGGTAACCAAATAGGATAAATACGGACGATATGAAACCTGGAGTTAAAACGCGGACGCCGTCTTACACTTAGTTCTGTGTCTAATAATGTGAATATAGGCAAAGCCTGAAGGCGAGCAGCGCTACAAGTTTTTGCTACTTTGATGGAAGTAAATCTCCTGGTCAAATGCCTACAAATTATAGGGGGTAGATCTAGACTTGTTTCAAATTTTTGTAATTTCACTAAAGTTAGAAAATAATTCATCTCATAATTAAGCAAAACTGTCTCCAGTTTGTAGTATTACAGCTGTCCCCCACCTATAGCGTCATAAATTTTGCATATTTTGATATGGGTCTTAAGTTACTACTTGTATGTTTTCTTATATCGACAGTTCTAAGTGTACCCGCATTCAATTTGGTGGCGATTCCGTTGCAGTCATGGCCATCACGGTGCTTCTCCAAAAATTTTCGAACCGCCGGAGAAGCGCCGACATGTGCAAAATTTTGTGACTTAAGCGTTTCCAGTACGCTTATATTACCCTTTAATAACGATCTCGCCGCGCTGGTCACGATCTTTTTTGCGCTGTTGTTGCGCTTGTACGGCGCTTGAGGTTTCTCCAAGACGCTTAGAAGTAAATTTATTACGCTTCCACTACGGCACGGGATTTCAGGCTACGCTTAGTCTACGATCAATACGTTGCTGCTGCGACCTTGCAACGACCTAAGCGCACGAACTGCGCTTCTGTCACGCTTTTGGAAGGTTCCTATATAAAACTGGCGATTTAACTGCTTTTGCGGCAGTTGACCATCGGCCTTCGAAGAAAATGAACAAATTTTTCAGTAGCTGTGCCCCAGCTTGCGATTATGAACAATACATTAATAGGATTGGATTTTGAGAGGAAATCCAAAAGGAGTCAGAGGGCAAAAAGGTTCCGAGTGGGTCCGTCAATGGTTTTCTGCAGAGAAAATGTCCCAATTGGTCATCATGACAAACTTATGAGAGAACCCCGGATGGAAGACAGCGCTTTATTTTTCAATTATATGAGAATGCAGCCCCGCACGTTTGATGAGATCTTGCATAGAGTTGGTCCTGGAATCCAGAAGAGTGACACCAACGTCAGGAAAGCACTTGAACCAGGCCTGAAGTTGAAAAAATATCTCGGCGCTTTTGTGAGGATGCGCTGCGCTTCCGCTACGTTACTCGCGCTGCGGCTACCATACTCCTCCGTTCATGAATTTCGTGCAACGTTTTAACTATGCTTTTGTGGCGCTTCGAGTCCACCACGGCGATTCCGCCACGTAGCAAGGTCAAAACAATCACCGTGAAGTGGCGATCATGAAGCTTTCGATACGCTTCTACTAAGCTCAAGGCATTTCTACTGCGCTGTTGCCGTTTCTGCTATGGTTCACGGCGTTTTGACCAAAATTTCGAAGCGTGGCGGAATCGCCGCTCATTGGAATACGGGTTTTAAATTGAACTGCCTAAAATGCGGGCAAGTTTGTCGATTGTCCGATATATTCCTTTACAAGCATTGTCTCGTAAATTAAATCAGTGCGGTAAGTTTCGTTTATTTACTCATGTGATCGGCTTTATCTCCACGGCGATGGCTTGAGCTTTTTTGGCCATTTTTCTTTTTTATGCACATGTTCAGAGAGACAAACAGTATTCTATACAAAACGACATAAATTTTGGACTTGTCCAAATTTGAAGCATTTGCAGACGACAATTTAAATGTGGCTCAGATGATGGGAATTATCTTAGGGTAGAAAACATTGTTGAAAGTGGAGAAAATGCAAATTACAAGCATTTTCCCCTCTTTCCACGATGTATCAAAAAGCTTCCTTCCTCAAAGTCGTTACAAGTTGGGATTGTTGTAATGGGATTAACAACGGGACAAAATGAGGAATAGCTCTAATTAAGACGTAATTTCTACTTTTTTCGGCACTGTTCACATATTTTAATCATACTGTGAGAAACCACCCAGTGGGGACTTTGCTTGGCATTTTTCGGGAATAATCATCGAGAGTTAAATGTTAACCGTTCATTTGAACAAGTGAAATATTATCACAGCACTCATTATGTATTAACCCTTAAACTGCTTTGCGCGACTCAAGGACCCTTTGCGGACAATGTGGATCAAGATCAGACTGCACAGAACGTACAATCTGACCTTGGATTCACACTGTCTGATATGGAGACATCTTTCCCAAACCAATACCTTTGAAAAAGCAAAGTTTGGGATTTTACTATTGGCTTGAAAGTTTCATTTGACTTATTTAGCAGGATAAGGGTGAGCTTATTTTTGAGAATATTGTGGAATAGAGACCGTATATTGCAATTCTATCTCTCTTTAGCGCATTGTTTTGAGCGTTTAACGCTATATGGCTTGCACCACGCGAAAAGGGGCATTCGGACAATTGCGTAAAGTGTCGTCTCGGATCAGCCTGCGCAGTCAGCGCTGGCTAATCCGAGACGGCACTTTACGACTACACTAGATTTTGTGATACAGTAGACTTGCGCAAAACAGAAAATTACATAAAAACGGAAAGTGCCGTCTCGGATTAGCCTGCGCGGACTGCGCAGGCTGATCCGAGACGACACTTTACGCAAATGTCCGAATGCCCCTTTTTGCGTGTTACAGGCCATATAGGCCTACCAAACATCGACCTTTAGACTTAATAATAGATGGGAATTGTGTTTGAACAGGCAGAAAAAATCGTGGGGAGAAAAATGCTAACATTCATTTTTCCATAATGTTTTTAAAACCTTAACTTCAGAGTCGTTGAAAACTTGGGATTGTTAGGGATAAAATGCTTCATTTAAAATTTGAAACATTCTGTTAACAACATATCATACATCGGGAGCACCAATTTCTAAGCACCAAACACAATGTTTCATTTCTCGACACAACACATCGAGAACTGTACTTTTCCCAGGTATAACTTCTTTACAAAGCAGGTTACATAGGAGATGTCGATCATTTCTCGAAAGTTTGCGATTATAAGCGTATAGTATATCGTCGGGTAGCCTAAAATGTGTCTAGAAGTCTGCAGGCTGAGTCTGACCTTCATCTGCATTTAAAGCTGTAATACTCAAAATTAACTTTGAAAAAAACATTTGCATATTTGCTGGAACATTAATTTTCATTTAACCTACATGTATTTAGCAGATTAAGGGTAGAACTCTGACTAGATCTAGATCAAAATTATCCGCGTTTATGTTTGAAGAAAGACAACCTCGGGTTATGTTCAACTATTGATTATTAGTTACCCCTTTACACAATCCCGAGTTTAAACGAGCCTGAGAAAGAGGGCTTTTCAAAACGTTGTGGGAATGGAGAAAATGCTAGTATCGGCAACGTTTTCTCCTTTTCCCACAATGTTTTCTACCAGGCAAATCACGTCATTTAGAAAAATCTATTTTGTCGTCTGCAAAATTAATGCTTGTAATTAGGACGAACCTTGAACTTTGTCATCTGGTAAAGAGTTAATCAAAAGGAAATACCAACCGGTTTTTTTTTCAAATGGTAATTTGATCTTAAAAAAGAAAATAAAATGTAAACCTTCAGGGCTAACGTTATGTTAGGAAATACCTGTCAGGTAGAGACAGCAATACATTGTATATGGACCTATATTCTCTAAAAATGTGATTTGAGGGCAAAAAGAGGTAAATAATATTTTTGTTTATATGTTACAAGTTAGTCGGCTAAATCACCTCTTTGACAACATAATTACATGTTAATCACACGACATTATACATTATAACATCCTCGTTCAACATGGAGAGTCAACATCAATTAAGGTAAAATACATTTGAAAGCATTTGTGGCCAAAGATTGAGCAGTAGGCCCATCGGCGGATCCAGCCAGGGGGTCAGAGGGGTTCGACCCCCCCCCCCCCCAGGAATTTTCAAAGTAACCACTGTCTACCTGATATTTTACATTATAACATCCTCTTAAACATGGAGAGTCAAGATGAGTTAAGGTGAAATACATCTGAAAATATGTGAGGCCAAAGATGGAGCAATAGGCCCATCGGCAGATCCAGCATGGGGGTCAGGGGGTCCGAACCGCTTCCCCACTCCCTAGAATTTCTATAGTAACCGCTGTCTGGCTGAAATTTTGACCAAGTGGATCATTTCTTCGCATAGGTTCTCTGGTAATATTGTTCGCAGGTATACTATTATACCCGTATACACACTGAAAGGACATACAAACATTTTATTCAGTAGCAAATTTGCATATGTAATGATCTATTCGATTTTCCGGTACCCCCTAAAAAAAATCCTGGATCTGCACCTGAGGCCTAATTGTTTTTAAAATTGGTCTGGACATGACATGACTTCAAAAGTCGTCCGTGGGAAGTTATAATACGCGTAAATTCGTTATTAGACTTGTTGCAAATTATTTAAACTCTTTACCAAACGACATAATTTTAGACTTGTCAAAACTGAAAGTGTCTGCAGACGACAAATTCAGTGTGACTCAAACGAGAGGGAATTGTCTTTGAAAGAGTAAAAAACAATGTGAGAAGAGGAGAAAATACTGGTTACAAACATATTCTCCTTTTCCCACAATGTTTTCAAATACTTTCTTTTTTAGAGTCGTTCGAACTTGGGATTGTGTGGTAATGGGTTACTTAAGAATAAAATTTGAATGCCGTGCGTTCAATAAGGCGAACACTTGCAAGCAGTTTCTATTGAAAGCGTTGTTTGCCGCTAGCGCCTGCTTCTTTTACCAGTGTGCAAACTTTAAAGAAATTCATTGAGATCGACTTGTCATTTACGAAAACTCATTTTTTACGAAGGCTTACCAGTTTTGCCAAGTCTTGAAATAGCACGTATGGTGAGGCCTAAACCAGAAAGTCATACTTTGAAAATTTACTCATCCACATTGACAGAGCTGTACTTAAGAGGAAAAACTAAACATGGGTGGAGAGAGGGGGGGGGGGTTCTAAATTTCCCGCCCAAAGTTTACAGAGGACTTCTGAATTTATGTGCCCGTTTTTTTTCCTGAAGTAAGTGAAGATAATATATCTACATACATGTAATATACATGTAGATCTGTATTAAACCAGGGGTCGTACATACAATCCGTGAGTAAACGCGCCATTTTGACGAAAAAAAAAAAAACCATTGTTCAAGGTTCATTAACTTTTTACCAGACCACAAAATGTAGACTTGTCCAATCTTAAAGCATTTGCAGACGCCACTTCAAATGTGGCTTAGGCCTAAATTATCGAATTATTCTTTGACCCAATCGAAAACATTACGGGAAGATGAAAAATGCTGGTTACTAGCATTTTCTTCTTTGGCCCATAGTGTTTTCAAAATGCTTCTTATTTGGTGGCATCAAAACTCAGGATCGTCTGGTAAGGGCTTAACTTTATTGGTATGTTGTAGACAACCCACCAAAAACAACTACAAATGGCAAAGTCTGGCGATCCATTCCTGGAGGCACCCCAGCCCTTTACGGCATCAGATGCTGCTTTCTTACTTCCGCCCCCAAGTTTTGAAGAGGTAAGTGATACACATATGAAATATCCGAACTGGTAACTTTACCAGGCAACAACTTTCAGACTTGCCTAAATTGAAAACAGTAACGTTAGTATACGACAAATAAAGCTGTGACCTAAATGTATGAATCTGTCGTGGGAAGGGTAGACAGCTTTTCTCCTTTTTCCACATGTTTTCAAAAGCTTTCTTGGCCAGGGTCGTTGAAACTAGAACTAGGGACTGTGTGGTAAAGGGTTAGATGGTTAATATTGGTTCAAGAGTGACCTGTTCATTTCGATCATTTCTGAGTACTGGTGAAAATTTACGGGAGGGAATGAAAAACATTTGCCTTCAATACCTGCAAAACAAGCGAGCACGTTTCGTATAAATATTAAGTGCTCAGTTCAATACAGGTAACTCTAGTATATTATTGCATGAATTATTTCATCCGAATCATAAGCAAAATCTCGAACTTCACAAATCCGTAAATTTGTTTAACCAGTAGTTTCTAGTCATTTGTATTCGTGTGGCCAATATAGTTTAGAAATAATTTTGCTGATATGACTGGCAATTAATTAGCAGACGAAAATGTTCGAGGAGGTTAAACTTGATTTTATATTAGGCTTTACTTCGATAGTCAAGAATCGAACAACAATAACGTTCGAAGAGGTATAAATTGAAATGTCCATTCCTATATAATCATTACATGTACACTTTTTATTTTTCAAATTTTTGACCAATGATCTACCTGTAAATATCAATCCAATGTTGACACTATAGGTGCACGGTCAGAAGAGAAAATTTTTTGGTAGCCTATGCACTTCTAGCAGGAAATCAGAAACGATAAATTTTCCTGACAAGAAAATTATAGACTTGTCTATATTGATTGCATTTGCAGACAGCAAACTGAATTTAACTCAAAGGATTACATTGCCCCAAATACTCATAGACTTATAACTTTTTTTTTTGCAAAAACTAGAAAATGGTGCTTACCAGATTTGAACAAGTGTGAATAGCCTTATACTCTTTAATCGTTTACCAAACTACAAAATTTTACACTTGTCCAAATTGAAAGCATTGGCAGATGACAAATTATATGTAGCCCATATGACTATTTCTCATTTTGAAAGAGTAGAACACATTGTGGGAAAAGAAGAAAATGCTGGTTACCAGTATTTTCACCTTTTTTAACAACATTTTTAGAGGGCCATTTTTAGGGTCATTAAAAAAAGAATTGCTTGGTAAAGAGTTGAAAATGGAAACTGTTATAAAGGGTAAACAAGTTTTAACACAATTGCAACTTTTCAAGTCCCTGCAGTATTGTTAGGCAGCTTTTGAGTATGTTAGCATTATGTGGAAGGAAGCAAATTGTTTGTAGGTCTATTTTCTTTACCCTTTAGAAAACAATCCCATGTTATGACAAGTCTGAGGAAAAAAACTCTGCAAAACATTGAGGGAAAATGGAGAAAATGCTTATAACCATCATTTTCTCCTTTTCTGCAACATTTTCTTCTCTTGTTACAGAAAAATTCTATCATTTGAGCCACATGTAATTTCTCGTCTCCATATTCTTTCACTTTGGACAAGTCTCAATTTTTTTTGATTGATGGATTAATTTCCATCATGCAGATTGGGTAGCAACATACTTTTCCATCCAATCCCTCTCCTTTTTTTTCACCTGCACTATTTTTTATTGATCTAAAATTATTCTTGTCATTTATTGATTGACTGGTACCTATCTTATTTTATACAGGTTATGGGAGTATACCAGACATCTGTCAAACCAGTTCAGGATATCCCTCCTTTGTCTTACATTGATATCATGCCAAGATGTCTGAAAATAGGAAATATCAAAGGAAAAGTGAAACCAACATTTGATAACTTTAGGTTGTACTTGTCTTGTACTTCCATTTATTAATCAAATACCTACAAATTTTCCATTTGATATATAAATGCATCACGTGTGGTTTAGATCAGACATGACAGACAAAAATCCCTATCTGAAGGTTGGCTTGTTTTATGAACGCAGAATGTTTCAGTTGACTGCATGTGCTGGCCTTTAACTGAAATTTATTTGAAGATATAATTTTTTCAGAATAGACCTGTTTGGAAGGTACATATAATAATTAACATCAGAATAACAAACCATCACTGTTATTTGAAACATTGAGACTTGCAGTCTCAGTTAGTGGAAACCAATTCTGTCGAAGAAAATAAAAGGCTGGCTTTGGAATTCAAAATTAGAACATGTGTGTTACTACAACTAACTGATCCAGTGTAGCAATCAATTACTATAAACTCTGTCATTTAAACATCTATTAGATTGCAAGTCAATGGCCATGGAGGATGATCCTGATGCAAATGTAAACAAAAACCCTACAGTCACCAAGTACTCCAATGAAAATAATACTACTGTTTGAAATTGTAATTCTGTTTCATATGACACTGTTGACATGAACTACAAAATATATATCACTCTAGTTTTAAAGATGTCACATATAAGATAGGAGATGTTTGGTTATATGTAAATTAAGTCAGAGACCTATCCAAATCAGGCTCATCTATTCTTATCCCAATGCAACCTTTTTCATGCTTGTGTTTTCAAGAAGGGTGTTGTAGGTCTTGTCTCGCTACAAGTTTGTCCAACCTATAAGAAAGTGAAAAAGCATGGAGAGCTCATGTAGAGTTGAACTCTAGAAAGTATTCAAATGCCTTATCATCAAATCTATATGTTGTTCATTTTCTTTTATCAGTTATAAATCAACAAACAAAAATTTTTCATTGTGATAATTTAATGCCTTTGAGCAGTGGGTAAAGTCACCAGGTAGAATGGGATCAGACTCCATAATAGAATAGGACCTGATCAGACACAGTTACTAGATTGGACCATTTTCTCCCAATCTTGTTTGGGCCAACCAAGTTTTATCTTTACCAAGGACACTTATTCCACATTTACTAGTCTGTCAGTACTTTCAGTACTTTGATTCTTTTTTTTTTTTGGTTAAATCATTCACTTCTCTCAGATATAGATATGTGATTGAGATATGTTGACTGATTTTAGTGGATGTAATGTAATTATCTCAGATATTGAATACAACTAATACTTATGTGTTTTTCCTGTTTTAGTGCAATCATGGAAGGTGCCAACCGCTGGTTGAGAGAACATCCAGGTCTGGTGGTGTGGAAATGTGAGACAGTTATCAGAAAACTGGGTACCAACCCAGATGGGAGTCTGACCTACGACCTCAATGATATGTTGAGAACAGATCCAACATTTGGCTATGTTGTATTCATAAGAGGGGTAAGGTATGAATGTACAATTGTAATAATGTATGACAATACATTTTACCATATGACAAAGTTTTAGACCTGCCCAAATTAAAAACATTTGAGCCGTGCTCTGTGAACAGGGGGCTTAATGCATCTGCGAAAAGTATCGACCCAGGTCAGCCTGCGCAGTCCACGCAGGCTGACCTGGGCGAAACTTTTCGCTATTGGTCAATTTTCAGTATGTCTAAGGACCAGTCTACATCATGATTTAGTCCATTATTAAAAAAAAAGTGGCTGTTATGGATCCATAAGTATGTAATGGTTTGCTCGGTGTGATGGATTACGGAGATGCATTAAGCGCCCTTTTGCTAGAGCATGGCTCATTTACAGATGACAATTTAACTCTTAACCACACCAAATAAATGTAGGCTGGTCCAAATTGCAAGCATTTGTAGACAACAATTTAAATGTGGCTCAAATGATTGAATTTGTCTTTTCTAGGGTCAAAAACATTTTGAAGAAAGAAGAAATGCTGGTTTACAGCATATTCTCCTTTTCCTACAATGTTTTCAAAAGCCTTCTTTTTTTAGGGTTGTTAAAACTTGGGATTGTGGGGTAAATGGTTTGACTTATTTATTACTAAAATGATGGGATTTGTTTTTTAATCTGCAGAAAATATTGTGGACAAAAGCAGAAAATGCTGGTAACCCTAAAAGTTTATGTAATTTGTTGGAGGATTAACTCCTTATTGCCTAGTTCATTTACCTGATCCTGACCTTTTTGCTGAATATGTAAGAAGGCATATAAATAGGACTCCGACTATCATTAGTTATAAATATACGGGAAAGGTACTCATATACACAGGGGCTCCGCACAAGATAATTTGCACTTAAAGACAACGTTTCAGTAAAAAATCCGAATGTCTGTATGTTGTAGATATTTATATACAGATGTTCAGATTTTTTATCGAAATGTTGTCTTTAAGCACAAATTATCATGTGCCGAGCCCCTGTGCTTATATACACAGGTAAGCAATTCAATTTGCACATACTGTACGAAATACTTCCGTGACTATTCAGGACATTTGCTATGCCGAGGGTAAAAATACACTGTAGAATTTTACACAATTTAAAATTATTAACTCTGTCTTCAATATTTCAGCTAATGCTTTTTTCAAGAAAGTTAAAATTTATAAATATGGTGGTGTGAAAATAGTCACAGATTGTAGTTTCTAAGGCATTCATTTCATGTTAAATTTTTTGAAAAAAGCATTAGCCGAAACATTGAAGACAGAGTTAATGATTTTAAATTGTGTATGATTCATTCCCTTAGGAATATTAAGTGGATTTAATATTAAATGTAGAATTTTAATTCATGTAAATGATGTTGACCTGGGTCAGGTTAAATGAAGTAGGTAATACCAGTACACAAAATTCTGAACTTGCTCACACTGAAGGCAAATTGCAGACAACTAATTAAATGCAGATCTAGAGATGGGATTTGTCTCTGTGAGACAACTAGTATTTTCTCCTTTTCCAACAATGTTTTCAGAAGCCTATTTCCTAAGGGTGATAAACCCTTTACCACACAACAACATTTTAGACTTGGCCTTTTTGAAAGCACTTGCAGACAACAAAATGATAATGGGTCAAATGATAAGAAATGTCCTTGAGAGGGTAGAAAACATTGTGGTAAAGGGAGAAAATGCTGGTTACCAGCATTTTCTTCTTTTTCTATAATGTTTTCAATTGCTTTTTTCCTCGGGTCATTAAAATAAGGGTGGTGTGGTAAAGGGTTAGAATATGGGATTGTTGGGTGAAGGGCTTCAAAGGCTTCAAAGTATTTTTTGTTTTTCATGTCTTCCAGATTATGGCTGACAAAAAACATGAACCCTGGTACCAGTCCTCAACAGCTTGGTCTCAGAAATGAGGTACCACCCAGGGAAGAGATACTAGTTCCTGCGCATCACTACGGGTAAACCTTTCAAAATTAGTGCTGATCACCTAACCCATAGGCTGCTTAGCACAACTCTAGGACCTTTTGCGGACAGTGTAGATCAAGATCAGACTGCACAGAATGTGCAGTCTGATCTTGAATGTACACTGTCTGATAAGGAGATATTTTTTCGAAAAAAATACCTTTGAAATAGCAAAAATTGTATTTTTACTACCAACTTGAAAGTTTCATTTCACTTATTTAGCAGGACAAGGGTTAAATTGGATTTAACTATTGGTCTTGGTCTATTTTATCTGGAATAATGCAAAGTGTGTTACTTTGATGTCAAAAAAAAAAAGTCTTTTAGATTTAACCATTCACCAGACGAAACTGTATTTCTGAATCTCTGGAAGAAAGCTACAAAATTGAGGGAAATTGCAAAAATGTTGGTTTATTTTCTCCTTTTTCTGCACTTCTTATACCCTTTTAGATACAAATCTCATCAGCTTAGCCACATTTTATTTATTATCTGCAAATTCATTTTATTTGGACAAGTCTAAAAGTTTGTCATCTAAAAAGAATCATTACTCCTTTACCCCACAGCAAGAAGAGAGCTTTTGACAACATTGCTGGAGAAGGAGAAACCAGTATTTTCTCCTTCTCCCACAATTCTTTCTCCTTTTCCAAAGAAAATCTCATTATTTTAGTCACATTTGATTTGTCTTTTGCAAAAGCTTTCAATTTGGAGAAATATAAAATTTTGTCATTTTGGTAAAGAGATTAGGCTGGGTTTTAATCCATTTGAAGAAAGGTATACATGTAGTTACAATTCAAAATTTTTCAACCATTTATTTGATAGCTTACCATGGTATGTAAAGAAGATCAACCAGTACAAAGTGTTAGAAGCAACTGAGGTTGACACAAATCTGTTTGAGCCTTTACTAAACAACCTTAAGTTATAGCAATCCTAAGGAGAATGTCTTTTGAAAACACTGTGGGAAAAGGAGAAAATGCTTGTAACCAACACTTACTTGTCCAACATTTATTTTTGTACCCTTCCTTACAAGTCTTATCATGACATGCTTAGTTTGTCGTCTGCAAATGCTTTCACTAAGGACCAGTCTAAAGTTCTGTTGTTTAATAAAGACCTAAATGTCAGATGCCTATGTCTGTTTTATAGTTTTCTGCATTCAGTGCTTCAGATAGGCGGTTTTGTTTCTGGGTGATGGGTTTCTTTTAAATTTTGCTGAGAGTTTAGATCAAACTGCATAATTTAAGGCTGCTTTGGATAAATATTCTAATAGACCATCAGAATCTGCAGACTGATCTAAATCTACACTGTCTGCAAAAGTATTTAACCCTTTACCACACAACTCCAACTTATAATGACCCTGAGATGAAGGCTTTTGAAAACATGGTGGAAAAAGAAGAAAATGCTGATTAACAGCATTTTCTTCTTTTCCTACAATGTTTTCTGTCCTTCAAACAACAAATTTCAATTTTTTAGTCATATTTATTTTGTCTTCTGCAAATGCTTTCAATTTAGACAAGTCTAAAAATTCATCTTTTAATAAGGGTTAAAGTTATCTTGACCTTGTCTAAAGGCCAAGGTCATGTATTACTTACTTCATTTAACCTGACCCAGGTCAACATCATTTACGTAAATTAAAATTGGCATCAGACGGGGCTGCCTTGGATTTTGTCCTGAATGGTCAGGGAAATATTCCCTATGGTATGCACAAATTGAATTGCTTACTAGTCTTGTACCTTCCTGAAGTGTGTATATATAACTTCCCTAATAATAGTCCGAGTTCTATTTATATACCTACTTTTATTATATACTTTGATATTGTCCCCATGTATTTGCACTGGATGAAAGTATGCAATATTTTTCCATATTGCATACTTTGATCATATTACATAGTTTAGAGCTTTTTTCACATGTGTTGCTAAGTACGGAAGTTTTTTAAAACCTGCCATTTCTCTAAAAATCAAAATGTGAACGGCCGCCATTATCAAAAATTTCAGCGTTAGACATCATGTTTAACGAACTTTTCAATGCATAATTCTTATTTAAAACATGAAAAATAAACAGAATATTTGTTTCCTGTATATCAATGACTACAAAGGTATGAAAAATTTGTCTATCGAACATGTTTATCGACGATGAAATTATTAAGTGATGAAAAAAGATCCTCGGTCGCCATCTTGTTTGTTTACATACCTTTAGCAACGGTGACGTCATCAAAAGCCAGTGTTGAAAAGTCCGCAAAACCACGATAGGTGGACAAAACAGATTTCTTATCGCTTTTGAAATTTTTAAGTAAACAAAATAAATTAAGGAATTCAATGAAAACACCGTTAAATCAGGTGAAATTATGTAAACAATATCAAAGTATATAATAAAAAGGTTATTGTACTTGTATGGGAATATATTGTGTCGAACTCGTTCTTTTGGCGTAGTTGCCCTCGCAAGCTCGGGCAACTTTGCCAAAAGAACTCGTTCAACACAATATATTCCCATACAAGTGCAATAACCTATAATATATTTAGCATAAAGGTCAAAATCACGTCAAATGGGGTAGGCAATATATTCATTCAGTATTTTTCAGGTATTTTTATAAAGGTGTATCCTTTACTGGAGATGTTACCATGCAGGGAGGTATTGGCTTTAGAAAGTTCATGACCTTCAAAAATCTGTATCGGTCAATAGAAAGCATCAACGAAAAATTGACCACCAACCCACTTCCAGGTTTAAGTTTTCACATGTTACCACTTTTATTGTCTTGGGGCAGACAAGGACCCATATTTACCATCCATTCTTACTTGTATTCATAGTCTAATTCTAGATGTAGAAAGTGACACAATTTCTGATTGGATAAACTGAATCAACTGAGTTACTTTCAATTTAGAAAATTCTGGAGAGTTAGACTGAGCATTTGAAGATGATTGAAAGCACTTTTCACAACTGTAGTTGCCATTGTGGTCATTGTAGATCTTTGATCTCTGCTGTCCTCTTTGCTAAACACTACAGACAACAAAAATCACCAACATCAAATTGTAATTATTTAGGTATTATTTCTAAACTGAATTTAGCAAACCTGAAAAAAAAGGCTATTGAAAACATTGTGGGAAAACGAGAAAATGCTGGTAACCAGCATTTTCTCCTTTTCCCACAATGTTTTCTACCTTATCAAAGATAAAAATCATCATTTGAATTACATTTAATTTGTCATCTCCAAATGCTTTCAACTTTGTCTTGTCAGAAATTTTGTTGCTTGGGAAAGGGTCAATCAGGGATCGTATATACAAGATCCCTGAGTGTATATAAGATCCCTGGGTCAGTTAACTCTCTATGTGTTAGGAATGGTTGGTGAATTCAGTCCCACATAATTTGCTATAATGTGTATCCAAGTTTTAATGAACTAGTTATGTAAAGCTGTTCATCCTGTGAAGCATAATGTATACCCCATGGACTATCTATTGTTGCCCAGTTATAGTTTTCAATTTTAGCTCAGTTTTTTCCACAGAAAACATCATGATATTGTGATAGCCTTGTCATCACCCTAGCCTTGTCAACGATTTCCTTTCGTCTCTTTCTTCCTTTTCTATCAATGCCCTTCTTCTTTAATTTCCTTCGGTATATTGCCATTTTTGTAAAAAAGAATTAATGAAATTGTCTTGTAGGGGAAGGACCGATTCTAAGTAGGTAGAACTTGTGGTCCAACCCCATTTCAACTTTTATGAAATAAAAAATGTTTAAATTAAACTAAACTATCACCCTTGTCATTGTTGTTGTTGTTCAAAAACTTTGACATTTTCTCATTTCTCTGTTATTACTAAAGATGGTTACTTCAAACTTGGGCTATTTATTAGCAATGACAGGTGGAACCTATACCAGAAGGGCAGGTAACCCTCAAAATATTTTTGACACAGTTATGACCCTTTATTTACTTTTTCCTGAAAAAGCTACCACAGCTGAGTGTTGGCTTCTGCATGTGATACTCTTATGTATCTGTAACTATCAGTTATAAATGAGTTGCACTCTGAGAAAAGGAGGTTTAATGCATCTCTGTGATGCATTTTACCATGCAAATCATCATATACAAGGGTCATTTCAAAAAAAGTGAGAGTTGGCGATTACTGTGAAAACTGCAGTTATTACTTACAATTTCTAGTCACATTCCCTCAATGTAATTTCCCGCCAATCGTATGGTGGACTCCCTTCCTTTTGGTAACTCTCGAATACCCATTGCTAGGCAACGGACGTTGATGCCTCTTACCACCCCGTTCACAGCTTCATCCAAATCATCCTAACATATTCCACGTAACGGTTCTTTGATTTTCGGGAACAGATCGTAGTCACAGAGACTTAAGTCCGGCAAATAGGGAGGGTGCTGGAGGACTTCCCGGTTGTATTCCGTAAATACGGCCAGCACATTACCGGCTTTATGGCATGTTGCGTTGTCCTGCAGAATGAACAGCTTTGCTTCTAACAGTTCTGGTTGCTTGCAGCATATAGCTGGACGTAGAATGTGTTCTAAAAAAGTACTCATAGTATTCTTTATTAACCATCTGTCCTTGTGGAACCCTATGCGAGGTAAGAACTCCGCTGATATCACACGCAAATATCATCAACATTTTTGGGTTGTTCAGACTTCGGTGAAATTTCACAGGTCGCGGGGAGTTTGGAGTGTGCCATTCACTACTTTGACATTTTAATTCAGGTTCAAAAGACCTAATCCATGTTTCGTCGATCGACACAACACGTTTGAGCATGATTTCTCCTTCGTCTGTGTACCTGGCTAGTAATTCTTTGCTAATTATTACCCGCCGTTGTTTCTCAGATTCCGATAGAAAATGGGGTACCCATCGCGCGGCGATCTTTCTCATATTCAAACTCTCCGTCAAAATTCTAAAAACTGATGCACCACTAAGTCCAACTTCGTAAGCAATCTCATCACAAGTTAATCGTCGATCATTTTTCAAAATTCGTGCCACTTTCTCGGTGTTTATTCCATCAGTTGCTGATCTAGGCCTGCCAGAATTGTGCTTGAGCTAAAGTTCAGATCTTCCAGATTTGAATTTCTGCACCCACCTGCAAACTGTACTAAATCCAAAAGAACAATTTGGATCAACATCTTGCAAAGCAGTCAAAATTTCTGATGCGGTCTTTCCCTGCAAACTTTTAATCTTAATATACGCCAATATTTCTTCCCGTTGAAGCGTGAACGCAACGTCCGCCATGAGCGGGAAAGTTTGCAATATGCCCGTGCAAAGTTTTATACATGTACATTCACTAAGTCCGCAGATATTGACCAACTCTCACTTTTTTTGAAATGACCCTCGTAATTATGGAAAGAAAGCAATTTTGTTTAACAACCGACTAAATCATGAGGTAGACTGGTCCTTTGACATGCAGAAAGTTGACCAGTAACAAAAAGTTTTGACTCAGGTCAGCCTGCATGGACTTTGCAAGCTGATCTAGGTCAATACTTTTTGCAGATGCATCAAACCCCCTTTTCACAGAACTTGGCAGAAATATTTTCTAATTTGATTTTTAAAACCATGAGGATATATTTTGACCCATCTGCTGTTGATGGCCTTTGAGAACATTATGTTAGTGAAAAAAGAACTGCTAGCTTTTTTGGGAGGTTGTTTTCAATGGTGTTTCAGTAGAATAAAGACTGATCACAAAATATTCAAGAATATTTTCTACATTTATTGTTATTCAATGTATTTCAAAATACGGTTGACCACTGCAAAAATGTAATCCTGCATGTTTCATTGTTTAATTGTAGGGCCTGTAACCTAGCGGGCCCACATTCAAGCCTTGCTGGAAGAAACGAATTTTTCCTGAGAGTGCTCTTGGTTACAACACTTCAGAGCCCTAACCTAGCTCTGGTAAAAACCAGGAAATACATGAATAGTGAGCTGTTGCTGTGATAGGACTGAAATAATGTTAAAAGTGGTGTAAAAACACCATTCAATCAATCAATCAGAAATGTAAAGTGCATTTACATGAGCTAAGTGTGACTCAGTAACATTTATACTTTGATCTTGATTTAAACAGGAACCATTCTGACAGTAGAGACTGATTATATCAAGGCCTATGAATTATTTAAAGAAGAGTTGGACCCAGAAACAGCCTGTTGGGATGAGGACAAACTGAAATTCCGTCGGGAAACACAGATAATAAGGATATTCTACATTCTTGGATCTCCAGCAAGAGAACTGTTGGGTGAGAGCATGTTTTTAGAGGGGTGGCAGTTGCTCTGTAAACTTGTAGGAATGAAGAGTATCTTCAATTTAACCCTTTACCAAATAATCCCTTGTGAAAACAACCATGAGGAAGATGGTTTTTGAAAATATTGTGAGCATAAGAGAAAATTGCTGGTAAACAGCATTTTCTCCTATTTCCACAATGTTTTCTATCCTTTCAAAGACAATTTCCACCATTTTAGCTACATTTAATTTGTCGTCTGTGAATGGTTGGATTGGGACAAGTTCAAAACTTTGTTGTTTGGTACAGAGTTATGAGAAACAGATGCACACAAGACTAATTCTCAAGTAAATTTTAAAGGGACAAAATCTTAAGGTATACACACATGTATCATGATGGGGCATTTTTTCAATTCTGTGGGACAATGTCTGAGATTTCTAACCTTTGCAAAACATTACATATCTGTGTTTAAATTTCTCTGAATTTTTTTTTTAATGACAGGAATTAAAGATTTTGTCCCAGAAATGACAAGTTCAGGGGATTTTCGTAGACAAGCAGGCTTTGAGAAGTTTGAATCACTTTTATGTGACATGTCCAACTGGATTTCTGCAGAGCAGGTATGTATTTTATGAGTTGTAAAGTAAAACATTTATACAGAATGAAAGCTGCATAAAGTTAGATTTTGAGCCAAAAGTTTCATTTAGAAAAAAGTTGTTATTTGGTGTTAATGAAAAGTTCTAAAACTGTAATTATATTTACTACAGGTACTCTTAATTGGAGAAGAAACACAAAATATAATCATCTCATCTCCACAACATGAATATCTCCCACCCATGAGTTTATTAACTCTTTCATTACTGAATAAATAAATTTCATTTTCTCAAAGGCTACAAATACAGTTTGGCTGCAAGATCAGATCAAGAGACATTTCGGTCATAGTTTATAATTAAGCAATAGACAGTGTAGATCAGAGATCAGACTGCACAATCTATGCAGTCTGATCTTGATCTACACTTCCTACAAAGCTTCTGGTGTTGTCAATGGTATGAAAAAGTTAAATTTCACTATGTGTCCCATTTTTATTTCAACTTTATCCATGAAGCTCCTTTCACAACTCTAGTTGTACACAAAACGTGTAGTCTGATCTTTGATCTAAACTGTTCACTTTGCTTAGATATTCTTAGAAAGAGCAACCTTGAAATTACTTTCATTAGGGTCTTATTTCTAGAATGAAAAAAAAAAAACTATAGGGCTTTCCTGCCCTCTAGGCATTAATTGTTTTATTGGAATGAATTTTTTTTCTCATCTAGTATTTCCCATCAAATTGCTTCGCTATTTTGGAAGCATGTAAACAACTTTTATCTATTACAGGGTATCCGAATTGTGAACATACAACAAAATGATGTCCTTGTGGATAAGTTTTTTGGTAAGTTAATTAACTGCTTTCAGAGTTAAAATGATTGTGTAGACAGACACATACCAACAAACCACCTATAGGCAGTGGGTTTGTTTAACCCTTTACCACACAATCATGACTTTTAACCACTCTGAGGTAGAAGGCTTTTGAAAACATTGTAGGAAAAGGAGAAAATGCTGGTGACCAGCATTTTCTCCTTTTCCTACAAGGTTTTCAACCTATTCAAGGACAATATTATCATTTAAGAAAAAATATATTCAAATTATCGTCTGCGAGTGCCTTCAATAAAATGGTCCAAAATTTTGCCATGTGGTAAAGGGTTAATGAATGTAATTTGAACGGTTTGTTAGTCCGCAGTATGACAGTAGTTTCTTACCTACATGTATATGATGGCATTTGTCTAACCATGTTCTTTAATCAACTTCAACAACATTCTTTCAGTGATCTTTGTAGGAGTTGATTCAGAGCCGCATACAAAAAGCACATGCAGCATTTGCTGATATTTCTCTATTGCATTTACTTTGAATCAGTCTTTACTGATACATCATGAACTGGTTTCTGTGTGTATTGGAGTTTGCAGTTTGTTCATGGCATGTTTCCTCAGTTGGTCATACTGTAAATGCCCATGAAATGACAATAGGGTCAAACTTTTCTCTATCAAATTTCAAAAACTATGGTTTTTGGACAAGAAATAAAAGAATGCAAATTGAAAAAAAAGTGGAAACTCTAAGATTTATTCTTACAGTTTTGTCTAAAAAGTTGTGGTGGATAGATATGATGATCATTTTCAGTGGCATGAAATTTGTTGTCTGTAAATGAATTCAAATAGAGACAAGTCTAAATTTCATATTTTGTAAAACATTTAAAAACACAAACAAGATCATTAGAAGGCCTGGTTGTAGCTGGTCAATGCATGTTTCTGCAAAGGAAACCTGTTATGATTTACCCTTTACCACACAATTCCAAGTTTTAATGACCTTAAAAAAGAAAGATTTTCAGAACAGTACCATCTTTACAGATAAAAAGTAATTTTTTTACTACAGGGATTTGCTCATTGTACAAGTTAATTTTGGATCAATAATGAAGATTGAAAGGAAAAGAATATATTTTTCACCAGTATGGAAAACATTGTAGGAAATGGAACAGTTGCAACAGATCTAAGACACACACATAGAAGATGGAAACTTCACATAAGCCTTTCTGGCTTTCAGCCAATAGAGCTGAAAACAAACACCGAAAGTCTTTTTGTTTTCATTAGGCAGAGATGTTGGAATATCACCTGAGGACACAGATCGAATTGTTTCAAAATTTTCTAAACGCCGTGCTGTACAAACCTGTAGATTATTTTATGTCATATCATCAGCTGGGGCCCCACCAGCACCTGCCTGTATTTCATCTCGACTGTTCACTCCGGAGAGAAAGGGGCCAGACACTTTTGAAACCATGACACAAACAATGGATAGAATCGATGCCTGGCTTAAAGTAACAGGTAACAAGACTTAGCTGTAGTGTAGTGATTCACCTCTTTACCAGGCAACACAAATTTTAGACATTCATATTGCATTTGCATCTTGCATCTAACTAGCGTTTTTTCCCTTTTCCACAATGCCCTTGAATGTCATTTTCTTTGAGATCGTTTAATCTAGGGATAGTGTGGTAAAAGTTTATCATGCTATGGAAAATATAACACTTTGTACCCTGTTTTTGTAGATATCTTTGAAAAAATTGTAAGAGAAGAAGTAATTACCAACGACAGCCAATTTCTCCTTTTCTCTTAGAGGTGTTTATATCATTCAAAAAACGGATTTTCCTTCCAATACCTCTCATAAAAACATTGTCTCGCTTTTACTGGTTAGTCTTAAGTCTCAAAATCTCATTTTTATTTCATTCTTACATTCCCTCCATGTCAAAAGATATTTTGGCACATCTTTAAGATTTTACATGTTGTTTTGTAAGTTTGACACAGCTTTTGGATCAGAATGCCCTCTGGAAAATTACACACCTGATAGACCAAAGTTAAATTCCTATGCCACATCATGATCAATCAAAACTGCATTTTTGTATTTTCAACTTCTTTTAACAAGGCTGAAGCAAGTGCTGCTCCTCCCACTATATTTTAACCTGACAATCTCT
The DNA here is from genome assembly GCA_946811185.2 of Hippopus hippopus. Classification (NCBI taxonomy): domain Eukaryota; kingdom Metazoa; phylum Mollusca; class Bivalvia; order Cardiida; family Cardiidae; genus Hippopus; species Hippopus hippopus. The sequence goes on along the minus strand of OX328098.1, from coordinate 40,378,146 downwards.
TTACCTTTATTTTTCAAATATTTGCCACTTGTTCCTGTGTGTACATTTACCGGTATATTCTGTTTACTATAGCCTTATGAGTTCAGAGATGATATTCTTTTTTTTTTCTTAAAGGAATGTCATTCCATCCACCTCTGCAATAAAATGGTGACAGCAACCTTTGTTAAACTTTTTCTATGGTTACTGTCCGTAGTTCTCAGTATTTTTCTATTCAAGGAATGCCATTATTTTCTTTGTATACACTGGAAAATATGTACAGTGCCCACAGACCAGCAGGAATGGACACTGAGATACTAACCATATCATTCCATATACGAGGGGTGATCAGAAAGAACGCGGACCAGTGCCTTTATCGGAATATTGTTATAAATATCAACTTGGAATGTTTACTGTTTTTCAAAGTAACCTCCTTTGTGTTCTATGCACTTATTCATTCTTGATTCCCATGCGTGAAACACATGCGCGAGCCCGTCACGTGACATCACTCTCAACGACCCGGTCATGGCATGGGTTAGCTCCTCTCTGCTCTCGTAGCGCGTGCCACGTAGAGAATCTTTCAAAACAGGAAATAGCCAAAAGTCACATGGGGCCAGGTCTGGACTATAGGCAGGATGGTCTAATGTTTCTATGTTTAGTTTTTTCAAAACTTCCTGTACAAGTTTGGCTTTGTGAGCGGGAGCATTATCTTGATGTAAAATGACGCCTCTCCATAGAAGTTCCGGCTGTTTTTTTCGGATGGCCTGTATTAAATTCATTCGAATAATGCTGGCATAATACTCAGCATTGACTGTAGTATGTATAGGTACAACATGATTTAGAAGAAAACGTTGAGAAGAGAAAAACATGATGCACATAACTTTACCAACAGACTTAGAAAGTTTAGCTTTAACAGGGGACCGCGATGTTGGATGTTTCCATACACTGCTTTGTTGTTTAGATTCGGGCTCGTAAAAGTGTACCCATGTTTCATCGCATGTCACAATACGATCAGTAAAGTTTGATCCTTCTTTCCTAATGCGTTCTAAAATTTCAGAACAAATTTCGACCCTAACCCCCATTTGCTCGGGCGTCAGTAGCCGAGGCACCCACCTTGCACAAACACGCGACATTCCAAGTTTGTCAGTTAAAATCTCCTGTGCACTTCCATAGGAAATGCTAAATGTGTCAGCTATTTCCCTGACAGTAACTCGACGATCTTGCTTTACATGCTGCTGCACATCCGCGATAGTTTTGTCCGTTACTGATGTTGATGGACGGCCAGATTTAGGGTCATTTTCAACGGTTTCGCGTCCTTCTTTAAATCGTCCAATCCATTTACAAATACTGGTTTTCTTAAGTGCTGAGTCCCCATAAACTTTATCTAAATCGGCCTTAATTTCCGATGAAGACTTTCCGAGTTTAACGTAAAACTTTATAATTACTCTCTGCTCAAATAAAACGTCATCCGACATTGTGAACCGCTAACGCAGTATGTGATGTCATTGAAATGACGTCACTCTTTTCTTATTTGCCTATGACGTCATTTAAACGCTTGAGTAAGTAACCAGGTAATTAATGTTCATCTGTGCAAATTTTTGTTATCTTAAGTAAAGTAGTTTTTGAAATAATCAGGTGGTCCGCGTTCTTTCTGATCACCCCACGTACATGTACCTCTGCTTCAAAATGGCTGACAGCAATCATGTACAACTTCTATTTCATTGTTACTGTCACCGATATTTATTTTTTCTTTGCAAGGAATACCACTGTTTTCTGTGCATGCCTGGACAATTTGTAGAATGCACACATTCTACAATTTGTAGAATGCCTGTATTCACCAACCATTCTTAGTTTCATTCTTAGTCTTATGCTGTATGTAGAAAGTAACACAACTTCTTATTGGCTAAACCAAATATTTTTACCAATTAGAAGTATTACTTTCAAATGCTGATAATTCATGAGAATAACATTAAGAATTTCCTTAATACAAATGGTTGAACATGGACTCATGAGCAATAAACTAATTCTATCATACCATGCACCTCTGCTAGGACTTTGCTGGTAGGAATCATATTAAACATTTATTGTATTATGTCCATAATTCTTAATAGTATTCTTTTCAAGGAATGCCAATATTTTCTGTGTATACACTGGAAAATATGTACAGTGCCCACAGACCAGCAGGAATGGACACAGAGAAAACTGATTATATCATTCCATCTACCTCAGCTTCAAAATGGCTGACAGCGATCAGGTAAAAATCTCCTTACATAATCATAATTTTTACCCATAATTCTTGATCACTGGCTATACACTGTATAGCATTCCTGTCTTACCTTATTCTTGAAGTTTGACAGACTAATTTAACTCCTTACCAAACGGCAAAATTGTACACTAGTCCAACTTGAAAGCATTTGCAGATGATAAATGAGACTCAAAAATTTAAAGTTAGTTTGGAAGGGGAGAAAACCTTGTGGGAATCCCAACATTGGAGGATATTTTAAGTGCAAAATTAAGAACTGTGCTGCACTCTTTAACCCTATACCAGCATTTTCTTCTTTTCCCTTAATGTTTTCCCAGGTCATTTTCCCCAGGGTCCTCAACACCAAATTATATGGTAAAGGGTTAAGTCATGTATATTATGTAGAAACAGTGGAATGCTCCACTCAAACAGTTAGCTACAAAATGTTTCTTTCCTTTTCAGGGTATTTTTCCCGATGGTGTATCAGGAGCCTGACCCTTTATTACTTCCAGCCAAACCAGCGTACAAGCAGGGCTCAGGATCATGCAATATTATTTAGATTCCAGGGTCCATATTCACCAACCATTCTTCAGAACATTCTTAGTTACAATCTCCAAGATATTCCAAATTGGAAAGAAACACAACTTCTGATTGGCTAAACCAAATGGTTTAGCCAATCAGAAGGTGTGTTACTTTCAAATTCAGGAAAATAAGACTAAGAACCTTCTTAAGAATGGTTGGTGAATTTGGGCCCAGAACATTCTTATAAACCAGGCTCAGGATCATGGAATATTTTGTAGACGACCAATCTGACTTACAAGGAGTACTCAGGGTCATCTAATATTTTCTAGACAAAATGTATGATCTTAGAAGCAGTGTTTAGGATCATGCAATATTTTAAAGACAACCAAACCATCTTACAAGCAGGGATCTGGATTATGCGACATTTGGTAGACATCAAAACCATCTTACAAGCAGGGTTACGGATCATAGAATATTTTTTAGACATCAAAATCCATCTTACAAGAGGGGATCAGGATCATGCAATATTTTGTCTAACATCCAAACCATCGTACAAGCTGGGTTATGGATCATGGAACGTTTTGTAGGCACAGAAACCATCTTACAAGAAGAGATCAGGATCATGCAATATTTTGTGGACATCAAATCGATCTTATACGCAGAGTGCAGGGTCATGTAACACTTTGAGAACATCCAAAATTATCTTACTAGAAATTAGGATCATGCGATATTTTGTGGAACATCAAAACCATCCTACAACTGGGGTTACAGATCAAGCAAAAGTTTGTGGACACTAAAACCATCTAACAAGCAGGGTAGCAGATCAAGTTCAATTTTGTGGACATGGAAACAGGCTTACAGTGTTATGAATTAAGCAATAGTCTGTTCACACCCAAGCTATCTTACAGGCAGGGTTTGGTATCATGCTATGTTTTCTAGACACCTTATTAATTTTACAAGCAGGGTTTAGGATTATGCAATATTTTGTAGACAACCATAAATTTTTACAGAAGTGGTCAGGATTGTTCGATATTTTGGGGACACCAAAATATTTTCACAAGAAGTGCACATGATTATACAATATTTTGAAGGCATTTTGTTCAAAGAATTGTTTTGTCTATAGATCTTCATGTAGTAGCATTTGTGATATTTACATTTTTTTTCATCCATAGACATATCACAATTACATGTATCATCTTTTATTTTAATGTATCAATAGCAATTCTGTGATATTTTATGTTTTATTAAATTTCTTTTTTGTTTGTCTTATCTTGCTTTTGAATCCTAGTTGAGATCAGCCAAGCCGGATGATTTTACCCAGTACTACACAAATATGAGATTTTACACAGACAAGGTTAGACCTGATACAACAATGAGGGAACTGGTACAAGCAATTGCCAATTTTCCTACGTGTTTTCAGACTTCTCAAAAGTGTTATTTTCATTCCTTTCAATATTTTTTGTTGTCGGTAAATGTACAAGTTTGAGTAAGTGTGAAATTGATTTGTTTCTCACATATACCGGTATCAATCAAACCAAACTGGCAAAGAATGATTTTGAAAACATGCCTCTTAAGTATGGATAATCAACATGAATGAATGCTTTATAAATATGGGCCATGCTCTGTGAAAAGGGGTTTAATGCTTTTGATAAATTTTAGGCATGTCCATGGACCATTTTACCACATGATTCAGCCTGTTGTTAGACAAAATGGATTTTATGGATCTATAATTATGTGATGACTTGCTTGGTATGATGCATAAGAGAGATACATTAACCCTTTACCAAACAACAAAATTTTAGACGTCTAAATTGAAAGCATGTGCATATGACAAATTAAATGTGTTCCAAGTGGTGATATTTTCCTTTGAAAGAATAAAAAATATTGTGGGAAAAGGAGAAAATGCTGGTTACCAGCATTTTCTTCTTTTCATACAATGTTTTCAAAAGCATGGTTAAAACTGGGGATTCTGTGATAAAGGGTGAAGCTCTCTTTTGCCAGCGCATGGCTTATGAAAACAAAGTACTATGGTCTTCTCTAGACAAGAATAATGTCTACTGGAAGTAACTCTACAGCGGCAATCCTATATTTTACATATTTCACTAACTTTGAGCATTGATTGATTGATAAAATGGTGCTTTATGCTGCTGTCAACATTAATTCAGTCATATCATAGCAACAGCTTCCTTATTCATATGTCCTGGGTTTCACCAGGACTACGCTAGGGCTCTAAAGTGTCTTGCCCATGGAAACTTCCATGAAAAAAACCCAGTGCATCCAGTCAGCTTCAAATCCAGGACCTCCAGGTTATGAGTCCTACACTTTACCACTGGGTCACGCAAGACCCCAACCTTGAGGAAAAAGGCTAATGTAAACACTGTGGGAAAAGAGAAAAAGCTGGTTACTACTATTTTCCCATCATGTTTTCTAACATATCGAAGACAAATTCCAATATCTAAGCCATATTTAGTTTGTCATCTGCGAATGATTTCACGGTGGATGAGTCTAAAACTTGTTGTCTGCTAAGTCAACTTACAAGTTAACTCTTTATGAAATGACTAATATCTGGAGTTGTCCAAATTCAAAGGATTTGCAGACAGTAATTTAAATGTGTTTCGGAATAATGAGATTTGGCTGTGAAAGAGTAGAAAACATTGTGGGAAAAAGAGAAAATGCTGATTACCAGCATTTTCTCCTTTTCCCACAATGTTTTCAAAAGCCTTCTCTGTTAGGGTTGTTAAACTTTGAATTGTTTGGTAAAGGGTTCAAACAAATAAATGATACTCTGGAGCTATCAGAATATCAGGAATGGATGGCAGCTTTAAAAACATGATAGGGTTACAATTGGGTATTAACTGTGATAGTCGTGGCATAAAATGATACAAACAACTCATTTCTTTTCATTATCTAATTTTTCAATTAAAAGCCTAGGAAAATATTAACACAAAAGTACAAAACAAACAACAAGAATAACAAACAGAAATGTTTTTAGGGGCATCAGCTTATGGCCTCTAGCTATACTTGAAATAAAAACATTTTCCCAAAAACTTAACAGTTTTTGAACATGACAAATGTTTTGTAATAATGAAAAATAAATGGTAATATCACCTTGCACTTTTAAGAAAACATTACATGAAAAGGAGCAATTACCCATGCGGTACATTTCTGTTTTCACAAGCACAAAGCTGCGCCTACACACAAACCTTATCAACTCAAGATGCTATCTTGCTAATTAACTCAAACCACCTATATTTAATTATTTGAATTGAAAGCTTTTAACCCTAAAGTGCCTGTCACTGCTAAAGATGCCTTTGAAACCAGTGTAGATTTAGATAAGACTGAACAAAATATGTAGCGTGATCTCTGATCTATACTGTCCACTTTACTGACACAAACAGGACAATAGCTAATCTGATATTTCTTTTACAATAGTCTTATGCAAAGAACAGAAATGTCCATGGGTTCATGTGGCACTCTATAGGGTTGATCCTGATTGAAAAAATTTTAGACTTGTCCAACATGCATCGTAAATGTAGCTAACATAATGTGGTTTTTCTTTAAAGGCCCAGTAAAGACCAAAATATCAAAGCAGGTATCATAATACATTTAAATTTAAATGATACCATTTAAAAGTATGGAAAATATTGTGGAGATGTCAGTCTGTTATCGTATGGTCGGGCCATATGTTAGTCGCTGTCAGAGAAAAAGAATTTTAAAATCAGGCAAAAAGTAAACAAAAGACACAGCTACCTGGCAGGTTTTAACCTAGTTTTGAAATTAATTTCTCTGTCAGCGACTAAAACTTGGACCGACCGTACAATGACAGACTGTCATCTTCACAATAATTTCCATACTTTTAAATGGTATGATAAAAATTCAAATGCATTAAAACACCCGCCTTGTTTACATTTGGCCTTTATTGTTACTTTAAAAGGGTAAAAACAATGGAGAAAATTATGATTCCAGCTTTTTTGCCTTTTCCAACAATGTTTTCAAAATCCATGGATTGTTTGATGAAGGTTCACTCATTACCCCTGAAACAAATTTGCATAGAGAACTTTAAAAGCATCCTCCTAAAATGTCAATTATCAACATAAGGTTAAAAATATGAATGCATGTGAAAACATGGTGGCAAAACCATAACTTGATCATCACAATTATGTCTCCATTTCCAACAATTTTTGCACAAGTTTTATGCTAGAAGAAGTAAGTTTCCGTATGTATATTGACCCTTTACCAGATGACAAAATTTTAGCCTTGTCCAATTTGAAAGCATTTGCAGACGGCAATTTCAATGTGGTTAAAACGTTGGAATTTTTCTTTTATGGGGTAGAAAACATTGTGGGAAAAGGAGAAAATGCTGGTTACCAGCATTTTCTCCTTTTCCCACAATGTTTTCAAAAGGCTTATTTCCCAGGGTTGTTAAAAGTCGGCATTGTGCGGTAAAGGGTTAAGGTGATTTTAACCGACAGACATGCGTAATGACAAAACATAACGAAACACAATGTTTGAAAATGACAGTTCTAGCCTATATCTGTATAACTCGCACTAAATGCAAAAACTTTGATAATCTTTTTTTCTTTGTTTACAAAGTAACTGAAAAACATTTAATTTTTGATTTGTTCTGAAATGAAGGTGAAAGTACAGCATATATCTATTTTCACTAAACACATCTGGGATCCTGTGCATTGGCACATGAGTTAATCTTTTACCACGCAATCCTGACTTTAAATGACCTTAAAGAAGACTTTTGAAAACACTGTGGGAAAAGCAGAAAATGCTTGTAACCAGCATTTTCTCCTTTTCCCACAATGTTTTCTCTCCATTCAAAGACATAGCTACATTTTTTTTCTGTGGTCTGTAAATGCTTTCAATCTGTACAAGTCCATAATTTGTTGTGCCATTTATGATACAGCTTCAGCTGGAATGGTCACTACTCTTTGTGACTAGTTGCTTTCTTTTGATAATAAGTATTTTCTTTGATAATAAATACAACAATTAAAATCCTCTTCTGCTTCAAGTTTGATGAAAAAATAAATACAAGATTCTCAAGGAAAAATAGTAACAAAAAAAAAAAAATTAAGAGACATCAGCCTAAAGAGAAGGTATATTTAGTGATTAAAAAATTGTGGAAAAAAGGGAACATTGCTTGTAACAAGCAACTGTTCCTTTTTTCTCATATTGTTTTAATCAGCTTACAACATCGAGGTCATAAAATTTTATCAAACAACAAAATTTTAGAATGGTCCAAATTGAGAGCATTTGCAGATGACGGAATAAATGTAACTAAATAGTTGAAAAATTGTGGAAACAGTAGAAAATGGTGGTTACCAGCATTTTCTCCTTTTCCCACAATGTTTTCGAAAGCTGTCTTTCTCAGGGTTTTTAAAGTTGGAGTTTATGATAAAGGGTAACAGAAAAACATATATCTGAGCATTAATATATAAAGTCCCAAAGCTTCTAATCAATTTTCAAGATTGATAACTAACATATCGTCAAACACTTCTCCCTCTGTATCCATCCCACCATGCAAGAGACATAGAGTGAACAGTTTATTATCTTGAGACACAGTTTCACTGGCAGTGGCTCCATCTATATCATCTAGGTTGTCTGGCACTTCCTCTTCTGTTGCCCTTGGCAACTGAGGGGATCCATCTGTTCCAGTTGCTGAAGCACCAGTCTCTGTTTTGAAAGAAGTGAAGACAGAAGCTACAGATATGAGTGGCAAAGTGTCGGAAATTGTTGTAGTTGTCAAAACAGTAATTATTCAAGAGAATAATAAATTACCTTACAATTGGTATGACTTACCCTTTCACAAAATAATCCCATGTTTGCATGACCCTATGACTCTGAAGTTAAAAAATTTTGAAAGCATTGTAGAAAAAAAAGAAAAAATGCTGGTAGACAGCATTTGTCCTCCTCCCACACGGTCTTTTATTCTAAGGAAGACGAATAGCTGTCTTTTATTCACATTCAATTTCTCATCTGAAAAATTTAATGCTTTCAGTGTTGACATTTGGACTAGTCTAAAATTTTGTGGTTTGGTAAAGACTCAAGTCTTTACCAGTAGATGAAATTTGCTTGTTTGTATGGTGTTTGACGTCATTCTAAACTTTTTCTTAGTTTTATTGTGGCAGCCAGTGCACCTTTACATATTTTCCTGCCAATATTTTTTTTTACGAGTACTTCACACAATATTCTACCCAAGCCACTGGCTGTTTTCTCACTTAACCACCATCAAGACAAGAATCAGAAGCAAGAGAGGAATGAATCTTGTCCAAGTACCTATCCTCCTTTGAGAGTTAACAACTTCTGAAAGTTTGAGGTAATTATGGCCAGTAGTAACAGAGATATGAGAAAATGTCAATGTTTTTGCACAATGACAACAGGGCCAAAACAATAACTTGGAGTTTTCTTTAAAAACAGTCAAGTAGAAACGTTGTCTCCCAGGAAATGTGTTCTACAAACCTGTAATTCCAAATTCAGGACAACTACTTCTAGAACTGGCACTGCCAGGTTTTGACATTTCTCTCTCAAGAACATCTTTGGCTTGTTTGGTTGCTGTGACAACATCAACAGTGGAACCAGGAGACATCAGACTGCATCTAAGTTGTATTACACACATACCAAAGTCCAGTCTACAAGCTGGTGGGGGTCCCTGAGTTTCTATTTTGGTCCAAAGGGAAGTTACTGAAACAATAATTCAAATTCTATTTATAAATACGTACAAATTAATAAAGAGGGAATTTTCAAGTACAGGTAGCTAGTGCCATGCCCTGCCAACTCGGCTGCGCTAGTTGTCAAGGGTTACGAGTCAAATTCTTTCTCTCCCAAATAAATGAACAATTGATAATTCTATGTTTAAAAAATGGACTCCTCAGAACAGCAGGCAGTGAACATTCAAGATCAGGCTGCATGAAGTGCTGTCTAATTTTGATCTACACTGTCTGCAAAAGCTTCTTTGGCCATCTATTAAAGAATTCAGCCTAGGGTTAGCTTAATTCTTTAAAAGCTGGATTTTATTGCAACAGGATTTATTCCTCTTACAACAGTAAACATGGTCTTAACTTTGATATGTGGGAAAGCAGCAAGTGGCTTAGATAGAGTGTTGCATGTTGTATACGCATTTCAGGTGTACCAGGTTCACATCAATACGTGCTCTACCTGTTGTGGCTCTACTGAGACAGTTTTTACAGTAGCATAAAACACCACATAACACCAACAGCAATTTAGAGTGTGACATGTTAAAATTATGGCTCTGGGACAGCAGCCCTAGAACTGTCTAGCTCTTGATATATCAATTAGTACACTGGTTAACTCTGTAGCACACAATCCCGACTTTTAACGACCCTGAGAAAGAAGCCTTTTGAAAACATTGTGGGAAAAGGAGAAAATGCTGGTAACCAGCATTTTCTCCTTTTACCACAATGTTTTCTACCCTTCCCAAACCAAATTTCAATTTTTCAGTCACATTTATTTTGTCGTCTGCAAATGCTTTCAATTTGGACCAGTCTATAATTTTGTCTTTTGGTAAAGAGTTAATTCTCTACAGGAAGACAAAGTTCTAGACTTGTCCATGTTAAAAGCTTCTGCAGATGACACAATTATTGAGGCTCAAAAAATGGAGTTTGTCTTAAAATGGGTAAAAAAAATGGTGATTAATGGAGAAAGAGCTGGTTAGAAGCATTTTCCCCTCCCACAATTTTGTTCATTTTTCTTTTTTCCCCTAAAAGCAATAAAAGTATGTAATTGTTTTGTAAGTAATATATTACAAGTGCAATTTGGTCCTTTGATACCAAGTCTTCTGCACAAACCAAGTGCATATTTCAGGTCTGTAGAAAATGCCAGATTGCTAAAATTTCGAGGCTAGACAATTTTAACCCTTAGACTGCTAAGAGTGACTCAAGGACCTTTTGCAAACATAATGAGCAGTCTGATCTTGGATCTACATCGTTCAATAATATATATCTTTTCTCAAACAGTACCTCTGAAATAGCAAATTCTGGGTATTGGGTTGAATGTTTCATTTCTCTTTTTTAGCAGGATCAGGGTTAAAACAAACAAGAGGGCTAAGATGGCCCTGGATCGCTCACATGAATTTTTGAGAGGACCATAGCCAATTTTTTTTGAGGTATTGAAACTTTGGAAACAAAATCATTATTTTGCCAAGCAATTTTGAAAAGATCACCTGTAAAAGTCATTTCAAAATCTCTCACCACCCCTACAATCATCACAACAGCAATGATTTTGATGAATCAGAATTCTGCAAATAAATTTTTGGATAGATCACCCAAGGACAATTTCTTGAAGAAGAGCACATGCTCGATAGTGACTAAAAACATATGTCAAACAAGAGCACCACATGCAGGTGCCAACAATTGGCTGTTGTTTTTCGACGGATAAAAATTTCCCTAACAATTTTTGAAAAGGGTCACCCTAGGAACATTTCCGTGAAATTATTTCAAAATCTGACCAGTCATTCCAGAGAAGAAAAATTAAGAAATTCCTCTTTATGTCCCTATAGTGCAAATAGCCCCCACCACCAGAGCTATGTTTCTTGACAGATCACTATTTTGTGAACAATTTTTGAAAAGAGTCACCCAAGGAACATTGCTGTGAAATTATTTCAAAATCTGACCAGCCGTTTCAGCGAAGAAGAATTTTTAAGAATTTCTTCATGTCCGTATCGTGTAAATAGCCCACAGCCACCAGAGCCATGTTTCTTGATGGATCAAAATTTCGCAAACATTTTTTGATAAGGGTCACCCAAGGAACATCTCTGTGAAATTATTTCAAAATCTGACCAGCCGTTTCAGCGAAGAAGAATTTTTAATAATTTCTTCATGTCAGTATCGTGTAAATAGCCCACAGCCATCAGAGCCATGTTTTTTTATGGATCAAAATTTCTCAAACAATTTGCGAAAAGGGACACCCAAGGAACATTTCTGTGAAATTATTTTAAAATCTGACCAGAGATTTCAGAGGAGAAGAATTTTTAAGAATTTCTTCATGGCCGTATAGTGCAAGTAGCCCCAAGTCACCAGAGCCATATTTCTTTACGGATCAAAATTTTGCAAACGATTTTTGAAAAGGGTCACCCAAGGAACATCTCTGTGAAATTATTTCAAAATCTGACCAGCCGTTTCAGCGAAGAAGAATTTTTAAGAATTTCTTAATTTCCGTATAGCGCAAGTAGCTCCCATTCACCAGAGCCATGTTTCTTGAAGGATCAAAATTTCGCGAACAATTTTTTATAAGGGTCACTCAAGGAACATCTCTGTGAAATAATTTCAAAATCTGACAAGCGGTTTCAGAGAAGAAGAATTTTTAAGAATTTCTTCATTTCTGTAAAGTGCAAGTAGCCCCCATTCACCAGAGCCATGTTTCTTGAAGGATCAAAATTTCGCGAACAATTTTTGAAAGGGTCACCCAAGGAACATCTCTGTGAAATTATTTTAAAATCTGACCAGCGGTTTCAGAGAAGAAGAATTTTTAAGAAATTCTTCATTTCTGTATAGTGCAAGTAGCCCCCATTCACCAGAGCCATGTTTCTTGATGGATCAAAATTTCACGAACAGTTTTTGAAAAGGGTCACCAAAGGAACATTTCTGTGAAATTATTTTAAAATCTGACCAGAGATTTCAGAGGAGAAGAATTTTTAAGAATTTCTTCATGGCCGTATAGTGCAAGTAGCCCCAAGTCACCAGAGCCATATTTCTTTACGGATCAAAATTTTGCAAACGATTTTTGAAAAGGGTCACCCAAGGAACATCTCTGTGAAATTATTTTTAAAAATCTGACCAGCCGTTTCAGCGAAGAAGAATTTTTAAGAATTTCTTAATTTCCGTATAGCGCAAGTAGCTCCCATTCACCAGAGCCATGTTTCTTGAAGGATCAAAATTTCGCGAACAATTTTTTATAAGGGTCACTCAAGGAACATCTCTGTGAAATAATTTCAAAATCTGACAAGCGGTTTCAGAGAAGAAGAATTTTTAAGAATTTCTTCATTTCTGTAAAGTGCAAGTAGCCCCCATTCACCAGAGCCATGTTTCTTGAAGGATCAAAATTTCGCGAACAATTTTTGAAAGGGTCACCCAAGGAACATCTCTGTGAAATTATTTTAAAATCTGACCAGCGGTTTCAGAGAAGAAGAATTTTTAAGAAATTCTTCATTTCTGTATAGTGCAAGTAGCCCCCATTCACCAGAGCCATGTTTCTTGACGGATCAAAATTTCACGAACAATTTTTGAAAAGGGTCACCAAAGGAACATCTCTGTGAAATTATTTTAAAATCTGACCAGCGGTTACAGAGGAGAAGATTTTTAAAGAATTTCTTAGAAAATTCCATTTGGTTGCCATGGCAACCAGAGTTTTTGATGGAATCAAATTCTGTGAACAATTTTTTAAAGAGGACCTCCCAAGGAACATTCCAGCCAAGTTTGGTCCAAATTGGCCCAATGGTTTAGGAGGAGTTGATGTTTAAAGAACTGTTGACGACGCACGACGCACGGATGGATGACGGATGACGGACACCGGGTGATCCTAAAAGCTCCCCTTGAGCATGTTGTGCTCAGGTGAGCTAAAAAGCTGTGCATATATTTCCTATAGATCTAAAAGATATGTGATTTCCTTACAATATGTGCTTGTATGCCCTGTACATGCCATACATGGTCTGACATAAAGAATCAGCTTTTAAATATTCCATACAAATTATGAGAATTTCCCTAGAAGATGAAAAGATGTATGTGTACTCCCTAAAGATATGTGATCTGTAGACTTTGTTGTTATTTTGCCCTAGATTTCCATCAATATGCACTTGCATTCCCTACAAGTAAACTATAATCTGCAAAATGCATATATCCACAGATCATGTAAATTTCCTTTAACTCTTTACCAGATGACAAAATTCTAGTCCTATTCATATTGAAAGCATTTGCAGACGACTAATAAAGAGTGACTAAAATGATGGGATTTGTCTTTGAAGGGGTAAAAACAGGTGAAAAATCACAATTTGTACTTTGAAGGGCAGAAAACATTGTGAGACTAGAAATAGGTGTGTCAGAGACACGGATGCCCCCGCTAAATGGTATTGGTCACAGATATGTCATATGAGTGAATCAATAGGTATTATAGAAAATTGTTGTTTTGGATAACAGCTTAGACTGGGTTAAGAAGGTTTGTTATATATATAGCCAAGCAGATAAAAGATTATTTATACCTGATAACAAAATTGAGGACTGGTCCAAGTTGAAAGAAATATGCAGACAATAAATTATATGGTTTGTATTGCATATGGTTGAAAACTTTGTGAGAAAAAGAAGAAAATGCTGGTTTTGAGCATTAACTTCTTTTTTTTCAGCGTTTTCCTTAATCTTTCAACTGAGGGTTACTTATACTCAGGATTATGAAGATCTTAACTTGGGAATGAAAGTGAGAAATATAGCAATAATAATTGCTTTGTTGGACTTCCTCTATGAGACAGGAACAAATTGGATCGAATATTATCACACTGGACTATAGTTGAAGGGTAGGTTGCAGCCTAAATATTCTCTGGCATATTTCTTTGGATGAGTCTTTTTAAAAACCAAAACTGTATCTTCATATCACAATTCTGCTCAGCAGGCTGTAAAACTGGGTTGAACAGTCAATTTAGAAATTTGACCTTCAACTGTGACCTTGACCTTGGGCGTATTGAAACAAACTTTTTGCATGACACTAGTACTTGTCAAGGAGAACAAGTGTGCGAAGTTTTTTTGAAATCCATTGATAAATGTAGAAGTTATGCTCCGGACAAGGTCAATTTAAACATTTGGCCTTCAACTGTGACCTTGACATTGGGCGTATCGAAACAAACTTTTTGCATGACACTAGTACTTGTTAAGGAGAACAAGTGTGCGAAGTTTTTTTGAAATCCATTGATAAATGTAGAAGTTAAGCTCCAGACAAGGTCAAATTAAACATTTGACCTTCAACTGTGAACTTGACCTTGGGCGTATCGAAACAAACTTTTTGCATGACACTAGTACTTGTTAAGGAGAACAAGTGTGTGAAGTTTTTTTGAAATGCATTGATAAATGTAGAAGTTATGCTCCGGACAAGGTCAATTTAAACATTTGACCTTCAACTGTGACCTTGACCTTGGGCGTATCGAAACAAACTTTTCGCATGACACTAGTACTTGTTAAGGAGAACAATTATGCAAAATATTTTTGAAATCCATTGATAAATGTAGAAGTTATGCTCCTGACAAGGTCAATTTAAACATTTGACCTTCAACTGTGACCTTGACCTTGGGCATATCGAAACAAACTTTTTGCATGACACTAGTACTTGTTAAGGAGAACAATTGTGCAAAATATTTTTGAAATCCATTGATAATTGTAGAAGTTATGCTCCGGACAAGGTCAATTTAAACATTTGACCTTCAACTGTGACCTTGACCTTGGGCATATTGAAACAAACTTTTTGCATGACTCTAGTACTTATTAAGGAGAACAAGTGTGCAAAGTATTTTTGAAATCCATTGATAAATGTAGAAGTTATGCTCCGGACAAGAATGGGACACACACACTAACGCACACACACACACACTAACACACACACACACAGACGGACACAGGTAACTCTATATGCCCCCCCCCCATTTCATGGCGGGGGCATAAAAAGGAGAAAATGCTGGTTACCAGCATTTTCTCTTTTTCCCAGAATGTTTTAAAGAGCTGTCTTTCTCAGAATTAAAACTTTGGTTTGTGTGACAATGGATAAGTGAAATTAAAAAGAATTATAGGACGAGCTGAAAGGACAGAAGCTACAAGAGGCAAAATTAAATAAGATAATAACTCCTCCAAACTGAGCCAATCAAAAGAGCCAGAATATATACTCTACAGTGCTTGTTACTGATCATTCTGTGAAAGTTTGGTGAAAATCACCCAAGACTTGTAGTAGCAAGGACAGGACAAATGGGATAGACAGTGGGACTGCTACCGGGGTATTTGCCACCCTCCAGGGGGGGCATAAAAACTCCAGGCGCAAGATTTAAGGCAGTCTAACTTCAGGTGGCTCTGAGATCTTACTGTACATGTTGCTGTCACCTCTTAGACATGAATGGCAAGTTGTCAAGACATTTCCCAGAAAGGCACCATGCAGCTTACACGAGAGATCAACAGCAGCATGTTCAAAGACTCTGCAAGAACCCTATTACATGTAATAGCACATGTACAAGGGTTGTCCCAAAACTCTGTGACAAATTTTATAAACAAGCCAATTTTAGCGTCAGGACATTCATTTTGACACATTTCATCCATGAAGATGTTATTTCACTTTCTATTAATTCTCCAGTGAAATATTAGCTTTATTTTTACTTTAAATTCAAGAAACTGATAAAGAGGTGTCATTTCCCGGCGCACGTCAATTTCTCCATTTACGTTTTTGTATGAACTAAAATCATGCACGAATATTTTCAATATTTGATATTATTTCTGCTTCATATTACATGGATGTTTTCTTCTGAAACTTTGATGTCATCACAGAAAATTTGAGTATCATCGAGTTCACAACAGACCGTATACAAACAAACGAAAAAGATCAGTAGAAAATAGGAAATTTGAAATGACTACATCAGAAGATCGCACGGCGCAGTGAACAGTTATAAAATTTTGTGTCAATCTTGGAATGACACTTGACTAGACTATAGAACAAATTTGGCGAACTGAAAAGTTTAATAACATTTTTCAAGCGCTGGCCTACAAGCGACATGGCAGTAAAACAGACTTAAGTGAAGGTGAATGCTGGGAAGAGGAGAAAGCACGAAATAGTGGGCTGGTTTCTTTAGATGAAGAGTTGTGTGATTTGGTGAAGAGATGCATATTTGCAAATCGGAGACTAACAGTCAGAGAGACATCGTCGTCAATTGCCATTTCCAGGTCTTCTGTCTACAGAATACTTAAGGACAAACTGAACATGGCACAAGTCTGCACGAGATGGGTCTATGTCTGCTATCTGATGAAAACAAACAGAAGAAGGTTCACGCGTCCCTAGAGTTTCTTGCTCGAGTTTAAACAGACGGCGGTCTGTTGGATCCTCTTTTTATAGCAAATGAGAGGTGGTTAAACTACTTCATACCCAAAGGAAAGTGACAGTCCAGTATATGGAAGACACCTGGGAACCCTCCATCCAAGAAGGCAAAGATTTCTACTCAGATTTACAACTTTGCCTGCTTTCCACAGCTTAAGGAGGATTTACGAAGTCGCAAGTTCGATTCCAGCAATGAGCTGATGTCTGCTATATTTGCTTTTAACAAAGGTCTGACAGAAATTTGGTTTAAGACAGTTTTTGACCAGTTGTGGATAAAATGACATGGCAAATGCAACAACTTTCACGAAGAATACTTTGAAAAAGGCACTTAAACTTAACATTGACATCGTTACTAATGCTTGACACGCGCCGCAGTGTGGGTACTTATTGTGGTATTTATGATATAATTTTCTTATTTGCAAAGATTTTTGTGTGATTTTTATATACGTGTTTGGATCATATGTATTGAAAACATATCTGAAAATTGTATTTATAGCATTTCATTTTCTTTTGTTAATGAAATTGTCACGGAATTTTGGGACAACCCTCGTATATGCCATCCATCCTAATACCATGTACAATGTGTCATTCAGCAATATACTAGATTATTTTGAGAGATACATATTTTTTTATTTTCATTTTAATTCACAAAGTAGGAATAGTTGAAAAAAATTGGAAAAAAGTAGGAACAGGGCAAAAAAGTATGAAAAAGTAGGACTACTTGCAAGCCTGAATTTACTTACAAAATTTACTTGTATATCCTACAGATGAGTGAATTTCACTACAAGGGGGTGCTGTGAATTTTCAAAATAAGTGAATTTTCTTAGATGTGTTTTTGTATTTCCTATAGAAAGAGACGATTTTCCTAACCATATACTCCTATATCCTCCACAGATAGGAGAATTTCACAACCTAATACATGTATTCCTATATTTCCCCCACATATTTACGAATTTGCCCACTAGATTTCCTAAATTATGCAAATTTCCCAAATTTTTACATTTAGTTCTGTACGTGTCTACAGGTTGAAAAGATTATGCATTTTTTTTCAGTTACAGACATGTCAGTAACAAAGGTCAATACTGAATTAACCAATCTCTATTGCAAGTTGAGAAGATATGCTGACTCAAAATAAAATGTGTACATAGCGCGTTTTGCCATAACTCTGTAAAGGGTTAACGAATACATTTAATTTTTCATGACAATGTATATATATATGATTGTCCTTGAAGTTCACGCATTTCGGTTGAAATCGGCACTGTCCTTGTCCCATAAAATAGCCTTAGGTATTGTGCAATTTTTTGTACGTGGAGCTCGTGATACACCTTCTTTATCCCATATAACCGATAAATTGCAATCTCAGGCTTGTGTTGTAACTGTAAAACACAAAATCTTTCATCAGATTTTTCTGATAGCGATGCCACGGCTACGCAAAGACGAGCGACTTCAAGTGTTAGTTTTGCTGTTGTCTGGAACGAGCGTTGATGACGTTGCACGTCAGTTTAACTGTCATCGACGTACAATCTCACGTCTCCGAGATCGGTTTCTATAAACTGGAGACATTTCTGATAGGCCTCGGTCAGGAAGGCCAAAGGTTACAACGGCTAGACAAGACCGTCTAATTGTACGTGCCCATTTACGTCAACGCTTCAAAACGGCGTCAAGTACGGCTCTTGAGCAGGGTGTCAGTAATCAAACAGTATTGAATCATTTGAAGGCTGTGAGATTTCCCGTCAGGCCTAGCCGGCCATATGTTGGTCATATCGTTACAAGACACAATCGCAACTTACATTTGCGTTGGACACGACACCATTTACGCTGGACACATGCTCTATGGGCGAGAGTGCTCTTTAATGACGAATCTCAGTTCAGATTGAGCTTTGCTGATGGGCGAATTCGGGTATACCGCAGAAAAGGGGAAAGGTTTGAGGACCTTTGTGTTCTTGAACGTGACCGGTTTGGAGGAGGGAGTGTAATGGTTTGGGTTTGGCATTATGGGGGGGCAGGAAGACAAACCTTGTTGTTGTCAGAGGCAATCTGAACGCCCAGCGTTATGTAGACAACATATTGCGCCCCGTGGCTGTTCCATTCCTTCATCAACACTTTGGGATTTTGATGCATGACAATGCCAGACCTCATACTGCAGCACTTACAAGGCAATTTTTTGCAAATCAGAACGTCCACGTTCTTCCATGGCCCGCAAACTCCCCAGATATGAACCCCATTGAGCATATCTGGGATCTCTTGGAAAGGAATATACGGAAAAATCACGTTCTAAACAATCTGGATGACTTGGAAAACGCCCTTGTTTATGAGTGGAACAGGAACCCAAATGACATCATCAGACGTTACGTCAGATCAATTAGATCTTGAATACAGGCAGTTATTTGCCGAAGGGGTGGGCACAATAGATATTAAGCCCTCCATTGAAACCTTAGACCTCGTAGTGCCATTTGGAAGTTATCGAATGCTTTTTGCGAATTTTGAAAACGACCCCTACTCTCTTCAACGCCACAAATATACTAGTCATGCGGAAATTTCGAAGCTAATAACTTTATCACTAGATAGAATGAATGTTTGCCTTTCATTTGGTACCAAATATGTCAGGATTAAGATAAATGTTCTCACAAAAAACCCCCACTTTTCTCATGTACACTTTCTTTTTTGAGTCAGCATATTTTGGCCATTATTAAGAATACAGAGTAGACTTTGTACATCATAGATCAAACTGCTTGCTTTGTGTTTTCTGCTCTTGAAACTTCCTTTCCAGATAAGCTATACTTACACCTTCAGTAGTGGTAGGGCTCATCGCTAGAACACCAAAAGAACTTAACCATTTTCAGTCACAAAATAAGACCCGAATTTATAATTTAAATGTTGCTCTTGCTCAGAATGTCTGAGCAAAGCAGACAGTATAGCACAAAGATCAGACTGCATTTTTTTGCAGTCTGATTTTGATCTATACTGGCCACATTGGCAACTACAGTTGTGAAAAGCACTTTAACCCTTTACCAAACAATCCCTGGTTTTTATGACCCAGAGGAAGAAGCCTTCTGAAAACATTGTGGGGAAAGGAGAAAATGCTGGTGACCAGCATTATCTCCTTTTTTCCACAATGTTTTCTACTCTTCTAAAGTCAAGTTTTAATTTTTGAGTCACGTTCATTTTGTCGTCTGCAAATGCTTTCAATTTGGACATGTCTAAAATTTTGTCGTTTGGTAAAGAGTTCAGGGTTAACATCTGCAAATTTCTGATGGGTCTATACATATCTTTTAACTTAAGCATGCAACTGGCAATTGAAATTATTGTGGACAGAGCAAATTCTGATCTAGTGCTCAAACCCAAACAAAAAAGCATCTACACATAGGTGATACCTTCGCACAAACATTTAGCTATTGTACCTACAAACAGTGTGCTATACTCTATACTCACATGTATCAAATTTATACAACTCGTCTATAGCACCATCTCTGTTCATCCCACCAAAAATATAAATATTTGTTCCTATGGCAACACCTCCATGACCAGCTCTTGCAGAAGGAAAAACCTTCTTGCTGCGTTTTACATCTGACCAAGTCATTTTATCTATATTTAGTACATGCATATCATGATAAAAGTTCTGACCAGACATTCCACCATGCACATAAACTTTGTTACCAACTGCAACCACCACATGACCATGTCTAGGTTTAGGGGAATCACCCCTTACACTTAAAACTTCCCATGAAAGAGCTTTGGCATCAAATGCGTGAACTTGTCGGTCACCAACAGGGTCAGCCCCACAATGGCCACCACTGTAAACAATAAATTTGTCCCCAACAACGGCTGAGTTTGTATGATAAGTCCTCTCTGATGGTGGTTTTCCTTTGGCAGTGACAGAACTCCATGTGTGAGTTTCAGTGTCCAGAATTTGAACATCATTCATGTTGCCTGTTTGATCTGCTCCACCAAATATGTAGATTTTTGTTGGCTGTGACTCCAGTACAAAGGATGAATGTTCATATCTAGCACGAAATCCAGGACTATCTATAAAATCCCAATGTAGGGTATTCAAGTCTAGCACATAAGCATCACAAAATGGCCCGCTAGGATTGGCCCCACCAATAACATATAACTGTCCATTGTCTCCTTCATGTTTACCACGAATAAAACTACACGAGTGGCCCACACGTAAACTTGGACAGTCTCCGAGACCAGACATTACATACCACAACTCTGGGTTTGGTAACGTATCAGTTTCAAGGATTGGGTGTAGTTCCATAATTAGGGTTTAGAATTTACATACACACAAATATGAGCACACAATAACACAGATATGGCTCCTTTATGTCACATGCACATTAGAACCCTAATTGTTGTTGTATCATTTACAAGTCTGGTTAGTTTTATAACAGTTTCATGCAGACAAGTGAGCAAACACAGATATACAACATGTAACCCCAATTCTACAATGAAGTCTCTATGCTTACAACTTGCTGTTGTCGCCTTCGACGTTTGTAATGATCTGGCCTATCTCTCTGTTTTCAGAAATAAAAGTCTTGATTATTATAGTCTAATATTATTGGTACAATTGTCCTCCACCTGTGCAGATAGCAAATGCTCTGGCTATATGATAAAATGAAAGTGCAATTAATCCTCTAGCGAACAAATCCCATTCGCCTGTACCCTACACAATGATGAGAATTTAAGACATGGACTTGATGTACAAAACCTATATGACTCAACTGACAAATGACTTTGTATTGACTTTATCATAATTTCTACAGCTTTTAGAATAAAAAAATTCTTAGGTTAGTTTTTCAGTAGTGTTTGATTGGGTTGAAAAAGATAAATTATGGCACTGATCTACAGAAGTACACTTGATTTCTCGGTATGAAATTAGTTCTGTTAAGCAATATGAAGATGAAGTAACCTCTGTTTGATTTAAGTTTCTACCACTTCTAAATGTACAGAAGCAAATGAAAGCAATTCCAAGCTAGCAAAACTAAATCATGCAATTGTTGAGCACTTGTACTTACAAGAAATCTTTAGGGAAAAGAACTAAAAATACCATTAGTTTCAGTAATGGAAGCCAAACAAAAAGCCTAGCAAAATGCAGAAGCAACTATGGTAAAAAGACTCAAGCATTTATATCCCCAAGATTTTGAATATGATAAGATTTTGTTAGAACTATTCAACAATAACTCAAAAAAAAGCCAAGCAGTGGGATTATGTTCATAGATTACATTCAGTGCAAGATCAAGGCTAAACAATGTTACAAACACTAGATTTCACGGAAGGTTGACTTTCTGTGGATGAACTTGGTTTTGTCTGTGGCGCTTTCAGGGGACTAGTTTTGGAATCTGGCAGTTGGGTTTTGGCTTGAACAGGTTCTGGTTCCTTGGCAATGACACCACGGTTTCCGTAGCGATTCAACTCTGGCAGGTGATAATTAGCTGCTGCAGGATAAAATGGGCGATTGTGGGTGGCAGTTTGTTTTTGCTGTTCTCGTCTCCTCTCGTCTTGCCGTATTTTCTGTTGTTGTTGCTGAAAAATACATAGAAACATTATCAAATACTATTTTGAAATGCCTTGTATGGTTAACCTGGAATTTCTTTTTTTTTTCACAGTATAAAACAGTGACAAAATGACTGATTTTAATTTGATAGAGATATCCATACCTGTCAAGAAATTTGTAAACTTTCCAAACTTCTGACTGAATTTACACTGTATTTTTTACACACTTTATCACAGAATCCAGAGTTTCAACCATCCTGGGAGAGAAGGCTTTTGAAAACATTTTGGATTAAGGGGAAAAAGCTGGTGCCCACTGCCCGGCATTTTCTCCTTTTTTCACATTGTTTTCTGCCCTTTCATGGATAAATCTCATAATATGAACCGTGTTTAATTTGTCGTCCGCAATTTGCTTTCAATGCAGCCAAGTCTGAAGTTTTGTAATGTGGTAATGAGTTAAAAATGGGTTAAAATTTAAATACTGATAGCATTGCCATGACACCTTTGTCTTTCAGGAGTTTACTCTTATTCTACTGAACAATTCTGTGTTTTAACTCTTTACCAAGCAAATTTCTTTTACTTTTCCAAATTGAAAGCATTTGCAGACAACAAGCTAAATGTGACTCAAAAAGTGAATTTCGATTTGTGAAGGGTAGAAAACATTGTGGGAAAACGAGAAAATGCTGATCACCAGCATTTTCTCCTTTTCCCACAATGTTTTCAAAAGGCCTCTGCCTCAAGGTCGTTAAAACTTGTGTGGTAAAGGGTTTACTGCCCAGAAGAATGAAGCTTTTGAAAACATTATTCTAAAAGGAGAAAATTCTGGTTTTCTGTACACATTTTCTTTTCTTAACAATGTTTTCTACCCTATCAATGACAAAGTTCTTTAGTTAAGCACATTTAATTCTTTCACAATGTTTTCTACCCTATCTAAGACAAATTTTTTATCTAAAGTTACAATAAAGGCCAAAAGTAAAACAAGAGGGCCAAGATGGCCCTGGATTGCTCACCTGAATTTTTGAGAGGACCATAGCCAATTTTTTTTTTTGAAGTATTGAAACTTTGGAAACAAAATCATTATTTTGCCAAGCAATTTTGAAAAGGTCACCTGTAAAAGTCATTTCAAAATCTCTCACCACCCCTACAATCATCACCACAGCAATGATTTTGATGAATCAGAATTCTGCGAATAAATTTTTGGATAGATCACCCAAGGACAATTTCTTGAAGAAGAGCACATGCTCAACAGTGACTAAAAACATAAGTCGAACAAGAGCACCACATGCAGGTGCCAACAATTGGCTGTTGTTTTTCGATGAATAAAAATTTTCCTAACAGTTTTTGAAAAGGGTCACCCTAGGAACATTTCTGTGAAATTATTTCAAAATCTGACCAGCTGTTCCAGAGAAGAAGAATTAAGAAATTCATCTTCATGTCCCTGTAGTGCAAATAGCCCCCACCATCAGAGCCATGTTTCTTGACAGATCACAATTTTATGAACAATTTTTGAAAAGAGTCACCCAAGGAACATTGCTGTGAAATTATTTCAAAATCTGACCAGCGGTTTCAGAGAGGAATTTTTAAGAATTTCTTCATGTCCGTATAGTGTAAATAGCCCACAGCCATCAGAGCCATGTTTCTTAATGGATTAAAATTTCTCGAACAATTTGCAAAGAGGGTCATCCAAGAAACATTTCTGTGAAATTATTTCAAAATCTGACCAGCCGTTTCAGAGAAGAAGAATTTTTAACAAGAGGGCCAAGATGGCCCTGGATCGCTCACCTGAAGTTTTGAGAGGAACATAATCAATTTTTTGGGGGGTATTGAAGCTTTGGAAACAAAACCATTATTTTGCCAAGCAATTTTGAAAAGGTCACCTGTAAATGTCATTTCAAAATCTGTCACCACCCTTATAATCATCACCACAGCAATGAATTTGATGAATCAGAATTCTGCAAATAAATTTTTGGATAGATCACCCAAGGACAATTTCTTGACGAAGAGCACATGCTCAATAGTGACTAAAAACATGAGTTGAACAAGAGCACCACATGCAGGTGCCAATAATTGGCTGTTGTTTTTTGAACGATAAAATTTTTCTAACAAATTTTGAAAAGGGTCACCCTAGGCACATTTCTGTGAAATTATTTCAAAATCTGACCAGCCGTTCCAGAGAAGAAGAATTTTTAAGAAATTCCTCTTCATTTCTGTATAGTGCAAGTAGCCCCCATTTACCAGAGCCATGTTTCTTGATGGATCAAAATTTCGCGAACAATTTTTGGAAAGGGTTACCAAAGGAACATCTCTGAAATTACTTCAAAATCTGACCAGGGGTTTCAGAGAAGAAGATTTTTTAAGAATTTCTTCATTTTTGTATAGTGCAAGTAGCCCCCATTCACCAGAGCCATGTTTCTTGAAGGATCAAAATTTCGCGAACACCTTTTGAAAAGGGTCACCCAAGGAACATTGCTGTGAAATTATTTTAAAATCTGACCAGCGGTTTCAGAGAAGAAGAATTTTTAAGAAATTCCTCTTCATTTCTGTATAGTGCAAGTAGCCCCCATTTACCAGAGCCATGTTTCTTGACAGATCAAAATTTCGCGAACAATTTTTGAAAAGGGTCACCCAAGGAACATCTCTGTGAAATTATTTTAAAATCTGACCAGCGGTTTCTGAGGAGAAGATTTTTAAAGAATTTCTTAGAAAATTCCATTTGGTTGCCATGGCAACCAGAGTTTTTGATGGAATCAAATTCTGTGAACAAGTTTTAAAAAGGACCTCCCAAGGAACATTCCAGCCAAGTTTGGTCCAAATTAGCCCAACGGTTTAGGAGGAGTTGATGTTTAAAGAATTGTTGACAAGGCACGACGCACTGACGCACGACGGACACCAGGTGATCCTAAAAGCTCCCCTTGAGCACGTTGTGCTCAGGTGAGCTAAAAAGCTGGTGTTTAAATGCATTTAAATTTATATCATACCATATAAAAATATAGAAATTATTGTGAAGATGACAATCTGTCACTGTATGGTCGGTCCAAGTGTTAGTAGCTGACAGAGAAATTAATTTCAGAACTAGGATAAAACCTGCAAGGTAGATGTGTCTTTTGTTTAATTTTTGCCTCATTTTAAAATTCTTTTTTCTGCCAGCAACTAACACATGGCCCGACCACACAATAACAGACTGTCATCTTCACAATATTTCCCATACTTTTTTAATGGTGCGATTTAAATTCATATGTATTATGGCACCTGTTTTGATATTTTGGCCTCTACTAAGCCACATTATAAAGTATTGTATTCTGCAAATTCTAGCAATATGGACAAGTTATCTTTAACCCTTTACCACACAATCCTGAGTTTTAATAACCCTACAGAAGAAAATTTTTTAATCTATTGTGGGAAAAAGGAGAAAATGCTGGTAACCAGCATTTTCTCTTTTTCCACGATGTTTTCAATCCTTCCAAAAGCCAGTTTGTAATTCTGAATCAAAAATATCTTATCCTGTGTAAAATTTTCAATTTGAGAAAATCTACATTTTTGTCGCCAACATTTTACCATATAAACTTGTGTTTCAGTTGCCGTCAAAAGCTCTTGAAAAACATAGGCAAAGGAGAAAATGCAAATAACCGGAATATTCTCCTTTCACTACAATGTCTTTAACCCTACAAAGGACAAATTTCTTTGTTTGGGCCTTTAACCCATGTTTAAGCCATAATCAAAATCAGACTTGACAAAAAAACGTGTCTTATCATGGGTTTTTAGTCTTTCATTTTGTGAAATGTGTAGCAAAACTCCCTCAAAACTGCTGTGTGGTTCCCCTCCCTCAACTAAAACAAGAGGGCCAAGATGGCCCTGGATTGCTCACCTGAATTTTTGAGAGGACCATAACCAACTTTTTTTTTAAAGTATTGAAATTTTGGAAACAAAATCAGTATTTTGCCAAGCAATTATAAAAAGGTCACCTGTAAAAATCATTTCAAAATCTGTCACCACCCCTACGACCATCACCACAGCCATGTTTTTGACGAATCAGAATTCTGCAAATAAATTTTAGGATAGGTCACCCAAAGACCTTATCTTGAACAAGAGCACATGCCCGATAGTGGCTAAAAATATTAAGTTGAACAAGAGCACCTCATGAGAGTGCCAATGATTGGCTGTTGGAACCTTGCTGGATAGTAAAATAAAATTCCAAATCACAAAAGGGGCATAATTTGGACAAAACAATTTTGGAGTTAACTGCCCTTGTTGTATGGGTTGCTTTTTACTAGTGAACAATTATTCCGAGTTTTAAGTACATGTGTTGAGTGGAAGCCGAGATATAACAAAATGTCAAAGTTTTTGCACAACAACAACAACGCAGATGACGCCAACAGGGCTATGTCAATACCTCGATGTTTTCTTTGAAAACAGCTAAGCTAAATAAGGGGTATAATATAAGGATCATTTCTGTGAAATAACTTCAAATTCTGAATAGTGGTTTCAGAGAAGACAAAATTTTTAAGAATTTCTTCATGTCCTCAGAGAGCAAATAGCTTCCACCCACCACAGCCTTGTTTCTTGACAGATCAAAATTTCACGAATAAATTTTCAAAAGGGGCACCTATGGAACATTTCTGTGAAATTATTTCAAAATCTGACAAGTGGTTTAGGAAAAGAAGAATTTCAAAGAATTTCTTTAAGTCCATACAGTGCAAAGATGCCCATCCCCACCCAGGCCATGTTTTTCGACGAATCAAAATTACACAAACAAACTTTAAAAAGGGTTACCCAAGGAACATATCTGTGAAATTATTTCAAAATCTGACCAGTGGTTTCAGAGGAGAAGATTATGAAAGAATTTCTTGGAAAATTCCATTTGGTTTCCATGGCAACCAGAGTTTTTGATGAATCAAATTCTGTGAACAATTTTCAAAGGGGACGTCCCAAGGAACATTCCAGCCAAGTTTGGTCCAAATCGGCGAAGCGGTTAAGGAGGAGAAGATGTTTAAAGAATTGTTGACACTGCTGGACGCCAAGAGCCCCCTCCCTCCACAACGGCCATGTTTCTTGACGGATCAAAATTACGCGAACAATTTTTGTAAAGGGTCACCCAAGGAACATATCTGTGAAATTATTTCAAAATCTGACCAGCGGTTTCAGAGAAGAAGATTTTTAAAGAATTCCTTGGAAAATTCTATTTTGTTGCCATGACAACCACAGTTTTTGATGA
The DNA here is from genome assembly GCA_946811185.2 of Hippopus hippopus. NCBI lineage: Eukaryota > Metazoa > Mollusca > Bivalvia > Cardiida > Cardiidae > Hippopus > Hippopus hippopus. The sequence continues at coordinate 40,350,628 of OX328098.1, read as the reverse complement.
AATCAAATTCTGTGAATATTTTTAAAGAGGACCTCCCACTGAACATTCCAGCCAAGTTTGGTTCAAATCGGCCAAGCGGTGTAGGAGGAGAAGATGTTTAAAGAATTGTTGACACTGCTGGACGCCAAGAGCCCCCTCCTTCCACAACGGCCATGTTTCTTGACGGATCAAAATTTTGCGAACAGGTTTTGAAAAGGGTCACTCAAGGAAGATCTCTGTGAAATTATTTAAAAAACTGACCAGCGGTTTCAGAGGAGAAGATTTTTAAAGAATTCCTTGGAAAATTCCATTTGGTTGCCATGGCAACCAGAGTTTTTGATGAAATCAAATTCTGTGAACAAATTTTAAAGAGGACACCCCAAGGAACATTCCAGCCAAGTTTGGTCCAAATCGGCCAAGCGGTGTAGGAGGAGAAGATGTTTAAAGAATTGTTGACACCACTGGACGCCAAGAGCCCCCCCCCCACCTCCACCACCGCCATGTTTTTCGAAGGATCAAAATTTCGCGAACACTTTTTGAAAAGGGTCACCCAAGGTACATTTCTGTGAAATTATTTCAAAATCTGACCACCAGTTTCAGAGGAGAAGATTTTTATAGAATTGTTGACACCGCTGGACGCCAAGAGCCCCCCCCCCCCTACCACGGCCATGTTTTTCGACGAATCAAAATTTCGTGAATAATTTTTGAAAAGGGTCACCCAAGGAACATATCTGTGAAATTATTTCAAAATCTGACCACCAGTTTCAGAGGAGAAGATTTTTATAGAATTGTTGACACCGATGGATGCCAAGAAAACACCCCTTCCACCACTGCCATGTTTTTCGACGAATCAAAATTTCGCGAACAATTTTTGAAAAGGGTCACCCAAGGAACACATCTGTGAAATTATTTCAAAATCTGACCAGCGGTTTCAGAGGAGAAGATTTTTAAAGAATTTCTTGGAAAATTCCATTTGGTTGCCATGACAACCAGAGTTTTTGATGAAATCAAATTCTGTGAACAGTTTTTAAAGAGGACACCCCAAGGAACATTCCAGCCAAGTTTGGTTTAAATCGGCCAAGTGGTGTAGGAGAAGAAGATGTTTAAAGAATTGTTGACACCACTGGACGCCAAGAGCCCCCCCTCCCCCTCCACCATGGCCATGTTTTTCGACGGATCAAAATTTCGCGAACAATTTTTGAAAAGGGTCACCCAAGGAACATATCTGTGAAATTATTTCAAAATCTGACCACCAGTTTCAGAGGAGAAGATTTTTATAGAATTGTTGACACCGATGGACGCCAAGAGCACCCCCCTTCCACCATGGCCATGTTTTTCGACGGATCAAAATTTCGCGAACAATTTTTGAAAAGGGTCACCCAAGGAACATATCTGTGAAATTATTTCAAAATTTGACCAGCGGTTTCAGAGGAGAAGATTTTCAAAGAATTTCTTGAAAAATTCCATTTGGTTGCCATGGCAACCAGAGTTTTTGATGAAATCAAATTCTGTGAACACTTTTTAAAGAGGACCTCCCAAGGAACATTCCAGCCAAGTTTGGTCCAAATCAGCCAAGCGGTTTAGGAGGAGAAGATGTTTAAAGAATTATTGACGCCTCACGACAGACGACACACGACGGACACAGTGTGCCCCTAAAAGCTCCCCTTGAGCACGTTGTGCTCAGGTGAGCTAAAAATCCACATGATTTTATGTAGACCACTGAGGATAATCAAACTACTTGGGAGTAAAACCAGACCAACATACAAATATTACGAAGGCTGTATCCTCATATCTGTTATGTATAAACTGAGAAGTCTCCTGGTAGTTTGAGGCCGCTGTATTCATCTAGACTGACAGAATTACCTCCCTTGACTCTGAAAAGACAAGTAAATATTTAAAATCCAAGAGTTTAAACATACCCATTTACTCATTCGAAGCCAAATATAACTACTTTTGTCAATATTTTATCAAACTAGAATCATTATTGTGACTTCATGACAAATGTTACACCTGGTGGTTGTGAGATTGGATAGATTACGACGGATAGAAAATGTAATTTTGGACTTGGCTCCTATCCACTCGTTCGAACGAGGATACCGCATAATGCTTTTCATGTGACTGTGTTGGACCTTTGCCTTGCATATTCATGTAGCTAGCAAGAAAGTGGAGGTGGAGCCGAGATAGATTACACTACACAGGTTTACTGTCTCAACAATCTCTGTGACAAGAACCCAACAGCAATTTACTCGAAGATGTCGAAATATCGAGAGTGCGGTGGTATGATTTTAAAGACAGTAGAAATGTAAATTTAGAATGTGCATGGTAATATTAAGTCTTTTGGGATTGCTGAAAGAAGGGGAAAAAACATGATCCTACAGACGAGTTCGCCATTTCCCACATTCAAACATCAAGTAGTCTAGCTTTCTATTTTTAGATGTGGGGGGTATGTGAATGATTCTAGTAATACACTCCCATTGTTCATAATTTTGACCTGATGTAACTTTCTCCCAACCAAGATTAATTTCAACTAACAAATTTGGAACTTCTTTTCATTCTTTAGGGCCATAGATATCGCTAATTTATTGATTTAAACACATCTCTACATTCGGCTAAAATGACTAAATGGGTATCTTTAAAGTTTTTGATATACTGAACACCACATCAGCATATGACTTTATACTTTTTGCAACAAACCATGTAAGAAAACATTGTGACAATAAACCTACTAATGAATGATTTCTCCTTTTGTCACAATGCTTTTATATGTATTTATGCAAACAAAAATCTTCATTCATGTAGATCATATTTTACAATAATATTTTACTTTCTACCAGGCGACAAAACTTAGTGTCATCAACATTGAAAACACTTGCAGATGACAAACTAAATGTGGCTCAATGATATTAATCCCTGAAAGAGTAGAAAACATTATGGGAAAAGGTGAAAATGTTGGTTACCAGCATTTTCTCCTTTACCTACTCACAACTGTGGTTTACTTGAGAAATAATCTTCTTTCTATCCTGGTTTATCATTCAATATACCACAGTTTGAGTTATGAGGCACAATAAATAATCCACGAGGGCGATAGCCCAAGTGGGTTATTCATAGCGCCTCATAACTCATAACGTCGTTTATTGAACGATAAACCACGATAGAAAGAAGATTATTTCGATTCTAACATGACCAACTCTTAATCAAAGGAAAACAAGTTCATACTTAGAGTAAAAACGCGGATGCAGATTATATTCCATTGAATAACTTACTTTATACAGAATGACGTCACTCTACATAGAATAACGTAGATTTTACTACGCTTTCGTTGCACTGTGTTTACAGGGCCGAATTCACATGTCATGTTAGAATGAACGATAAACCACGATAGAAAGAAGATTATTTCTTAAATCAGAAAAAGGGTATTACTGTATTTTTTTTATTTGTATGATGTTTAATTGCCTTTTCAACATAGTTTTAGTGATATTGTGGTGGGTAGTGCACCTATCTCTGCTTTCCACTTTCCTGGAGTTTCTTTTACCAGTACTTTGCACAAAAACCTTTCCAAACAACTGGCTGCTTTCCCAAATAACCATAAAAGAAACAAAGATCAGCATCGAGTAAAGAATGAGTCCTGTAGCAATGACTGACATAAATCCTCAGAAAAAAAATTGGCTGAGCTGGGGAGTACAACTACACATCACCTGGTTTCAAGTCCTGTACTGTACCGACTGTGCTACCTTGCTCCGCAAAAAGGGAATACTATTTCAATTTTATCTGTCTCAAAAATCAAATTTGCTCTTAACCATGACATAATGTTTAATTCTTACCTACTATAGCATACATCTATGTTAAATAACACTTTACCCTTAGAGTATTAAAAAGTAAACAAAATGAAAATTAAAATCAAGTTGAAAACGACAGAAATGCAATTCTAAGGCAATTTTTCGGAAAAATATCTCAGCTTAGCTATAGAAGATGATGTGGATCAAGATCACACTGCATCTTTGAAATGTCTGATTTTGATAAACAAAATCAAAGAAAGTCTCTTCACATGTATCATTCTGTTACACACACAAGGATTATGCTATACAACTTGTATCCTTAACCCTTTAACTCTTTACAAAACAATCCCGGTTTTTCACAGGTCTGAGAAAGAAGCCTTTTGAAAACATTGTGGGAAAAGGAGAAAATGCTGGTAACCAGCATTTTCTTCTTTTCCCACCATGTTTTCCACCCTTCCCAGAACAAAATTGATCCCTGGCTCGGTCAATTTCTTTCTGAGGACTGATGATAGTCATTGCGACAGGATTCATTCCTCTCCCACCGCTGACCATCATTTCGACAATGCTTATGTTGGAAAGCAGCCAGTGGCTTGGAAAGAATATTGTGCAGAGTGCTGGTAAAAGAAACCCCAGGAAAGCATAGATAGGTGCACTGGCCACCGCGAAATAATTGAAATAATGCTGAAAACAGCGTTAAACACCATACAATCAATCAATCATGATTTGGACAATTCTAAAGTTTTGTCAGTTGGAAAAGAATGATCAAAAAATCATTCAAAACTTCAAAATGCGTCAACACCTTCCTTTCAAAAGTGGTACGCTGTGAGACAGATATAATTCACTGTGAGACAGATAAAAGTCGTCAATAGGAGGTAAAAAGTTAACCCTTTGCCACACAATCCAATGTTTAAACAATCCCAAGAGAGAAGCCTTTAGAAAACATTGTGGTAACCAGCATTTTCTCCTTTTATCACAATGTTTTCTACCCTTTCGAAGACCTATCACACAATTTGAGCCACATTTTACTTGCTTTCAGTTTGAATAAGTATAGAATTTTGTTGTCTGGTAACTCTTTATCAGATGACAATAGTTTAGCATTGTTTGAATATTGGAAACATTTGAAGACAATAAGTTCAGCTAAAGTAATTGTATTTGTCTTTGTCAGGGTTAAAAATATTGAGGGGAAAGGAGAAAATGCTGGTAACCACAATGTTTTCAAAAGCCTTCTTCCTGAAGCTGGTTAACCCTTTACCACACGGCAAAATTTAAGACCTATCCAAATTGAAAGCATTTGCAGACGACAATTTCATAGTGGCTCAAATGACGCAACTTTTCTTTGATAGGGTAGTAAACTTTGTGGGAAAAGGAGAAAATGCTGGTTACCAGCATTTTCTCCTTTTCCCACAATGTTTTCAAAAGGCCTCTCCTTCAGGGGCGTTAAAAGGCGTCATTGTGTGGTAAAGGGTTAAAACACATCATTGTGTGTACAGTTAACCCGTTACCAAATTACTAAATTTTGGACTAGCCCAAATTGAAAGCATTTGCAGACGACAAATTAAATGTAGCTTGTATGGGGATGTATGCTTTTGATAGAGCAGAAAACATTGTGGGGAAAGGAGAAAATGCTGGTTACCAGCATTTTCTCCTTTTCCCTAAATGTTTTCAAAATCCTCAAGCCTGTTAAAGCACAGGATCATATGGTATACAGTTAAACCTGTGCTTAACTGTGTCTGATATAAAACATGGTATGGTAATTGCACAACATAAACTGTTTCCATGCTGTTTGCTGTAAATGGATGAATACCAGCTGAGAAAAATTATGGCTGATTTTTTGTTGGTTGATGTTTGTGTATGAATTTCTGTAAAGTTGTTTGTATGCTAATATGCATCCTTTCATCCATCAAAAATTCCTGGTGGCTCGGTTAATGAAGGAAGGGACTTGAGAACAGAGGGTTGCTGGTTTGAATCCCTAGCTTGGCCAGTCTCTTTCTTTCTGAGGGTTGATGATAGTCAGTACATTAGGATACATTCCTTTCTCATTGCTGATCATTGCTTCAACAATGGTCATGTGGGAAAGCAGCCAATGGCATGAGGAAGATACTTGATCAAAAGCTGGTGAAAGAAACTCCAGGAAAGCATGTATAGGTGTAGCAGCCACCATGTCATAACTTAAATAATGTAGAAAATTGTATAAAGCTTCATACAAACAAGCAACCAATCGACAGTCACCCATTACTGTTAAGAATAGATTAACTCTTCTCCCGACACAAAATTTTTAGACTTGTCTAAACTGAAGGCATTTGCAGACAACAAATAAAAGGTGGCTAAGATGATGGAAGTTGTCTTTGAAAAATGTGGAAAAAAACCCAGAAAATGGTAGTCCCCAGCATTTTTTCCTTTTTCTACAAAGTTTTTCAAAAAAAAACTCTTGATAAGGTCATTTAAACTCTGTGTAACCCTTTACCAAGTAATCCCGATTTTTAATGACCCTGAGAAAGAAGGCTTTTGAAAACATTGTGGAAAAAGTGAGAAAATGCTGCTATCCAGCATTTTCTCCTTTTCCCACAATGTTTTCTACCCTTTTACAAACGAATTTCAATTCTGTGGCAAAATTAGCAAGTTGTCTACATATATTGGTACTTTCAATTTGGAAAAGTTTAGAATTTGTCCTTTGGTAGTGTAAAAAGAACTGTCAACAGCATAGATGTAGTAGGGTTACAAGCCATATTTATACAGTAATGAGTTAACACTTTTCCAGACAAAAAACTGTTAAGACTTATTCTGACTGGAGACACTTGCAGAGGATGAATCAAATGTGACTCAACTCCCTCATGTGATGGAACTTGTCTGTGACAGGGTACAAAACATTGTGGGAAAAGGAGAAAATATTGGTTACCAGCATTTTCTCCTTTTTCCACAATGTTTTCAAAGGCTTTCTTTGCCAAGGTCATTAGAAATCCAGATTGTGTGGTAGAGGGTTAATCTTTTCATCATAGAGGGTGTAATAAGTCTTATGGTTTAAATGATATTTTACTCTGCTTTCAACAGTGCTTGTACCCTCTTACGCCATTTTCAACATTATTTCAGTTATAGCTCAGGGCCAGTGCACCTATCCATGCTTTCTTGAAGTTTCTTTCACCAGTACTTCACACAATATTCTTCCAAAGCCACTGCTTACTTTTTCAAATAACCATCATCAAAACAATGATCAGCAGTGAGAGAGGAATGAATCCTGTTTGAGTATCCATCTTCAATCAATCCTATGAAAGAAATTGGCCAACATGCAGATTCAAACCAGCAATTTCCTAGTTTCAAGGCCTGTAACCTACTAAATGTCCCATTAAGCTTGGCCCTTTTCAAAGCGAGCAAAGACTATATGCAATACTCAACATTATGAATTACCTCTAACAAACAACAAAATTTTGGACTGCACAAGATTGAAAACGTTTGCAGATGACAAAATATTGTAGCTAACTGATGATTTATGTCTATGATATGGAAAAAAACATGGGAGAAGGAGAAAATGCTGGTTACCAGCATTTTTCTCCTTATGCCACAATGTTTTCAAAAGCCTTCTTCAAGGTCATAAAAACTCGGGGACTGTGTGGTAAAGAGTGACGGCTTATTGATTGATTGTACGAGGGGTGATCATAAAGATCGTGGACCACCTCGTTATTTTGAAAACTACTTCACGTAGGATTACGAAAAATTGCACAGATGAGCATTAACTATCTGGTAACCGACTTAAGGTTTCAAATGTCGTCTTATTCGATTACGTAAAGTGTGACGTCATTTTAATGACGTCATATACTGCATTAGTGGTCCAAAATATCGGACGACGTCTTATTTGAATCGAGAGTAATCATGAAGTTTTGCTTCAAACTCGGAAAGTATATATATCAGAAATCAAAACCGATTTAGAAAAAGATTAAGAGGAATCTGCACTCAAGAAATCTGATATGCGTAAATGAATCGGACCGGTTTAGACATGAGTGCGATTCTGTTAAGTTTGTCCCTAAATCTGGCCGTCCATCAACATCAGTCATTGACAAAATCATCACAGATGTAGAGCAGCATGTAAGACAAGATCGCCGAGATACTGTGAGGAAAATAGCTGACACACTTAGGATTTCATATAAAGGTGCAAAGGAGATTTTGACTGACAATCTTGGAATGTTGCGTGTTTGCACAAGGTGGGTACCTCGACTATTGACGCCCGAGCCAATGGGGATTAGGGTTGAAATCTGTTAAGAAATTTGAGAACGCATTAGGGTAGAGGGGTCAAACTTTACTGATCGTATTGTAACATGCTATGAAACATAGGTACACTTTAACGAGACTTAAACTAAACATTAAAGCAGTGAACAGAAACATTCAACATCGCCTTCCGCCTTTAAGGCCAAGTTTTCTAAGTCAGTCGGTAAAGGTATGTGCATCATATTTTTCTATACGCCTTTTTTCTTCTAAATCATGTTGTATCTATACATACAACAGTCAATGCTGAGTTTTATGCCCACATTACTCAAAGAAATTTCACAAACACCATACGAAAAAAACAGCCAGAAGTCCGGCGGAGTGACGGCACTTTACACCAAGATAACACCCTAGCTCATAAAGCCACACTTGTACAGAAAACTTTGCAAAAACTAAACACAGAAACACTTGCCAACCCTCCCTATAATTCAGTCCTGACCCCTTGTGACCTTTAGGTAGTTCATGTTTTGAAAGATTCTCTATGTGGAACGCACTACGAGAGCAAAGAGAAACTAACCCTCACTGTCACCGGGTCCTTGAGAGTAATGTCATGTGACGCGCTCGCGCACGTGTTTCGTGCATGGGAATCAAGAATACATAAGTGCACAGAATTCGAAGGAGGTTATTTTCAAAAAAAGTAGACATTCCAAGTTGTTTTCTACAACAATATTCCAATACAGGCACTGGTCCACGTTCTTTCTGATCACCCCTCGTAGTGTGTTTAATGCTGTTTTCAATACCATTTCAGATATATCGTGACGGCCAGAGCACCTATCCATGCTTTCCTGGATTTTCTTTTACTAGTGCTCCACACAATATTCTTTCCAAGCCACTGGCTGCTTACCCATATAACCATTGTCGAAACAATGGTCAGCAGTGAGAGAGGTATGAATCCTTTAGCAATGACTATCATCAATCCTTGTAAAGAAATTGGCCATGTTGAGGATGGAACCAGTGACCCCCTGTTCTCAAGTCCTGTGCAAAGAGTGACAGTAGGCAGGATAAAATTTAATAACCACTACTTACAAAACAAATAATCAAATCAACAGCACAGACTGTCAATATTCCTCCTCCAAGACAACAATTATGAACTGTATACATGCCAATTTCATCATGTCCTACAGCCTTTACTTTCATGACCCTTGAGGAAGAGGGCTTTTGAAAACATTCTGAGAAATGGAGAAAATGCTTGTAAACACAGTATTTTCTACCCTTCCGAAGACAAATCCAATGATTTAAACCATGCTGCTGTTTGCAAAAATTATTGCTTTTGCTAAGGACAAGCCTGAAATTTTGTCATCTTGTTTGAAAAGGTTTTTTAACTCCTTACCACACAACCCTGAGTTTTAATGACTGCACTGATGGAGTAAGGGCTTTTGAGGACATTGTGAAAAAAAGGGAAAATGCTGGCTACCAGCATTTTCTCCTTTTTCCACAATGTTTTCTATCCTTTCACATTAAAAACCTTAATTTGAGTAGCATTTGTCATCTGCATAATGCTTTGAAGTTGGACCAGTCTAAAATATTTCTGTGTGGGAAAGAGTTGATTGAGATTTAGCTTCCGTGTACAAGGAGAATCAATTAGTCATCACTTACTAATGAAGCTATATTTCTCCATTAACACTTTACCACACAACAAAATTTTAGACTGGTCCAACTTCAAAGCATAATTTATGCAGACAACAAATAAAATGTGGTTCAAATGATTGGATTTGTCTTTGGGTGGGTAGAAAACATTGTGGGAAAAGGCAAAAATGCTGATTACCAGCATTTTCACCTTTTTCCTCAGTGTTTTCAAAAGCTTTCTCTTTCAGGGTTGTTAAAACTGGGGATTAGGTGGTAAAGGGTTATTCTTTACCAAACCGCAATATTTTCAACTTAAAGAAATTGGAAGCATTTGAAGACAACAAATAAATGCTAGCTCAGAAGAAAAATTATGTATATGAAAGGAGAGAAAACATTGAGGGCAAAGGAGAAAATACTGGCATTTTCTTCTTTTCCCACACTATTTTTAACTTTCTTTCTCAGGTTCGTCAAAACTTAGGATTGTCTGGTAAAGGGTTAACTCTTTACCAGATAAAACTAGAGGCGCTTGAGCGCCTGTATCGCTCCACAGGCCTGATATTTCTATAATGGCAAAAGGAAGTTTTTAACAATTATCATTCAATCCTGCATTTTAGCTCACTGAAGAAACAATTTGGTAGACAACCACCATAGGAACTTACCTGCAAAACAACAATGAAATCCAATGAATAGTTTTAGAGAAGAAATTTTTCAAAGATTTTACTTTATACCATAAAAGGAAAATGAGTCTCCCATAAAAGCCATGTTTTTTGACAGATCTTTTTTTTTTTAAGGAATTCTGTAAACCTGTATCTAAGGAACATTCCTGCAAAATAATAATGCTATCCAAATAGCGGTTTGGGAGGAGAAGACTTTTAAAGGTTTTTTACTTCGGTTGCCATGGCAACCAGAATTCTTCATGGAACACAATTATTTGAAGGAATTTGAAAGAGGACCACCAAAGGAACATTCCTGTGAAATTTGGTAAAAATCCAGTCAATAGTTTCTGAGGAGAAGTTTTTTAAAGAAAAAGTTTACGGACGCACGCACGGACGAACGGACGGACGGACGCACGACGGACACAACGCCATGACAATAGCTCGCTGGCCTTTGGCCAGTGGAGCTAAAAATTAAGGACTTGTCCATACTGAAAGCAATTGCAGACAACAAATTAAATGTAGCTCAGCTAATGGATTTGTCCTATAAAGCATAGAAAACATTGTGGGAAAATGAGAAAAAACTGGTTATCAACACTTTCTTCTTTTCCCAAAAATGCCTTCGAAAGCCTCTTTCATTCAGGGTCCTTAACCCTTTACAAAACAATCCCGACTTTTAACGACCCTGAGCAGAAAGCCTTCTGAAAACATTGTGAGAAAAGGAGAAAATGCTGGTAACCAGCATTTTCTCCTTTTCCCACAATGTTTTCTACACTTCCCAAAACAAAATTCAATTTTCAAGTCACATTTACTTTGTCGTCTGCAAATTCTTTCAATTTGGACAAGTCTTAAATTTTGTCGTTTGGTAAAGAGTTAAAACACTGGATTCTGATATAAAGGATTAACAATACTTCAAGGCACATTTTTTTTCCTAAGCAGCAAACAGATTTTGAAGACATCATGCCAAAAATAGCAATGGCTGGTAATAACCCGTCTGTCCTAAAGTCGCTGTTTTCTTTCCAAACCATTGGCTGCTTCCCACATAACCATTGTCAAAATACTTTTCAGCAGTGAAATTGGAATGAATCCTTCTGCAATGGCTATCATCAACCCTTAGAAAGAAACTTGCCCAGCTGGGTATTCAAACCAGTGACCTCACTGTTTCAAGCCCTGTATGATACTGATTGAGCCTTTAGACTCGGCGCCCTGAAGCACTGAGAATCTAATTTGTGTAAGAATATCTTGCATAATCAGACAGAATGAAAGATCAGAAAGTGTTTGAGGAAACTGTATAGTGTTTGGCAGACAGTTTGAGAAAACCTTTTCTTTTTCTTCATAAGTAAAAAAGAAATGCAACTTTCTACATGCAGTTCTTCCTTTTACCTCAATGTTTTCATATAAAGAATACAGTACTGGTATGAAAAATTCAATGTGTGCAGTAAATAGATTTTACAGCATTCCCACCTCACAATGCAGTTATCTAACTTAAATCTGAAAATAATCCAGTCAAATTAACATTACAATAACTGATAACCACAGGTAAGAAATAACATACACGGCTTGAAAACCAGCTTGTCAATGGTTTGATATCCAAGCTTGGCCAATTTTTTTCCGAGGACTGATGGTAGTCAATGTTACAGGGTTCATCCACCTCTCACTGCCAACCATTGTTTTCAATATGTTCATTTGGATAGCAGCCAGTGGTTTGAGAACACTGTGCAAAGAACTAGTAGGAGAAAGTCTATGAGAGCATGGAAAGGTGCACTGGCAATTTCAATATAATTGAAATAATGTTGAAAATGGCGCTACAACATCACACAAACAAACAGTAAGTTTAAAAATATCCAGGCACGCACAGAAAACATTATTATCCCACATATAACTACATGCAGAAAACAAAATATCTCCCATCTCAGGTTTTCCATGAATGATTGATCTTCATCCCTTTACACTGTCATCTGTCCCTTTCTCTCAATGAAACCCATTTTTATCTCTTTACTAGATTCAATATTTTAGACTGGTCCAGTATGAAAGCATTTGCAAATGACACATTAAATGTGGCTCAATTGTAGAGACTCGTCTTTGAAATGATAAAATATATTCTTCCCACCATGTTTTCAAAAGCTTTCTTCTTCATTGTTGTTAGAACTCTCGATATGGTAAAGCATAAACATCAATCAAATTGAATTACAACAAGAACGCTGTGGCGAATCCGAATGGAAGAATTTTTTCATAAGCAATGACTCCATTTATAACAATATTTCAAATGCCTGTTCTTCAATGAAGTTTATAAATTGACCGATACAAGCTTGACTTTCCATTATAGCTGATTAACATCCCACTATCAGATGTACATTTGTGTAGCCTGATCTTGATCTGCTTTGTCTACAAAAAGCTTTGAAATAACAAATTCCAAGTGTTAACTCAAGGAGCACAGAGAAAAAATAACACATTTTCAGTCTCCAAGTCCAGAAAATGGCCCAAGTAATTGCAATTCAAAGAATGTCTCAGTAACATGGACTGTATAGATCAAAGATCAGACTGCAAGTTTTGTGTAGCCTAATCTTGATCTACACTGCCTGTAATGGCAACAACTGCTGTGAAAGGTGCTTTAAGGGTTAATAGGACTGAGAGGGAACAAGATAAAGGTATACCCATTGATTCGTACAACATTGCACCTTTTAGTCAATTTATATGTCTATAATATGCGATTGGTACAGCAAAACGGCAATAATGCGACATCTGGCAAGAACCAAATTGTTATTTTTTTTTGGTAGAAAACAAAATAAGAGTTCAATCAATCTTAACCCTTTACCATACGGCAAAATGTTGGACCTATCTAGATTGAAAGCATTTGCAGAAGACAATTTCATAGTGGCTCAAATGACACAATTTTTCTTTGATAGGGTAGGAAACTTTGTGGGAAAAGGAGAAAATGCTGGTTACCAGAATTTCTCCTTTTCCCACAATGTTTTCAAAAGGCTTCTTCCTTAGGGTCGTTAAAAGTCGTCATTGTGTGGTAAAGGGTTAAATTCTACAATATACTGAATATACATACCATACTATAAAATAATTACGAAATTCACAATACCTGTTCTGTGTTCTTGTTTTGCATTTTTGATGAGTATACAGGTGATTCAGTATCAAGGTTAAACCCTTTCCCACACAATCAAAAGTTTTAAAGAACTTAAAAGAGATGAATTTCGAAAACACTGTGGGAAAAGGAGAAAATGCTGGTTCTTCTTTTCCAACAATGTTTTCTACCCTTTAAACAACATATTCCAACATTTGTGCCACAATTAATTTGTCATAAATTTTGCAAATGCTTTCATATTGGAAAAGTTTAAAATGTTGTAGTACCGGTATTAGTGGTCGGCCGATGATCGACTGTTGTCGCAAGTCAGTTGGTTTTGGCTTCCGATTGCGATAATCGATTGAGAGATCCTGGAATCGATTGTAGTCAGTACTGGAACTCACTTGGTCCCGAAACATGAATACTGGATTTTAGCGCTTGGCTTTGTGACTGATCACGCTCTTGGATTCAACATGGTGGACAACAAACACGAAAATTGGCCGGACAAACAAGCAAGCAATTTCTGTCCATGGTTGTCTTGACAAAACTTGACAACTTAGCAAGGTTCTCATTTGACCCCTGACCTCGGGTTTTGACACTTGGAAATTAGAAATGACTCGTCTTTAACGCTAAAAAATATCTACCTAAATGTGAATCTGACGCATGAAATTATCGTCTAAAGCTTCATATAAATTAGCTCGCCTGCATCCGGCAGAAGCAAAAAGGCATTCTCAGTTAAACAGAGAAATCAATTGTACAATCGATAGCTAGTTGGTTTGCCCTTCCGATTATAAAGTGATAATCGATTGTGATTTTAAACGGATTGCCAAACACTAACCGGTATTGTACAGAATTAAAAATGTAGATCTAATTTTGGAAATTCTACACAAACAGTTCATCAACCTATTATTGATCTTCTGTAACTGGTAAAGGCTGAAAAGAGTAACAGGGGTGTTAGTGTGATTTACTGCAATGATCTAGTAGAGATAGATCCAGATCTACCTCTATAATAAAGGTTTTCACTCATTATTCAGCACATCCCTTTTGAACACTGTGGCTCAGAAAGAATTTGCTTGTGACAGGTGGGCTGCTTTAACTCTTTACCAAATGACAAAATTGTTGACTTGTCCAAAATGAAAGCATTTGCAGACGGCAAATTAAACGTGACTCAAAGTTTGAAACCAGTTTTGGGATGGGTAGAAAACATTGTGGGAAAAGGAAAAAATGCTGGTTACCAGCATTTTCTCCTTTCCCCACAATGTTTTCAAAAGACGTCTTTCTCAGGGTCCTTAAAATTTGGGACTTTGTGTTAAAGAGTTAACATTTTACCAAAACAAAATTGTTGACTTGTCCAAACTGAGAGTATCAAATTTGCAGATGGCAAATTAAAGGTGGTTAAAATGGCGAAATTTGCTCTTGATAGGATAGGAAAAATTGTGGGGACAGGAGAGCATGCTGGTAACCTGCATTTTTTCTCCTTTTCCAACAATGTTTTCCAAAGCCTTTTTTCTCAGGTTTGTTAAAACTCGGGATTGAGTGGTAAAGTGTTAAACATTATTTCAGTTATATCAGGGTATTCATACCTGTCCTGAGTTTCACTAGTACTAGGTTAGGGCTCCGATGTGCCTTGCCAAAGAACACTCCCTAAGAAAAAACTGAACATTTTGACTGAGGATCAACACAGGGCCTCTGATCTATGACCAACGAGCCATCCAGGACCCCTTATAACAGGTAATTTGTCCCTTTGCCACAATATTTTAACTCTTAGGGTGCTGAAAAAACCCAATAGACATAATAATCAGTCTAGAAATAAGACTCAAATAATTGCAATTTGATGGTTGTTTTTCTCCATAGGGTTTAAGTTAAGCGGACAGAGTAGATCACAGATCAGACTGCACATTTTGGGCAGTCTGATCATGATTTACAATGGCCGCAAAAACAACTATAGCTGTGAAAGGCGCCCTAAGGGTAAACATGGCATAGAAATATCTTTAAAAAAGATGGATGCAAAAATTTTGTCAGCCAACAGGCAGGGGCCCTTTAAATAGAATAAACATATCTACATTTTTTACCAATCACAAATTTCTATCTATTCATTTGTTATCAGTACCAAAAAGTAGGTCGAAAACCTTGAGAAAAAGTACCTGTTGATAAATTTGATTTTAACCCTTTACCAATTCTCATGTTTTAACAATCTTGAAAAATTTGGCTTTTGAAAAAATTGTGGGAAAAGGAGAAAATGCTGGTAACCAGCATTTTCTCCTTTTCCCCCTTTTTTCTACCCTGTCAAAAACAAAATCCATCATTTGAGCCACATTTAATCAGTTGTTGGCAAACACTTTCAAAATGAACTAGTCTAGATTATTCTTGTTCTGTAAAGGGATTACACTCTCCAACACAATATTTATTTACTCTTTAACACTTTACCATACAATCCAGAGTTTTAACAACCCTGAAAAAGAAAATGTTTTTCAAACATTGTCGGAAAAGGAAAAAAACTCTGGTAACCAGAATTTTCTCCTTTACCCACATTGTTTTCTATCCTTCTACCCACAACCTTCATCATTTGAGTCACATTAATTTTGATTTATCATCTGCAAATACTAGTACACATAACTGTCCCCAAAAGTGATGTTACTTTTTGACTGGTCGCCTCTGGGTACAGAGACGATCAAGACAAAATCAGTTGAAAGCTCCGCACAGATTTTGTGCCCAAGTTTGAACTCTTATAATTTCGCAAATAGAGCACAAAACTAGGATTT
This sequence comes from Hippopus hippopus, assembly GCA_946811185.2. Taxonomy (NCBI): domain Eukaryota; kingdom Metazoa; phylum Mollusca; class Bivalvia; order Cardiida; family Cardiidae; genus Hippopus; species Hippopus hippopus. Next base: position 40,334,565 of record OX328098.1, on the reverse strand, counting down.
AAACATACCTGTTGCTTGCGTTTAATAACCCTTCGTTTGAAATACAAATATTTTCAATTTAAACGCTGAAGAGAAAACCGTGCATTTCATCTGTTACTCGAGTTGTTTACGTTCCCGAAACACACAAAATCTAAAATGGCCGCCACTCACGATAAATTTCGTCACTGATTTTTCCGAGATTTATATGTAGTAAACGACTTCTACAAGCTCTTTATGTAACGAAGGATTTAATAATTTGTCTCTGGTCATGTTTGTTACTAAAAGTTAATTGCATTTCGCTGCAATACAGATTACTAGTAACCCAATGAAACAGAAAGTCAGTATAGTGCTCTATCTTTGCTACCGGAAAATTTACGATGGACTTGAGATGGTACGGTGTACAATAAATGTCCAAATGTGAAATAAATCACCATAACGTCTCATTAATGAGACTACTGCAAATACATACAATTGGATGTGTCCAAAATTTTGTTGTATAGTAAAAGAGTTCAATGGGATTCAAATGATAGACTTTTTACAACACATGTTTCAGAAGTCTCCTATCACAATTTATCATCTTTCTTTTTTTTTAACAAGTTGTGCATTGCAACTAAAAAATAAGGAGTGTCACAACTATCAAATCTGCCAGATGTTTTTATGTCAGGAAAGGATAAATTGCAGTAAGATCAATGAAAACCTTCGACAAAACTGGGTGCAAGTTTAAAGAATCAAATCATTCATTAATCCCTCCATGTCCATTTCATACATGCAACCATCTGAAATATGATGGGTGAGATTAAGGAAATTTCAAGAATATGCCCATAGTAAGAAGACAAGCCCATGTAAACTCAAGCATTTTTTCATGTGGGTATGCAAATTAGTTTGGGTGGGTACTTGTGATATACTATCGCAACTACGCAAATTTTATAAAGTAGATCATAACTATATAAAAATAAACATGTTTGTCACTTCTAAAAGAGCTGCTCAGAGGGTGCTGTAAACACTAATACGAAAAATTCTTCTGAATGACTTTGCAAGAGTGTCTAAGACTAAAACCTTCTTCAACAGGAGCTTTTAATGGGGATGTTTTTTTAAAGATTTGATTATATGCAAACAGGCAACGGATGTTTTTTAGAATTGTTCATAGTGGTGTCCGTGGTCGTGAGGTAGAGCATCGGCCTCGTAACCAGAAGGTCCTAAGTTCGATTCCCAGGAGCGGGTGTCAACTTCGGGACTTTTAATTAGCCCACACATTCGGCAAGAGCACTGGTGTAGTTCCCAGGAAGCAGAATCGAGACAGATTAGTATAAGTTGTCAGAACTTGTTTCTCAATCGATGTAAAATAAATATGTTTAAACTAGAATTGTTCATATCCTATAATCTCTCTCTCCTTCCTCTCTCTCTTAGTCTTTTTGTTTGAAAACAGCGAGGTCTAGCTATTTTGCAATGCATGTCAAGGGTATAAAAAGTTATGGCCTGTTACGCCCCTAGTCACTGTAAGACTTGAAGCGTGACATATGAAAACCGTTCGATTATGTTGGTCGAGCAAAAATCCTTATAAGATTGCCCAGCGAAAAATAAAACTTCTTCTGCAAAAATTCGTAAAAAGACGAAAATTTACTCACTGCAGTATGTAACGTGATTATTTTTGCTTGGCCTGTTTCTTCATCATATGAATTCAATCAAAGGCTTTCTGTCTGACATGCATGGAAACAATTTTGTTTATGCAAATGACAGGGGTTGTAAGCTCGGCTGGTTCCGTAGCCTGAGTAAAAGATGGACAGGCGTGGGAACGCAGGTAACCAGGTACAGCAAGTTCTGATTTACTTTCGTCGAACTACATTTTCGTGGTTGTTACTTGGGTCTGAAGCGTGTTGCTTTTGTTTTTATAATATTCGAGGACATAAAACATTCTAATTTATTAAACTCTTTACCAGAAATTTCCAGGTTTTTTTTTCACGACCCCGAAGAAGAAGTCTTTTGAAAACCTTGAGGGAGAAGAAGAAAATGCTGCAAAGTCACTATTATATTTCTCTCACAAATCCTATCATTTTGGCCACATTTTGTTTGCCATTTACAAATTCTTTCAATGTGAATAAGTGTTGTATATGACGTTGAGTAGACTCACGAACAGATGCCCGGCTAGCTCAGTCGGTAGAGCTGTGGTACTAGTATTCCGGGGCCGTAGGTTCGAGTCCCATGTCGGACACACCTTTCTCCCTCGATTTACTTCACAAGTGAAAATTCTAGTTAAATATTAAAGCATCAGATTGCCTCGTATGTAACCGTATGAGATTAAGGAGTAGTCAGAGAAAAGAGTCCAGCTTGTGGGTTTTTTTTTTTTTTTTTTCTTTATAAGGAGGCCAGTGTTCAAGCTTCGCTAATGACTGAATACATTATTCAGTTCAGAAAGTCCCCAAACTTGTTATAACCCCTCTTCTTCAGTTTTTCGGTAATCGAGCTTGAAAACGATTAATGGTCTAAGGGAGAAAACTCGTGTAAACTTTATTCTTCTTTGATACCAGAGTCGTCTCCCTTGTAGTTGTGGGCACTACAAAACCACAGACGAATACAAACGCGGAACAGCTTAAAAGTTTATAAAGACGATCGACATAAAAGCCTTTTTTTCTTAAATTTTAAACATCGAACTGTTATAATTTGTATGTATATTTTTTTAATCAAAGGATCGTAATCATTTTCACTTCTGAGAACATCATAACATTAAATAAAAGATGGGGCAGTCTCAGACGTGATTTTTTTTTTTGTAAACAGACGGTAGTCTCCCTTGTATTTCATAACAATTGTAAACACAGCAACCGCCAAAATTTTGAAAGGGCAATAACAGTTGCGCCATCAAGACAAGATTTCAAAGAGAAAATACATTAAGTTTTGGTAATAAAGCATATTATGTAATAATGCATAAGTCAAGATTCGATCACGGGAATATCTCAACATAGATCTACAATGTCTTATCACGATCAAGATTCAATTCAGGACTAACACTACTTCCAACCAATGTTGTAGATCTATTAGATTTTTAATTATCTCCACGTCAAGGCGGAATTCCTGTAAAAGTTTAACGAAAGTCCTTCTTACATTCAACCAAAAGATAAATGTTTTATAGCCGTATTTTCGAAAATCCTATTTTGCATCGTCAAGCTCTTAGGAGGTGGAAGAGGGTGCGGGGTATCATGACGAGGGAGGTCACTCTCTACAAGTTTGACTGTGTTGAATGAGTTTTTTCCCTTAGACCTTAAAATGGCAAAAGAATCCAAACGTGACCGGTCCAAAGTTAAGCGCTTTGCTTACCATAATTTCCATTGTTTCATAATACATGAAACTGAATAGTCAAAATATACCACATAAAGTTGGGAATGTAACCATGATTTTTCCACTTTTTCACAGTTTTGTGCCAGCACCTATGATTATACCGGTATTAGAAATTTCTAAATACCAAAGCCTTTAAAGAATAAGAATTCAATCAAATACCAGTTTATCTCTTTTTGTGCAAGTTATTTATTCCTGTAAATACTTGTGTATTCATTTATAATTATCTATTTTTCTTTCTTCTAAAGCTGGAGAGTGGTGGGGGTTGCAGAATCAAAATAAGGGAGACAGCTCTCAAAATATTAACTATAGTTGCCTCTATGGGCAGTGTAGATCGAGTCTGATATCTGATCTACACTGTCTGCTGTGTTGAATCTTTGTAGACAAAAGCAACCATGAGCTTGCAATTATTAGGCTCTTATTTCTTGATTGAAAATGTCTGTTAGGTTTATTCAGTGCACTAAGGCTTAACTGTTTACCACACGGCAAAATTTTCAACTAACCTGAGTGGAAGAAATTTACAGACCAAAATTCACATATTTTTCAAATGATAGTATTTTGTCCTTGAATAGGAAGAAACCATTGTGGGAAAAGAAGAAAATGCTGGTTACCAGCATTTTCTTCTTTTCCCACAATGGTTTTAAAAGCCTTCTTTCTCAGGGTCGTTAAAACTCGGGATTGTGAGGTAAAGGCTTAAACTGAGCCAGTATGAGATGTTTAACCCTTTACCACACAATCATAGAGTCATAGAGACCCTGGTAAAAACAGCTTTTGAAAACATTAAGGGAGCATATTCTCCATTTTCCAACATTACTTTCTATCCAATCAAAGACAAACCCCTTGATATGAGCCTCATTTGATATGTCATCTTCAAATGCTTTCAGTTTGTACAAGTCTAAATTTCTTCATTGGTAAAGACTTATATGGGATTGGATGAAAGTGTACCAATTCGCAAAAACAAGTGTCCAAAAGAAATAAACCATGCTGTGGCAAAAGGGGGTTTAATGCATTTCCGTGATGCATTATCCTTAGCAAGTTATCACATAACTATTGGTCCATAATAGCCGCTTTTTTTTTAACACCTGATTTAATCATGAGGTAGACTGGTCCTTGGACATACAAACATTTTACTGATAGTGAAATGTTTCGGCCCAGGTAAGCCTGCACTGACTGCGCAGGCTGACCTGGGCTGGTACTTTTTGCAGATGCATTAAGCCCTCTTTTCACAGGGTATACCTTAAATTCTTTTTTCTGATATGTCATGTGTGATGTTTTGTTATTTATTGTAATCTGAACCAATTTGTTACCCTCTCTGAAAGTTATATATTTTAAGAAGTCAACTCTATTCCAACTTAGGTGTAGAAAGGATAATTTCCCAGCTATCTATTTTAACCTTTAACCAAACAATCCCATATTTCCATAACCCTGTGAAAGAAGCATTTCAACACATTGTGGTGAACAGCAATTTCTCTGCTTCCCACAAAGTTTTTTACCCTTCACCCTTTACCAAACAATCCCGGCTTTTCACGTCCCTTAGAAAGTAGCCTTCTGAAAACATTGTGGGAAAAGGAGAAAATGCTGGTAACCAGCATTTTCTCCTCTTCCCACAATGTTTTCTACCCTTCCCAAAACAAATTTCAATTTTTGAGTCACATTAATTTTGTCTTCTGCAAATGCTTCCAATTTGGACTAGTCTAAAATCATGTCGTTTGGTAAAGAGTTAATTTGAAAGACAACTTTCATTATTTGAGCCAAAGGTGATTTGTTTTTGCAAATGCCTTCAATTTGGAAGAGTCTAAAATTTTATGGTTTGGTAAAAGGATTAAAGATTAACCCTTTCCCAAATGGCAAATTTTGGACTAGACCAAATTGAAAGCATTTTGCAGATGACAAATTAACAGTTGCTAAAAAGATGATTTTTCTATATGATAGGGTAGAAAACATTGTGGGAAAAGGAGAAAATGCTGGTTACCAGCATTTTCTCCTTTTCCCACAATGTTTTCAAAAGACTTCTATTCCTGACCCGTAAAAACCAGGGATTGTTTGGGAAAGGATTAAAGGTCAAGATCACTTGTGTTTCATATATTTTTTAACTCTTAGCTACCAAGCGCAACTTAAGGACCTTTTGTGGACAGTGCAGAGCAAGATCAGACTGCACAGAACATTCAGTCTGATCTTTGATTGACATTGTCCTATAAGGAGATATCTTCCCCCAAAAATACCTTTGAAATAGCAAAATTTTTGTTTTCACCATTGGCTTAAAAGTTTTATTTAACTTATTTAGCAGGATAAATAGAGGATATTTGTATTTTTCGGTGAAAGATCGAAATGCGCCACTGGTGAAAATATTACCGATGATGTTCACGAGATGAAATAAATTTCGATCTTTCACCGAAAAATACAAATATTCGATTTATTTCATGCTTTTAACACTTTCTGGGAGAAACTTTATCAAGATCCAGTACAGTTCTTTTCAGTTATTCCCAGTGGCGTACCCCCTCCACATAGCAATGCATTACAATATTACGTCAAGCGCAAGAAATGTAAGGTAAATGACGTCATATTTCAATCTCGGTTGTGAGTCACGCGCATTTTACCTAGGTAACTAGAATATAAAAATTGGTATTTTCACTGGTTGTACCCGTGGAATATCGAAAAATATTTTCACTGCTATTTCTCGATATCCTACCGGAAAGCATGAAATAAAGGTTATTCTTTATTTCACCAAAATTTTTTTCCTTTATACAATATGGACTTAACTTTTCAACTTTTAAAGCGCCTTTCACTATTGCTTCTATTAGTGGCCAGTATACATCAAGATCAGACTGGACAAAACATGTAGTTTGATCTTTGATCTATACTGTCTGCCTTGCTGAGACATACTGGACAATAGCACCCTTAACATTACTTTTATTGGGCTCTTTTTTTTCTGTATGATTGCAATGTCAGTCGGGTTTATTTGGCGCTCTAGAGGATAATCTGCAATTTTAACAGTAGAACAAGGATTTATTTATAAGTCAGCAGACCACTCCCCAACAGCAACCAGCCAGATTACTAGACAAGAATAGATATACACAGGTATATATTAATCCTATACCGGATGACAAAATTTTAGCCTAGTCCAAATTGAAAGCATTTGCCGACGACAAATGAAATGTTACGCCAGACATAAAATTTGTCTTTGAAAGGGTAGAAAACATTGTGGAAAAAGGAGAAAATGCTGGTAACCAGCATTTTCTCCTTTTTCCACAACGTTTTCAAACAAAAGCCTTTCCCCTTCAGGTTGTTAAAACTCAGGATTGCTTGGTAAAGTGTCAAGTTACAGCTATACAGAGTTTTGTCTTGATGAACAGGCTAAAACACACTGACTCAGCAATAACCACAAATAGTGCTAAACAAGCAGTCAGGTAACTTGTAGAAGAAAGGCCGAGCCCAAGTGGCTCAGTCGGACTTGAAAACAGAGGGTTGCAGGTTCGATTCCTGGCTCGGCCAATTTCTTTCCAAGGATTGATGAGGATTCATTCCTTTCGCACCACTGCCCATTGTTTTGACAATGGTTACGTGGGAAAGGAGCCAGTGGCTTGGAAAGAAAATTGTGCGGAGTACTGGTAAAAGAAACTGCAGGGAAGCATGGATAGGTGCACTGGCGGCAGCAATATAAATGAAAATTATGTTGAAAACGGGGTTAAACACCATACAATCAATCAGTCAATGTAGAAGAAGTGAGAAGACTAGTTAAATAGAATAGAGATGGATAAACATTATATTAAATCTTTACCAAACATCAAAATATTGGACTTGTCCAAACTGAGAACATTTGAAGATGACCAAATAAATGTGACTCAATATCTAAAATAGGTTGTTGGACAGGTAGTCATGTAGGAGCCTGCAAGTTCAATATAGAGACTTCAGTGAAGGTAAACTCTCAGAATGTGGTAGAAACAACCCTGAAACTGCAATGTTTGCTGTTGTCCTACTCATAAAATGGACATACTCTTGGGAGCATTCAATACAGTTCACAGATCTTCCAGATGGATCAAATCCTTCTCTTCCTAGATTTAGGGTGTGACCCTAGTTAACCCTTATACTAACAAATTAAATAAAATGTTTAAGCCAATACTAAAAATCCAGCCATTGTTATTTTCAACTTATCTTTTGGAGAAAAATATCTCCTTATCGGACAGTGTAGATGAAAGATCAGACTGCACGTTCTGTGCAGTCTGATCTTGATCTACACTGTCCGCAAGACGTCAGTGAGTTGCGCTTTGCAGCCTAAGGGTTAAAGATGCACACTTACAGCCAGAGAGTAAACAAACACTGTTACAACTTTACAATGTGTAGAATCTAGATAGCCGTGTAAAAGTAGATAAAAAATCGATATAAGGTGTATGTGATAAAGAGACGCCAGGGATTTGTCTTCGATTTAAAGCGGAAACTGTGGTTGTTATGTCTATGGCTAGCCGCAATAGAATGAAATGCATTTTACATCCGTCGTAATCTGTGCAACCATGCAACCATCAGGGGCAACATTTGGCACGAAGGTACAAGAATGTTTGTAATTTCATAAAATAAAGATAAAATCGGTTACAAAACTGGATGAAAACGAGTAAAGATTCATCTTTAACAAAAATATAAACCCAGAGTGCTGAATAAACCAGATAGAAATTTTTTATCCTAGAACTATGACTCATAATTGCAATTTCATGGTTGCTTTTGTAGCAGTGGATCAGCAAAGCCAACAGTGTAGAACAAAGATCAGGCCGCAGGTTTTGTGCAGTCTGATCTTGATCTACACTGCCTGCAAAGGTAACTACAGTAGTGAAAGGTATTTTATGGGTTAAAAACTGTAATTTACTAATCTGTAAATAAGCAAGAAGGGTGGATAATGTGTCAACATTTTGTCCGTTTAAGTAGCCTACAGGTACCGATCCCTATCCATACAAGTAAAATGTAAGAGGGGAGGTAACCGATCTGTATTGTCCAACCCTGATCTTACCAACAAAGTGCATTGTATTTATCGCTGTATAAGATAGACCCCCTGTAAGATATGTTTGTGGCGATCATGAACAATGAGCTTTGAACCAGTGCAGTAAATTGAAAAAATGTGAAGTTACATTTAATAAGATCAAGTTCATTGCAACATTGTAGGAGACGGCGCTAACTTCTTAGGCTAAGTGTCAGATTCAGTGTGTCAAATCGCAATCTCTCGGTAACGTTTCGCTCTGCTCAGTACATTAAAGGGAAACATCGGATGTGTGCCGATTATTAATAGAGATTCCCGAAGTCGGGACAATGGCGTCAGAGGAATGGAAATTGTGCGTAGATTGGCTGGTGCGGTGTAAAATATTGCCGGACGATCATCGGACTACAACCCCAGATGCTCAGGCATTTGATTTAGCGCAGGCGCTCAGAGATGGAGTTCTGCTGTGTCACCTTCTCAATGCGCTTAAACCATTTTCTGTGGACCAGAGGGATTTTAGTCCAAGACCACAACTTTCTCAGGTAATTGGCTCTGGTTTTCATTCTTGAATTTTATTTTCACTGTAAATGTCGTGTTAGAAAGGATATTTTCTCTTGGAGTTTGAATGGTATATGATTAGTAAATGTGTGGCAACTCTTCCTAGTTGTCCGTCTCTACACGTCCATTGGTTGGATAGGTTTTATTTACTTCCTGTTATGGGGAATATAGGGGTCAGGAGATTGACCTAGATTCTCTTGCTTTTTACCATGGCACCACTGATGGAGTTTTCTTTAAAGCTAAGGATTGAACCACAAGAAGACTTAAAAGAGATTTCTAACCCAAATCATGCCATGATATTTGTCTGATAACTTTACAGACTTCCCGGTAGTTCACAAAAAGTGTCAGACATTTGGTCTGATAAGGCCTGAAAATCTGTCAGACCGAAAAAAAATCTGTTGGACCGAATCAAATTTAACAAAAACAAAGAAAACATAAGAAAGAAGGGTACCAACTATATCAACTTTATGCATATGGTGATATCAAACTATTTCTCCACTCATTGAGAGTTTCAAAAGTCACTGACATTTAACCCCTTACCAAGCAATCACGAATTTTAACAACCTTGAGGAAAAATGCTTTTGAAAACATTATTGGAAAAGGAGAAAATACTAAACAGTACAAGCAAGTCAATTCATTAAATTTGTGTATCCAAGAATAAATATGTTTGTATTGCAAAGATGTTGGTCCGTTCTAACTTTCTCGCCGTAAAAAAAACCAGAGTCTCTGCAGCGCATTTGCACCTTTTCCGAGTCATAAACCAACCATTCTCAATGATGCTTCCTTTTCTCGATCAATTTTCTCTCCGGTCTCTTTTTTTCATATTCTTTTTTCTATTCAGTGCACTCCTCTGACGTTAATATTCTTTTTTTACCAGGTTTAGCGCCTTCGTAACATTTAAATGACGCCATTTTTGTCCAAAACATTGCGATTATGTTTTCAGCAGCTCGGAATAAATGCCGGACAGTCGGACCGATCAAGCCTGAAAAATCGTCGGTCCTTGTCAAGATTCGTCGGTCATGTCCGTCGGACCGACATATCTCGGGAAGTCTGACTTTAATAAAATCCTGATTTCCATTTTCTTACATATCAACCAACAACCAACATACCAATACATCCAAGTTTACCTGGGGGTGGGGGATGGGGGTGAAATCAGCCCAAAAAGAGCATGGTACAAAAAACGGCCCTCTTCCAAAACAGCTTCAGGTCCTAGTACCAAAGAGGCCTTTTGCCAGACAGCTCATTACCAAAATAGCCCACTTTGTTGTAAGGCAGTGTTTCCGGGTACAATGCTCCGTGTTCTCACTAGGATTTTGAAAGTTGGATTCCAGGAATCCATCCCAGGAAAAAATTGGATTCCAAACTGAAAAGTTGGATTCCAGCCTGACAAAGTTTGATTCCCATAGAGTCAGGATAAATTTTCATATGCAAGTAATAAACATTTAAAAACTGTTAATTTAGATTTGTGTATCATGGAGACATAATGTCTTTAATGGACAACATTTACATTAGAAATTTCTAGCTAGGACATTACAGTCATGTATTTATATTAGCGCAATGGATTAAAAAAGTTTAATAACTTTTCAATAAGTCTTTATCTTTTATTTAAACTATTGAAATAATTCAACATGATAATGCATATTCTAAATATTCATAATAATAATGGCAACAATTCTGGACCCATATTCTTAAATATTTGTAAAATCAATTCTAATTCCATTTTAATTGGCAATTAGAATTGAATTAGAATTATTTGTCCGTATGGACTGTGATGTTAACCATTTTGCATTGTGTTGGGCCAAGACGATGTATGTAATCATTAATGTACAAGTCTTAATGAAATTATGTTCTATTCTGTTCTGTAAATTAAATCTTTTCCATGACAATATTTTAGATCTGTCCAAATTTAAAGCTTGTATGAAGTCTGATCTCTAGGCTTTCCTTCTAATTCCCAGAAATTTCTCTTTTTTCAAATTTGTTCTCTGTTAATATTAAACATGTACCATGTATTTGAGATAATATTGTAATTCTAAAAAGAGATTTGATTTTTGAGCCACATTGTGTGGCAATTAAAAGATCAACCAAAAAAATCATCAGAAAGTTGAAAGGTTACGGACAAGACTATTTCCATTGCTACCTCTCTATCGCATCATGAGATGTTCAGTACCTTTCTTTAATCAAGTATATTGACCAGTTATTAGTGTAAATTAGTCTGCAATCTGTTGATTGATGCACAATTTGCAGATGTCAAACAACATGGCGGTGATTAGGGTATTAGGTATTTGTCATCCACTGTGTAATGGGTATTTGGCAAGTGAGAAAGAATGGCGCATTTTGATTTGTTGTTAGTTTCCCAGGTAGCCACGCCTACCTCTTCAACTACCCGACTTTAGAGATTACCTGTGTATGTGCATTTTCCGCCTCGCTAAACACCTCGTAAACAATCAATTGATAAAGAAATCAATCAGGGGATCGTAAATTACAAGTTATATACGATCCCTGATCAAGCTGAGCAGCTGATTTGGGACATGTGCTCTAAAAAGAACTTGTCGTCCGGTGGAATCCTTTAAGATTCTTTTTCGTTTGCCGGGAAAAGTTGTCGTCTCAGACGACAGTTTTGGCGTTTCCGAGAACTCTGAATGCTGTACCGCTAACCACTGAGGCTATGGGTATGACACCATACCTGGAATCTTCAGGGACAGGGATACAGTATTGTACCTGGAGACAACCCTTGTAGGACTGGCATTCGGTACAGCAAACTAGTTGTCGATTACTTATATCAGACTAATTTCCAGCAAATTAAATGTACATAAAATTATAATCTTCTGTATCTAAATTTGGCCATTTTATAAGGGCAAGTAAACCTTCGGGTGGATTATGTTAAGAGGTGTAGATCTTATAAAATCTAAAACCCTTGTACAATTGATGTGAGGTTTCATTAAAACTGTAATTAAATAGGCATTATGCATACAGTGAGATGTTTATAACTCCTTTACCAGGCTTTAACTGTGTTCAATGGCTGTTTTTATCCATCAGAAAAAAATCAGACTGAATGACAACCTTATGGATATCAAAACTACTCAGTAAAATTTAAAGAAAGAAAATATATCTTGGAAACATTTTTGGTAATAAAAGGTATCTAAATAGGTCCTTTCAACAAAACCTGTCATTTACTGAAACTTCCTAATAGAGCTAGAGGGTTTGTTGAAAACTTTGGTAATATTTAAGAAAATATGCATGGTTAAGTATTGAGAAAAGTTCCTTTACTGACCTATGATTACCATATTGCTTTGGCCACAAGTTGACAAAAACAGCCCAAGAAATAGGCAAGTAAATCTTACCTCGACTCATGAAAGAGCCCGGGGAAAAAATCATGTCGACATTTTGATGTCAAATCAGCTGCCATTTTGATAAGCGATGCATTCAGTTGGTGATTGTTTTCAGTCTTGAAATTAGACCAAAATAATTACAATATCGAGGGTTTTTTTTAATTCAGAATATTTCTTTGAACCAGACATTGTAGATAAAAGACCAGGGTAGGTATATTGTATGGTCTGATCTTGATCTACACTGACTGCAAAAACAACTTCTGTCTAAAAAGCGCTACACTGACTGCAAAAACAACTTCTGTCTAAAAGGCGCTACACTGACTGCAAAAACAACTTATGTCTAAAAGGCACTTAAAGGGTTAACACTTTCCTGTCCTGATTTATCAGTGTTCTAACAAGAAATTTCTTCTTTTTCCTCCACATTTCTCAAAAGGCACGGTCTGAAAAGTCTAGTATAGCATGACAGAAAATCTCCAAGCAATTATCGGATACAAACAAAGTGTGAAGATTAAGATGGCTGGTATATCTAGTGGTCGCATGTAGTTCTCGGGTTCTTTTTCATGGCTAGAGAGGATTTATGCCAATACCTAAAGCACAGATCAACTTATGAACAGGCCAAAGCAAAATCCTTTTTACATTTCTCAAAAACACCACCTCAACTTATGACTTTGATCGACCTCTGAGTCTATATCCATATCAATATAGTAATTTTAGATGTCTTGTGTTGTCTTCTGAACATAGACGGTTGACTGATAAATAGAGACCATATCCCCATGCACATTTTTTTCTAAAGTGTTTTATTATCTGCAATGTCAAAACAGTATTTATGTTTTCAGAAGTCAAAGATTCCGTGTCTGAAAAACCTATTGATTGATGACTTTTTCTTTTACTTTTCAGTTTTTGTGCCTAAAAAACATCAGAACATTTCTACAGACATGTGAAAAAGTGTTTGGTATCAAAGGAAATGATTTGTTTGACCCGCCAGACCTCTTTGAGGTCAAAAACTTCAGAAAGGTAAGTTACATCCATGAGGCAGTTAAATATGTAACGGGACTTCTTATGTTACAATGTATGCCTCTGGTAGTCTTTTCATCTGGTCACAATTTCATGACTCCTCAGTATCCCTGACACCCTTGGTCTAATTTTGAAATGAGTAAAACATGATGGTAATACTTACGTATGAAATGGTATTCTTGTTGACCTCTGCCAAGATCATTTCAATATACCCTTGGGTTAAAATTGACCCTGCCAAGGGGGGTATCAAGTTCTACTTTGCCCAAGAATGTTCAAATTATTGCCCATTGGTCAAAATTCTAAGAGTGTTTATAAAAAAAAAAAACAGTTCTGAGGTCTGGCAAGGGGCCATTTATTGTACATTACTATCCATGGTCTCGGATGAGGGATAACAGGCCATTCTGGGCCTCTTTTTTACAGTTTTCTATTCTTTCATAGACATATCCCACATTTGAACCACTTTAAATTCGTCATCTGCATATGCTGGGGATTTAGAGAACTTTTGTCATTTGATAAGGAGTTAACCAGTGAGTCATGGAGGACCAAGATGCAGTGCTCTAGGTTATGTTTCTGTTATCTGGAGTTCTTTGATATAAATGAATTATCTCTAAATTAAGACTTACAAGAAAAATGAGGCATAAAGCATGTAACATAAATACATGTAATTATTTTGGTCTTAATTGTTCCTTTTAATTATACCAAGCAACAAAATGTTTAGATTTGTCTACATTGAAAGCATTTGCAGACAATGAATGAAATGTGGATTAACTCTCTACCAAACAACAGAAATTCAGACTTGTCCATATTGACAGACAAAAAGTATCAGTGTGACTTATAGATGAAATATATTTCTTATAAGGTAGAACACATTACATTGAAAAGGAGAAAATGTTGTGTTCAAAAGTCTTAGACCATAGCGTTGTTAAAACTCTGGATTGTGTGGTAAAGCCTTTAAGCCCCAATAGCAGCAAAATATAAACTATATGGGTATTATAGTGCATTTAAATTTAAATCATACCATTTAAAAGAAAGGAGTTATTGTGAAGATGACTATCTGTTATTGTATGGTTGGTCCAGGTTTTAGTTGCTGTTAGAAAAATGAAATGTAGAAGTTGTTCAAAAGATGCCAGGTCATACTATCTTTTGTGTCCTTTTTACCTGGTTTATAAATTAATTTTTCTGCCAGAGACTAACGTTTGGACTGAGGGTACAGTAACAGACTGTCATCTTTCCAATGATTTCAATACTTTTAAAAGGTATTATTTGAATTCAAATGCATTTTTAACACGCACATTGTTAGCTTCGCTGCTTTTGAAGAAAATGTCTATGCATTGTGGTACCCCTAGCTTAGTTGTTGTCTGAGTTGTCGTAATGCAAAAAATTTGACAATTTCAAAAACTTTGACATTTTGTAATATCTCTGTTATTTTTGAAGATAATTACTTCAGACTTGGACAAGTTGTTCACCATCAAAAGGGGAACCCATACAACAAGGGCAGGCAACCATCAAAGTGTTTTTGACACAGCTATGCTCCTTTTTGACTTTGAATTTTCTCTAAAAATTAAGTAGCTGTAGCCAAGTGTTGGCACCCACATAGGATACTCTTGTTTACTTTTGGTCACCACTGGGGCTTACAGATAATGAGAGATGTTTTTGAAAAGGTAAATAAAAACATGTGGGAAGAAGAGAAATGCTGGTTATCAGCATTTTCTCCTCTTCCTACAATGTTTTCAAAAGCTTTCTTCTTACGGTTTGTTGAAAAAGAATTGTTTTGTAATTATGTAACTTTTTACCAAATGACAAAATTTTGTACTAGTCCAAATTGAAAGCATTTGCACGCGACAACTTAGGCACCAAAAGGTGGCTAAGATGAAGAAATTTGACCTTGATAGGCTAGCAAACATTGTGGAAAAAGAGAAAATGCTGGTAACCAACATTTTCTCTTTTTCCCCCCATTGTTTTCAAGTCGTCTCCATCAGGGTTGTTAAAACTCAAGATTGTGTGGCAAAGGATTAACCCTTTACCACACAATGACGCCTTTTGACGCCCCTAAAAAAGAGGCCTTTTGAAAACATTGTGGGAAAAGGAGAAAATGCTGGTAACCAGCATTTTCTCCTTTTCCCACAAAGTTTTCTACCCTATCAAAGAAAAGTTGCATCATTTGAGCCACTATGAAATTGTTGTCTGCAAATGCTTTCAATTTGGATAGGTCTTAAATTTTGCCGTGTGGTAAAGGGTTAAGGTTAATAAGGATTATAAGGATAAAAAATCTGATGACTGTTTTCAACCTAACAAGACTGTTCATATGACCTTGAGTCCAAGTTCCATGACGACAAGGAAACAACCTGATAAAATTAAGAGTTTAGACAAGAACATGAAGTAGAAAGTACTTGCCTTCATAAAAGATCAGTTCTGAACATTTAGCCATTAATATCAGTGGTCTGGTACATAAAGAAAGACACATGCTGTTGGCCTTTTTGAGCAAACATGGGGTAACTTATTTTAGTAGCTTGGTAGTAATTACAGCAGAAAGTTAAAGGCTTCAGAAATTTTTGAGAATGAACACTATTTAGAAATAAAAAATACAAGTAATGTATCAATTTCTGTTAATCAAGACAATTATTTTTTGTCTTGCATTTGGCCAACAATCAGTCGCAATAAAATGCTCCAACATTGGTACATGCTGAAATACCACATGAGGTCTTCAGACTATGTGCGTTACTAGATGTAATAAAAAATCACAGAATAAGTGCACTGGATGATACCAGTTTTCTAAGTCCCAGCTGCTGGGAGATTTTGGAGACAGGAAGAGAAATGTGGCAAAGGAACAATTTTTCTTATTCCCTCCATGTTTTGCACAAAAATCATAAAGTTTAATGGCTTTCTTTGCCCTATACTAAACAACAAAATATTTGACTTATCCGAATTGGAAGTGCTTGCAGACAACTGGTTATATAAGGTACAGTAAAACCTCTCCTCAAGACCACCCGGACAATACAAGCAACCTGCTATTACAAACGATTTTTGTCGGAACAGAAATTTTCCTTCTAAAAGATCAATGATCACGAACCCGGAAATACGAGCACCCCATTATTCCGAAATTACGACCACTAGTTTCAGTACCAATATGAATTTACCTATAGATTTTAACCCCATGAAATGACCACTCGATCTCCATAACTCGCTACAACCAGCTAATTTTCACGCGTCTGTAATCAAAAACCACAGACTGTGCCACATGTACGAATATTCTTGGGTCCGATGGAACTGACAATCAATTATCGGGCATTTGTTTGTCTATCGACCATTGATTGTAACATGATTGTGTTAATTGATCAGGTTGTTACGTAACATAATCAAAGGACCTGCGAATTGAATTTAAACCGTTGATTCGGCTTTTACGCGGTAATCAAGCGTTTATCACACATCGCTGACCCGGATGACAAACATGTCAACATCCAGGTGATCATGATTTGTTGTTTTTAGCCAGCTGATGTAATTCAAGACGCTTGGGTTTAGTGGTGATCGAGATGGGATTATCATTTTGTTTTTGACACCTAACATACTGTAATCATACCGTAACGAATATGCGAATTGTAAACAAGTGACCACGACGACTGTGAGATCGACGATTAGCAGGACTGTTGGAATAATCAACTCGGACAAAAAATGACTGGGAGGGGTGGGGGGGTTATCTGTAGACGTCAAACGTTCAAAGATTAGCTCGTATTCGAAAATCTTTGTTATAAAATGAAAAGAAAATCCGCACTTGAAATATGAGTTCTTGAGACAACACGAAATAAAAAAAAAAATCCAAAAATAAGAATATGACAAGTTCTATCAGTTACATTAGTTTCTGTAGTCTTCAGATTCATTTAATTAATTTATGTACACACCTGGCCGTGAGTGTTTAAATGGGCTATTTAGAATTGACATGCTTTTACAGGTGGATTTTTTAGTAAAATTCAAGAAACGTGTAACTTTTCAATGAACATGAAAATGTTCTTATCATTTTCATTTGTGTACTTAGGCTTCCCTAAATAAGATGCATTTACTATTCACATCATTTAGAAGTCTACTTGGAGTCAGGATTTATTTCAAAATGTAGGTGTGTGAAACCTGAAAATCACACCGACCCACTAATAAGACCAAATTTTAAAAGTATCACGGGTGGTCTTAATAGAGGAGGTTTACTGTATATAATTATATGGTGGGATTTGTCTCTGAAAGGGTAGAAAACCTTTGCGTGAAAAGGAGAAATACCAGCATTTTCTCGTACTCCCAATATGTTTTTTCATAAAGCCTCTCTGGGGTGTATGTGGTTGTGAGGCAGACCATTGGCCTCGTAACCATAAGATTCCAAGTTTGATACCCTGGAGAGGTTGTCAACTTAAGGACTGTTCATTACCCAACATATTCGGCACGATTACTGGTGTAGTTTCCAGGAAGCAGAATCGAGAGAGATTAGTATAAGTTGCAAGAACTTGTTTCTCAATCAGTATAAAATAAATATGTTTAAACTTAAAAGGGCTCTTCCTCAAGGTCATTTAAACTAGGGATTGTGTGGTAAAGGGTTAACCCTTAGTTCGAGAAGCACAAACTTAAGTGTAGGATTCCTTACCTGGAGGCCCACTGAGAGCACTCTGAGCAGTGAGAGCACTAGGTTAACTCTTTACCAAACGACAAAATTTTGCAAAGGACCAAAATGAAAGGATTTGCAGATGACAAATTAGATGTGGCTTAAATAGTGATTTCTGTATTTGATAGGGAAGAAAACGTGGGAAAAGGAGAAAATGCTGGTTACCAGCATTTTCTCCTTTTTCCCTCAATGTTTTTAAAAGGTTTCTTTCTCAGGGTCATTAAAACTCGGGATTGTGTGGTAAAGGGTTAAGTGTAGGACTTGTAACCTTGGGGCTGGTTGAAAGCATTAAGTTTTTCTTTGTAGTGTCCTTGGGCAACACACTGTAGAGTGCAAGCACAAGATGAATAAGTGAGTTGATACAATGATATGAGTGAAATGATACTGGAAATGGCACAAATCATTTATCCATCCCTAGCTTTTTAAGGTTGTTATTGTCCAGAATGTGTCAGCAAAGCATTTTGTGCAGCCTAATCTTGATCTGCAGTAGACACAGAGGCCACCTAATTAGCGATATGTACTTCGGAAGTAAATATTTTTCTCCCATGTATCATTTTTTCCCCATAATTTATGAAAGTCTAAAATTAGCCTCTGTAATAATTGGTTTAATGGCTAAATAATAAGCATACCAATAACTGTGGTATTATTTGCATATTTTGAATGATTCATATTTTAGCGTGAAACAGTGCTACATTGAGTTTGGTAGGTATTAGCTGATGTAACTTAGCCCTGGCACAAGGCAAAATGTTAGACTGGTCCAAATTGAAAGCATTTTCAGATGACATAATTATCATATATGGCTCAAATGATGGGAGGACAGAAAAATTGTGGGGAAAGGAGAAAATGCTGGTAACCAGCATTTTCTCCTTTTCCCACAATGTTTCCAGGGCTCTTTCTTTGAGTTGTTAAAACTCATAGTGTGTGGTAAAGGGTTAAACATTTACCAAGAGATCCTA
This sequence comes from Hippopus hippopus, assembly GCA_946811185.2. Taxonomy (NCBI): domain Eukaryota; kingdom Metazoa; phylum Mollusca; class Bivalvia; order Cardiida; family Cardiidae; genus Hippopus; species Hippopus hippopus. The sequence continues at coordinate 40,315,803 of OX328098.1, read as the reverse complement.
AGTTTTAGTGACCCTAAGTAACAAGGCCTCTAATAATGTTTCGGGAAAAGGAGGATTTGCTGGTAATTACGATAATCATTAATAATCCTGACAGCTAGAGATAAAAATGCTGTTAAAACTTGAAAGTGTGCAGAATGGCTCATCTGTGTAAATATATATGAATCACCAATATCATATTTCACCTAATTAACGTGCTGGGGGCCATACAAAATGCCGATGGGCTCTTATTTCATGGCCAATTTTCCGAAATTTAAGTGCCATCACTTAGAGTAAGTACAGTACTTTGATGCAGGTTTTAGTCAATGCCGACTGCAAAGCAATGGCCATTTGAAAGACTAGCTGTATTAATGCAGATTATCGATTTTTCCACCTATCATGATTCATTTGGACATTAAATACCATTCATGATTAATATAGGACCCATGTATCTGATATTTCACTTTCTTAAAATTTTTCCAAATTTAGACAAATTTTGTGTTAACGGAAGTTTATAATGTTATTGGAAGTGTACAGTAAAACTCCTCTATTAAGACCACCTGTGGTACTTTTAAAATTTGGTCTCATTGGTGGTGTGGTGTGATTTCTGGGTTTCACACACCTACATTTTGAAATAAACCCTGACTCTGAGTAGACTTGTGTAGGTTTAAATGATGTGAATAGTAAATTTAGACCACGTTTGTAGCGACTTGACCAATCAGCGTTCAGTATTTCAAAAGTATATATCGAAGATACAACTCCTGCAGTTGTATATCTGGATATACTATGTTAGTATATCCCGCACATGAATTCCGACAATTTTTGTTTGCAGTATCGAGTCAAGGCAAAACAATTTTGAAATATCATTTGAACTGGATACAGCATTTTGATGAGTGAATGCAAAACTATTCCAAGTGTCTATACAATGTACAAGCACTTAAATAGTATTGCTTTCAACTGCCGATTAACTACAGCAACCTCTTGAGTGGAGTGTGTTTTTAGCAGTTGAAAAATAAGGCTCTGGTTTGGGAAAAAAAAAAAAACCCGGCAATGTTCACATTTTGGCTTTTAAAAACATGCCATTGCCTTTACAACCATTTTTCTCTTAAATCTTAGAAGGATTAAACACTTATTTTGGATAAAAAATTACAACAAATTTGGCTGCGCTCTTTAGTTTGCATTGGTGTTTAATGCCATTTGAATAGCCAAGCTTAAAGGTCATATCACGAAGGACAGTGCACCTTGGCATGAATAGGTTGTTTTTAGTAATTTTAACCCTTAACCTGCTAAATAAATGAAATGAAACCTTCAAGCCATTAGAAAAAACCCAAATTTTGCTATTTCAAAGATATTTTAGGGGAAAGATCACTTTATCGGACAGTGTACATCCAAGATCAGACTGTGCACATTCTGTGCAGGCAGATCGGAATCTACATTGTCTGCAAAAGGTCCTTGAGTCGCGCTTAGCAGCGTGGAGGTTAAGCTCTATGCCTCTACAAAGTTTACAAAGTGTTCATGTACGGACTTGACATTGCTTACAAAAAAAAACTAAACAATATTTCTCATTAACATTCCATGTGTTTCGTAGTAAAATAGACCAGTTCTGTCAAATTACAAGAGACACATGGTAAGTTCTAAACGATGAACGTCCTTTTAGTCTTTGACAATCTACATCAATCGAAACATAAAATTTTCAAAATGATTGCTGACATATACAAACAAGTTCGATCTTAACAGTCCACAAATAGGTTTACTTTGATTAAAAATCATAATGACTAATTTAGTATTTTGATGTTTATGAATTTGTACCTTCTATTTGCCTCTTTTGAACCAGGGGCAAAACTTTCATTCTAACAATCACAACGACCCCATTTTTTAACTAGCTTTTTATCTTGTATAAATATGAACGTATGACATAAAAAGCACGAATAGTCACATGGTCTAAGTAAGATAGAAAATCTTGTGCCGTGATATATGGGAAAATATACACTCGCTAATGCTTGTGTATATTTCCCATATACCACGGCACTCGTTTTCTATCCCTTACGTATTTCATTTAGGGAAGCCTAAGTATACAAATGAAAATGACAAGAACATTTTCATGCTGATTGAAAAATTACATGTTTTTTTAATTTTATTAGATAAATCCACCAGTAAGAGCATGTCAATTCATAATTGCCTATTTAAACACTCACAGCCGGGTGTGTATATAAATTGACTAAATGAATCTGAAGACTAAAGAATCTAATGTAACTGATAGAACTTGTCATATTCTCATTTTTGATCTGCTTTTTTTATTTTGTGTAGTCTCAAGAACTGGTATTCCATGTGCTGATTGTCATTTTAAAACAAAGATTTTCGAAAACATGCTAATCTTTGAATGTCTGACGTCTACTTTTTCCCTCACGTTTTTCTTTTTTTTCATTTTGATCCGAGTTGAATGTTCGAACAGTCCTGCAAAATCGTCTATCTCACAGCCGTTGCGTCTTGATCGCGTCTCCATCTTGATCACATCTAAACCCAAATGTCTTGAATTACATCAGCTGGCTATAAACAATGAACTGTGATCACCTGGATGTTGATATGTTTGCTATCAGGGTCAGCGATGTGCAGTAAACGCTTGATTGTAAACCTAGTTTTACTGTAATAAAATTCACATTCCTTTCTGTAGTCCAACCATATTTGGCACAAATGAATTTCAGTCTGTGCCTGATGTGTCCACAAAGTTTCAGTCATAAATGTCCAACAGTCTTTGTTTTATCCCACTTCCATGATATGCTTCAAATGTGCACCTCTGCATTGCTAGTGCAAAACAACTGTTGTTGTGAAAGGTGTTTTTGGGATTAATTTAATGTCTCCAACTGCTTTGAATTTGGACAAGTCTACATAATTATAGAGAGTTAAGACATAATTGCTGTAAGAATGTATAAATGAATTGTTCTTGTTTCAGGTACTTCACACCCTGTCTAAACTATCCAAGTCAGACTTGGCTCAAAGGAGAAATATTGGGTATGTATGGCTCCTGTGTGCATCTTCTCATAGTTCTAGACACTGAATTGTATATAAATAATATACAAGCCAGGCTCAGGCAAAAGGGGATTTAATGCATCTCTGTGATGCATTATACCAAGCAAGTCATCACAGAATTATGGATCCATACAATCCATTTTGTCTAACAATCGACTAAATCATGAGGTGGAATGGTCCATGAACATGCAGAAATTTTAAAAATAGCAAAAAGTTTTGACCCATGTCAGTCTGCACAGACTGTGCAGGCTGATATTGGTCGATACTTTTGTAGTTGCATTAAGCCCCCTTTTCACAGAGCATAGCACATATATAAATAGCTATCATCTCATACAGTGCTAATGAATTGACAATATACATATAATTATTCAGCCAAGAAGCTGGGCTTAGTCAGTGTCACACAGGGCTTGAACCCAGGGGTTGCTGGTTCGAATCCCTGGCCCAGCCAATTTCTTTCTGTGACAGTTATTTCTTGGCTGTTCATTGTTTCAATGATGGTTATGTGGAAAGTAGCCTGTGGCTTAGGAAGAATATTGTGTTAAGATATGCAGCATCGTAAACAATCATAACATTGCAATCTCTGATCTCTCAACCACAACAAAAATAAAACTGGACTTGTCCAAATTGAGAGCATTTGCAGAGACAAAAAATTAAATATGACTCAAATGATAGAATATGTCTGTGAGATGGTAGAAAACATGATGGGAAAAGGAGAAAATGCTGATTACCAGCATTTTCTCCTTTTCCCACACTGTTTTCCAAAGGCTTCTTTCTCAGGGTCGTTTATGGATTGTGTGGTAAATGGTTTCACCATCTCAAGTGATCATGATATCACAGTATTTTAAACAGTCACAATATTGAAGTGTCTTAAACAGTCAAGACAAAGTAAAATGCAGGTACTAATAATTATGGGTAGTATCCTGAATCTGTATTTACCAACTATTCTTAATTTCATTCTTAAGTCTAATTTATTTGGAAAGCAGCACTATTGGGTTATCCAATCAGAGGTTGTGTTTCATTTCCAGTTTAGAAAATTCTTGAGAATAAGGCTAAGAATGTTCTTAAGACTAGTTGATGAATACAGAACCTGGACCCAGTTTCATGAAAAAACTTAAGTATCTTATTTTACTAAAATTTACTAATGGTCACAGGTTCTGACTTAAGTTGAATTTGTCATTTTAGACACATTTTAGCAACATTAACAGACTGTGGTAACATTCTCAGATCCTGAGTTGACTCTACATTTCAGACTCAGCTAAGCAAAATAAATGGACTTAAGTCAATTAACAGACTTAAGTCCATTATTTTGCTAAGTTGAGTCTGAAACATCGTGTCAACACAGAACTTGAGAATGTTACATAAGTCTGTTTTTGTTAGTGAAATGCGTCTGGAATAACAAACTCATGTCAAGTCAGAAAATAAGTTAGTTTGCAGATTTAAGTAAAATATCAGACTTTTGTTAAACCGGGCCCTGGTATTTAACTCTTTGCCACACAATCTTGACTTTTAACGACCCTGATAAAGGAAACTTTTGAAAACATTGTGGGAAGAGGAGAAACCAGCATTTTCTCGTTTTCTCACACTGTTTTCTACCCTTCTAAAAACAAATTTCAATTTTTGAGTCACAATTCTTTTGTCTTCTGCAAATACTTTCAGTTTGGACTAGTCTAAGATTTTGTTGTTTGGTAAAGAGTTAAAGAAAAAAAATGGCCTGTAGTCTTTTCGATAGCCAAATTTGTGTGTACACATGAGAACCACTATAGTACCCATGATAAAGATTTTTTTTTGTAAAATAGATAGTGCCTTGAGATTAGATTGCAATCACATAGCTGGAACTGTTGTTTCTTAGTAGCTATAAAATTGCAGTTCTCACGAAATGAAAACACTGATCTTGCCTGAAAAATCTGATTTCAAAAATCATTCATTCAATTGAGAAACATTAGCCCACATTTTGAAATGCCAAGTTTTTCTTACAGATTTTTTCTGTCTTGGTTAGGAACCAAATCAGAAAATTTAAAGAATGTAACGATTTTATAATTATAGAAGTTGAGGTCTGTAATTATGGAATGTGGAGGGGAGAACAGTGAGACTTGCTGACTTCCAGAAACTCAACCACTGCCGGAAATCTCCGTGATAGTCTGACATCAAACTTTTTAACTCTTTACCAAACAGTGAACTTTAACTTTTTACCACACAATCCCGACTTTTAACGACCTTAGAGAAGAGAGCTTTTGAAAACATTGTGAGAAAAGGAGAAAATGCTGGTAACCAGCATTTTCTCCTTTTCCCACTATGTTTTCCTCCCTATCAAAGACATATTTCATCATTTGAGCCACTTTTGATTTGTTGTCTGCAAATGCTTTCAGTTTGGACAAGTCCAAAATTTTGCCTGTTTGTAAAGAGTTAAGACTTTTCGAAATTGAAAGCATTTGCCTTAGAAAATTAAAGCAGATTTTGGCTCAAATTATAGATTTTTCTTTGGCAGTGAAGAAAACATTGTGGGTAAAGGAGAAAATGCTGGTCACCAGCATTTTCTCTTTTTCCCATAATTTTTTCACATGCCTTTCTCTTAAGGGTTGTTAAAACTCTGGGTTTCTTGGAAAATGGCTAGGAATCTGCATTTATTTCTTGCACATCAAGATGGATGAAAACCCCTCTATTATTTCTTAATAGATTGCCTCTTGGAGAAAACCTGCCTTGCCGCAGATCACCTTCGAAAACATTGTGATTAAAGGAGGAATGGATTAAAAAAGTGATTTGTCCTTAATTTGACTATAATATTCATGTGCAGAATGCTTACTTCAGAGCCCTAGCCTAGTACTTGTAAAACCCAGGTAATACATGAATATGTGAGCTGTCGCTGTGATGTGACTAATATAATGTTGACAGCGGCATACAACACCATTCAATCAATCAATCAAAGCAGAATGCTTTACAGTTCCTGGTGTTGCTTTTTTCATTACTACACCTTGACTTTAAACCTTAACCAAACAATCACGAATCTTATCGACCCTGGTGGAAAAAGCTTTTGAAAACATTAAGGGAAAAGGAGAAAATGCTGGTACCAAGCACTTTCTCCTTTTCCCAGGATGTTTTCTACCCTTTCAAAGACACAGTTAATTTGTCATTTCCAAATGCTTTCAGTTTGGGTAAGTCTAAAACTTAGTTGTTTGTTAAAAGGTTGAGTAGTATTGTTTTCTGTGGTTTTAAACAGAATTATCTAAAGTGAAAAAAAAAATGTTCAGAACATATCCCTTTCATGAAACAATCCTGAGGTTTAACCTTCCACACAGTGCTGAGTTTTAATGACCCTAACGCAGAAGGCTTTAGAAAACACTGTGATGAAAGGAGAAAGTTTTGGTAACCAGCATTTTCTCCTTTTTCCACAATGTTTTCTGTCCTTCAACTCACGAATTCCATCGTTTAAGCGACAATTAATTTGTCCTCTGTGAATACTTTAAATTTGGTCTTGTCATTTTGTCATTTGGTAAAGGGTTTAGGACCCAGAAGAAAACAGCATTTGGGAAAACAAAATACCAGCATTTTCTCCTTTTCCCACATCATTATCAATCCTTTCTAGGACAAGTCTCATCTTTAGAGTCTATTTTTTTGTTTTCTTCAAATGCCTTCAACTTGTACAAGTCTAAAATTTTATTTTTTAAATTTTAAACAGTTAACTCTTTACCAAGTGACAAATATTTAGACTTGGCGAAAGTGAGAGCATTTGCAGATGACAAATTAAATGTGGCTAATGTAATGGGACTTAGCATTGAAAGGATAGAAAATGTTTTTGGAAATTAAGAAAATGCTGGTTACCAGCATTTTCTCACATGATTTCAAATGTTGCTGTTCTCAGGGTGGGGATTGTATGGGAAAGGGTTAAATTTATTTGCTACGGATTTGTTAACCCTTTACCAGATGTTAAAATTTTAGACTAGTCCAAATTGAAAGCATCTGCACTGGACAAATGTGGCACAAATGATGGAATATGTATCAGAGAGGAGGGAAAACATTGTGCGAAAAGGGTTACCAACATTTTCTCCTTTTCACGCAGTGTTTTCAAAAGCCTCCTTCCACAGCGTTGCTAAAGCACAGGATTGTTTGGTAAAGGGTTGGGAAGAAATAGAAATACATCATCTGTTTGTTATTGTTCTTTACCTAATGTGCCAGATGCCTTAACTCTTTACCACATGAGAAAAATGTAGACTTGTCCAAATTGAGAGCATTTGCAGACAACAATTTACATGTGACTCCAATGATGAAATTAACCTTTGATAGGGAAGAAAACAATGTAGGAAAAGGAGAAAATGCTGGTTACCAGCATTTTCTCCTTTTCCCACTGTTTTCCAAAGGCTTTTTCCTCAAGGTAGTTAAAAGTCGGGATTGTGTGGTAAAAAGTTAAACCCTCTACCATACTAAACTTTTAAAGATCGAGAAGAAGCTTTTTTGAAAACATTGTGGGAAAAAAGAGAATTTTTTTCTTCCCAATCAAAGAAATCCCATAATTGAAGCCATGTTTAAAACTGTCGTTCGAAGCCACTTTCAATATCGACAAGTCTAAATTTTTGTAAGGATTTTTTGTAGTCTACTATAGAGTTGACCCTTTACCAAACAATCCTGATTTAACAACTGAGTGAGAAATTTTATGAAAACATTATGAGAAAAAGGAGAAAGTGCTTTTAACAAGCATCTTCTCCTTTTTCCATGATGTTTTCTACCCTATCAGAGAACTTAAGCTTATTTGTACCAATTTCTTATATGTTGTCTGGAGATGGATTCAATAGTAAGAGACTTAGAATTGTTAATTCGGAAAGTGTTATCAATGCTAGCTAGGCCTGGTAGCTCAGTTGGTAACGTGCAGAGGTTAAAATTGGGTTGCTGGTTCAAATCCAAAGCTCAGTGAATTTCTTTCTTGAGCTGATTATGGTGATTTGGACAAAATTCATTCCTGCGTAACTTGCCTGATCATTGTTTCAACAAAAAATATGTGGGAAAGTAGTGAGTGGCTCAGGAAGAATGTTTTGTCATTTGAAAATCCATGATGTAATGCATACAATGTTGAAAAACTTGCAAACAACAATAAAACAGAAATAAATTTAAGAAAACATAAACAATTTGACTCTGGGTGTGAAGTTGACACTATCAGTAAACAAGACTAAAAAACCTGCCTTATATCATCAAAACTGCTGGTTAACCCTCAGGCTACAAAGCATGACTTAAGGACCATTTGTGGACATTGTAGTTCAAGATATGATCTTGGAAAGTTTCATTTTCACTTACGTAGCAAGATAAGAGTTAAAAGATATCAGAGGGTGTAGATGTATTTGCCTCTCACCTCTGATGCAAGTAAGAGAAGCATTTGGTAGCTTGGAAAGAAAGTTGTGTCAGTACTGGTGTGTGGAAGCCAGGAAACATGTTTGTGCACTGACTGACATGACCAAAGTTGTTTAAATGGAGTTAAACTCTAACACGGGGTGTTGGATCAGATTAAACATTCGATACAGTCTGATCGTAATGATAGTCCTTTTGACAGGACTCACTCCTCTCTCATTGCTGATAATTGTTTCAACAATGATAAGCAGACAGTGCCTTGAGAAGAATATTGCGGGAAGTACTGGTCAAAAGAATTTCCAGGAAAACATGAATAGGTGCACTGGCCATTGTGATGTTACTGAATTAATGTTATTTTCGGCATTTGAGGAATCAAATTAGACGAAAATTAGTTTCCCTTGTAATTGTCTAAGCTCCAATAGGAGGGGTTTGTGTAGCACACGAGTATAATGCTCGTGCGCGGGTTCTTCAGTTCAGAGTTGGAACTGACATTTTTATTTCGTTGTTTAGTTCATGTAGAATGTTATGTTTATAATTCGATACCAAGTATGGTGTTAGGCGCTCAGAGCGTCGTGGGTCTGGCGTGGCTGCCTTTAGAATTGCTGGCGAGGTGTCGGTCCTCGTCATGGCGCTTGCCATGTTGCGTTTCATAGTACCAGGGTGTTGGTATGTTGTTCATGGTGTTTGCCATGGTGTGTTTAGAAGAAACCATCGCATTAGTACGCTGTATTTCACTGTTATGTTATGTGATGTGGTTGTAAAAAATGTTATATTTAACGGTCGACAGTCGGTCAACAGTTCCAACTGTTATACCAAAAAATATGTCAGTGTTGTATTGATTGTAAGAGGAGTGTGAGTTTGCAAGGGAAATGTTGAAATCAGTGTCAAACACTATACAGCCAATCAGTCAATCTGACCCTGATGCTGTCTTAACCCTTTACCACTCAGTCCCGAGTTTCAACGACCTTTAAGGAAAAAGCTTTCTGGAAACATTGTGTGAAAAGGAGAAGATGCTGGTAACGAGCATTTTCTCCTTTTGCCACAATGTTTTCTACCTGTCTCAATACAAATTTCAATTGTTAAGTCTTGTTTACTTTGTCGTCTGCAAATGCTTTTGATTTCAACAAGTCTAAAAAATTTTCCGTTGATAAAGAGTTAAAGAGCTCTCTTATTTTGTTACCAACAGTCTAACGATTTACAGAAGAGGTTAATTTATAACCTCCAGAAACAAATTTGCAGCACATGACTTTGAAAACATCTTAGTTAACCCTTTACCACACAATCACGAGTTTAAACGACCCAGAGAAAGAAGCCTTTTGAAATCATGGTGGGAAAAGGAGAAAATGCTGGTAAAATGCTGGTAACCATTTTCTCTTTTTTCACAATGTTTTCTACCCTTTCATTGGCAAAACCTTACATTTGAGCCACATCTAAATTGTTGTTTGCAGATGCTTTAAATTTGAAAAAGTGTACGATTTTTGTTGTGTGGTAAAGAGTTAACTCTTTACCAAACGACAAAACTTTAGACTATCCCAAATTGAAAGCATTTGCAGATGACACAATAAATGTGACTGAAAAATTGAAATTTATTTTGTGAAGGGTAGAACACATTGTGGGCAAAGGAGAAAATGTTGGTTATCAGCATTTTCTCCTTTTCCCACAATCTTTTTAAAAGGCTTCCTTCTCAGGGTCTTTAAACATTGGGATTGTGTGGTAAAGAGTTAATCCTTTACCAAACAATCCCTGACAGAGAAGACATTTAAAATATTGTTGGAAAACGAGAAGTGCTGGTAACCAGCCTGAGCAGGTAGCTCCGTGGTTAAGGTATCTGACTTGTGACTTAGCGGTCGCTAGTTTGATACCTTGTTGAGGCAAACTTTCTTTCTGGTGATTTTTCGCCTCTCACCTGATGCATGTGAGAAATGCAGTCAGTGGCTTTGGACCAGTCTACAATTTTGTCATCCTATAAAGTGTTCAGAAGGTAAATAATCATTGCAAATGAGTTTTAATTCACAGAATACTGACACAAAGTGAAACTCAATGGAAGAAATTGCTTATAATTATCAGGTTTTGTCCATATGTCAAAATGTAGTCAAAAGTCATCTGTTTCAAGAAGTAAAGGTGTCTTAACCCTTACTGCCGAGCCCCAGTAGCGTGCAGGACTTGAGAACAAGGGGTCGTGGGTTTGATCCCTGGCTTGGCCAATTTCTTTCCGAGGATTGATGATAATCATTGCGACAGGATTCATTCCTTTCCACCCTCTGACCATTGTCTTGACGATGGTTATGTGGGAAAGCAGCCAGTGGCTTGGAAAGAAAATTGTGCGGAGTACTGGTAAAAAAGACTCCAGGAAAGCATGGATAGGTACAATGGCTGCCGCGATATAACTGAAATAATGTTGAAAACGGCATTAAACACCATACAATCAATCAATCATAACCTTTACAACACAAAATTTGAGACTTGTGCAAATTGAAACCATTTACAGACAAATAACTAAAGGTGACTGAAATGGAGGATCTTTCTTTAACAGAGAAGAAAAATTGTGAAGGAAAGAGAAAAATGCTGTTTACCAGCATTTTACTCTGTACCCAAAATGTTTTCCAAAGCCTCCTTTCTAATATTCTGGATTGTGTTGTAAAGGGTCAAGTAAAACTGCTAATGAGAGGGGGGGGGAAATAGAGTTTTGTTTCCATGGTTACAATTTAAATGTTTGAGTGTTATTAGGTAAACTTGGGATCAAAGGTGAGGTGAACTCATAAAAAGTCATGTTTACATCGATCCCTGTCAGTGTTTATTTTTCTGTGTAGTTCAAATTGTAATTAGGAATGTTTGAAACCTAGCTGCCTGCTTCCAGCTACCAATATTTTCTTTTTAAATTTCTCATTCATTCATTCAACATCAGTTTTGCAACAAGCTCTTACAACTTAGATAAATATCCCTAGATGATTAGTTTTATATAACCTTATCTCTTACCTTTAAATCTTTACCAAACAACAAAATTTTAGACTGGTCCAAATTGAAAGCACTTGCAGACGACAAAATGAACGTAACTCAAAAATTGAAATTAGTTTCCAGCAGGGTAGAAAACATTGTGGGAAAAGGAGAAAATGCTGGTTACCAGCATATTTTCCTTTTCCCACAATGTTTTCAAAAGGCTTCTATGTCAGGGTCATAAAAACCAGGGATTGTTTGGTAAAGGGTTAAGCTGCTAAATAACTACAATACAACTTTCAAGTCTATAGCAAAAACCAAAATGTTGCTATTTCAAACTTATTTTCTTGGAGAAAAATATCTCTTTATTGGACAGTGTAGATCCAAGATCACGTTCTGCACGTTCTGTGCAGTCTGATCTTGATCTACACTGTCCACAAAAGGTCAGTAAGTCGAGCTTAGCAGCCAAATGTTTAAAACCTTGCTGTGGTGTGGGTAAATGCTAAAGATGGAACCTGCTCATCAGGGGATTAAGCATTTACTACATAATCCAGACTTTTAACGACCCTGAGAAAGATAGCTTTTTAAAATGTTGTGGGAAAAGGGGAAATGCTGGTAATCGGCTTTCTTCTTTCTAGTGTTTCGAAGACAAACCCCATCAATTGAACTAAATTCCTTAGTCGGTAAATTATTTCAATAGGAACCTTTTATTGTTTGTAGTATTGCTTATCTCAGGGTCCATATTTACCAGCTATTCTTGAGAATATTCTTATTCGAGATTTTTATTGATTTGAAAGTAACACAACTTTTGAATGGCCAAAACATTTGCTTTAGCCAATCATAAGTGTTGTTACTTTCAAATTTTGAAAATCTTGAGAATAAGATGAAGAATGTTCTCAACCCTTTGGCTGCTAAGCGTGACTCACTGACCTTCTGCGGACAGTGTAGATCAAGATCAGACTGCACAGAACATGCAGTCTGATCTCGGATCTGAACTGTCCATTAAAGAGATATTAAACCCCCCCCCCTCAAAAAAAAAAAAGTTTGCAATAGCAATATTTGGGATTTTTACTGTCGACTTGAAAGTTTCATGATAGTTATTTAGCAGGATAAGGGTTAAGAATGGTTGGTGAAACCAGACCCAGGAGTATACTGCTATGTCTGGAAACTGTAGGGTCTGATACTTTGAACCGAACAAGTCTACTAAATAATACTGTGTTTAGATTTTTTTTTTTAAATACAAAAACAATCTTTATGTGTCCTTTTCAGTTGTTTAGCACTGTACTAAATGACAGAATTATAGACTTTTCCAAATTGAAAGCATTCACTGATCAGAAAGTCAGTGTAGCTCAAAAGCTGATTTCTGTCTTCACAGTAGAAGAAAACATTGTTGGAAAAAGAGGAAATGTTGGTAACCAGCATGTTCTTTTATCATTGTGTTTTCAAAAGCCTTTCTCCTGCAAGTCATTAAAACCTAGAACTGTGTGGGAAAGGGTTAACAGTTGAGATTGAATCTGGTACATGTACTGTTTTGATAATAGATACTGATTTTCTCAATTTATATTGCCTAATCAGTTAGGGATGTGGCATGATAATATAACCCTTTCAGATTTTATTCCAGCTTACGCTGCTTTTGCAGGCAGTGTAGATAAAGAGCAGACTGTACAGAACATGCAATCTGATCTTGGATAGAAATTGGTCTCAGTTTAACATTACTCAAGTCAAAATGAAGGTGTTTTTCAAGATGACAAAGAAAGTTTGTTTCGAATGATAACTTTTGTCTTTAAAAGGGTAGAAATAATTTTTGTAAAAGGATAAAAGATAAGACTTATTGTTTCAACTCCTGAAAAACCTTAATTTTTCTCCAAAAAAAAAAATTTCTTCAACTCATATAGAGGGAAGAAGTTTTGGAAACTTGGAATAGAATTTTCCTTCAGGAATTATTTATTCTTGGAGGTCAGGGAGTGGGAATGGCAGTGGTCCAGTGTACTGAACCATGCCTTCCATATATTCTTCTATTAACTCTTTAGCAGAGCACCAAATTACTACTGGTCAGATCATACCAAAGTCTTTACAGACTAATGAGTAAATGGGATTCAAATGGTAGGAATTACCATTGAAAGGGTAGAAAAAAAGTATGAGAAAAGGAGAAAATGCTGGTTACCAGCACTTTCTCCTTGGCCCACTATGTTTTCGAAAGCCTTCATATAGAGGGTCATAAGCACAGGATTATTTTGTAACGGATAGATAGCATAGTTACCTTTTGCCATTCTGTTGAAAAAAGCCCTCATTGTTGAAAAACAATTTTCTTCTTTCCTTCTAATGTTTGTCCTTTCCAAATATAGGTATTCTGTTTTTTGTAGGTCTAAAAATAGTCCATGCAATAATTCATAAGTATAGTTATTAAGGGGAATTATGGTACATGAAAAGTGTTAAAAGAAGTTCTGCAAATCTAAATAATAGTATGCATTCCATACCTTTGTCTGTTGAAACCAAAGCTGGTTTCCCTATGCAGAAATGTTTATCAACACAGAACCTTAGAGTGTGGTACCATTATATAAATAAATTTGACCTTAATCAGTTCATAGGAACAAAATGTTTTCACAGATTGCAATTTCAAGACTGTTTTATATCTTCTTCTCATGGACAAATTTTAAGACTGTTTTAAAGATTTTGGTTAGAGACAGTATAGATCCTAGATCAGGCTGCATCTTGTGTGCAATCTGATTTTTATGGACAATCTTCAAAAGCAACTTTTGCACAAGTCAGAGTTCTAATGATAAGTCTTTATCATGTAATCCCTTGAGTTGACAACCCTCAGGAAAAGGCCTTTTGAAAGCATTGTGGGTAAAGGAGAAAATGCTAGTAAACAATATTTTCTCCTTTTACAATTTTTATACCTTTTCAAAGACAAAAACTGTCATTCCAGCCATGTTCAATTTGTTATCTGTGAATGCCTTCAATTTGGTCAAGTCCATTATTTTATTGTGGTAAAGAACTAACTCTTTTACTAGGATGCAAAGTATTCTTTTACCTCAATGTTTTAAAGCCTTCTTTCTTAGGTTTGTTTTGCCCGGCCAGGTAGCTCAGTGGTTGGCATATCCATGTGGTAAGTGTATCTAACTCGGTGGTTGTGAGTTTTATACCTGATTGAGGCAAACTTTCATTGCTGCGATTTTTTGCCTCTCACCTCTGATGCATGTTAAAAAAGTAGACAGTGACTTGGGAAGAAAGTTGTATCAGTATTGGTGTGAGAAATCAAGGAAATACATGCGTAGGTGCACTGACCACAATATTATGAGCTAGGCTATGAAAACTATGTTAAACTCCAATTCAATCAGTCAGTCAATCAATTTTAGGTTTGTTAAAACTCGGGATTGTGTGATAAAGGGTTTAGGATGAGAGAATGGATGTTGCCACACCTTCAGTTACCAGTTATTTCTGAAAGGTTTCTGTATATTTTTAACCCTTAGGGTACTTTTCACAACTACATTTGTTTTTGATGCAAGGTTAGGTCAAGATGAAATTGCTCAAAAACATGCAGTATGATCACTGATCTACACTGTCTGCAATGCAGAAAGATTGCATACAAAAGCAACCTTGAAGTGGCAGTTATTTGGATGTTTTTTTCCTGACAGAACATTCCTATTTCGTCTATTTGGCACTTTATAGATAAACTTTTAACTTTACAGCAAATTTTTAGATTTTTCCATACTGAAAGCATTTGCAGACTACAACTAAAATATATCTGAAATGATGGGATTAGAGACATTGTTGGAAAACTTCAAAAGGAGACATGCTGGTAACCAACATTTTCTCCTTTTTCAACAATCTTTTCAATAGCCTTTCTCCCCAAGGCAGTTAAAATAGGGGAGTGTGTGGTAAGCTGTTCAAAATATGTGGTGATAATGACTTATTACATATGGTTCTTGTAAAATTCCTCCAGGTAACTGAAACTAGGTAATCCTCTTGTTATACCAGACCCACACCTCTTAACTCCTGACCAAAAGATGTAACTTCGGACTCGCCAAATTGAAAGCATTTGCAGGCAACAAAATGAATTTAGCTCAAATGATGTTCTCTGTCTTTAATGACACAGAAAACATAGGGGGAAAAGGAGAAAATGCTTGTTTCCTTCTTTTCCAGGGTCAGTAAAACTTTTGATTGTGTGGTAAAGGGTTACATTGAGTCTGGCAGCCCAGTCAGCAATGCACACAGCTTGAAACCTGGGTCACTGGTTCAATTCCTAGCTCTACTAAATTCTTTCTGAGAACTGATGATAGTCACTGGGATGGGGTTAATTTCTCTCTCATGGCTAAATTGTTTATAGATGATGCATATGTGGGAAAACAGTTTGTGGCTTTAAAGAACAGTGTGCAGAGTAGTGGTAAATAGAACTGTTATGTACCTGATTTTTGAAAACAGTTTTGAAAACACTGAGCTAACAAACAAATACAACCCCAACGCTTTTACCAAATAATACCGAGTTTTAACATCCCTGATACGGAAGACTTTTGAAAACATTATGGAGAAAGGAGAAAATGCTGGTATCCAGCATTTTCTCCTTTTCCCACAATGTTTTCTACACTATCAACAGCAATTTTTGTGATTTTAGCAACCTGTAATTTGTCGTTTGCAAATGTTTTTCATTTGTACAAGTTTAAAATTGTGTCGTTTGGTAAAGAGTTATCTCTTTTTCCACCAATGTTTTCTACTCAATCAAAGACAGAAATCATCATTTGAGCTACTTTTAATTTGTCGTCTGCAAATGCGTTCAGTTTGGTTTTGGTAAAGAGTTAAAGAGCCAGATGAATGGTATCAGCCTAACCCCAGTAGCTCAGTTGGTAGTACATAGGACTTGAGAAAAGGGGGGGGGGGGTGTCACTGGTTTGATCCCTGGCTTAGCCAATTTCTTTCCTAGGGTTGATGATAATCATTGCAACAGGATTCATTCCTCTCCCACCGCTGACCATTGTTTGAACAATGGTTATGTGGGAAAGCAGCCAGTGGCTTGGAAAGAATATTGTGCAGAGTACTGGTGAAAGAAACTCCAGAAAAGCATGGATATGTGCACTGGCCACCGCTATATAAGGCCTAAAAAAAAAAAAGTTTGTTTAGGGTAACATCTCCAAAAATGTTAGTTAGGGTAGGGACGAATTTTTTTTTTTTTTTTTTTTTTAACCCCCCCCCCCCAAAAAAAAAAAAACATTTTGAAATGGTGGTATTTGCTTTCGAAAATGGAAAAAAAAAAAGAGAAAATGGTGGCTACCAGCTCTGAGTCCCTTTTCTCATTATGTGTTCAAAAGACCTCTAGTCTGTCACTAACTTTCTGATTGTGCGGTAAATGGTCAAATTCTATCTAAACTATACTTCTATATTTGCATCTTTTTTCCCCACTGAATGCTGTCCACTTTTGTTTAACTCTTTTCTGAATTGAAATTTTTTAGACTTGTCCAAATTAAAAGTATTCGCTGACAACAAAACAAATGTAACTCACCCATTGAAATTTGTTTTGGGAAGGGTAGAAAACATAGGAAACAAAGAAAATATGGGTTTGTAGCATTTTCTCCTTTTCCCTCAATTTTCCCACAATGTTTTCAAAAGTTTTTTTTAAGGATTGTTAAAACTGTGGATTGTGTGGTAAAGAGCTAAAACAGCTGAAAAAGTGAAAAACATTTATTTGCAAGTTTCTAAATAAACTGAATAAATACTAGAATGTTTCGTTTGTTTTTATGTTTAATACCCTCCCCCTCCAGAACACTTTAGAGGACTATATATATTATACTGATTTAAAGTAAACATTTTATCTGTAGAAAAGTTGGGTTTACAAAGGTTATGCATATTGTTTTTTATCTAAAACACACATTCTTGACACAACTTTGAAATTACAAGTATCCACTTTTGTTGTCCTTCAGAGTTATAATGAAACAAGAGTGTCGTCATCACAATATACGCCGCCACATGGCTGCTATTTCAAGCAGCTAGCTTTAGAGACTAAAGTGTTGGAATTTCTAGCACCTACCTGGGTAGCTCAATGGATATATTGTGTTACTTGTGATCTAAAAGTTTTACGCATGGACTGATGGATGGACAGACGGACACACAACGGACTCATTGGTCATTGGCTTTGATTAAGCAATAAAAATATGAAGTTTCATGAAATTATGTCCATTAGTTGGAGATACATTGATGAAAAACATTTTTTTTCCCATGACACAGCAATAAATTCCAAAACCCTGACAATATGCGCTATGTCACATGATCTGTGAAAATTTCATCCAAATCCGTTGAGATATGTCAAGTAATTAAAGAGATATTGGTGAAAAATGAAATATAACATGAAGCCCCCTTTTTCCATGATGCAACTATAAATCGCAAAACCTTGACAATCTGCACTAGGTCACATGATGAGAAACATTCTATGAACATTTTATCCAAATCCGTCAAGAAATGTGGGAGGAGTTGCGTTCACAAGAAACAGACTTTTGTAAGGATGGACGCAGTTTAAATTTGACATGAAGCCCCCTTTTTCCATGACACAGTAATAAATTCCAAAACCCTGACAGTATGCGCTAGGTCACATGATCTGTGAAAATTTCATCCAAATCCGTTGAGATATGTCCAGTATTAATTAAAGAGATATTGGTGAAAAATGAAATACAACATGAAGCCCCCTTTTTCCATAATGCAGCTATGAATTGCAAAACCTTGACAATATGCGCTAGGTCACATGATGAGAAACATCCTGTGAAAATTTTACCCAAATCCGTCAAGAAATGTGGGAGAAGTGCTGCTGCTCCTCAATTTTATATAGATCAGACACATTTTACCTGGAAACTAAAGTGGCATCACTTGCCGGAAGTGTAGGAGAGATTAGAAAGCCTTGGAAAATTTTTGCATAGCGGCTCCTAGCCTAGGCAGTTTCAGGTTTTTCTCTAAGACCAGGTAGGGTAAGTCAAGCTAAGTGAAAAGGGGGGGGGGGGGGCAGAGCGAGAACAAGGCAAGTTTGGGTAGATTTATATTTTCCGAAAGAAATTACTGTTGCCTCATTGTAACAAAGATATATATATATGTGTGTGTGTGTGTGTGTGTGAAAATACCTGTCTAATATGAAGACCTATCGACGCTTGATACAAATCTAAACTTCTATCCTTGCTGTCGTCTAGTTTAGTCCACAGTCCGTCCTGTCAGATAAGTTGCAATAGGATACGAACGTTCGATAAACAGAAGTTCCTGTGTGGAGTTAGCGAAAAAGCCCGATCTCTCTGCCTGCTTGTATTTATTTTTAGAAATGGAAAGCCCACGTTATTGCGTTTGACAATTTGTGTTTAAGGTCGGTTCAATATACTCCGATGCACGGTAGCTTTTGTACAGGCGTAGGAGTTTCATGCATAATTATGTATGTAGTAGTACATGATTGAACACCTATAATATAATGCGCAATATTTGCCGAAACAGGCGTCCTGTGACACAGTATGATAAAAGGCTGATTTTTTTTTTTATCGGAAGACAAAAAAAAATTAGGGTCGGGGCAAAATCTCCAGGTAGGGTCGGGTTACCCGAAACAAACTATTTTTTTTTTTACGCCTAACTGAAATAATGTTGAGAAAGGCCTTTAATACCATTACAAACAATTTATGAATGATCTGGACAAACCACACACAGTCTGTAAGATAGACCAGGGGTCACTCTTCACCTACAGTTCGAGACTGTATTCTTATATTTGTCAAGATTCTTCAAAATTTCAGAGTAACACAGTTTCTGATATACTAAACCACACAGTTTAGCGAATCAGAAATGATATGTCTCTCTAAATTTAGAAGTAGGCTATGAATGGTATTTATAAATTATGAACAGTTGGTGAATATTGACCCAGGGATGTCAATTTACAACTTCCTGTAGAGGACCGTATATTATTTATATTGTTGCAAACAAACATTGAAATAACAAAGAGGCAAGAAGAAATTGCTCCGATGAATCAATTTCACCTTGTCTTATATGCATTTATTCACTAAACCTTATACAACGAAAACTCAATATTTTTCAACTGCTACAAATTTGTGTGTGGTAGTAAAGATTTACATTGCCTTCATTACTGGATGCAGTGCTTATACTATTTAGTTACAGATGTTTGAGGAAAAGTTTCTAAAAAAAGCACAGCTGGAATCAAAGTATATGTACTAGAAATAGTAACTTTATCCTGCTTTGAAAATTTAATACCTTGGTTTCTATTAGTGACTCCAATGGTTTGTATCTATAAGGCACTAAATGGTCTGTGTTCTGGAGAAAAGAGGTTGTATGCATCTTTAAATGCATCATATCAAACAAGCCACATAATATGGCTGTATTTTGTCTAAAACATGGTTGAATTATGAGGTAGATTGGTCCTTTAGCATGCAGAAAATTTGTTAGCAAAAGCTTTCCACTGGGCAGGTCAGTCTGTACAGACTGTGCAGGCTGACCTAGATTTATACTTTTTGCCAGAGCATGACTAATTAATATTTTTCTATGAAAATCAGTTCATAAAATACCTGACTTTCAAATGCTGTCAATCAATTTTTAGCTCCACTGGCCAAAGGCCAGAGAGCTATTGTCATGGCGTTGTGTCCGTCGTGCGTTCGTCCGTGCGTGCGTCCGTAAACTTTTTCTTTAAAAAACTTCTCCTCAGAAACTATTGACTGGATTTTTACCAAATTTCACAGGAATGTTCCTTTGGTGGTCCTCTTTCAAATTCCTTCAAATAATTGTGTTCCATGAAAAATTCTGGTTGCCATGGCAACCAAAGTAAAAAACCTTTAAAAATCTTCTCCTCCCAAACCGCTATTTGGATAGCATTATTATTTTGCAGGAATGTTCCTTAGATACAGGTTTACAGAATTCCTTAAAAAAAAAAAGATCTGTCAAAAAACATGGCTTTTATGGGAGACTCATTTTCCTTTTATGGTATAAAGTAAAATCTTTGAAAAATTTCTTCTCTAAAACTATTCATTGGATTTCATTGTTGTTAGCTCCACTGGCCGAAGGCCAGCGAGCTATTGTCATGGCGTTGTGTCCATCGTGTGTCCGAGCGTGCGTCCGTGCGTGCGTCCGTTCGTTCGTCCGTGCGTGCGTCCGTAAACTTTTTCTTTAAAAAACTTCTCAGAAACTATTGACTGGATTTTTACCAAATTTCACAGGAATGTTCCTTTGGTGGTCCTCTTTCAAATTCCTTCAAATAATTGTGTTCCATGAAGAATTCTGGTTGCAATGGCAATCAAAGTAAAAAACCTTTAAAAATCTTCTCCTCCCAAACCGCTATTTGGATAGCGTTATTATTTTGCAGGAATGTTCCTTAGATACAGGTTTACAGAATTCCTTAAAAAAAAAAAGATCTGTCAAAAAACATGGCTTTTATTGGAGACTCATTTTCCTTTTATGGTATAAAGTAAAATCTTTGAAAAAAATTCTTCTCTAAAACTATTAATTGGATTTCACTGTTGATTTGCAGGTAAGTTCCTATGGTGGTTGTCTACCAAATTGTTTCTTCAGTGAGCTAAAATGCAGGATTGAATGATAATTGTTAAAAACTTCCTTTCGCCATTATAGAAATATCAGGCCTGTGGAGCGATACAGGCGCTCAAGCACCTCTAGTTAATGTTGTACACTGGTAAAATTATTAAAAACAGGAAATTAAATTTTCAACAGAAAAAAATTGAATTTTCCCTTAAATGTATTATATCGTGGCAGCCAGTGCACCTATCCATGCTTTCCTATGCTTCAAGTATTATTCTTCCCAAGCCACTGGTTGCTTCCCACATAACCACCGTTGACTATGATCAAAAGTGAGAAAGGAGTGAGTCCATTCGAAATACATTCGAAATAGCCATTATCAACCCTCGGAAAGAAATTGGCTTAGCTGGGCACTTGAATCAGCAGGCCTGTGGTTTCATTTACCCTGTATGTTTCTTCTGGAGCTAGAGACAATGTATTCCACCGAAACCAACTTTGGTATTTCAATACTGACATTGTCTTTTTTTTTACTGATTTTTAGCTCACCTGAGCATGAAGTGCTCATTGTGAGCTTTAGTGCTTGTGCTGTGTCTGTCATGCATCAGTCTTCCATATTGCATCATTCAGGCGTCAACAATTACCCTGTGTACACTTTAGAGGCAACACTTTCAGTCTGATACTTATGAAACTTGGTCAGAATGTGTGTCTTGGTGATATCTTGGACATGTTTAAAATTGGATCACATTGGGCCAAAATATAGGTCACATGGACCAATCTTGGAAAAACTAATGTGCACTCCAGAGGCCACATTTTTAGCCCGATACTCATGAAACATAGTCAGAATGTTTGTAATCTAGAGGCCATAGTTTCAGTTTCATATTCATGAAACTTGATAAGAATGCTTGTCTTAATAATATCATGGACAAGTGAGAAATTGGGTCAGACCATTCCTAGAAATACCTTGTGTGCACTCCAGAGGCTACATTTTCAGCGTGATACTCATGAAACTTGGTCAGAGTATATGTTTTGAATATATATTTGACCAGTCTGAAATTTGGTCATGTCAGGTTAAAAAAGTAGGTCACTGGGGAAAATTAAAAAAAAAACTATGTGTGCACTCTAGAGGCTTCATTTTCAGTCTGATACTCATGAAAAAATTGTCAGAATGTTTGTCTTGTCAATATCTCGTACAAGTTTGGAACTGGATCATGTCAGGTCAAGAAGTAGGTTACCGGGGAAATCTTAGAAAAACCTTGTATGCACTCTAGAGACCACATTTTCAGTCTGACATTCATGAAACTTGGTCAGAATGTTATTCTTGATAATATCTTGGACTTTTTTGAAATCGGATTATGTTAGGACTACCCGGGTAGCTCAGTGGTTAGTGCACTGGACTTGTAACCTGGTGGTTGTGAGTTCGATACCTGGTTGAGGCAAACTTTCTTTTTGGTGAGTTTTCGCCTCTCACCTCTACTGCATGTGAGAAAGTAGTCAGTTATTTGGAAAGAAAATCATGTCAGTACTGGTGTGGGAAAGCCAGGAAACACATGTGTAGGTGCACTGACCACCGTGATATGACCTAAGCTTTTGAAACGGCGTTAAACTCCAATTCAATCAATCAGTCAATCG
This sequence comes from Hippopus hippopus, assembly GCA_946811185.2. NCBI lineage: Eukaryota > Metazoa > Mollusca > Bivalvia > Cardiida > Cardiidae > Hippopus > Hippopus hippopus. Next base: position 40,293,417 of record OX328098.1, on the reverse strand, counting down.
GATCATGTTGGGTCAAAAAGGAGGTCAATGGAACAAATCTTAGAAAAGTCCTGTGTGCGCTCTAGAGTCACATTTTCAGTCTGATATTCATGAAACTTGGTCAGAATATTTGTATGGATGATATCTGGTTACAGCTGAAAATTTGGTCTTGTTGGGTCAAAAGGTAGGTCATCAGGACAAATTGTAAGCAAACCATGTATGCTCTCTAGAAGCCATATTCAGTCTGATACAGATGAAACTTGGTCAGAATGTTTGGTATTTTGGACATGTTTGAAATAGGATCATGTAAGGTGAAAAAAAGTAGGTCAATGGGTTAGATCTTAGAAAAACCTTGTGTGTACTCCAAAGCCAACATTTTCAGTCTGTTACACATGAAATTGGTCAGAATATTTGTCTTGATGATATCTTGGATAAGTTTGAAATAGGGTCACATTGGGTCAAAAAGTAGATCACTAGTACTCATGTGTTTACATTGTTACAACCAGGATGTGTTCAATTTAATCAATCCTAGATGACTAGATGACTTTACTCTGATGAGTGCTTTAGGACCAATGGTCCCCCTGTTTTCTTCATCATTGACTGAAATTGATTGAATAATTTATTAAGCAGACTTACAAAATAGGCAAAAAATGTACACAGAATGAGCAATCTTCCTTGTTCTGAGATCCCTTCCTTGTTTGTAATCTCACTCTTTATTAGGTGACGAAATTCATTGCATGTCAAAATTGTAAGCATTTGCAGATAGAAATTGTATGTGTTTAAAATGATGGGAATTATTTTTTAAAGGGTAGAAAACATTGTGGAAAAAGGAGAATATGCTGGTAGCAAGCATTTTCTCCATTTCCCACACTGTATTAAAAAGCCTTCTCTCTCAGGAGGGTTATAAGACAGGATTGTTTGGTAAGGGTCAACCCTAAGTTGAAATAATGAAAGTAACTTTCATTTTTTAATAAATAGCAGACACTGTAATTTCAAAATAATTTCAAGCAGAATTCCTTTCAAAGTAGGAGGTGGTGTAGATCCAAGATTAGAATGAATTTTCTCTGCAGACCAAACTTGATCTACACTGTCCGTAAAGCAAGTAGTGTTTAGCACTAAAGATAAACTCATTGAGGTACAGGCCAGTTTTAGGCCCACCAAAAAAATGTTACAAATTACAAAAGGGACAAACATCTTTTTCCAGTGGAATTAAATCTTTACCGAATAACAAAATGTAAGACTCTTCCAAATTGAAAGGAAACCCAGACGACAAATTTGATAGTGATACAAATTAACTAAAGTTCTTTAACAAGGTAGAAAGCATGGTGAGAAAAGGAGAAAATGCTGGTTACCAGCGTTTTCTCCTTTTCGCACCATGTTTTCAAAAGCCTTCTCTCTCAGGGTCATTAAAACTGGAGATAATGTGCCATTGGCAACCATAGATATATTTTGTGAAGAATGTGAAGCATGACCAGCCTGCACATATATGCAGTCTGATCTTGTTGTACACTCTCGTCACTCTGTTGCTCTTTTCAGCAACCAGTATTATGTCCCTATTTCCACCATGTTTTGTAACCTCTCTAAGACATCCCATTTTTGGAGCCTTATTGAATGGTTGCCTGCAAATGCTTCAATTTTGGACGAGTCAAAAACATTGTTGTGAGGTAAAGAGTTAACCCTTTACCACATGAAAATTTTTTTGATTTGTCCATACCCAAAGCATATGTAGAGGCCAAATTAAATGTGGCTAAAATTGTGGAATACGTCATTGATAAGGTAGAAAACATGGTAGGAAAAGGAGAAAATGCTAGTTACCAGCATTTTTTCTCTTTCCCACTATGTTTTCAAAGACTTAATAAAGCTGTCAAGTGAAAACCCCAGACAAAACATGTATTAATTTTGTTGTTCATTTTGCTTGATCTAGTTTTTTATGTTTTGATGTTTTTAATAGCCATTTTATACAGTTAAGAAGTTGATTTGTGATTAAATCATAGTCAGAAGGTTTTCAAAGAAATGAAAATGAGCAATCAATGGTTAATCTAAACATTTTTTGCAGAATAAAGTTTAAAGTTTGTATAATATTAAATGACATGTGCTGCTGTTCTTTTAGTGGTTTCCCTCGCAATAATAACAGTATTCACGACAATGCATACTACAATACCCTACAAGACATGGCTCAGTAAGTACAGGGGAGTTAAATCTCCCCAACAGTCCCAACATAAAGGGAGGTAATTACTAATTCCTGCACTCCCCAACCTGTTGTCTTGCCTAGGGAAGTCTTCCTACTTCATGAAACCATGGTGCACTTGAAGTATATTAGTGTTATTTTGCCTGAGTTAGATGGTAGAGACATTTTGTTTCCCTGATTTTAAAGACCTGTTCTAGAGGTTCAGACAAATGGGACAGGGGTCATCCAGTTCTAAAAATGTTTCTTCAGCAAAACCCATGTTGTAGGTTCTCATTAGAATTGTTTTGATCATACAATTCTAATGACTGCCCACAACAGAGGTTTTAATAAAAATATCCAGAGATATTTGAAATGCTCTGTTTATCTGAAGCTCTGGCTAACAGTTTCCACAAACCTTGCATATTAGCATCTATTTCAGCTCCAGTTTGCTGCTACATTTGTATGAGCCATACTCTGGGAAAAGGGGTTTTAATGCATCTCCTAGATACATCTATACCAAGGTAGTCATCACATAAATAGGGAGCCATAAAATCCAATTCTTTTAACAGTTGACTGAATCTGGGGATAAAAGGGTTCTTTGACATTCAGAAAATTTACAAATAACAAATAGTTTTGACATGGGTCAGCCTGTGCAGATTGTGCAGGCCGACCTGGGTCGATACTTTTTGCAGATGCATTCAACCTCCTTTTTACAGAGCATGGCTTAATTATTATACCTGTGCACAAGTTTCATTTTTGGCTCCCATAGTTGTCACTCCATTAACACTGTCAGTGACCTAACAAGGCAGAGATTGTTGGACATTGTCCTATTGAATTAGAAAAATATCCTATCAAAGTTTGTTAAAAATTTAGCTTTGAGTGCATCTTTGCTTACTTACTTTTAAAATATCCCTTAATAATTCCTGGCAAAACAATGCACTCTACTCTAAGCGATGGTAAATTTTGCTTGATATTTTGTGACCCTAAACCCTTTACCACATGGCAAAATTATGGATTTGCTGTATTTGTAAGCAATTGCATACCAATTAAATGTTGCTCAATTGGTGAGGCTTGTCTTTGAAAGAATTTAAAACATTGTGGGAAAATGAGAAAATGCTTGCCACTGGTTACCAGCATTTTCTGCTGTTCCCTTCAGTATTTGAAGAAGCTTTTCCCCCAAGGAACAACACAAGATTCTTTGGTAAAGGGTTAAAAGGTGATAGTTCACTCACCAAATTCAAGTTTCAGCTGAAAACTCTATCTATGACATCAATTTGGGATTTTTGTTACTAGGATTAGACGAAGAAAATGCTTTGTGGAATTCATTTGTGTCATGTGAATCTATTGATCGAAAACTGTGGCATAGTATCATCACATGAAGAATGAAATACGTTGTTACCGATTCATAAGGATGAAAGTCTTTCAGCCAAATTTCCACATAATTTGTGAAATGGAATCAAAGCACTGTGGGAGCTGACAATGGATGCACTAGTCTCTTACACCTACGAAATGTCTTATTTTCATTTTAGAATGGAAACTTTGTCTTAAGCTCTAAATTTTTTTCTTTTATCTAATATCTAATTATAAAGCTGTTTTTAGACATTGCAAGACTTGCCATGTGATTGGCTGAGACTGAATATCTGAGTCATTTAAATGGCTAGTCCAGAATTTTAGAATGAGACTGAATTTAGAATTATTGGTAAAGACCTAGCAATTGGAAATGCCTTTTTCAGTTTGTGCATGAAACTGAACCCTGTTTCAGTCAGATTTCATTTGACCACTTAATAAATCAACCATTTTTATCAAAATGGAAAAAAAAATTCACAGATTGGATTAAGCAAAAAACTTTAGCCAGAATAAATTGTCATGTAAGATAATGTAGATCAAAGTTTATATAACTCATATTGTGCTGCCTGATCTTGATTTACCCTGCAAAAAGTCTAATTTACTTTTTGCATTCAAAGAGTTAATGTGCACTTCCAAAATAACAGAAACTTCAATAGGATATGGCATTGTATGAAATAGAGTATAAAACATTGCTCATTTTGTGCAGCTCAAAATTCTTTCTTAACCCTATACCACAATTTCTAAGTTTTAATCACCTCGAGGAAGAAGGCTTTTGAAAGTATTGTGAGAGAAGGAAAAAATTCTGGTAACCAACATATTCTCCTTTTAGCACAATGTTTTCTATCCTTTTAGAGACAAATTCCACAGTTTAAGCCACATTTATTTCATCTTCAAAATTAATGCTGTCAATTTCGGTTTTTCCAAGATTTTGTTGTTTGGTAAAGAGTTAAATCTGATTGCTGTGGAAACCTTAGTTTTCATAATGTGTAGTTTCTGCATTTTCCATTTTGACTTTTTCCCACAACAATCCTTTGTTGTAGATGCAACTATAACTCTCTAAAGAACTGCAAAATTTCAGATTTTTTCCAGTTTAAAGCATTTGCAGATGAGAAAATACATGTGATTCAAAATTGAGATTTGTTTTAGGACTGGAAGAAAACATTGTTGGAGAAGGAGAAAATTCTGGTTACCTTTTAAGCTCTACTGGCTGAAGGCCAGTGAGCATAATCTCATGGCCCTGTATTTGTCTTGTGTCTGTGCATTTACTTTTATTTCAGAACTCTTTTCCTCTGGAACTACTCATCTAATTTTAATGAAACTTCACAGAAATGTTCCTGCCATATCTCTCTTCAGAATTTCTTCAAAGAATTTGCTTCCAGTAAAAAGTCTAGTTGCAATGGGAACAAAACTGAAAAATATTGATGATGTATAAAAATCTTCTTGTCAAAAACTATAAGCCTTCCATCTGGTATATATACTAATAGACCTCTACCAGAATTATTCATAATAAAGCCCTGGGGTCAAAATTGGCCTTGTCCAAGAGGTCACATGTTTTACATGAAGTCAATATGACTTAAGCTTATACACCGATCAAGAGAAATAACTCCTTTGCGTTAGTAAGAGATATATCTCAGGTTGTTACCATTTACCTCCCTTGATATTCCAGCTATGTCATTACATGATTTGTGTTGGGTATTCAAGTTTTTGGATAAAAAATGTTCAGTTTTCAGTGAGAGTGATTTACTTTGATGTTAATTGTTATGCTCGGATGAGTTAAATATTTGATATGGAGTGAGGTTTATATAATCCAGTTTTGTGTACCAAAACTTTACCATTCAAGCCATTGAGAAAATGTTTTCTTCTACTTAAGTTGAAATCTTCTCGTCAAAGCACTCTTTTTTAGAGTATAATGTGGTATTCAGTATACGTAAGAACTTGATGAGACCTGCTTCTATACATTGACATCATACTTGCATCTGGAAAAAAACTGCCTTTTTTTCGGGAGAGGGGGGATTGAGAAAAGGGGGGTGGGGGGGGCTAGTCTATTTTCTCTGTAAAATTTTATTGTCAAACAAATTTTTTACTGTTTATGCCTCTGTCCATACTAAATAAGTGCATGATACATTCATTTAAAAGGCAGTGGGGTGATACAGGGCCATCATGGCCCTCTTCTTCTACAATGTTTTCAAAAGTGTTCCTTTTGTTGTAATTTGTTAAGATTAGGATTGTTTTGAAAAGAGATAAGCATATGTATAAGGACACAAGCAAACAACAGTAATTTCACCTGTAATCTGCCGATTCAGCTATTTACTTCCTGCAAAAGACAGCTTCTTTGAAAATGGAAGGAATTTCCTTTCCCCTCAATGTTTTCAGGAAGAGGATTTAACACTTAACCCTTTATACCACACAAACCTGAGTTTTAACAGCCCCCAAGAAGGAGGCTTTTTGCACTTTTTCCTTTTCCGAAAATTTTTTTTTTTTCAATTCAAAGGCAATTTCCAACATTTGAGCCATTATTTGATTTGTCATTTGCCATTGCTACATGTACCAATAAAGAAAGTTCAAAATTTTGTAAAGAGATAAAGTGCCTTTCACAGCTATAGTTGCCTGTGTAGGCAAGATCAAGATCAGACTCCACAAAACATGCAGACTGATCTGTGATCTACACTTTTAGGTTTGCTGAATCTCTTTGGACCCAAACAATCATGAAATTGCAATTATTTGTGTCTTATCTCCAGACTGGATGTATACACGTATTTCTGTTTGTTTGAAACTTTTACCAATTTTTCATCAGTTTGTTATTTATTATGTGGGGTAAAAGGTTAACTCTACCACACAACAAAATTACTCACTTGTCCATATTGAGAGCATTGGCAGACAACAACCTAATCATGGCTAATTTTATGGAATTCTTTTACAGAAGGGAAGAAATCATTGTGGGAAAAAGGAGAAAATGCTGGTTACCAGCATTTTCTCCTTTTCCCACGATGTTTTCAAAAAGCCCTTTAAAAACTAAGGATTGTTTTGTAAAGGGTTAAGCCCTGTGCAAGCCCCAGGACTACTGGGCCATGTTGACAGATGAAGCATCTGCCTGACATAGTGTTTTGGACTAACCATCAGCATGCTAAGGGCATCAAGAGGTGAACTTTGATCTACAGTGGCCAATCATTAATTTTGTCACATGTTCTGCCGAAAAGCGCCAAAGATTTGGTTCCTATACTGCTTGAAATTTTTCATTCGACCCTGTACCAAACAGTTCTGCTTTAACACCTTTTCCTTACCAAAGGACAAAATTGTACACTTGTCCCAATTGAACAAAATTGCAGACAGCAAATTGATGTTGCTGTAATGCTGGAATTTGTGTGCGAAATGGTAGAAAACATGAAAGGAAAAGGACAAAATGCCAGTAACCAGCATTTTCTCGCTTTCTCACAATGTTTTTCAAAAGCCCTGTGTTTCAGGGTCATTTGTAGTCAAAATGTTATGGTAAAGGGTTAGCAATTCTGACGATGAAAATTTTTGAAAGAAATCATGGGAATAGGAGAAAATGCTTATTAAACAATGGTAGTCATGGTTTTCTGTGACTTTCTCAAACAGGGGTCAGTAGAACCCCCTTCAAATGAATAAAAGATCTTGATCTACACTGTCGGCTAGAAGCAGTGTGATCTTGATCCATATTGTCTTTAAAAACAAAGACATGCTTTGCACTGGAAGGTGTCAAATGATGGCCATTGGCTTATCAGAGTTTATCAATATCATTTCCAAGCACTTCATGTTGTGAACAACCATCCTATCTTTATGAGACTTGACCCTTAACTCTTTACCAAAGGACAAAATTATAGACTGGTCCAAATTGAAAGCATTTGCAGACGACAAATTACATGTGACTGAAAATTTGAAATTTAGTTTGGGAAGGGTAGAAAACATTGTGGTAAAAGGGGAAAATGCTGGTTACCAGCTTTTTCTCCTTTTCCCACAATGTTTTCAAAAGGCTTCTTTCTCAGGGTCGTTTTAAGTCAGAATTGTGTGGTAAAGAGTTAAGGTGTCCAATATACCTATCAGACATTTTCATCCTAGAAATATGGCCCAAGTAGTTGCAATTTCATGGATGCTTTTGTTGACAGTGTTAAATAATTGCAATTTCATAGCTGCTTTTGTCTACTGTGTTTCAGTAAATTGAGCAGTATAGATCAAAGATCAGGCAGCAGGTTTTGTGCAGCCTGATCTTGATCTACACAGGCTGCTAAGGCAACAGCTTACTATAGTCATGAAAGGCACTTTAAGGGTTTACAGAAAAAACATTTTTCAAAGGGCAGTAGTCACCAATTGTCTTTTTTGCATTCCACGTCATTGCAAAAGAACATAACTTTTGATTAACTAAACCAAATAAATACCCGGAAACTAGTAATCAGAAACTATATTGCTCTCCTAACCTTTAAAGTACCTTTCATGACTTCAGTTGCCTCTGTGGCCAGTGTAGATCAAGATCAGACTGCACAAAATGTACATTTATATTGAATCTAATCTTTGATCTACACTGTCCTCTTGCTGAGGCAGTCTGGACAAGGGCTACCATGGAGGTGATCTGATTAGGATTTTTGTCTAGAAAAGGGTTGAATGTTTGGTGATTACAGGCCCAGACCTCCGATGTTAGTCTTCGTTGCAAACTTGTAAAATTCAAATGTGGTTTTTCGTAAGCTTGGAGATGAACTGACTTAAAGAAAGGCTGGTTGTTTACCTTAACCCTTTACCAAACAATCCCGGGTTTTCACGACTCTGAGAAAGAATCCTTTTGAAAACATTGTGGGAAAAGGAGAAAATGCTGGTAACCAGCATTTTCTCCTTTTCCCACAGTGTTTTCCAGCCTTCCCAGAACAAATTTCAATTTTTGAGCCACATTAATTTAGTTGTCTGCAAATGCTTTCAATTTGGACCAGTCTAAAATTTTGTCGTTTGATAAAAAGTTAATGTACTTATAATTTGGCTATAGCAAAAGGGAGACAAGTTCATAGACATGAGGAAGGAACATGTCTCTTTTATGCGCCAAACCCTTATTAGATCTTACAATTATTCTGTTTAGTATTAGAATGCATTTAGCATAGTTATCTACCTTGGATGAGTATGTACACATGTATGTTTGTCTAACCTGTTTGAGCTCACCATTGTTTTCATGCTTGTTATTTGTAGAGGTTTCCCGCCCAACAATAACCATGAAAAGGACCAAGGAGAAGATATTTATGGAAACTTGTCAGATATGGCCATGTAAGTACACTGCAAAATCATTATGCAGGGGCTTTTGTTGCATCTGCATCTGTAAGCAGGTGGGACACAGTTATCTGGTTTTCAGTCTGTTTGTGCAAACGTCTCTGACTACCTTTTTGACCATCTACAATTTACATCCACTTCATGGTTGACGTTCCCTTAAAACTCTATTGTAGCTGCTCAAATGAAATGTTACAGATGGATTGAGGCCATTTAGATTAAATTTTGATGAAGATCCCAGTGCAAGAATCATAGCTCTAGGTTTCTTAATTGTTTGGCTGCCTCTTCTCTATGCATACAGAGCGTTACTGTCTTTGAATGTCTTGTTTTGTCTAGCAGAATGATTAGCCCAATAATTTTATAGAGCTAATTAACCCTTTACCACACGACCAATTTTAGACCTGTCCTAATTGAAAGCATTTGCAGAGGACAGTTTCAATGTGGATCATATTAAATGATTTTTCTTTGATAGGGTAGAAAACATTGTGGGAAAAGGAGAAAATGCTGGTTACCAGCATTTTCTCCTTTTCCCACAATGTTTTCAAAAGCCTTCTCTATGAGGGGTGTCAAAAGTCGTCATTGTGTGTTAAAGGGTTAAAGGGGAAAGGTAAATATTATACATTGATGCCTATTTGAATATAGGACTGTATGCCATGCTTCTGACAAGATTTAACTCTTAGAGTTCCAATAGATGCAACAGACCCTCTCCAGCCTAGAAATAAGACCAAAATAATTACAACTACAATGTTGCTTAAACTTGTCAAGAACTTGTATCCAAAATGGCCAGTATAGATCAAAGATCAGAGTGTATGTTTTTACAGTCTGATCTTGATCTGTACTGACCACAAAGACAGTTATAGCTGAAAGAAGTGCTGTAAGGGTTAAGTTGTATGTTACTAGGCATATTGGCAGACTTATGCCAAAAGTTATTAAGTTGTCTCCATACTCTTATGAGTGAGGCCATGTTTGATTCTTAGTCATGTCCATGTAGTGCAACGCTCAATTTTCTCCTATTTCTGTACAGTTTTATTAAAATAAAATTCTTGCATGTGTACCCAATGGGGGAAGGTTTGCACTGTTATGTACAGAAAATCCTGTAAGTTATTAGCATTCTTTCATCATGTATTAAATTTTCCCCTCTTCTTTTCCCAAAATATGACAAACTAAAATATGGTTACATAAGTTACATCCAAAAACTGGATAAAAATGAAATAATAATTACAGACATAAGTTTCTAATTCTATCTAGAAATCAAATAATATGCAAATGTGGATTCCACATTATTCAAATATCTTCTTCCTTGCTAGTTCTTTACACTTTGGAAAACCCTTGTATTGGATGCATCATCATAAAATCCTGTAAAATATGTAAAAGTACCATGACTTCTGGTTAACTCTTTACCACACAATCCCGAGTTTTAACGACCCTGGGGAAGAAGCCTTTTGAAAACATTGTGGGAAAAGGAGAAAATGCTGGTAACCAGCATTTTCTCCTTTTCCCACAATGTTTTCTACCCTATCACACACAGAAATCATCATTTTAGCTCCATTGAATATATCGTCTGCTAATGCTTTGAATTTGGTCTAGTCCAGAATTTTGTCGTTTGGTAAAGGGTTAAATACCGGTAAACATATCATCATAATAGAAGACACCTTTCAATATGCACTGTTTCTCCATCTGCATAGTTTTATGTTTTCACAAATTGTCTGCTACAAGATAAGTTTTGTTGTCAAACATCCAGGGGTGTTTGGATTTTCTTAGATGTTCAGAATTAGAATTTACTCATTGTTATGGGATAATTTTTCATGCACTTTTTTTTACCTTCCTTTAGCAAACTTTTTTGCATCGTGAATTACAGATATTTAGTATAGCTAACTGTTACCTGTGTGACTTACATAGATTTTTGCACATCAGCTATTTTGCAATAGAAATATTTAACTGGGGAGCTCTGTAGGGGTGCTTATTTAACCTTTTACTACTAAATCCTGGCTTTCAACAACCCTGAGGGAGAAGGCTTTTGAAAACACTGTTGAAAAAGCAGAAAACACTAATTTTTTCCCACAATATTTTCTATCCTATCAAAATCAGTTTCATCATTAAATTGGACCAACTTTAATTTGTCCTCTGTAAATGCTTTCAGTTCAGACCAGTCTTAAATTTTGTTGTTTGTTGAAGAGTTAATCACCATCTATAAGGGACAAGTGATGCTCTAGCTGCTGAGTTTACCTTTTAACCCTTTAGCACACGATCCCGAGTTTTAATGACCCTGAGAAAAGGGCCTTTTCGTAAACATTGTAGGGAAAGGAGAAAATGCTGCTAACCAGCATTTTCTCCTTTTCCCACATTGTTTCGTAACCTGTCAAACACAAATTCCATCACTTGAGCCAGGTTTAAATTGTTGTCTGCAAATGCTTTCTGTTTCGACAAGTCTACATTTTTGTTGTGGTAAAGAGTTAACTCTTTACCAGGTGACAACATTATACATTGGCCCAAGAGGACAGATTAACTCTTTACCAAATGACAAAATTTTGGACTTGTTCAAACTCAAAGGTATTGCAGATGACAAATTAAATGTGGTTAAATTGATGAAACCTGACTATAAAAGGGTAGAAAACATCGTGGGAAAAGGAGAAAATGCTGGTTACCAGTATTTTCTCCTTTTCCCTCAATCTTTTCAGAACTGTTCTTTATCAGAGTCATTAAAACTCAGGATTGTGTGGCAAAGGGTTACCCATGGCTCGAATGCTGAGATTTGTCTTTGATAGAAAACACTGTGGGAAAGAAGGAAAATGCTGGTTACTAGCGTTTCCTCCTTTTCCTATGATGTTGTCAGCATTCTTCCTGAGAGGTGTTCAAAGTCAAGTTTGTTATAAAAGATCATTTGGCTTTAGTACCCAGGGAACGAGGGTTCTTTTTTATTAAAAACATTGTCAGAAAAGGAGAAAATGATGATAACTTTTTCTCTTGTTCTTTTTTTTTAATACTTCATAAACACATTAAATTTTGATATTTTTTCTGCCAGTGATCTCAATTTTGGCAAGTCTAAAATTTTGTCTTCTGGAAAAGAATACATTAATTTTGCAGCTAGTGAACTTGGAAGTGGAAATTGCTTAGCTTGAGCATTGATAAAAAGCATATACTGAATTATGCCATGTTATTTACTGAAGCAAATGTGCTGCATACAACTTTGAAATTATTTACATGGATAATTTATATGATATCATATTACTCTTCACACCAAATGACAAAAATATAGACTGGTCCATATTCAAAGCATCTGCAGATGACAAATTTAATGTGGCTCAAAAGAAAAAATTAGTCTCTGAAAGAATAGAAAACTTGTGGGAAAAAGAGAAAATGTTGGTTATCCCTTTTTCCACATTGTTTTCTATCCTTCCCAAATCAGAGTTCAATTTTTGTGTCATGTTTATTTTGTCCCCTGCAAATGCTTTCAATTTGGACTAGTCTATAATTCTTTGGTTTGCTAAAGAGTTAATGAGTAAAATCCGAGATACGGAAACAGGGAGCTTTGTAAATACATGTATTTAAGGTAGTAGACCCCTAACGCTTCTAGTGCAACATGGAATAAAATTTCTTGTTAGTTGATAAATAAGGATTTATACTGATATAATACTTTTGCACATTTTTAACCGACCAGAAATTCCTTTGATGTCTATCTTGAAATTATTTGTTGATACTTTGTTAGTTTCCTGAAAAGGGAGGTAATTATTATCTCCCTTTGTAATGAGAATATAGTGGTTTTAGATTTATAAATGATAATTCTAAGAAAGAAAAAAAGGAAAAAGTGGCTTGATTAAAGAAGTACAATAATACTCATTTTTAATCAGAGCAAATTTTGTAGGATAATATCATAGTGGAAATAGCTGTTTTCCATTAGGGGTCTACTACCTTAAAAACTGTCATTATACCCTGCAAAACAAATGTTTTCGGGGGTATACTGGAATCACCCTGTCTGTCCGTCAGTTTGTCCATCCGTGTGTCCGTCCGTGTGTCCGTCTGTGTACAAATAATTGCCTGTTTCTGTCAAAGCACTGGCGGGGGTATTAAGTAACATTCAGTGACAGCTCTAGTTTAATTTTGTTTTTAGGTTCTCTAGATGTACTATGGTCTCACATGAAGATATTTTTGAAATTAACATCCTGTGCACTTTATTTTTGAAATATTAGTGTAAACTTAGTTATCAGAAATGCCTGTGAATTTTGAGGGCTTAAGAAAAATAAGGAACTTAAATACCATTCTGCCTTATTTAGGAATTATTTTCCTGCGGGTTTTTTTGTTGCAGCATTTCCTGTTTTGTATAGCACATCACCATGTTGGGCCATAATCCTTTGCATTAAGTGAGATTTTTAGACTTGTTCAAATGAAAAACATTTGCAGACATAAAAGTATATTTAGTTCAAGTGATTGGATTTTATTTTGAAAGGATAGAAAACATTGTGAGAAAATGAGAAAATGCTGGTTACCAGCATTTTCTCATTTTCTCACAGTGTTTTCAATATTGTTGTTGTCTGTGTCGTTAAACAATTTGGTGAAAGGTTGAGTGCCAGTTACAATGTACATCTATTGTTTTCTTTATGGACACAGTGGATCTAGGTCAGACTGCACAGAACTTGGACTCTGATCTTGGATACACACTGTCCACTGTTCTGTAAGATATCATTGTAAAAACAGTCTGGAATATGCAAAATCTAAATTAATTTTATTAAACTCAATATACTTATAGTCTTTCTCTTTCACTTGGAAATTACCAATTTTTTTTTCCAATCTGTTATAACTTTGTTTTTTTCATTCTATATAACTTCAATACTAATAATTACCATTCTTTTTATAGATTTCGATGTATAAACTCTTTCTCTAATAAACAATAACTGTAGTTTTGAGTTTTTACCATAGATTTAATGATGTCCCAGAGGAACAGGATGTACATGTTGCAGAGAATGTTCATGAAGAAAAGATCTATGATGATTTATGCTCGTTGAAAAGGTCAACTGGGTCACAGGTACAACACAAATTCATAAAGTCACATGACATTGTAGGAACCAATTAAATAGCTTCACAGTCAAAACTATGGTGGCCCATAGTTAACTCTACCCACAAACAAAATTTTACACCTGTCTGAATTGAAAGCATTTCCAGACAAAGAAAATGCCGCAACAAGGGTTGAATTTGCTTTTAGAAATAGAGTAAACATGTCTCTTTACCAGATGGCAAAATTTTAGACTTGTCCAAAACTTAAAGCATTTTAAGACCCTAAATTTAATACAGTCATGTATATAGCTCAAATGATGGGAATTGTCTTGAAAGGGTAGAAAACAGTGAGGGAAGCAGAGAAAATGCTGATTACCAGCATTTTCTCTTTTTCCCCCCCGCAATGTTTTCGAAATACCTTTTTCCCATTCATTTCCACACAGGACTGTGCTAAAGAGTTAACTCATTACCTCAAGAAACAAATCTGGAACAGACAAAATTACAAACATTGTAAATATGGGTAATTAAGATGAATGAAGGGTTCATACAGGATTTAAAAAAAACCTTGTAGTTAAAGGAGAAATTGCTTGTCACTAGCAATTTTTCCTTTTATTACAGTGTAGCCAGGGAATTAACATTCTGCTGCAAGACTTACAAAACCATCTTCAGGAGGTAAGAACTACTTTTTCCATAATTCAAAGATGTATCTGCTGGGTAATTGTCAGTTCAGACCCTGTTTTGGTTATCTCATAACAAGACAATAAGATTTTCTGGCGGCATTTTCTTCCCTTTCAAAGGCAAATTGCATTATTTGATCAGCAGCTCATTTATTATATGCCCAGTTGGTTAGCTCAGTGATAAGCTCAGTGGTTATCAGATTTGTCTAATGACCTTTTACCTCTGATGCATGTGAGAAAAGTGGTCAGTGACTTGGAAAGAAAGTTGTGTCAGTACAGGTTTGAGAAAGCCACGAAACACATGTGTAGGTGCACATGACCTAAGCTATTAAAAGGGCGTTAAACTACAAAACAAACAAAGAAATCATTTATTATCTGTGTGTGTTTCCGGTCAACATTATCATTTGCAAATTCTTTCAAATTTAACATTTAGTCATCTGCATGGTAAAGAGGTTACAAAGGGATAAGCTTACTCAGATCTGATTTGGCCCATCTCTCTTCAATCAAAGGTAAGTAAGTGCCTTCCAACAGTGGAAAAGGACAACCCATTCAGAATAAAGGTCAAGGTAAGATAAAGAATAGCCATGCCATTCCACTATTGCTCCGTCTAAGCTTAGAGTTCGAAGCAGAGTGCTGTAGCTCAGTCATTACAATACAGGGCTTGTAACCTTACAATAGAGGACTTGTGATCCACTGGTCACAAAGTGGATTCCTACCCTAGCCAAATTTTATCTGAGGACTGATGATAGTTATTTTGACAGGATTCTTAATACCACTGACCATTGTATTGATATTTTATGTGGGAAAGCAGCCAATGCCTGATTGATTGAATTGAGTGAATTGATTGGTGTTTTACGCTGCTCTGAACGTTATTTCAGTCGTATCATGGCGGCAGCTCACATATTAATGTATTTCCTGGGTTTTACCAGTATTAGGCTAGGGCTCTGAAGTTTCTTGCCTAAGGAAACTCCCACTAAAAGTCCAGTGGATCCAGTGTGGCTTGAACCGGGGGCCTCCAGGTTACGAGTCCCACACTTTACCCCTGAGCTATGTAGGACACCCCCCCCCATGCCTGAAAGAGTGTTGTGCCAAGGAACTCTGGAAAAGCATGGGCAGGTACACAGGCTGCCATCATTCTACTGTAAAGTTGGAAACAGTGACAAAATGCAGACTGTCAAAAAAATATGTTGAACACCTTGACCCAGAGCCTTTTAGAAACCCTGGAAATTGCAGTATGAAAGCTCTTTTTGCAAGATAAGGTAAGGAAGTATCAAACAGCATAGACCCAAGACTAGACTACATGTTGTATGTAGTGTGATCTTGCTCATGAGTGTCGAGGAAAAGCAGTCTATGGGTTAAAGTTGATGGGACATCAGTTTAATGACAGGACAGTGTAGTTGGTGTTGTGGCCTGTGACCCAAATAGCCATTCCTTTGTTTTGTGACTGTTTTGCTCTATCCTTGTTTCAGATTGTTCTCTTTCCCCCCCATATTCTGCCAAGGACTCTTCAGGAAGGAGAGAACCTTTTATCATATAATACCAAGTTTTAATGACCCAAAGGAAGAAGACTTTTGAAACCATTGTGAAAAAAGGAGAAAATGCTGGTGACCAGCATTTTCTCCTTATTGCACAATGTTTTCTACACTTGAGAAGAAAAATTTCAGTTTTTAACTCACATTTATTTTGTGCATTACCTCTTTACCAAACTACAAGATTTTAGCCTTGTTCAGATTGAATTTGCAGACATCAAAATTAATGTTACTCAAAACATGAAACCTGTCTTTCAGAAGGTAGAAAACATGGTTACTAGCATTTTTTCCTTTGCCCATGATGTTTTCAAGTATCAGTTCGCAGGCTCGTTAAAAGTCAGGATTGTGTGGTAAAGGGTTAGAATGGGACACTTTTAGCTTGGGTGTCTTCAAAGAAAACTTTGAGATTAAAAAAACTCTGACATTTTATAATATCTGTTATTACTGAAGATATTTACATCTAACTCGGACAACTATCCATTCAACAAAGGCAGATAACCATCAAAGTATTTGTGCCCCTTTTCGACTTCGCAATTTTCATTGAAAATCAAGCAACTGCAGCTGAGTGTTGGCATTTGCATACTGTGTTCTTGTTCTAATTCAGTGGGGCAACGTCCAAGAATCCTTCCCCTCTTTGGCAGAACTCTGTTAATTTATGACTGAACAGTCTAGGTGGTGTTGTGGCGTATGGTCCAAGTAGCCTTTCTTTTGTTTTTGTGAATTTTCTGTTAATCATCCTTATTTCAGATTATTCTTCTTTCTCACCACAGTTTCAAACTAACAAAATGGCGAATCCCTTACTACACATTTCTAAGTTTTAGCAACCAACGAAGAAGGCTTTTGAAAACATTGTTGGAAAAGGAGAAACTGCTGGTGACCAACTTTTTCTCCTTTTCTCACAATGTTTTCTACACTTCTACCCTTTCAAAGACAAATGGTATCATTTGAGCCTTATTTGAATTGTCATCTGAAAATGCTTTTGAATTGGACCATTCTGAAATTTGTAAAACGGTAAAAGGCTAAGAGTCACAATATATTGCAGAACAAGTGGTAGTGAGTATGTCCAAAATGATTGTCATTTCACCATTGGTGGTTTACGTAGGATCTGACATAATCTAGCGTTTGAGATAAAATTTTATAAACCCTTTACCACATAATCCACAGAGTTTTAAAGATCCTAAAAAAGAAGCCTTTTGAAAACAAGGTGGGAAAAGGAGAAAATGCTGAAAACCAGCATTTTCTCCTTTCCCCATAATGTTTTCTACCTAATCAAAGACAAATTCCATCATTTGAGCCACATTATGATTGTCGTCTGCAAATGTTTTCAATTCGGACAAGTCTACATTTTTGTCATTTGGTAAACAGTTTAACAAGTCTAGAAAAATATTGTTAAATGAACCTTTGATCAATTTGGACGTGTCCAAAATTTTGTCATCGGCAACAAAGTTATAATTATGTTTTCCTTTCCTTTAATGTTTCTCCGTTTGTGAAATATATTTTCCTCTTTGTTATGTTGGTAGCATGTGTTATAATGAATTATACTTAATGGAAAAGGAAACACAATGTAAACATTTTTGTGCTTAAATGAAACTGTTTGATTCAATATTTGAAAATGTTAGACATAACATTTTTCCATAAATTGCCAAAAATTCATTATATGACTAGTATTTATGGGTTTATGAAACAATTTCTGATGGTACCCAAAATATTTTTAAGTACATGTAGTTCAGTGGTTCAGTAGTTATGGAATAAAATGGTTACCCTATGTTTCTTTTTCCGTTTAGTATAATGTTGTTTTGGTTGTTGCACTTCCTCTATTATTGTAGATGAAAGATAGAACACAAGAATTTATGATAGTATACATGTGAGCCAAGTTCTGGCAAAAGGGGATTTAATACATCCCCGTGATGCATTATACCAAGCAAGTCATCACAAAATTATGTACCTAAAAAATCCATTTTGTCTTACATTCGACTGGACCTAGAGTTAGAATGGTTCTTTGACATGCACAACATTTACCAACAGTGAAAAGTTTTGACCCATGTCAGCCTGCATGGACTGAGCAGGCTGACATGGGTTGATACTTTTTGCAGATGCAGTAATCCCCCTCTTTTCACAGAGCATGGTTCATATATTGGCTTGACTCATTACCTCACTAATCTCCAAAAACCATGGCAGACAAGCTTGAAAAGAATCTAGATGTAAAAAAAAGTGATCATAAACATGAATTGGCCTGCAACACGCAAAAAGGGGGGCATTCGGACATTTGCGTAAAGTGTCGTTTCGGATCAGCTTGCACAGTCCATTTTTATATAATTTCCTGTTTTGCGCAAGTCTACTGTAGCACAAAATCTAATATAGTCGTAAAGTGCCGTCTCGGATTAGCCTGCGTGGACTGCGCAGGCTGATCCGAGACGACACTTTACGCAAATGTCCGAATGCCCCTTTTCGCGTGTTGCAAGCCAATTAATCCTTTACCAAATAATCCGGATTTTCAATGACCTTGAGATGTAAGTCTTTTGAAAACATTGTGGAATTGCTGATAGCTAGCATTTTTAGCTCACCTGAGCACCATGTGCTGGTTACCAGCATTTTCTCCTTTTCCCCCTATGTTATTCAAAGCCTTTTTTCCTCATTGTCCTTAAAACGCTGGATTGTCTGGCAAAGAGCTAAGTAATATAAAACTAAGGTCTGCAGAGGGTAATGGGTTATAATGTTTTTATTTTTTGCAGCGCAAGATAGATGTACATGTATCACTTATTTAGTTTCCTTTTTCCTTTTCCAGTACCTAGATGAGTGTTGTATTCCTCTTGATTTATTTATTTGTTCTTTTGACATTTTCCCATTTTCCTTAACAGTAAACAAGGTCAAAAGTAATTTTTGAAGTTTTTTACAAAAAGAAAAACTTTTGGTTTCCAGCATTCGCAGATTACAAACCAAATGCGGGTGAAATGTTGGGATATTTCCTGAAGTGGGTAAAAACAACACATAGTAGGAAAAGCAGAAGACGCTGATAACCAGCTTTTTTGTCTTTTCCCACATTGTTTTCAAAAAATATTTTCCTTGGGGTTATGAAAACACTGGATTTTTTGTTAAAGGGATAAAGTTATTTAATTTGTTATCAAATGCAAAAAAATTAGACTTGTCCAAATTCAACAGACAACAAATTAAATGTAGCTGTTATGATGAAGTTTGCATCTGAAAGGGTAGCAAACATTATGAGAACCAGCGGTTTCTCCTTTTCCAACAATGTTTTCTGATGGCCTCTCTTCTTGGTTGTTAAAACATGGGATTACTTGGTAAAAGGTCAACTCATTGCTGCCTGAAACAAAGATGCAGCAGACAACTTTGAAAACATCCTTGTAAACTATCCTTTCAGCCACATTTAACTTTTCGTCTGCAAGTGCTTTCAATATGGATGTGTAAAATTTTGTTGTTTGGTGAAGAGTTAACCTTTTACTAAGCAGTTATGAGTTTTAATGACCCTGAAGAAGAAGGCTTTCAAATACATCGATTGCCAGCATTTTCTCCTTTTCCTACATTATTTTCTACATTTCAAAGGACAGTTTCAATTTTTAGTCATGTTTTTTTGTCTGCAAAATTTAACGCTTTCCTTCTGGGTTGGCCTAAATCTCTTTTCTTTGGTAAAGGAGGTCATTTTTGTCTTAAGAATGGGAAAATGTTTCGAGATACTTATTTGACTCACCTGTATATTTTGAGTTATTTTTCTTAGTTTTCATTTGACTTTGTTGTTATCTCCCCCGTTCAGTGACATTGACATTGAAGACAATGAAGAGCTGTATGACACAGTGTGCCATGACGGTGACGATGAAATATACGAAGATTTGTGTTCAACAAAACGAAAGCACCGTAGAACACGGCAAGACAGTGTATGTATATTCTTTTCATCGCAGTACAGGATAAGGTGATGCTTAAGGTTGCAGGTTCAATACCTGACTAGATTATGTCAAAGGTCATGTGGAAATGAAGTTAGTCTTCTTCATGACAAGTGTCATTGGAAAAAATAATTGCTTGGTACTATGAGCAGAAGATTTTTCAGGATGGCTTGCAAACAGAGTTCATTTAAAACAGACCGTCTTTAAGAATACATCTTTATGTAGTGATTAATTATACATTTATTACTGTGGTATGAAGGTACGTGGTTTATTACATTTTGTATCCCCTGCAACTTACTTTGAAAAATTTCTTGGTCTTATCTGCAGGTTTGTGAATTTCATATTCTAGATGTTGTGCATATGAAGTACCGTATTCATGGTGTCCATTGTATAATTTGCATTTTTGTTCAGCATTCAAACAAAGAAATTTTTTTGTCGTACATTTATGCATTAATTTCTCACTTCTTACAGTAATAGTTAGGACCAAAACCTTATATTGTTGGGAAAGTGTATTTGAGCCATGCTCTGGCAAATGGGGCTTAATGCAACTCCATGATATATGGTACCAAGCAAGTCATCACATACATATGGATCCATGAAATGCATTTTATCTAAAAATTGAATGAATCAAGGGGTACACTGGTACTTTCTGACATGCAGAAAACTTACCAAAAGCCAAAAAAATTCAGTCCAGGTCAGCCTGCGCAGGCCGACCTGAATCAATGCTTTTATGCTGATGCATTAAGCTCACTTTTGACAGAGCATGGTTCAGTTATATTCATCCAATGGGGTTGTTTAATGGTCTGTATTCATCAAACATTCTTATAGATTTAAAGACTGGCCATCTGATCGCTTGACATGTTCTTTCTCACCCAATTAGATTGCTAGTCCAGGAATTCAAAATTAGGACATTATTCAGGACTCTTGGTGAAGTGGTTCCAGGAAATTCTATTTTATATACCCGTGAATTTTGTTTGGAAAAGGCACCACACAGTTTCTTCTAAAACTGGTAAAAACTTGGGATGCACTGGTTCAATTCCCCAGCTAGGCCAATTCCTTTTCAAGGATTGATGATGTTCATTGCGACATGAATCATTTTTTTCTCATCGCTGATCATTTTTTATATGCCCGTCGAAGACGGGCCGTATTATGGGATCACCCATGGCGTGCGGGCGGGCGGCGTCCAGTTCTTTGTCCGGAGCATAACTTTGTCATCTCCAGTCCGATTGACTTGAAACTTGGCAATTGTGTTTGTTGCAATAATACAGAGTGCAGTGCGAAAGAACCATAACTCTACCTCGTGCTATCTTTGAGTTATTTCCCTTTGATCGTCATTTTTACAGCATTTTCTGATTGTCCGGAGCATAACTTTGTTATCTCCAGTCCGATTGACTTGAAACTTGGCATTTGTGTTTGTTGCAATAATACAGAGTGCAGTGCGAAAGAACCATAACTCTACCTCGTGCTATCTTTGAGTTATTTCCCTTTGATCATCATTTTTAAAGCATTTTCTGCTTGTTCAGAGCATAACTTTGTCATTTTTAGTCTGAACATCTTCAAATTTGGTATGCATGATTGTTGAAAAATTACGGAGTGCAGTACACAAGAACCATAACTCTTCCTAGCACGAATTTTGAGTTATTCCCCCTTAGATCTTCATTTTTATAGCATTTCTTGCTTGTCCGGAGCATAACTTTGTCATCTTAAGTAGGAATGACTTCAAATATTGTATTCTTACTTGTTGCAATAATTGGAAGTGCAGTGGGCAAGAATTGTAACTCTACCTCGTGCTGTCTTTGAGTTATTTCCCTTTGATCGTCATTTTTACAGCATTTAGTGCATGTCTGGAATATAACCTTGTCATCTCAAGTCAGAACGACTTCAATTTTGGTATGCATGTTTGTTGCAATATTACGGAGTACAGTGCGAAAGAACAATAACTCTACTTAGCGCGGATTTTGAGTAATTCCACTTTGATCTTCATTTTAACAGTCCAGTTCTTTGTCCAGAGCTTAACTTTGTCATCTCCAGTCCGATTGACTTGAAACTTGGCATTTGTGTTTGTTGCAATAATACGGAGTGCAGTGCGAAAGAACCATAACTCTACCTTAAACTGTATTTCAGTTATTTCCCTTTGATCGTCATATTTACAGCATTTTCTGCTTGTCCGGAATATAACTTTGTCATTTTTAGTCTGAACATCTTTAAATTTGGTATGCATGATTGTTGAAAAATTACGGAGTGCAGTATACAAGAACCATAACTCTTCCTAGCACGAATTTTGAGTTATTCCCCTTAGATCTTCATTTTTATAGCATTTCTTGCCTGTACGGAGCATAACTTTTTCATCTTAAAAGTAGGAATGACTTGAAATATGGTATGCTTATTTGTTGCAATATTTGGAAGTGGAGTGCGCAAGAATTGTAACTACCTCGTGCTGTCATTGAGTTATTTCTCTTTGATTGTCATTTTTACAGCATTAAGTGCTTGTCTAGAATATAACTTTGTCATCTCAAGTCAGAACGACTTCAGACTTGGTATGCATGTTTGTTGCAATATTACGGAGTACAGTGCGCAAGAAGAATAACTCTACCTAGCGTGGATTTTGAGTAATTCCACTTTGATCTTCATTTTTACAGTATTCCTTGCTTGTCCGGAAGGGAACTTTGTCACCTCAAGTCAAATTGACTTGAGACTTGGTAAACATGTTTGTTGCAGTTATGAAAAGTGCAATGCACTGGAGCCGTAACCTTACCTAATGCCCTTTTGGAATTATTCCCTATTCATTATTTTGTTTTTACAGCTTTTCATGCTTCTCTACAATATAACTTTGTCTTTTCATGTTGGAATGACCTGAAACTTTATATGCATGTTTCCTTAACATTGGACATTCATGCCTATTTCAATCACTTACATGATTTCTGCTGCACTACTATTTTCCTCTACCTGCCCTTTACGATTATTATTCCCCCTCGACAACTGGTGGTGGGACAGGCGTATTTCGACAATTTGCCTCTCTTGTTCAATGATGGAACAGGAAAGAAATGATGATTACAGGAAATGCTGGTCAGGGGAAATGATGGTTACTGAAAAGATGGTTATGGGAAAGAAGCCAGTGGTTTGGGAAGAATACTGTGCAGAGTACTGGTCAAAGAAACTCCAGGAAAGGCATGGGTAGTGGCACTGATGCTGCAATAATGGAATAACTGGAATATGGTGCAGCTTAACCTTTGACCTAATGAATAAACCAAATGACTAAAACCAGGCAATAGTGTAGACCAAGGTGATGCAATATCAAAGTAATTTTCACCTTAGTAAACTTACCATATTGGATAGTGTATGTCTAAGATCAGACTGCACATTCTGTGGTCAGAAAGTCACACTTAGCTGCCTAGTAGTTAAAACACTATTCAAACAAACATGATATTTCTTGTCCCCTTTTTTACAGGGTTCTGAACTTACCCCGTTGACAAAGAGGGATCATTGCATAAAGGAGATGGTAGATACAGAAAGGAATTATGTAGATGCTCTCACTATGATTGTACAGGTAGGCAGCTTGCTTGGCTTGTTACCACCAGTCCTGCAGATAACTTTTTATAACCTTGCAGCAGATCAATTTTGAAAAAAATGTGAAAAATTAAAATATATATTGTAAAAAAACTTACTACAGAATCCAATATTTGCCACAAAGTGAAGATTATCATTTCTGACTTTAGGTCAATGGTCAAGGTCACTGACCTTCAACATATTTAACATTGACGACTCAAACAGTATATAGTGGTTCGACTGCAGTTTTGCAAACTTGTGCACTGATCTCTACAATAATGTATAGATGATTCCAAGTGCTTGAGGTGAATAGATCAAAAGTCACAGCTTCAGAGAACTCTTGTACTGTATTTCTCCTAATAAAAGCTCCCAGGAGCTATGCAAAACATAGATAGGGAGCCTTTATTTTGTACCCAATTTGCAAAGCAAAAAGTCTGTCCAATTTTGTATTTCCTTGTGTTAAAGTGATTGTTAAGAGGAAATATTAATCGAATTAGAGGAAATATTCATCAAATTCTTCAAATATTGTCTTTTTAATCATCTAATGTACATTAGGTTATCATGATTTAATGGGGAGGGGGGGGGCTACTATTAGGTAGTGGTGGGCCAATGATCGACTATAGTCGAAAGTCAGTTGGTTTTGGCTTCCGATTGTGATAATTGATTGAGAAATCCTGGAATCGATTGTAGTCAGTTCCGGAACTCGCTCGGTCCCAAACATGAATACTGGTTTTTAGTGCTTGGTTTTGTGACTAATCACACTCTTGGATTCAACATGGTGGACATTAAACACGAAAATTGGCCGGAAAAATGAGCAAGAAATTTTTCTCCATGGTTGTCTTGACAAAACTTGACAACTCGGCAGGGTTCTCATTTTACCCTGGACCCAGGATTTTGATGCTTGGAAATTTGAAATGAGCCGTCTTTGACGCTAAAAAATATATACCTAAATATCAATCTGACGCATAAAATAATTGTCTAAAGCTTCCTATAAACTAGCTGGCGTGCATCTGGCAGATATATGGGCTTTACTAAACAGAATCAGTATCAAATGTAAAGGACATACGCAGCTCTGTTTATCACAGGTAATCAAGCTGGCGAGTCATTTATGAAACATAATAAAGGTGTTAATCCTCTTATTTAGTGTAAATTGACAAATTTTAAAGTTATCTGCTGTTCTAAATGACAAAAAATTCATTTGAAATCATGCAATAAGACTTCTCCATTAATTAATTGACATGAAAAATAGGTCGCTGAAAAAAAAGTAAAAACCCATGACACTACAATGATCAGCGTGGCATCGTCCAATCAGAGGCACTTCAAACAATCTTTTCATCTTTAATAATGAACTTAAACAGTGAATTTACACAAATCTTTGGATAAAACAATAAGTTGAAGCTAAAAATTTCTGTTCGTGAGTGAAATAAGTGACTGTTTTGTGAAATGAAAATATAGGTCTATAACAGAGGGGGGGGGGGGGGGAATTGTCTGCAAATGCTTGATATATGAACAAGTCTGTTTTTTTTTTTTAAATGGTTTGGAAATTAAGATTAAAGGACCAAAGTAAAGGGTATTAAATTGAGCAAAGAATTTAATGGTAATGTATATCCTTCGATTTTTATAGTACAAAACATGATGTCTATATAAACTTAATATCATGTAGACAAATTATCCCAGAATTTAAAGCAAAAAGGCATTCTCAGCTAAACGGAGAAACCGATTGTACAACCGATAGCTAGTTGGTTTGCTCTTCCGATTATAAAGCGATAGTCGATTGTGATTTCAAACCGATTGCCCAACACTACTATTAGGCAGGGCGCTTTTATTAGGAGAAACACAGTATTTCCAGGAATAAAATTTCTGTATTTGCTAAAAAGGAACTTAAGACAGGTACATAGACTTACCATAGATATTTTGTTTCTATAGCTTTTGCTGTCTTTAGCTACCCAGAACAATAATATACTAATTGTCATTTATTCTGGTCAACTAAGAAATTGCTTATCTCAGCTTTCAGTGCTTTTATTGAGCATGTATGTTTATATTTGTCTCTTGTTTTTCAGTATTTTATAAAACCACTGAAAAATATTTTGTCACCAACTGACAGAGAAATCATCTTTTCACAAATAGAGGTAGGAATTGAGAGAGAGGTTATGAAGATGAAGAAGTCTTATCCCTTTACTAGATAAACTGTATTCACACTTTCCATATTAAATCTTCACCAAACAATTACATGTTTTATCGACCTTATGGATAAAGACTTTTGAAAGCATTGTGGGAAAAGGAGCAAATTCTGATAAACAGCATCTTCTCCTTTTTCCATAAAATGTTCTACCTTATTAAAAACAAATTCCATCATTTGAGCAACATTTGAACTTTAGTTTAAAATCCTTTCAAAATTGGATGAGTCTAAAAGTTCACTGTGTTGTGGCTGAATAGGAAAAGAACAGTTATGATTCAGATAGTTTTGCAGACAAAATCTAGAAGACAATAGCTTTTGATCAGACAACAACATATAAAG
Organism: Hippopus hippopus; assembly: GCA_946811185.2. Taxonomy (NCBI): domain Eukaryota; kingdom Metazoa; phylum Mollusca; class Bivalvia; order Cardiida; family Cardiidae; genus Hippopus; species Hippopus hippopus. The sequence continues at coordinate 40,267,507 of OX328098.1, read as the reverse complement.
TACCAAGTTTAGACTCTTTCATACTGAAAGATTTTGCAGATGACAAATTGCAGTGTCGCAAAAATTATGGAAACAACCTGAAGAGAGAAAATACTGGTTACCGTTATTTTGTCCTGTTCCTATTACATTTTCTGAAGTCATCTCGCTGTTAGTCATTAAAAAATGTGGCAATGATTTGTAAAGGGTTGAACTTTGTAGGACTATAGGGCATGAATTTTAGCTTTCTGTTTTGCACTGATTGTAAACCAAGCTCTTACAACTCAGATTAATCAGTGATTGCTTCCTGGAAACCCTAACCATTACTCACACTGCTATGAGGGTAACTCCAAAGGTTGACCTCACTCCTCACTGGACTCGAACCCAAAACCTCTGTGAGAGGCTGACCCTCTACCCCCACACCAACTGTCTCCCACATACCACTGTCTTGGCCCATACTCCACAGTTTCCAACATGCATTTACAGTTCATTAACTCTCTGCCACAAAATCAAAAAGTTTGGATGGCGATGGCTTTTTCTCTTTTTCCGAAATGTTTTATTCTCTTTCAAAGAAAGTCCCATCATTTAACCTACATTTAATTTGTCATCTGCAAAAGCTTTCAATTTGGATAAAATATTTTCCTTTGATAAAAAGTGAAAATATTATATAGACAATTACAAGGTTTATCAGAAATTTATGTAAATCATAGCTCTTTTGACTGAACAAGTTTTTAATATGATTTGCGCAAGACAGGATGATATTGACTTTATTGCGATGATTTGATTATTTTTGTATACATATATTTTTTTCCAATTTATTTCAGACGTTATTAGAAGTGCACACAGGTTTTCACTCCGAGTTGCACAGAGCATGTACCAATGGTCGCCCCAAAATACATGAAGTGTTTGTCAAATGGAAAACAAAGTTTCTGTGTTATGGAGAGTATTGTTCAAACTTACCGAAAGCACAAGAACATATAAGTGAACTCACAAAGAAAAATGAAAATATAAAAGAACGGATAGAGGTGAGCCATGTTTAACCCTTTACCACACAATCCCAAGTTTCTGCTTTGAAAACATTGTGGGAAAAGGAGAAAATGCTGGTAACCAGCATTTTCTCCTTTACCCACAGTGTTTTATACCCTTTTAAAGATATATCGCATTATTTGATCCACATTAAATTTGTCATATGCAAATGCATTCAGTTTGGACAAGTGTAAAATTTAGTTGTTCGGTATTGAGTTAGCCAACAGTCTGGGGCTAATTTCATGAACCATTCTAAATTGCATTCTTATTCTAATTCTTAAGAATTTTCTATATTTTTAGAAGATCACAGTTTTTGATGACAAAATTTAATGATGTAGCCAATTGATCAAAAATTGTGTGGCTGTCTAAATGTAGAATAAGGTAAAATGGTTGCTGAATACAGGCACTGGTTGTCGTGATGATTTTATATAACTTTCTATTTAATGCCCTCTGCATAACATATGTAGTAACCATGTACTGCTGAGAATCTTTTACAGAGACTAAAATTGTGATCTAAGCCCAACTATCTCTGTGATAACAAACAGGGCTTGTAAATCAATTGGTTTTGATTGCAAGTCTCTGCCATGCCTGAATTGGGGTCCTGTGTGGCTCAGTGGTTAGGTGTGGGACTCGTGACCTGGAGGCCCCGGGTTCGAGCCTCACTGGCTCCACTGGGCCTTTCACAGGAGTATCCTTGGGCAAGACACTTCAGAGCCCCAGCCTAGTACTGGCTAAACCCAGGAAACCATGAATAAGTGAGCTGTCGCTGTGATATGACTGAAATAATGTTGAAAGTGGCGTAAAAAACCATTCAAACAAACAAACATGCCTGAATTCTTACACAGATAAATTCAAAAGGAGTCATCCTCTCTCATCTTTAACCCTTTTCCACACAAGCCTGATTATTAATGACCCTAAATGAAGGCTGGTGACCAGCATTTTGTCCTATTCCCACAGTGTTTTCAAAAGCTTTTCACTTCAGGGTGGTTTAAAAAATGGAAGTGTGTGGTAAAGTGTTAGCAAGACAGCTTTTGAAAACATTGTGGGAAAAGGAGAACATGCTGGTGAACAGCATTTTCTGCTTTTCCTGCAATGTTTTTACCCTTTTAAAGACATACCCATCATTCATATTATGTTTGAATTGTTCTATACTATTATTTGTTTAAGTCCCAATAGTGGCCAAAATAAACGATGCAGGTGGTAAAATGCTTTTAAATTTCAATCATACCATTTAAAAATATGGAAATTATTGTAAAGGTGGCAATCCTTTATTGTACAGTTGGTCCAAGTAAGTCAAAAGTTGCCAGGTCTCTCTATATTTGTTTAATTTTTACCTTTTGTTTACCTTACTTTTACATGCTTTTTCACTCTTGGGTACTCTGGGGCCTTTGATATAGAAGTCTAAAATTTTGATGTATGGTAAAAAAAAGAAACACCAGCAATGCATAGCTGGACTTGTTGCTACGATATAACTGAAATGATGTTGAAACTGGTGTTAAACACCATACAATCAGTCAATCCATGTAAACCTCAACCTCCTGCAGAAGAATTTAAGCCTTTTGCAGCATACCCTTTTAGAAGACTTTGTTACAAGAAAATATATTGCATGTACTAATCAATTCTTCTTTTTTCCACAATGTTTTCTCATTAGTTCATGCCTTAAGCTAAATTCTTGTTGACTATCAGTATCTTAGAAGGATATTTTCAAAGTTATGTTGTGCAAATTTGTTTAACCCTTTCCACACAACAAAATTTGACATTTGTCCAAACCAATAACAGTTGCAGACAACAAATTAATTGTGGCTTAAATTGTGGAACTTGTCTTTCGTAGGGTAGAAAAAGTTGTGGGAAAAGGAGAAATGCTGGTTATTAGCATTTTCTCCTTTTCCCACAATGTTTTCTAAAGCATTCTTTTTAGGGTCGTTAAAACTTGGGATTGTGTGGTAAAGGATTAAGGAGGTCATAAGATTATTTATGTAGAACTCTGACAGTCAAACATCATATTTTCCTTCTACCTCTGCAGGAGTGTGAGAGAAATGCTAATGAAGGTCGATTCAGGCTGAGAGACCTTTTACATGTGCCAATGCAGAGAGTCCTTAAGTATCATTTATTGTTAAGGGTGAGTAATGTCTTTTGCTCTCTTCAAGTCATTGACCTGAAGTGCCTGTAGCCTGTGCATTGGTAATGTGCAGGACTAGTAGCCAAGTGGTCTGGCTTTGAATCCCTGCTTAGAGGCCTGGTAGAGCTGTGAGTTGCATACAAGACTTGAGAATTGGGGGGTCAAATTCCCAACTTGGCCAATTTCTTTCCGAGGATTGATGATAGTCATTGCAACAGGATTCATTTTTAGCTCCACTGGCCTAAGGCCAGCGGGCTTAGTCATGGCCTGGTGTCCATCGTGCGTGCATGCGTCTGTGCGTGCATTAACTTTTATTTCAAACATCTTCTTCTCTCAAACTACCCATCCTATTTTGATGAAACTGCACAGAAATGATCCTGCAAGAATTTCTTGAAAGAATTTGATTCCTTCAAAAACTCTAGTTGCCATGGCAACAAAACTGAAAAATATTGAAAAGCTTCTTGTCTGAAACCATAAAGCCTAGGGCTACCAAATTTGGTATGTAGATTCATCTAGTGGACCTCTACCAAGTTTTATCTAATCATAGCCCTAGGGTCAAATTTGTCCCCGCCCCAGGGGTCACAAGTTTTATATGGGCTTAAAGAGGGAAAACTTTAAAAATCTTTTCGTACCTAGCCATAAGTCCTAGGGCTACCAAATTTTGCATGTAGCTTTATCTAGTGGGCATCTACCAAGAGTGCCCAAATTATAGCCCTGGGGTCAAATTTGGCCCCGCCCAGGGAGTCACAATTTTTACATGGGCTTATATAGGGAAATTTTTAGAAATCTTCTTGTTACTAACCATAAAACCTAGGGCTACTAAATTTAGCCCTGATTCAGGGCTCTCATGTTTTACGGGGCCTTTTATTAGCTCACCTGAGCACAAAAAGCTCAAGGTGAGCTTTTGTGATCATGCTGTGTCCGGCGTCCGTCGTGCATCGTTCGTCGTCATTTTTTACCTTGTGTACGCTCTAAGAGGCCACATTTTCAGCCCAATACACATGAAAATTGATCATAATGTTTGTCTTGATGATATATCTCGGACGACTTTGAAAATGGGTCATGTCTGGTCAAAAACTAGGTCACTGGGTCAAATCTTAGAAAAACCTTGTGTACGCTCTAAAGGCCACATTTTCAGTCTGATTGTCATGTAAGTTAGTGAGAATGTTTTTCTTGATGATATCTTGGATGAGTTCGAAAATGGGTAATGTCCGGTCAAAAACTAGGTCACTAGGTCAAATCTGAGAAAAACCTTGTGTACACTCTAGAGGCCACATTTTCAGTCCAATTCTCATGAAACTTGATCAGAATGTATGTCTTGATAATATCTCGGATGAGTTTGAAAATGGGTCATGTTTGGTCAAAAACTACGTCACTAGGTCAAATCTTAGAAAAACCTTGTGTACACTCTAGAGGCTACATTTTTAGTCCAATTCTCATGAAAATTTGTTAGAATGTTTGTCTTGATGATATCTTGGACGAGATCGAAAATTGGTCAAGTCAGGTCAAAAACTAGGTCACTAGGTCAGATCTTAGATAAACCTTTTGCAAGCTCTAGAGGCCACATGTTCAGTCCGATTCTCATGAAACTTAATCAGAATGTTTGTCTTGATGACACCTCAGAAGAATTCAAAAATGGATCATGTCGGGTCAAAAACTAGGTCACTAGGTCAAATCTTAAAAAAACATTGTGTATGCTTTAGAGTCTTGATGCTCATGAAAGTTTGTCAGAATGTTTGTCTTGATGATATCTCAGACAAGTTCAAATATGGGTCATGTGGGGTTGAAAACTAGGCCACTGGGTCAGATCTTAGAAAAACCTTTTGCAAGCTCTAGAGGCCACATTTTCAGTCGTAAAGTTATAAAAGTTGGTCAGAATGTTTGTCTGGATAAAATCTAGGATTAGTTTGAAAATGGGTCATATGAGGTCTAAAACTAGGTCACTAGGTCAAATCTTAAATAATCGTTTTGTACACTAGAGAGGCCACAATTTCAGTTCAAAACTTTTGAAAGTTAGTCAGAATGTTTTTCCTGATGATATCTATGATGAGTTCGAAAATAGGTCACGTCTGGTCAATAACTAGGTCACTAATGTAAATCTTAGAAAAATTTTGTGTGCAATCTAGAGGCCACATTTTCTGTCCAAAACTCTTGAAAGTTGGTCAGAATGTTTGGCTTGATGATATCCCAGACAAATTTGAAAACGAGTCATGTCGCTCCAAAAACTAGGTCACTGGGTCAGATCTTTGAAAAACCTTGTGTACACTCTTGAGGCCACATTTTCAGTCCCAAAATTATGAAACATGGTGAGAATGTTTGGCTTGATGATATCTCAGAAGAGAAAAAAATGGGTCATGTCAGGTCAAAAGCTAGGTCACTAGGTCAAAAACCTTGAGTACACTCTAGAGGCCACGTTTTCAGTCTGAAAGTTTTGAAAGATGGTCAGAATGTTTGTCTTGATAAAATCTTGGACGAGTTTGAAAATGGGTCACATCGGGTCTAAAACTAAGTTACTAGGTCAATTTTTTTTAAAAATCGTGTACACGCTTTAGAGGCCACATTTTCAGTCTAATACTCATGAAACTGTGTTAGAATGTTTGTCTTGATGAAATCTTGCATGAGTTTGAAAACTGGTTATGTCGGGTCAAAAACTAGATTACCATTGCAAACTTTTCAGAAATCTTGTATACATTCTAGAGGTCACATTTTCTGTCCAGTTCTTATCGAAATTAGTCAGAATAACTTAATTGATGATTAATAAGATGAGATTGAAAATTGGTCACATTGGGTCATAAAGTAGGTCGCCATATCAAATCTTTGAAAAATCTTGTGTACATTCTAGAGGCCACATTTTCTGTCCAATACTCGTGAAAAGTGGTCAGAATCTTTGTTTTGATAATTTCTACAACAAATTGTTAAATGGGCCATGGTTGGCTTAAAAGCAGGTCAATGAGACATATTCTATAAAAAGCTTGTGTGCACACTAGAGGCCAAATTTTCAGTTTAATACTCATAAAAGCTTGTTAGACTGTTTGTCATTATATCTCGGAAGGGATTGGAAATGGATCACGTTTGGTCAAAAGGCTCAGGTGAGCGACTCCAGGGCCATCATGGCCCTCTTGTTGAGGAAATTTTGAAAATCTTGTTTAACCACACATTGTAGACCTGTATTATTTGGTACGGGGCTTTATCTTGTGGACCTCCTCTAGGACTCAAGTAATTATAGCTCTCTGGTCAAAAATGGCTTTGCCCTGGGGTGATAACTTTCTCGTAGGGTTTTATAGAAAAAAATTTGTATGTCTTCTAGTTCGAAACCAATTGGCCAAGTATTGTAATGTTTGGCTTGTAGTGTTTTTACTTATTAGCCAGTGGAGCGATACAGGGCCATAATGGCCCTCTTGTTTTTTCTCTCACCCCTGATCATTGTTTTCAACAATGGTTATGTGCAAAAACAACCACTCTCTTGAGAAGAATTATGCAAAACAATGTTAACAGAAACTCCAGGAAAGTATGGATAGGTGCACTGGCTGTTGTGATTTAACTGAAATTGAAAATGGCATAAGAAACCATACAGTCTATCATACAATCATTTGAATCCTGGCTTGGCCTAAATTCTTTCTGAGGATTGAGGAAAGGTATAGTAACAACATTGATTCCTGTCTCACTGCTGGATCTACTATGCTGAGTATCAGGTGTGAAATTCTGACCTTTCAGAAACTAAAATATGAGCAGAGCTCTCAAAGAAAGGGGTTTAATTCTTACCATAATGACAACTTTAAGACTGGTCCAAATTTATAGCATTTGCAGACGACTAATGAAATATGGCTCAGAGAATTGTATTTGTTTCTGACAAGGTAGAAAACATTACGGGAAAAAGAGAAAAAGCCGATTACTAGCACTTTCTACATTTCCCTCAATGTTTTCAAAAGTCGGATTTTGTAGGGTTGTTAAAATTTGGGATTATGTGAAAAAGGGAATGGTCCTGTGAGGTACAAAAAATTTACCAATAGTAAAATGTTTCCAATGCTGACATGGGTTGATACCTTTTGCAGATGGATTAAATTGCCTCTCACAGAGCATGACTCATATAAATTTGAATTATGTACCAGTTGAAAAGTTTCACCTTTTTCCACAGTGACTTCCAAAGCTTTAAAATTAATGAAAGAAGGTATAAAAAGTTGTACTTTGCAGTAAAGTTGTAGTTTGTAGTAATGCATTGGGTGAGTCTGCAAAACATTGACATGGAAAATAATGTTTTGGTTGGTACCAGTAAAAAAAACACGAGGAATGGGTAGATCTGTGAACTGGCCATGAAGATATGATTAAAATACTCTTGAAAACAATGTAAAAATAAATATTAAATTCCAACAAATGAAGGTCAATGTTTTTGCAGGAGTTAATAAAGAGCACAGACAGAAAGGACAAGGAGACAATCGACAATTTGCAAATAGCGTTGGAGGCAATGCAGGATCTTTCCCTCTATGTTAATGAAGTTAAAAGAGACAATGAAGCACTACAGTTAATACAGGAAATTCAAAATAGTATAGTAGATTTACAAATGGTGAGTCTATGTGTAATCCTTTACCACACAGTCCCAACTTTTAACGACCCTGGGAAAGAAGCCTTTTGAAAACATTGTAGGAAAAGGAGAAAATGCTGGTAACCAGCATTTTCTCCTTTTCCCACAATGTTTTCAACCCTATCAAAGACAAATTGCACCATTTGAGCCACATTGAAATTTGTCTCATTCGGTAGCGTGCAGGGCTTGAGAATGGGGTCGTGGGTTTGATCACTGGCCTGACCAATTTCTTTCCGAGGATTGATGACAGGATTCATTCCTCTCTCACCGCTGATCATTGTTTGGATGATGGTTACGGACTTTTTTTCTAAATGCTGGAAAATATTGAGCTGATTTTTGGTGTGTAAGTCAACCACCATGAGTTACAGATCAAGTTCAAGTTTCGTTCCAGTCCACTGATTCTTGACAAAATTACGGGCCTTGGACTTGGAAAATTTCACCGAAAAAACAGTTTTCTGGACTATTTTTTTCTAAACGCTGGCAGATACTGAGCTGATTTTCGGTGTGTAAGTCAACCAACATGAGTTACAGATCAAGTTTGAGTTTTGTTCTGGTCCACTGATTTTTGATGAAATTACGGGCCTTGGACTTAGAAATTTTCACTGAAAAAACAGTTTTCCGGACTTTTTTTTCTAAACGCTGGCAGATATTGAGCTGATTTTCGGTGTGAAGGTCAACCAACATGAGTTACAGATCAAGTTTGAGTTTTGTTCTGGTCCACTGGTTTTTGACGAAATTATGGGCCTTGGACTTAGAAATTTTCACTGAAAAAAACAGTTTTCCGGACTTCTTTCCTAAACACTGGCAGATATTGAGCTGATTTTTGGTGTGCAAGTTAAACACCATGAGTTACAGATTAAGTTCGAGTTTCGTTGCGGTCCACCGATTTTTGACGAAATTACTGGCCTTAGACTTAGAAAATTTCACTGAAAAAACTTCTTCAGTTAACTTACATTAACAAGGAAAAATGTTTATATATCTGGCTTGCATTAAAGCATTGCATACAAAGACAGACACAATGCTTATAATTCTGAAAGTGGATCAAATATGTTCTTTCTCCTCTACAGAAATTTACAAACTATACATGCCAGCGATATATACGGCCGGTAGGGGACTAGGTATTGCTATGCAATACTATCAGAATGCTTGTTATATCTCTGTTATAACTGAAGATATCCCCTCAGGCTTGGACTAATTGTTAACTATCAAAAGTAGAACCCATATAACAGGGGCAGGAAACCATCAAAATAGTTTTGATGCAATTATGCCCCTTTTCAAATTAAAATTTTGAAAAACTTCGAGATTTTAAAATATATTTGTCATTACTAAAGATATTTTCTTCAAATTTGGATTTTTTCTTAGCTATCAAAATGGGAACCTGTTCCACAGGGGCAAATAACAATCAAGTATTTTTGACACAGTCATGCCCTTTTTTCAACTGAGCTTTCACTAAAAGCAACTGCAGCTAAGCATTGGCACCCAAATGCAGTGCTCTTGTTACCTTTTCCTACAATATTTTCCAAAGCCTTTTTTCTTGGGGTTGTTAAAACGCAGGATTGTATTAAAAGGGCTAGTACTGACTTTTCTTTACAGCCACAGAACACGTCATTAAAGGACTATGGTCGTCTGCAAAAAGATGGTGAACTCAAAGTCCGAAGTCATATAGACAACAAAGTTAGGCCTAGGTAAGGATTTTAATTTTATAATTACTTCCACATAATTATGATGTTTATTTTATCATCTATGATTTGCTCTTAATTTGCTAAGTACAGATTAGTCTTTGATATCTTAAATGTTTTCAAAATGTTGAAAATAAACCTTTACAAAATGGTCTTGTGTTTCAAGGACCCTGAGGCTGACAGCTTTTGAAAAGACTGTGAGAAATGGAAACATTGCTGGCAACCAGCATTTTATAAATTTCCCACAAAGCTTTCTACCCCTTCATTTACATATGCCTTTATTTGAGCCACATTTTATTTGTTATCTGCAAATGTTTTTAATATAGACTGGTGTAAAATTTTGAAGTGTGGTTTAAAGGAAATACATGAAGTGTGTAAATGTTTTATTCAAAATCCTTGGATGAAATTAAATGCTGGTAGAAAAATACCCCAGTGTAATTCTCAGGATTTTTTTGAATTTCAGAGTAACACAGTTTCTGATCGGCTATTCCAAATGGTCAGTTTCTAAATGTAGAATAAAGCTAAGAATGCAGTTTAAAACAGTTGGTGAATATGAACCAAGTTCATGCCCACCCGAGGCACATTATAGAAAGTCCATTTCATTTATTAGTCCCCTACCGGCGAAGCCGAAGGTGACTTTAGGTTTGCACTCTGTCTGTCCGTCAGTCTGTCAGCAAATCAGTTTTCCGGACTTTTTTTCTAAATGCTGGAAAATATTGAGCTCATTTTTGGTGTGTAAGTCAACCAACATGAGTTACATATCAAGTTCGAGTTTCGTTCCAGTCCACTGATTTTTGACGAAATAACGGGCCTTGGACTTAGAAGATTTCACCAGAAAAACAGTTTTCCTGACTTTTTTTCTAAACGCTGGCAGATGTTGAGCTGATTTTTGGTGTGCAAGTCAACCACCATGAGTTACAGATCAAGTTTGAGTTTCATTCCAGTCCACTGATTTTTGACGAACTTACAGGCCTTAGACTTAGAAATTTTTACAAAAAAAAAAAACAGTTTTCCGGACTTTTTTTCTAAACACTGGCAGATATTGAGCTGATTTTCGGTGTGTAAGTCAACCACCATGAGTTAAGATCACATTCGAGTTTCGTTCCAGTCCACTGATTTTTGACGAAATCACAAGGTAAAGGTCATATTTCCGAAAATTTGCTTTTACGGGGGCATTTGTGTTTCACAAACACATCTTGTCTTAGTAAAACTTCTTCAATGAACTTACATTGACAATGAAAATGTTTATATATCTGGCTTTCATTAAAGCATTGCATACAAAGACAGACACGATGCTTATAATTCTGAAAGAGGGTCAAATACGTTCTTTGTCCTCCACAGAGTTTCACAAACTATACGTGCCAGCGATATATACGGCCAGTAGGGGACTCGGTATTGTTATGCAATACTATCAGAATGCTTGTTTAGGGGTTAATTCTTTACCAAACAAAAAAAATGTAGACTTGTCCAACTTGATTGCATTTGCAGATAACAATTTAGATGTGACTCAAATGACAGAACTTATCTTTAATAAGGAAGAAAACATTGTGGGAAAAGAAGAAAAATGCTGCTTACCAGCACTTTCTCCTTTTCACACAATGTTTTTAAAAGTCTTCTTCCTCATGGTCGTTACAACTGGATATTGTGGGGTAACTTTCCTATGTTTTAACAACTCTGGGAAAGAGGAATTGTGGAAACATGATAGATCAGACGAAAATGCTGGTAACCAGTTTAAAAACTGGGGTTTTTTTTGTGGTGATTAGTTTATAGTTATTTAACTATATTTTCAGATACATATTCTTGTTTGACAAAGTCATGTTAATGGGAAAATCAAAAGTAAGTCTGTTACAATTTGTTTTGTTTTTTTTACTTATACTTTCTTTTGTTTATTGTGTTGTATCTTCTATGATTGTTTTTTACCTTGATTGTGAATCTAAAACATTGTGAATCATAAATTTTTTTTAAAAATTAGAAATATGTTCACCTTTCACCCAGAGACTAATAAACAAAAAAGATATTTTACATCCAATGAAACAAACATGAATATTGCCAGATTGGATAAACTCTTTACCAAGTAACAAAATTTTAGACTCAACCAAATTGAAAGCATTTGTAGACATCAAACGAAGGATGATACATATGTCCTTGAAAGGGTAGAAAACAGTTTGGGAAAAGGAGAAAATGCTGCATACCATCATTTCTCCTTTTCCCAAAATATTTTAAAAAAAACTCTCCCGCACTGTCATTAAATCTTGGGATTGTGTGTTAAAGAGTTTAAGACCATAATATCTTGACAGTGTAGATCAGAGATCATACAGCATCACCTTTGCAGCTTGATTTTGACCTATTCTGTCAGCATAAGCTTTCTTAAATTTAATTTTGTACATTGTTACTTATCTTTGTTCTAAAAATGTCTTTAAAAAAGGTAGTAAAAGTATAGATTGAAAAAAACAAAGTTATAGAAGGATAGATTTTAGATAAAAAATTAAGTAAAGGTATGTGGTGTAGATTTGTGTAATGCAAAATTCTCTCTTTAAAATATAATTGCCAATAGTTTTGGTTCAGTGTATAAAATCTATCAATATACTAGGTTTTCATGGCTAGTTTTCTTCTTTAAAAAAAAAAAATAGGTGACGATATAGAAACCAGTCTGACCGCAGTTTTTCTCAGTGGAAAAGTTAAAGTAAAACCTTGTGTAGTGTAATTTCTCCCCTTTGGTTAGTGCACAATTTATGTATAGGTGGGCAGTGAACTTCATAGGAACTTTGTATTTTGTGGTAAACAAGGGATAGCAAGTGTATGATGTTCATTGTTAACCCTTTACCACACAACAAAATTCCTGACTCATCTACAGTGAAAGAATTGTAGAAGAGAAAATTAAGATGGTTCTTATGATGAGATTTGTTTCTGATAGGGTAGAAAATATTTTGTCCTATTACCAAAATGTTTTCAAAAGTCTCTTTCCTCAGGCTCATTAAAAGTGTGGATAGTGTGGTAAAGGATTTAAAAACTGTTCATCAAGCATACTTGTGTTTTAATGATACTTTGGAAGAAGGCTACTGAAAACATTGTCATCTGCGAATGCTTTCAGTTTGGACAGGTCTAGAATTTTAACATAAGGTACAGAGTTTAGAAAGCCAACAGATTTCAGATAGATCTATTGATATAGTTTCATGATTATAGTAACATGTACCTTGCATAACTGTAGTTTGTTGCTTAGTAATGGTTGCTTAGCAACTTTTTGTTATAGTATTTTCATTAGTTGCTTAGCAACATGAGTTCTATATTGTTCATAGCAACACATTTTGATATGTAGAAGAGAATTCACTGCCATGTTATTATGCTATTGTTATGTTCTGTATGTAGATTGTGGACAAGTTTTTATGGGTAAGACATGCTGGTCTTGAGGTCAAAGGTTAACAATCTCTAAAATTGTCATGTTACCTTTCTAGCAAAGCTTCATTAGGCCTTGGATTGACAAAAACAGCTTCAGTTCTTTTTTTCAGATATAGATGTCAAAGGATAGTAACTTTGTACCAATTTCAGATTTGTCATCTACAGATTTGCTCAATTTGTACAAGTCTAACATTTGTCCTTTAGCAAAGGGTTTAGTATCCAGAATTTGTTTGTCAGATCCTCACTTCAGACAACGAATTATTTGAGGCAGTATCATCGGCCTAGTATTGGTGAAATAAGGGACCCACATGCATGAGTGACCTGTTTCTGAAATATGATAGAAATCATGTAGAAAGTGGCATAAATCACCGATCATCCAATTGTTTTTACCTTTTGGTGGAACATTACCTGAGAACCATCATATTTTCAAGTCATAACCATCTGATTATTCTGTAAAAAAGTATTGATATGCTCCAGTCTTTGGTAGACATTGGACCGTATTCACCAGCCATTCTAAATAATGTTTTAAATCTTTACCAGACAAAACAAAATTTTAGACCTATCTAAAATGGAACCATTAGTAGACAACAAATTAACTGTGTTTCAAGTGATAGAATTTATCTTCAAAAGGGTTGAAAATATTGTGGGAAAAGGAGAAAGTGATGGTTACCAGAATTTTTCCTTTCCCACATTTTCTTAGGATTATTTAAACTCGAGGTTATGTGGATAGGGATTAATGTTAAGTCCAAAGACTAGCCATCTTTATGACAGAGATAGAAGGTCTGTGTAGATCTAGTCTTTGAATTATGCATAACAAATAATTTAAGAATGGTTGGTGAATGATTATGGGCCATGACTGACATTATTGGGAGTGTAGGAACTAGTGTCTTCAGTTCTAGTAAGCCATGACTGAGGTCTGAGTTTGTAAGCCTTTGACCTGCTTGACTACTGTAACTATGTTGTATAGTGTATATCGGGGCTGCACCAAGTGGAATAAAGAACCCTTTCCCACATATAGGTAAAGGCTTCATCATCATAGGTCCTTTTTTTTTTTCTTACCAGTAAACATTTTTCTCCAAAATTGAAAAAGCAACAAAATGAACAATGAATTGTAATTCTTTATAACCAATGTCTTTGTACTACATTGTCAAGAAATGACATTGTACTTTTTTTGATAACCTGTTTTTTTTTCTTTGAATGTACTGTAAATAGATGAATGATATAAAATCAAAAGAAACGACCAAGGAAATACACCATTGTTTGGACTAGTTCACTGTTGTTTACTTACATGATTTACTCAGAAAATGCAAGAAAAAATAAAATGCCTTCCTGTAAAATATGGACAGTCTGTGTGAATTACTATTTCTTCTACAGGAAAGTTTTTAAAAGTCAGCATCTGTAAGACAAGGTTACTAGCTTGAGGTTATAATATTAATTAATACTGTTAGATGATTTCTCAAGAGATTTTTAATACTGCTAATGGCAATGTCGGGACCTGAAGGAGTTGTACATGATTCTGTTTACTATGATGTTTGCCTGTAGACTGAAAAACAGTGTCAGTGTACTGTACTTAATTTTTCTTCCATTATTTTACAAGTTTTTTTGACATTTATCTTACCCTTTTATACATAGAACAGGTTATGATAGAAATAAATCCCCAGACTTGAACTATTACAGCCAAAATATGTAAAGTGCAAATTCAAAAGAAGCGAAATTTGTCAAGTCATTACACCTACAGTGTTCAATATACTAATGAGCCCCTAGAGCTTCATTTCCTTTTGACAGAAAGAATGTATCAACATCAGATTGCTAGGAAGATGCGGTCTGGTCCTTAATCTACACTATTTAATATTTTGGAAATACTGTGAGCACAACAGCTTTGAAATTGCATTGTCTTTTTTGATTGACTGAAAATGTCCATTTAACTTACTCATTGCTCTAAGGGTAATTGCACATGAAAAAATTTCCAAACAATTGAAAGTGTAAAGCAGATAGCCTATCTTTGATTTTGAAATGCTGAGTCTGAAGTTGAATGCCTGTCTTTTGCAATGGTAATGGGAAGTCTGATCAGAATAGAATGTCTCTTGTACTAATCCAAGAATTTGAACTCCATTTAGCTGGTCTGTCTGAATACATTTCAGTATGGGAAGTCTCATGATGATGGCCGGTGTTTTGTAATGATTGGGTGATTGGAGATCTCATTTAGATGACATTTTTTCTTGCATTAATGTAATAATGCAATCATGTTAGTTACATGTCTTTTTGCATTGGTTTAGATGTGGGAAGTCTGATGTAGATGGTTTCTCTGTTTGTATTGGTCTGTGAAAGGGAAATCTCATGTAGATGGTTTCTCTTTGTATTGGTCTATGAAAGGGAAGTCTCATGTAGATGGTTTCTCTGTTTGTATTGGTCTATGAAAGGGAAGTCTCATGTAGATGGTTTCACTGTTTGTATTGGTCTATGAAAGGGAAGTCTTATGTATATGGTTTCTCTGTTTGTATTGGCCTATGAAAGGGAAGTCTCACGAAGATGGCTTGTTGCAATGACCAAATCAAGACTCATTATAATAGCCTTACTTTGTAACAATCCAAAAATACAAGTTTTGTATTGATGGCCTGTCAGTTGCATTTGACAGAATGGTAGGAAGTGTCATGTTGATGGCCTATCTGTTGCCATGATTTTTGAAGAGAAGTCCTATTTGCTCAGTTGTTTTCGGGGGAAAATGTCAAAGTATTGTCATAGCCCTGGCATTGTCGCTGTTGTCTTCGTTGGCATGCAAAATCTTTGACATTTTAAATTATCTCTATTATTACAGAAGATGTGTATTTCAAACTTAGACAAGTTGTTAACTGTCAAAAGGGAAATCTATACAATAAGGGCAGATAACTATCAAAGTATTTTTTACACAGTTGTGCTCCTTTTCAACTTAAAAATTTTTCACTGAAAATCAAGCAACCGCTGCAAAGTGTTGGCATTTGCATGGGATTCTCTTGTTTAAATCTGTTGCAATGATTTAACAGTGGACAGTCTTATGTGAAAAGTCCATCTGTTGCAAGTATCTAGTGATGGTTTCATGTAGATTCCCTAATAGTTGCAATGATCTATTAACCCTTTACCAAACAACAAAATTTTAGACAAGTCCAAATTCAGAGCACTTGCAGACAACAAAATAAATGTGACTTAAAAATTGAAATTTGTTTAGGGAAGAGTAGAAAACATTGTGGGAAAAGGAGAAAATGCTGCTTACCAGCATTTTCTCCTTTTCCCACAATTTTTTCAAAAGTTTTCTTTCTTAGGGTAAAGTCGGGATTGTGTGGGAAAGGGTTAATGGGATGACTCAATTAAATCTGTCACAATAAATTGTTCTGGGAAATCTCATGTTGATGGCCAGCCTTGTTAGATGTCCGTTGCAATGATAATTAGTTATTTCACGTTGATGACCTCTCTGTTGCATTAATCTAGTGATGAAAATTCTTATTCAGATGGCCTGCATGTTGCATTGATCTGTTGATGATAACTCTTAAGTAGTTTGCCTCTCTATTTCAGCAATCTATTGATAGGCAGTCTCATGTAAATGGTCTGTCTATAGCATTTATCTGTTGATGGGAAGCTTCATGTAAACTGCTTGTTTATGGCATTGATCTTTTGATGGAAAGTCTCATGATCGAATAAAAGGAAGCTGATGTAGATGATCTGTTTGTTTCATTGATCTATTGATGGAAGTCTTATCTAGACAGTCTTCCTGTTTCCATGTAATGAAATTTGAAAGTCTTGTATAGATTGGCTGATTGTTACAGTAATCCAGTAATGTAGATTTCCTGTACCAAAAACAGATAAACAACAGGAATGAGTTTTTCTTATGAGTATCCTTTGTACCTTTTGATATTTTCGCTATGTGATAATAAGAATGGTGATAATAAGATGCCCAGAGTATCATTAGGTCTGTAAAAAGTTTCATTATCATTATTGATTATCATTATCATAATAAGTTGGGTGGCTATATGTGGGAAATGGGTGAGCTTACAGCTTTTCCTGTTGTAAAGGCTAAGAATGAAATGTAAACAACCTGTAGGAATGTTGGGTATAAGGGAACCATAGTGAACATATATTTTGAGTCTTTTTTTAGCTGACAAAGTTGGACTTTTACAGTTGAATGCATTTGCAAACAGTATGTCAAAAGCTGCGAAAAGATGATGGAACTTGCTTATAAAAATGGAGGAAACATTGTCGGAAAAGGAGAAAATACTGGATACCAGCATTTTTTCCATTTCCTGAAATGGCTCTTTTTTTCATGGTCGTTAAAACTTGAAATTAAGTGGTAAAGGGTTAAGGATTACTTACCATACAGAAATTTTACATTATGTACATGTAGTAGTTTGACCTCTTTACCAGATGATAAAATTTTAGACTGCTACAAATTTTAAGTACTTGTGGAAGACAAAATGACTCTTGCAAGAAAAAAAATTGCCTTTGAATGGGTAGAAGAGTTGGGGGGGAATTAATAAAATGCAGGTTGCCAGCAATTCTCATTGCAATTCTCACTATGTTTTTAAAAGCTTTCTTTCTCATGATCTTGAAAACTCAGGATTGTTTGATGAAGGGTTAAGCTTTTTAAGTTTGAAGCTCATGGCAGTGGATATTTTTTGAAAACATTGTTGTAAGAGGAGCAGCTTCTTGTTGAAAGCAGTTGCTTATTTTTCAACAATTTATTCCATATTACCTAAAGCACACACAAAACTATTCATTAAGAGGGAAAAGAAACAGAAAGTATAATACATACTGTGTTTGGAATACTACATAGGAAAATAAAATCTAACATAATGGTCACTTTAAAATTATATTTATTAGATTTTTTTGGTACAGTGTTAGTCATTATGTGATGTATTAGAATATTCAATCAAATTAGTCAACTATAATTAATCAATTGAACACTACATGTATATGGTTTGAAGATTCAACCATCCATCCATCCATTATTCTAGAGTGTCATGTATTCATCCATGTATTCATCAAGTATTTATGAAGTTAAATGATGTAAAATGATTCTTATCATTATTTCTTAAAGCTATCAGTATATCAAGTCCCTCCTATAGTTTATCTCCTAGACTTACTCCTTTTGCATTTCATGGAGTATCATTTTCTGCATAACACTAAAAATAAACCATTCTAAGTCTACTACAAGACAAAATTTTAGACTCTTCCAATTTTGGAAGCATTTGCAGATGACATATAATGTTGTTACAGTGATGGAATATATCATTGAGAAGGTAGAAAACATTGTGGGAAAAGGAAAAGGAAACTAGCATTTTTTGCTAGGCTGTTTTGAAGAAAACTTTGCGGTATTGTTGTAGCCCTGGCGTTTTGGTTGTCATCGAAAAACTTTGACATTTTCAAAAACTTTGACATTCTATATTATCTGTCATTAATGGAGATATTTACTTCAAACTTGAACAAGTGGTCCACTATCCTCTTCAACAAAGCAGGTATATATCAAAGTATTTTGACACAGTTATGCCCCTTTTTTGACATTTTCAAACTACCCTATTAAAGAAATATTCCAACATTTGAGTCACACTCAATTTGTTGTCTGCAAATGCCTTAAATTTGGTCTAGTTTGAGATTTTGTTGTTTGATAAAGAGTTAAGCCATTTTTTTTTTAACCCTTTACCAACTTACAAAATTTTAGGGTCGTCCAAAGTGAAAGCATTTGCAGACTACTGATAGGATGTGGCTCTGGCTACCAGCATTTTCTCTTTTTTTCTCACAATATTTTCAAAAGTTATCTGTATTTGGGTCATTTAAACTCAGGGTTGTTTGGTAAAGAGATTACATTTAAGGTCTCTTACAAACAATGTGGGGTCCTCCAAGGCTGCATTATTTAGATCTTGAATTTTTACCTCAGCTGTTTTCGAAGAAAATGTTGAGGCTTTGTCACAGCCCTGGCATAGTTGTCTGCATCGTCATTGTCTGTGTTTTTGTGCAAAAAAATTGACATTGTCAAAAATTTTGACATCTTATAATATCTCTGTCATTACTGAAGATGTTTACTTCAAACTTGAACTAGTTGTTAACTGTCATAAAGAAAAACCCATACAACAGGGGCAGGTAACCATCAAAATATTTTTGACACAGTTATGCCCCTTTTTTAACTGAAAAAACACCGAAAGCAACTGCAGCCAAACGTTGGCACCTGGATACAGTGCCCTTGTTGATCTAGCAGTTTTGGATTGAATCTCGCATAGCAGAACTGGTTTCTTGGAAAGATCCTTTGCTACTGTACTTCAGAGTCCCACCATAGTAGTGGTGGTACCTAAGAAGCTCATGACAAAGTGAGCTTTTGTTTAACTCTTTATCACAAAACAAAATTTGAGACATGTCAGAATCAAAAGTATTAGCAGACTGCAAATTAAATGTAGCTAAAATAATGATTTTTGTTTTCAAAAGAGTAGAAAACTACCAGCATTTTCTCCTTTTCCCTCAATGTTTTCAAAAGCCACCTCCATCATTGTTGTTACAACTCTGGATTGTTTGGTAAAGAGTGAACTCTTTTCCAGACAACACAATTTTTGAGTTGTGTCAGTTGTCCAAATGAAAAGCATTTGCATTGGCATGCTGTCAGTTTGGACAAGTCCAAAATTTGTGGCCTGAGAACATTCCAAATTTTTTTGGTTAACTCACTCTAGCATAGTTTTATCCAATTTTGAAAAAAAAAAAGTTTTTGCACAGAAGTTGCCCTTTAAAGGCAGTATTGTGTGTACACATATTTTGTTATCTACTTGATACAGCATCTTGTCACATATCTCTCTTTTTTATGAATATATTCTTCTTGTGAATGGATTCATGTATAGCCACCAACTGCCTTTCTTTGCCAATATTCCTCACAATCAGTTAGAATATCAAAGAATAGAACTTTTGGTGTTATGTGTCCAACCATGTGTGAAAGAGTTCACATTTTCTTTGTATGATATAGAGTTTTTCTATTTGCTTTACATCATGATTGTCCACCCCCCATGTCTTGTACCCTATGTGTAAATCCCTGAAGCTTTCAGAATATCAAAGAATAGAACTTTTGATGTTATATGTCCAACCATGTGTGAAAGAGTTCACATTTTCTTTGTATGATATAGAGCTTTTCTATTTGCTTTACATCATGATTGTCCGCCCCCCATGTCTTGTACCCTATGTGTAAATCCCTGAAGCTTTCAGTTGGGAGAAGAGTATAGTGTCTAGTCTGATGTTGGATCAATGTATAGAAATAGTTTAACCCTTTATCAAACAATGTAGAGTTTTACAACCCCAGGGTGGAATGGAAGGCTTTTGAGAACATTGTTGGAAAAAGGAGAAAGTTCACAATGTCTTGTACCCTATCAGGGCATTTCCCATCATTTGAGCTATTTGTAATCATCTGTGATTTCTTTCAATTTAGACAGCTCTTAACTCTTCACCGGAAAGAAAAATTTTGGACTCATCCAAATTAAATGTGTTTGCAGAAGACAAATTAAATGTTGCTCTAATGGTGTATTTTGTATTTAAAAGGGTTGAAAACATTGTTGTAAAAGGAGAAAATGGCAATTACCTCTGTTTGGTAAGGGCAGTAGTAATAACCACAGGACAGACAAATCCTCTTTGGTTCAGTGATTAAGGCATTGGATTTATTATCAGAAAATCCTGGTTTAATCCTTGCTGATGGTGCTGGTCATGTGGGAGTATCCTTGGGCAAAGCACTGCAGAGCCTAAGCTTGGCACCGGTGGAATCCAGAAAAGAAATTTGATACTAATTTTTTACCAAACAATTGGTTCTTTAAACTCTATATAACATGAGAAAAATGTATAGACTTGGCCAAACTGAAAGCATTTTCAGACAACAATTTAAATGTGAAATACATATACATGGTGATTTTTGTCTTTGATAGTGTAGAAAACATTGTGGGAAAAGGAGAGAATACTGGTTAACATCACTTTCTTTTTTTCGCCTAATGTTTTCAAAAGGCTTCTTCCTCGGGGTTGTTAAAAGTCAGGATTGTTGTAAAGGTTATGACCTGTAGAGAAGGCCCTTGAACAAATTGTGGAAAAAGAAGAAAAATGCTGGTAACAAGCATTTTTTCCTTTTTCCCAAAATGTTTTCTACCCTTTAGAAGACAATCTCCACCACTGTAGCCATATTTAACTTCATGCTTGCAATTGTATTGGACTTGGACAAGCCTAAAATTTTGTCATTTGGTAAAGACTGAATAATTGAGCCACTGCCGTTATATGACTGATATACTGCGGAACGCGGCATAAAACCACAGAAACGTTAAAGATACAATATTTGGTTACAAGAAAAAGAACTTGAGGTTTCTCTACCATTCCAAAATATTTACAAGAACATATTAAGTCTGATTTGTTGGAAGGGATGCATGCTGAAGGTTGTGTCATAGTTGCATGTAGGGCAATGGAAAGTGATAAAAGATGTATTATGTACTTTGATGGTTTTGAAACTCTATCGAATGATAAAACTTTAGTCTGGTAAAATTGAAAGCTTTTTGCAAAAAATTAAATGTGTCTGAAATGGTGGGATGTGTCTTTGGGAGGGTAAAAAACATTTTGGGAAAAGGAGAAATGGCTGGTTACCAGCATTTCCTCCTGTTCCCAAAATGTTGTCAAAGGCACCTAAAACCCAGGATTGTGAGGTTAATGTTAAATTTTGTAATTGGGAGGCCTATGTTTTCATATATGAAACTTGAGTCATCTTGAGGTTTGAAAGGTTTGCATAGTCAGACAGAAAAAGTTTAAGGCTGTTGGTGGTATGGTTATTCAGGGAACATAATTATAATGAGTAGTCATTCGTACGAGGTACAATTAAAAAAAATCTCAGCCCAATATACTAAGATTCAATAAATTGATACAAAATCCTGATCAGTCAATGATTTAATCTTATTTAAGGTCATAGGTTGAGAGAATAGGATTCCGACACTTTCTGATTACACCAGGAAGTTATTGTAAGAGGAGGAGGAGGGTATGTCAAACTGACAAAATAGGTTTCATTCCTGGATATTCCAAAGTACTAGAGACCAGGAACTTTTTTTATCGTACCTCGTATGATAGAATGCTTTTACACTATACCAAATATCAAAATTTAAGACTTTTCTGAATTAAAACAATTTGCAGATGATTAATCAAATTTGGCTTGATGAAATTTGTCTGTAAAAGCACTAGAAAACATTGTTGCAAAAGGCGGGAGGGAAAAAAAAAATGCTGAAACAGCATTTTCCCCCTTTTTCCCACAATGTTCAAAAACTTTATTCCTAGGCATCATTAAAACATGGTATTGCTTAGTAAAAGGTTAACCCTTTCCCAAACGACAAATTTCAGACCCTTCCAAATTCATAGCATCTGCATAGCAAAAATCTGAAATTGGTACAAATGAATTAAAGTTCTTTGACAGGATAGAAAACTTTTTGGGTAAAGTAGAAAGTGCTGGTTACTAGCATTTTCTACTTTTCTAACAATGTTTTCAAAAGGCTTCTACCTCAGGTTTGTTAAAACTGGGCATTGTTTGGTAAAAGGTCAAGACATTGATCTGTAGCACACATATACCAAAATTTTGTGGCTGTGTTTTGGTATGCTTGGCAAAAAAAATCACGCTTGCTGCAGCTCTGGCTTTACCCTGAGTTTTTATCCCTTGCCATAGGCGGAGGGATATAGTTTTAGCGTTGTCCGTCCTTCCATCCGTCCGTCCGTCCGGGACAATATCTGCAATACCATTGGTTGGAATTTCGTGAAACTTTATACATGTATACAATAATCCATTCCGCCAATATACTTTTTTTTTGATTCGATGCAAAGTGGCTGACTGGGAGCGATTTTGAGTTACGCGGTTGAGTGAATTTTTGATGTTTTGAGTCTTATCTTGAAAACTGTACAGAGTTTTTACATAGAACTTGTCACATCTATCAACCACCATTAGGAAATGCAGTACAAGTTTCACCCAGATTGACCATGCAACACCACAGTTATGATTACACCCTTGTTTTTTTTTTTAGTACTGTCATGGAAAAAGGGGGCTTCATGTATATTCACATTATAGACCAATATTTCTTTAACTGCAGGACAAAATGCTATAAA
Organism: Hippopus hippopus; assembly: GCA_946811185.2. Lineage (NCBI taxonomy): Eukaryota > Metazoa > Mollusca > Bivalvia > Cardiida > Cardiidae > Hippopus > Hippopus hippopus. Next base: position 40,244,625 of record OX328098.1, on the reverse strand, counting down.
ACTTCATATATATATGGTTTATCACAAGTCATAGACAATCATCATTTGGTTTTATTTAATGAAATCTCATGTCATGGAAAAAGGGGGTTTAATGTATAATTTCATCATTGACCAATGACCGGCTGTTTGTCAACTATACAGTTTTTACATGGAACTTGTGACATCTGTCAACCACCATTAGGAAATGCAATACAACAACTTTCACCCAGATTGACCATGCAACACCACAGTTATATACCCTTGTTTTTTTTTAATGCCTTGTCATGGAAAAAGGGGGCTTGATGTATATATACATTACAGAGCAATATCTCTTTAACTACAGCACAAAATGTTATGAAACTTCATATTTATACTGTTTATCACAAATCACAGACAATCATCATTTTGTTTTTATTTAATGAAATCTTATTTCATGGAAAAAGGGGGTTTAATGTATAATTTTATGATGGACCAATGACCGTCTGTTTGTCCGTCTTTCGGGACAGATATCTTCTAAAATCCTAGATGAAAACTGATAGAAATTCATACACATGTTCCTTATGATGTCAGCCGATATTCATTTATTTTTTTGCTTTTTTGATATAATGCAGTGTTATAGAAAAAGGGGGCTTCATGTATATTTCCATTAAGGATCAATATCTCTTTTAACTCAAAATCCTTGACGAAAATTGATGAAACTTCATACATGTGTTCCTTAAGATAGTCCGCCTACATCGTTATTTTTGGTTTTTTTATTAAATGTTGTGTCATGGAAAAAGGGGAATTGGTGTATTTTTCCATTATGGACAATATCTTTAACTACTGGACAAAATTTTATGAAACTTCATATTTATATTGTTTATCATAATTCACACACAATAGTTATTTGTTAGCTCACCTGAGCACAACGTGTTGAAGGGGAGCTTTTAAGATCATGTTGTGTCCGTCGTGCGGTGTGCGGCGTCAACAATTCTTTAAACATCTCCTAAACCGCTTGGCCGATTTGGACCAAACTTGGCTGGAATGTTCCTTGGGAGGTCCTCTTTGAAATTGTTCACAGAATTTGATTCCATCAAAAAGTCTGGTTGCCATGACAACCAAATGGAATTTTCAAAGAAATTCTTTAAAAATCTCCTCTGAAACTGCTGGTCAGATTTTGAAATAATTTCACAGAAATGTTCCTTGGGTGACCCTTTTGAAAAATTGTTCGCAAAATTTTTATCCGTCGAAAAACATGGCCGTGGTGGTGGTGGGGGGGCTCTTTGCGTTGTGCGGTGTCAACAATTCTTTAAACATCTTCTCCTCCTAAACCGCTGGGCCAATTTGGACCAAACTTGGCTGGAATGTTACTTGGGAGCTCCTCTTAAAAAACTGTTCACAGAATTTGATTCCATCAAAAAGTCTGGTTGCCATGGCAACCAAATGGAATTTTCTAAGTAATTCTTTAAAAATCTTCTCTGAAACCACTGGTTTGATTTTGAAATAATTTCACAGAAATGTTCCTTGGGTGACCCTTTTCAAAAAGTGTTCACGAAATTTTTATCCGTCGAAAAACATAGCCGTGGTGGGGGGGAGGCTCTTTGCGCTGTATGGACTTAAAGAAATTCTTCTTCACTTGTCAGATTTTGAAATTATTTCACAGAAATGTTCCTTGGGTGCCCCCTTTGTTCGCGAAATTTTGATCCGTCATGAAACACGGCTGTGGTGGTGGGGGGGCTATTTGCACTATACGGACATGTAGAAATTCTTAAAAATTCTTCTCTGAAACCACTGGTCAGATTTTGAAGTAATTTCACAGAAATGATCCTTATATTATGCCCCTTTTTTAAGCTCAGCTGTTTTCGAAGAAAATATTGAGGTATTGTCATAGCCCTGTTGTTGTCGTCTGCGTTGTTGTCGTTGTGCAAAAACTTTGACATTTTGTTATATCTCGGCATCCACTCAACACATGTACTTGAAACTTGGAATAATTGTTCACTAGTAAAACAGCAACCCATACAACAATGGCAGATAACTCTAAAATCATTTTGTCCAAATTATGCCCCTTTTTCGACTTAAAATTTTAACTTACTGTCCAGCACCCAACAGTCAATCGTTGGCACCCGCATGCGGTGCTCTTGTTCGACTTCATATTTTTAGCCACTTTCGGGCATCTGCTCTTGTTCAAGAAATGGTCCTTGGGTGACCTATCCCAAAATTTATTTGCAGAATTCTGATTCATCAAAAACATGGTTATGGTGATGATTGTAGGAGTGGTGACAGATTTTGAAATGATTTTTACAGGTGACCTTTTCAAAATTGCTTGGCAAAATAATGATTTTGTTTCCAAAATTTCAATACTTCAAGAAAAAATTGGCTATGGTCCTCTCAAAAATTCAGGTGAGTGATTCAGGGCCATCTTGGCCCTCTTGTTTTTATTTCTTGAAATGCCATGTCATGAAAAAAGGGGGTCCGGACAGACATCCTCTAAAAGCTTTGACGAAAATTGATAAAAACTTCATGCACGTCTTCCTTTGGATAGTCCATTGATACAGTTTTTTTAGCTCGCCTGAGCACGAAGTGCTCAAGGTGAGCTATTGTGATCGGTCAATGTCCGTCGTCCATCTGTCCGTCCGTCCGTCCGTCCATTCACAATTACAAAAAAAATCTTCTCCTCCTAAACCGCCAATCGGATTTCAATGAAACTTCACAGAAATGATCCTTAGGTGATTCACTTTCAGAATACTTCAAAGATTTGAATTCCATGAAGAACTCTGGTTGCCATGGCAACCGAAAGAAAAAACTTTTAAAATCTTCTCATCCCAAACTGTAAGGGCTAGAGCTTTCATATTTGGCATGTAGCATCATCTAGTGGCCCTTTACCAAAATACTTCAAATTATGGCCCTAGTGTGGAAATTGGCCCTATGCTGTGGGTTCTCGGATTTCACATAGAGATGAAGAAGGAAATCTTTAAAAATCTCCTTGTCCCAAACTGTAAGGGCTAGAGCTTTCATATTTGGCATGTAGCATCATCTAGTGGCCCTTTACCAAAATACTTCAAATTATGGCCCTAGTGTCGAATTGGGCCCTATGTTGTGGGTTCTCGGATTTCACATAGAGATAAAGAAGGAAATCTTTAAAAATCTCCTTGTCCCAAACCGTAAGGGCTAGAGCTTTTATATTTGGCATGTAGAATCATCTAGTGGCCCTTTACCAAATTACTTCAAATTTTGGCCATAGTATGGAAATAAGGTAAAAGAAAAAGTTGTAAATGCTGGTAACGTAATCAATTACAATCAATGTTTTGTACCTTTTTTACTCAAATTAGATTTATGTTGCCCTTTTGATGATATGATCAGCTATTGCTACAACTTTCCATTTGGATTAGTCTGTAACTCGTATCCATGGTAATAATGACAAAATTCAAGACTGATCAAATTTCAAATTGTTGCATTTTCTGCCCCACATCGATAGATCAGGGCCTACTCAGGTGAGCGATATAGGACCATCATGGTCCTCTTGTTTCTATATTTATCATGCTGTGTCATGGAAAAAGGGGGCTTGATGTATATTTCCATTATTTGTTTTCATTTAATGATATGCCATGTTATAGAAAAAGGGGACTTAATGTATAATCTCATTATGGACCAATAACAATAAGACCATGTGTAGATGCAAAACATATACCTCTTATATATTTTTTTATTTAATGAATTGCTGTGCCATGAAAAAAGGGGGCTTAATTTATAATTTCATCATGGACCAATAACAAAAGGGCCACATGTACATGCAAAACACAATACCTCTAATATGTATGTATCAAAAAAAGTCTTTTTCGGCGGGGGGATATCATTTCAATGAAATTGCTTGTTGGTTTTTGTTTGGTTCTTGATTTTAATATCCTGCAAACTGCAAACTAACAAACCACCTATGAAAGCAACAAGCAGTTTTCTTTTCGCCAAGACAATTTTAAGTGACAAAATCTTAGATTTGACCACAATGAAAGCATTTGCTGAGGGCAAATTGAATGTGGCTCAAAAGATGGTTTCAGACTTTAAAATGGTAGTAAAGAAAAAATGGCTGTTACCAGAATTTTCTCCACTTTCCAGAATGTAATAACATCATTTGAGTCACATTCAATTTTTCGTCTGCAAAAGCGGTCAATTTGGACCAGTCAAAATTTCTGTTGTGTTGAAAAGTGTTAAAGAAAAACGTTTTCAAGTTGCGAGATAGTCTTCTGCGGCAATGTTGTATCAGGAAGTTATGGGTTAACCTTTTACAATATGACTTGTCCAGCAGTGGCAGACAACAAATCAAATGGGACTCAAATGATGGAATTTGTCTGTGATAGCATAAAAAACATTATGGGAAAAGAAGAAAATGCTGGTTACCAACATTTTCTCATTTTCCCACAATGTTTTCAACACCAGCCTCTTTCTCAGGGTGGTTGAAACTTGTGATTGTTTGGTTAAGGGTTAGTGACCTTTATCAAGCTTTTTGTCTAGTAACTTAGTGAGACTGCTTTTCCATGTTCGTTGTACAATTAAAGTTCTTGAAAATAAGTTTTCCTTAATCTTGTTTCTAGCTTTAATTATTTGATGTTTGTAAAATTTATTTTTATTATTGTGTTACTAATAAATCTTTATTTTTTGAAGTTTGAAATTTTTTGCAATCAGATTTAGTTTTTTAAAGAAAAATTTACTATAAAAAATTTTAGGGCAAAAGATAAAGTTCTGAATTATGAAATTGTTACATAATTGGTTAGGGGGCTTAACTGGAATCAGATTCTCAGTCTCTCTCTGTATTTGACCATAGAAGCAATTTGTTTCCTGTTTTTCTCCTATAGTTTATAACCAGTTTGGCAAAAATTGTACTGGAAGTCCTCCTAGTTGACTGGTTGTTTCTATTCTCTTACACATTTTTCCATGTTAGTCATGCTGTGTGAAATAGGGGCTTAATGCATCTGCAAAAAGATGCAGTTCCTGCAGGCTGACATGGGTCAGTGCTTTTTGTCATTTGTAATTTTTCTGGATGTCAAAGGACCATTCCACCTCCAGATCCAGTCGATTGTTGGACTAAATAAAATTTATGGATCCATTATTATGTGATGATTTGCTTGGTCTGATGCATCACAGAGATGCATTAAGCCCCCTTTTGTAAGGGCATGACTGTAATATATTGTGATGTAAAATTATTGTATGCAGTTAATAGTAAAACTTCACTATATGTTCTTGGATTACTGTTGTTAACAAAAGTTGGCTTTTTGTAGAGAGTGTAGATCAAGATTCAGTTGTACAGAGCATGCAGTCTCATCTTTGATCTGAGCTGTCTATTGCTCTGAAGGAAATTCTGTCAAAGATATCTTTGAAATTGGGAAGATCTTTGTTCTGCAAAAAGTTGAAAGACTTGGTGAAAGTATTTTATTATTCAAATGAAAACCATTTATAGTATTAATGGTTGATGTTGACTGACAGGCACATAGCTCAGAGCTTGGGAAAAGGAGAAAATAATGGTAGCCAGGTAATAAGTTGATGAGCTCATGCACCATGCCAGCATTTGACCAACATTCATCTGGGCCAATGCTTTCATTTTGGAAAGGTCTAATATTTCAGAAAGAGTTTACCCTTTACCACACAATCCCAAGTTTAAGTGACCCTCATTAGAAAGGCTTGTGAAAACATTGTGGGAAAAAGAGAAAATGCTGGTAAACAGCTTTTTTTCCCATTTCCCCACAATCTTTTCCACCCTAGCAAAGACAAATCTAACCACCTAACTCTTTATCACATGACAAAAGTTTAGACTTGTCCAAACTGAAAGCATTTGCAGAAGACAGTTTAAATGTTGTTTAAATGATGAAATTTGTCTTTGATGGAGTAGAAAACGTTGTGGGAAAAAGAGAAAATGCTGGTAACCAGCATTTTCTCCTTTTCCCACAATGTTTTCAGAAGGCTTTTCCTACAGTGTCGTTAAACTCGTGATTGTGTGGTAAAGAGTTAAGCAAAAGTTGTTTTTGTCGTCTGCAAATGCTTTCAATTTGGTCCAGTCTAGAATTCGGTTGTCTGGTAAAGAGATAAGTGCTACATTATAACAGCCAACAAATGGTACATTGGACACTCTTGTTGGACTTGTTATGGACACAATTATGTTTTTACTTTTTCAGGGAGAAACCTACAGTTTTAAGGAGGCCATAGTTCTTGCAGAATATAAAGTTGACCCTTCTTTTGCACAGAAGGACATAGCAAACAAAAATAGATCAGTAAGTTTTGTAAATGGGGACAAACAAAAGCGTTTTTATTACTGTTCTGTACTGTCAAATCTAAATTTTGACCATCTGTCATATATAATTAACCTCTTTCCACACAATGCCAAATTTTAACAAACTAGGCCATGGATGAAGGCTTTTGAAAATTTTGTTGGAAAAGGAGAAAGTGCTGTTGGGTTGCATTTCCTCCCATACCCACAGTCTTTTCTTCCCTTAAAACCTTTACCACTCAATCCCAAGTTTTAACGACCCTTAGAAAGAAGGCTTTTCAAAACATTGTGGGAAAAGGAGAAAATGCTGGTTACCAGCATTTTCTCCTTTTCCCACAATGTTTTCTATCTATTCAAGCACAAATACTATCTTTAGAAAAACATTTGAATTGTTGTCTTTAAATTCCTTCAATATGGGTAAGTCTAATATTTGGATGTGTGGTGAAGGGTTAAAAGACCTATTGTAGTGTATGAGCTACATGGATTACGGGCCTTCACCATACTGCAGAGCTACAAGCACTTTGTACTGATGTTACATATACTGCACTGCATTTATAAACTTAATATTGAACAATTAGAATCACCTAGATTTGAGCCATACTCTGGCAAAAGGGGGTTTAATGCATCTCCATGATGCATGATACCAAGCATGTCATCACATGTTCATGGATCCATAAAGTCCAATTTGTCGAACAACTGACTGAATCATGAGGTAGACTGGTTCTTTGACATACAGAAAATTGACCAATAGCAAAAGGTTTTGATTCAGGTCAGCCTGCAAAGACTGCACAGGCCAACCTGGTTCCATACTTTTCCCAGATGCATTAAGCCCCCTTTCACATAAGCACATGTTCTCTTTCTAATAGTTCATTGAAATTATTTCAAATTATCACTTTGGACTATCAAGAAAAAACATACAAAATTTGTTATGCACAGCATGGAAATGTCAAAGCAACATGTTTACTTTTTCTTTTCAGTGGAACTTCCCTTTCCAAATGGTGAAACAGGACAATTCCATGGTCTACACATTTTATGCCAAAACTGATGATATGAAAACTAAATGGATAGAGGCAATAAACCTTGCTCTGTAAGTACTGCTGCTATAGTCAACAACTATTCTAACTCTTTACCAGAAGACAAAAATCTTAACTAGTCCAAATTGGAAGCATAAGCAGACAACAGGTTAAATGCGACACAAATGATGAAATTGGTCTGTGAAAGAGTAGAAAACATTGTGGGAAAAGAAGAAAATGTTGGTTACCGGCATCCTTTCTCCACAATATCTTCAAAGATATTTCTCCTAAGGGTCATTAGAACTCGGGATTGTGTTCTAAGGACTAGACATCAAAATGCTGTGTATGTACTTGTGAGGATGGTAGTCACCATTTTTTCTGTGTCAAGATTAAAGTTTTTGAGTGGTCAATCAGTTTTTACTTTGTGATGATTGAACTGTATCTGGTTTACCACAAAGGCTAGCTGGCTGTCTAAGGGTGAATAAAGAGGCCTTTTTGCAAAAGGAGATTTTGAATGTAAAAGGCACTTTCTGAATGCTACATAAATTCACTTTTAACCTTGAACCAAATAATTGTGTGTTTTAATGAGCCTGAGGAAGATGGCTACTGGAAACCAGCATTTTCTCCTGTTCCTTAACTCTTTACCAAACGACAAAATTTTAGACTTGTCCAAACTGAAAGCATTTGCAGACGACAAAGTAAACATGACTTGAAAATTGAAATTTGCATTGGGAAGGGTAGAAAACATTGTCGGAAAAGGAGAAAATGCTGGTTACCAGCATTTTCTCCTTTTCCAACAATGTTTTCAAAAGGCCTCTTTCTCAGGGTCGTTAAAAGTCAGGATTATGTGGTAAAGAGTTAAAAGACAAATCTAGTCATATAGCAACATTTATTATGTAGTCTGCAAATGACCTCAACATGAAAGAGGCAGAAATTTTGCTTTATATTTTGAGGGTAAGTCCTCTACCAAACAATGACATAGAATTAAACTCTTTACCAAACAACAGATACATGTATTTAAACTTGTCCAAATTGAAAGTATTTGCAGATGACAAATAAATTGTGGACAAAATGTTGGAATTGGTCTAATGATAGAAAACATTATGCGAAAAGGAGAAAATGCTGATAACCAGCATTTTGTCCTTTTCCCACATGTTTTCAAAAGCCTTCTTCTGCAAGGTTGTTCAAACCCGGTATTCTATGGTAAAGTGTTAAATGACCCTGAAGAAGAAACTTTTTGAAAATGTGGTAAGCAGTATTTTATCCTTTTTCCACAATGTTTTCTATCCTTTTCTAAAACAAATCACAGGGTTGAAATAACTTTGTTTTTACTTTATCAGGGACAATACCCAACCAGCAGCAGGGAAACAGTTTGTGATGACAACATTTAATGAAACCAAGGTCTGTGATATATGTGGAAAATTGTTGCGAGGTGTTTTCTTCCAAGGATACGTTGACCCAGGTATGTACATTTAGTATGTCTAGAAACTTAAAAAGAATATTGTTTTATTTCATGCTTTTCGGTAGTTTATCGAGAAATAATGGTGGAATATGGATTTATATTTCATGGCTACAACCAGTGAAAAATACCAGTTTCATATTTTTTTAACTCTTCAATTGAAGGCAGAAACAGTTGTTCTTGTGCAATAGTTACCTAGGTAAACAATGCGTGCTATTCAACCAGAGGGAAATATGACGTAATTTATGCGCATTTACCCTGTATTTCTCGCAATTTACGTAATCTTGTAATGCGTTGCTATGTGAAGGGGGTACGCCATGGGGAATTACCAAAAACAACTGTGCTGAATTTTGATGAAAAGCCCAACAAAAAGGGGTTAAAAGCATGAAATAAATAGGATATTTGTTTAATTCACTGAAAGATTGAAATTTATTTCATCTGGTGAACATCATTGGTAATATTTTCACCTTCCCAACAGTTCTGTTCCCAATAGTTGTCCTCCTGTAGAAGTTACAGTACAGCCAAATGTTCAGGATCAAAACCCATTTCACGAACATGTGGTTTCGATATGGTATTTCCAAATGCTACACTTGTGAACTGCAGCATCACAATTATCACAAGCTTAATTGGCCTCCTGCGTTAAAACGAAAAAGAATTTATACTATTCCTGACAGTGACAGTATTTTAAGCGTCTGAGGTAAAAAAATCCCAAGCTTGATACAAATGTGCTAATGTTTCCTGAAAGGGTAGAAAACATTGTGGGAAAAGGAGAAAATGCTGGTTACCAGCATTTTCTCCTTTTCCCACAAAGTTTTCCAAAAACTAGTTCCTCAGGGTCGTTAAAACACAGAATTGTTTGGTAAAGGTTTAAGATAAAATTAACTACAGTCAAATCTCGGTAATTCGAAGTGATAGGGACTGCCAGATTTTCTTCGAATTATCGAAATTTCGAATTTTTGAAATCAGCAGTTTTAGGAAATGTTCGCAAGTTTCTGGTCGGTATTGATGTTTGACACATGTTTTGCCTGTAGGCGATGTACACAGACTCCTTTATTAGCATTAAAAATGATGAGCAAAGTTTCTCATCGCTCCTTATGCTTGACAACCCCTTGAAAACAAAACAGTGTGAACTTGCCTTTTATTTTATTTTACATCCTGCAATAGCGTGAAATGTAATATCAATTAGTCTCATACTGACAGACTTATTTACCAATGAAAAAGCGAGATAGAAATCGCTCATGTGAGTGGCCAGCAACAATCTGCAGCAGAATGCAATAAACACGCTGTTGAAGATCTTTGCACGCAATCCACATTTTACTAGTCACGTCTGTTATGCACTCGTCACAACTCAGCCGATTCTGTAACTACTTCTGATTTAATCAACGGATATCACCCAAGGATTGCCAAATGGCCTGTTATGCATTTTTATTATCTTCTTTTTAGCTCACCTGAGCACGAAGTGCTCAGGATGAGCTATTGTGATCACTCACCGTCCGTCTCCGTCCGTCGTCCGTCCGTCGTCCGTCCGTTCACATTTCTTTGTTTACACTCTAGCATCTACAAATATTAACCAATCATCACCAAACTTGGTCAAAATATATATGACCATAAGATCACGGATGAGTTCGATTATGGGTCTAATCGGACCAGAACAAATGGAGTTATTTGCCTTTGAATAAGAAAAATTGCTATATTTGACTTTGTTTACACTCTAGCATCTACAAATATCAACCAATCAGCACCAAACTTGGTCAAAATATGTATGACCATAAGATCTCGAATGAGTTCAATTATGGGTATAATCGGACCAGAACGACTGGAGTTATTTGCCCTTGAATTAGAAAAATTGCTATATTTGACTTTGTATACACTCTAGCATCTACAATTTTTAACCAATCAGCACCAAACTTTGTCAAAATATATATGACTATAAGATCTTGGATGAGTTCCATAATGGGTCTAATCGGACCAGAACGACTGGAGTTATTTGCCCTTGAATTAGAAAAATTGCTATATTTGACTTTGTTTACACTCTAGCATCTACAAATATCAACCAATCAGCACCAAACTTGGTCAAGATATATATGACCAGAAGATCTCGGATGAGTTTGATTATGGGTGTAATCGGACCAGAACAACTGGAGTTATTTACCCTTGAATAAGAAAAATTGCTATATTTGACTTTGTTTACACTCTAGCATCTACAATTTTTAGCTCCACTGGCCGAAGGCCAGCGAGCTATTGTCATGGCGTTGTGTCCGTCGTGCGTCCGTCCGTCCGTTCGTTCGTCTGTTCGTCCGTGCGTGTGTCCGTAAACTTTTTCTTTAAAAAACTTCTCCTCAGAAACTATTGACTGGATTTTTACCAAATTTCACAGGAATGTTCCTTTGGTGGTCCTCTTTCAAATTCCTTCAAATAATTGTGTTCCATGAAGAATTCTGGTTGCCATGGCAACCAAAGTAAAAAACCTTTAAAAATCTTCTCCTCCCAAACCGCTATTTGGATAGCATTATTATTTTGCAGGAATGTTCCTTAGATACAGGTTTACAGAATTCTTTAAAAAAAAATGATCTGTCAAAAAACATGGCTTTTATGGGAGACTCATTTTCCTTTTATGGTATAAAGTAAAATCTTTCAAAAATTTCTTCTCTAAAACTATTCATTGGATTTCATTGTTGTTTTGCAGGTAAGTTCCTATGGTGGTTGTCTACCAAATTGTTTCTATGGTGGTTGTCTACCAAATTCCTTTTAAAATCAAAGTGCTGTAAGCACTGTAATCGGTCGTCACTGAATGATTATTGGTTGGTTGGATGTATTGGAGTTTAACGCTACTTTAACAAGCGAGCTATTGTCATGGCATTGTGTCCGTCGTCCGTCCGTCCATCCGTTCGTCCGTCCCTTCGTCCGTGCGTGCGTCCGTAATTTTTTTCTTTAAAAAACTTCTTCTCAGAAACTATTGACTGGATTTTTACCAAATTTCTTAGGAATGTTCCTTTGGTGGTCCTCTTTCAAATTCCTTCAAATAATTGTGTTCCATGAAGAATTCTGGTTGTTGCGTCCGTCCGTCCGTCCGTTCGTCCGTCCGTTCGTCCGTGCGTGGCTGGTTACCATTTTTTTCTTCTTTTCTCACAAGTTTTTTCCATACCCTTTTTCTTCAGTGAGCTAAAATGCAGGATTGAATGATAATTGTTAAAAACTTCCTTTCGCCATTATAGAAATATCAGGCCTGTGGAGCGATACAGGCGCTCAAGCGCCTCTAGTTAACCAATCAGCACCAGACTTGGTCAAAATATTTATGACCATAAGATCTTGGATGAGTTTGATTATGGGTCTAATCGGACCAGAACGACTGGAGTTATTTTCCCTTGAATTAGAAAGTTCTATAGAATAATTCTTTGCCCGGAGCATAACTTTGTCATCTCCAGTTCGATTGACTTGAAACTTGGCATTTGTGTTTGTTGCAGTAATACAGAGTGCAGTGTGAAAGAACCATAACTCTACCTCGTACTGTCTATGAGTTATTTCCCTTTGATCGTCATTTTTACAGCATTTTCTGCTTGTCCAAAATATAATTTGTCATTTTTAGTATGAACATCTTCAAATTTGGTATGCATGATTGTTGAAAAATTACGGAGTGCAGTGCACAAGAACTATAACTCTTCCTGGCACGAATTTTGAGTTATTCCCCCTTTGATCTTCATTTTTATAGGATTTCTTGCTCGTCAGGAGCATAACTTTGTCATCTTAAGTAGGAATGACTTGAAATATGGTATGCCTATTTGTTGCAATATTTGGAAGTGCAGTGCTCAAGAATTATAACTCTACCTCTTGCTGTCTTTGAAATATTTCCCTTTGATCATCATTTTTACAGCATTTAGTGCTTGTCCGGAATATAACTTTGTCATCTCAAGTCAGAACAACTTCAAACTTGGTATGCATGTTTGTTGCAATATTATGGAGTACAGTGCACAAGAACAATAACTCTACCTAGTGCGGATTTCGAGTAATTCCACTTTGATCTATATTTTTACAGTATTTCTTGCTCGTCTGGAACGGAACTTTGTCACCTCAAGTCAAATTGACTTGAGACTTGGTAAACATGTTTGTTGCAGTTATGAAAAGTGCAATGCACTGGAGCCGTAACCTTACCTAATGCCCTTTTGGAATTATTCCCTATTCATTATTTTTTTTTTCCAGCTTTTCATGCTTCTCTACATTATAACTTTGTCTTTTCATGTTGGAATGACCTGAAACTTTATATGCATGTTTCCTTAAAATTAGAGGAGACATTCATACCAATTTCAATCACTTACATGATTTCTGCTGCACTAGTATTTTCCTCTACCTGCCCTTTATGATTATTATTCCCCCTCGACAACTGGCGGTGGGATGGGCATATCTTGTGACAATTTGCCGCTCGTTTCATTATCATTTGGCCTTGAACCTCAATATTTGGTATTTATCTTCATTCTAGACCTTTACTGCTTAGTACTCAGGTGAGCGATATAGGACCATCATGGTCCTCTTGTACTTTCACTGTCCTTGAATTCTCCGAAAATAGTCTACTTTCAGTTTCCCAAATATCTAACTCGATACAGATCTAATGTATTTCCCATTCTTGATACTTTCACTTTCACTGATCGTCCATACTCTGAAAAAATCCTGTGATCAATATTTATTTTCTTTTAAATGATGCCCAATCAACGTTTAATCAATTATGGATTATCACTCAAGCGAGTTAACGCTTTGACAAGGTGTCAATTACCTGTATACCCCAAATATAATGTACCTGTGAAATCAATCAGGTGTGTAACAATCGATTTTTATTGCTCAAAGGAAACATGATCTTCATGCGTGACTGTGCTGGACTGTTTTTAACTTCGAATTTTGAGATGGATTTTAATGGGAATATCTTTGATCAGGACCGACTGTTTTATTTGAAAAACTGAATTTTTCAAATTATTGAAATTCGAAAAGTCAGTAATATTTTTACATCAAATAATAGCAAAATACATCGGGACTGACGGTCAGCTTCGAAAAATCTGGTAGTTTCGAAAAATCGGCGTTTGAATCACCAAGATTCTACTGTATATCATACTTACTTCCTGGTGCTCAGTAATACCATTTTTCCCTCTTTGACAGTTATCCTTTGCTAATTATGATGTGAAAGGGGTTGTGCTTGGCCAAATAGTGAAAGTGTAGGATTGGACATGGGAGTTTGATTCCCAAAAAAAAGCACTAGATTTTTCTTTAGGGTGTCCTTTGTCAAGACACAGCCAAGCCCAATCCTAGTTCTGGTGAAAACCAAGACATACATGAACGAGTGTGCTGTTATTGTGATGGGACTGAAAAAATGTTGAAAATGGCTACAACACCAATCAAATTATAATCAGACATTGTTTCCTTGTCTATTTTCAGCAACGAAAATGTGTGTACATAAAGAGTGTATTGGTAAAAAGAAACAAGAACAGGTCCCGAAAGCGCCCCCTAGAGGAGGTAGGATATTGTAACTAAATGCCCCATCTTCAACACATTCAAAGACCCTTAAATTTTGTGACAACCCTCTTAACTAAATAATACTTTATTTTAACGACTTACAAAAGGCTGTAGAAAGTATTGGATTGGAGTGAGCAATGCTAAGGCAAACAAGAACTCTCTCTCCACTGTATTTTCATGTAGTATAACTTTGAATAGAGTATAATAGAAGTGCAAGAAGAACAGAGCGGGATTGCAAATAGCTAGGTTGCTCTGTGAAGTGCCTGTACTGTATAGTGTGACTTCTCAGAAGAACTGTTGTGACGAGACTTCTTTGAGAAGTCAGCATAAGATTTTCTTGATTCAAGAGATTCTTCAAAAAAAAGTGTTACTGTGTAGATCACTTCTTACTGAGACTTTGAAATTATTATGATGTAATTTGATTTTGTGGACTTTTGTATGCATGAAATTCATTCACTGTAAAAATACCCTCAGTATACCCTTTTATGGAACGGGGCTGGTTAGTATAACATCGACCGGATGCTGTACTGCCCTATTACTTCTCTGAAGAATCATTGCAACAAAACTTTTGAAAAGTCAACATCTGATTCAATTAATTCAAGAGATTCTTGCCCCAAAAAAGTGTTATTGTGTAGATTGCTTCTCACCGAGACTCTGATATTGTTATGATGTAATTTGAATCCACATTTTGTCATCTTTTGTATGAGTGAAATCCACTTACCATAAAAAATACACACACCTGGTCAATAGAAAAAAGGTTTTGAAAACATTTTGGAAAAAGAAGAAAATGGTGGTTACCATCATGTTCTTCCATTCCCACAATGTTTCTACCCTTACAAGGACAAATCATTTCTTTCAAGCCTTATTCAGTTTGTCCTCTTTGAATGCTTTCAATTTGGACAAGTCCAAAATTGTGTCATTAGGTAAAGAGATAGAAATTAGTTGATGCATTTTAGGGAGGTACAAAGCACTGATAGACTATAGTGGTGATCCAAATCCAGGCAGGGGTAAGCCAGTATTAAAGTTTAAAAAAGATATGATCATAGATGTTAGTTACAAGGATCAGGAATGGTGGAAAGGGAGAACTGACGGGAATGAAGGCTGGTTTCCCGCACATTTTGTTGAGGAATCCAGACAGGTAGGAAACCAAATCATCTTTACTTTGCTGTTTCGTCTTTCTCAAACCTTGAAGGTTTGCAGATTGTGTAAAGCTAAGATTTAACCGGTGAAAAATTCCATCTTTGTAAAAATGTGACTTACTTGATCAGCTTATTATACTCCCACAAAACGAATGTTTTCTGGGGTATACTGGAATCAGCCTGTGTGTCCATCTGTGTGTCTGTCTGTGTACAAAATACTAGTAATTTTGTGTCGCGAACTCCTCCTACACTTTTGCTGCTACTGTATTGAAAGTTTGTTGATACGTTGATCGTATACTGAAGTTGTGCAAGACGCAGTTTTCAATCATCTACTCCCTATGATTCAAGGGTAATCTCCCCTTCAACTTACAAAATTTTTTGTTAAATTGCCTGTTTCTGTCAAAGCGCTGGCGGGGGTATTAAGTCACATTCAGTGACAGCTCTAGTTAACTCTATACAAGGTAGGCATGTCTGATTTGAAAGCATTTGCAGACAAATGTAATGTGGCTTGAATGATGATATTTGTCTTTGAAGGATAAAACATAGTTGGAAATGGACAAAATACATGTTATCGGTTTACATGCATACTTATTTCTTGTATGCATCTTAAACTTTCTTTATAATAGCAAATAGTACAGGTAGAATTTATATCTCATGTTTTTGTACCTCCTGTTGTATGATGAATTCCACTTTTAAGTTGATTGTCCAATTTATGCATCAATTTGGTGAAAGATTTTTTTTTTTTGAGAATATATCATAATTGTAGCTTGGCTATTTTTGCAAAAAAAAAACCACACACGCACACAGAGGTATTGTTATATATGACTTTTTTTCTAAACGCTGGCAGATATTGAGCTGATTTTTGGTGTGTAAGTCAACCAACACGAGTTACAGATCAAGTTCGAGTTACGTTCGGGTCCACTGATTTTTGACAAAATTACGGGCCTTGGACTTAGAAAATTTCACCGAAAAAACAATTTCCGGACTTCTTTTCTAAATTCTGGCAGATATTGAGCTGTTTTTTGGTGTGCAAGTCAACCACCACGAGTTACGGATGAAGTTTGAGTTTCGTTCAGGTCCAATGATTTTTTATGAAATTACGGGCCATGGACTTAGAAATTTTCACCAAAAAAAAAAACAGTTTTCCGGATTTTTTTTCTAAACGCTGGCAGATATTGAGCTGATTCCTGGTGTGTAAGTCAACTACCATGAGTTATAGATCATGTTCGAGTATCGTTCTGGTCCACTGATTTTTGACGAAATTATGGCCTTGGACTGAAAAAAACAGTTTTCCCGACTTTTTTGCTTACAATGCTCATGTTTGGTATGTAGGTACCTGTCATTGATACCGATCTTCTGTGGGTTATATGTCCAAGGTCAAGGTAAAAAATTTTAACCCTTATCATGAAAGCATATCCTCAAAACTTTTCATAGTCATTTCTCTGTATATTCAAAGTACTTAAGTTACAACACTTATACTTGGTAAGCTGGTAGCTCTCATTGGTACACACCTGCTGATGATAAGGTCAAGGTCATCTCACAAGGTAAAGGTCATATTTCTGAAAATTTGCTTTTATGGGGACATTTGTGTTTCACAAACACATCTTGTCTTAGTAAAACTTCTTCAATGAACTTACATTAACAATGAAAATGTTAATATATCTGGCTTCCATTAAAGCATTGCATACAAAGACAGACACGATGCTTATAACTCTGAAAGGGGGTCAAATACATTCTTTCTCCTCCACAGAGTTTCACAAACTATACGTGCCAGCGATATATACGGCCAGTAGGGGACTTGATATTGCTATGCAATACTATCAGAATGCTTGTTTTCATAAAAAAAGAAAGTACAGCCAAGCATTTCTTCCCTCATCCATTGCTGTCTTTTAAAGGAAGCTTTTGCAGTAAAAGAAGGAAATTTTTATCAGTAAAGAACTCTGGGGATAAGTGAAATAATTAATTCTTCATATAGTTATTATCATATTTTTCTCTCTCTTTTTCAGAGTTACATATGGGCCATGTTTTGTGAAAAGGGGATTTAAGGCATCTGCAAAGAGTATCGATCCAGGTCAGCTGTGCAGTCTGTGCAGGCTGACCTGGGTAAAAAATTCTTGGTATTGGTCACTTTTCTGCATGTCAAAGGACCATTCTACTTCATGATTCAGTCAGTCGAAAGACAAAATGGATTTTATGGCTCCATAATTTTGAGATGACTTGCTCGGTTTATTTCATCACGGAGATTCATTAAAGCCTCTTTAACCAGAGCATGTCTCATGTTTCTATTGGCTGTGTATTTATACTTGATTACCTGTCCTATTACCCTATTCTTATGTATAGTTTACAATATTTATATAACAAGAAACTATAGTGTTTAGGTTTAATGAAATAACTTTCAGAAGTCTTTTGTTTCCTAGGTACAGTGTCAGTGTGTTAATATAATGAATGATGTAATAAATAATCTTACTTTCAATTCTTGCCGTAGGATTCCCTGCTAGTTAGTGAGGTATGTTTGATAGAAACTTGCTGTGTTTATAGAGAGTGTAATTGTCCTTAACCCTTTACCAAACAATCCCTGGTTTTCACAACCCTGGGAAAGAAGGCTTTTGAAAACATTATGGGAAAAGGAGAAAATGCTGGTTACCAGCAATTTCTCCTTTTCCCATACTGTTTTCTACCCTATCAGAGACCTAAAGCTAATTCATACCTGCAGATGCTCTCAGTTTGGCAGTCTAAAATTTGTTGTTTGGGAAAGGGTTAAGAACGTCTGTTGCAAGGTGAAGGTCACATTCAAATGAAGGTCAAATGCACTAGAAAGATAGTAGAAAAATTTAATGTGATTTTGATTCTCCATATTAGCAATGCAGAGTTTTAACGACCCTGAAGAAGAGGCCTTGAAAAACATTAGGGAAAAGAAGAAAATGCTGGAAAAGGCATTTTTCTCCTTTTCCCACAATATTTTCCACCCTGTCAAAAACAGAAATCATTATGTGTGCTACTTATTTTGTCAGCTGCAAATGCTTCTAAATTGGTCTTGTCCAAAATTTTATCAGAGATAAATCCTAGAATGCTGAGAGCAAATTGGGATTCTCGGGAAAACAGTGTAGAACCAAGATCAGAGGTCATATGTTCCTACTTTCTTAATTCTTTACTGAGGGACAAAATTTTAGACTGGTCTAGATTAAAAACATTTACAGACGATATACCGGTATTAAATTTAGCTGAAATGTTGGTAATTGTCTGTGAAAGTGTAGAAAAATGCTGGTTACAAGCATTTTTTCCTACAAGGTTTTCAAATGGCTATTTCCTCAGGGTTGTTAAAACTCAGGATTGCATGGTAAAGTGTTAAGTCAGTTCTAATCAATTTGAAGTAGAATCCAATTCTAAATTCCATTGGATTGGCTAAGAGGTTGTATGGCAGCCAATCAGGTGGCCTTGGAATAAAGACCCAAAATGTAATGTGAAATGGTTGGTGAAGACCAAATCACACTGCACAAAACTTTTCAGTCTGTTCTTTGATCTACACTGCTGGATATGTAGAGATAGTGTAGCCAAACACAACCTTGAGACTGGAATAAATGGTAAACTACTCATTCCATTTATTGGCAGTCTGTGCTTTAACCTATTAACTCAGTGTGGCACTCTTTACCTGACAACAAAATTTTAGACTCATGCATATTGAAAGCATTTTGCGTACAACAAAGGAAATGTGACACAAAATTTTTTTTTTTCTTTTTAAAGGTAGCATACATTCCTGGAGAAGGAAAAAATGCTGGAAGCCAAAATTATTTCTTACCCACAATGTTTTCTTTCAAAGACCTATCACATCGCTTGAGCCTCATTGTATATGTCATCTATGAATCCTTTTAATACAGTCTAAGCCTAGAATTTTCTCACCTCTAAAGTTAAAGGTCTCAGTTGCACTTTCTTACTTTTGAATTTTCTGTATATGGAGAAAAGCTTTGTTATCATTAATGTGTATGTGTTGAAATATTCTGACATTATTAACTCCTTTACAACACAACTAAACTCTGAGCTGTCTGAAATTGAAAGGCTTTGCAGATAAGAAAGGAAATGGGTCTCGGGGTCTCAAATGATGGGACTGGTCTTTGAATGAGAAGGCTACTAAGTGTTTGCTGTTTTTTAGCTCACCTGAGCACGAAGTGCTCATGGTGAGCTTTTGTGATCGTGCTGTGTTCGTCGTGCGTGGTGCATCGTCCATCGTCAACTTTTACCTTGTGTACACTCTAGAGGCCACATTTTCAGTATGATTCTCATCAAACTTGGTCAGAAAGTTTGCCTTGATGATATCTCGGACGGGTTCCAAAATGGGTCATGTCGGGTGAAAACTAGGTCACTGGGTCAAATCTTAGAAAAACCTTGTGTACGCTCTAGAGGCCACATTTTCATTCCAAAACTCTTGAAATTTTGTCAGAATATTTGTCTTAATAATATCTTGGACGAGTTTGAAAATGAGTCATGTCGTGTCAAAAACTAGGTCACTAGGTCAAATCTTATAAAAACCTTGTGTATGCTCTAGAGGCCACATTTTCAGTGCAATACTCATGAAACTTGGTCAGAATATTTGTCTTGATGATTTCTTGGACGAGTTTGAAAATGAGTCATGTCGTGTCAAAAACTAGGTCACTAGGTCAAATCTTATAAAAACCTTGTGTATGCTCTAGAGGCCACATTTTCAGTGCAATACTCATAAAACTTGGTCAGAATATTTGTCTTGATGATATCTTGGACGAGTTTGAAAATGAGTCATGTCGGGTCAAAAACTAGGTCATTAGGTCAAATCTTAGAAAGACCTTATATATGCTCTAGAGGCCACATTTTCAGTGCAATACTCATGAAACTTGGTCAGAATATTTGTCTTGATGATTTCTTGGACAAGTTTGAAAAAAGGTTACATCAAGTTAAAAACTAGGTCACTAGGTCAAATCTTAGAAAAATCTTGTATGCGCTGTAGAAGCCACATTTTCAGTTCAAAACTTTTGAACATTGGTTAGAATGTTTGTCTTGATGATATCTCGTACAAGTTTGAAAATGGGTCACATCGGGTCAAAAACTAGGTCACTAGGGAAAATCTTAGAAAAACCTTGTGTATGCTCTAGAGGTGACATTTTCAGTCCAAAACTCTTGAAAGTTGGTGGAAATGTTTGTCTTGATGATTTCTTGGATGAGTTGGAAAGTAAGTCACATCGGGTCAAAAACTAGGTTGCTAGGTCAAATCTTGGAAAAACCTTATATTCGCTCTAGAGGCCACATTTTCAGAGCAATGCTCATAAAACTTGGTCAGAATGTTTGTCTTGATGATATCTGGTATGAGTTTGAAAATGGATCACATCGGGTCAAAAACTAGGTCACCAGGTCAAATCTTTAAAATATCTTGTGTAGCTCTAGAGTCAACATTTTTTGTCCAATACTTATGAAAATTAGTCATAATGTTTTACTTGATGATCAAAATGATGAAATTGAAAACTAGGTCACCATGCCAAATCTTGGAAAAACCTTGTGTACACTCTAGAGGCCACATTTTTTGTCCAATACTTATGAAAGGTGGTCAGAATCTTTGTTTTGATTTATGCAATGGGCAAATAGGCTATGTTTGGCTAAAAAGTAGGTCACTGAGAGAAATTCTAGAAAAAGCTTGTGTACAAGCTAGAGGCCAAATTCTGAGTCCAATAATTATGAAAGCTTTGTAGAATGTTTGTCATAATATCTCGATAGAGATTGAAAAGGGGTCATGTTTGGTCAAAAGACTCAGGTGAGCAACTTCAGGGCCATCATGGCCCTCTTGTTTACATTGAAGTTATAACATGTTTGACGATATTTTGTGGCGGCTACTAAATGACTAAACTCTTTTGCCAACAAAACTTTTGTGCTTTCAAATGAACGCAATTGACTTTTGCCAAATATAAATGATAAGCTTCTGACTAGAAAGAGTTATTATTACTTACCAATAGCAGAGGGATATAACTTTTTGCAGTGTCAGTCTGTCCATTTGTCCATCCCTCTATCAGTCCATCCATTTGTCCATCCATCAAGACAGATATTTTCTACTATCATTGATGAAAATCGATGAAACTTCATGCATTTGTTCCGAATGATAGTCCACCGATACAGTCTTTGTTTTTAGTTCTTTTTAGCTCACCTGAGCACAAGGTATCCGGCGTCCATCGTGCAGTGTGTGTCGTCCATCGTCAACTTTTAACTTGTGTACACTCTAGAGGCCGCATTTTCAGTCTGACACTCATGAAACTTGGTCAAAATGTTTGTCTTGATAATATCTCGAACAAGATCGAAAATGGGTCAGGTTGGGTCAAAAACTAGGTCACAAGGTCAAATCTTAGAAAAACTTTGTGTACATTCTAGAGGCCACATTTTCAGTCAAATACTATTGAAAGTTAGTCAGAATGTTTGTCTTGATAATATCTCGAACAAGCTCTAGAGGCCATACTTTCGGTCCAATGCTCTTGAAAGTTGGTCAGAATATTAGTCTTGATGATATCTCGGACGAGTTTGAAAATGGGTCAGGTCGGGTCAAAAACTAGGTCACTAGGTCAAATCTTAGAAAAACCTTGTGTACGCTTTAGAGGCCACATTTTCATTCCAAAACTCTTGAAATTTTGTCAGAATGTTTGTCTTGATGATATCTAAGAAGAATTTGAAAATGGGTTATGTCGGGTCAAAAACTAGGTCACTGGGTCAGATCTTATAAAAACCTTGTGTATGCACTAGAGGTTACATTTTCAGTCTAATACTCTTGAAACTTGGTTATAATGTTTGTCTTGATGATATCTTGCATGAGTTTGAAAATGGGTCATGTGGGGTCAAAAACTAGGTCACCAGGTTTAATCTTTGAAAAACCCTTGTGTACGCTGTAAGTGCACATTTTCAGTCCAATAATCTTTAAATTTGGTCAGAATGTTTGTCTTGATAATATCTTAGACTAGTATGAAAATGGTTGGTTGGTTGTATTGGGGTTTAACGCCACTTTAACAGCTGAGGTCATATCATGGCGGTCGGTGACGCATATGTGTTTCCTGGCTTTCTCACACCAGTACTAACACAACTTTCTTTCCAAAGCCACTACTTTTCTCACATGCTTCAGGAGAGGTGAGAGGTGAAAATACGCCGGAAAGAAAGTTCGCCTCAACCGGGTATCGAACTCACAAACACCAGGTCATGAGTCCGACACGCTCACCACTGAGCCACCCGGGCAGGCAGTATGAAAATGGGTAATATTCGATCAAAAACTAGGTTACCAGGTTTAATCTTTGAAAAACCTTCTTTACACCCTACAGGCCACATTTTCACTCAAATACTCACGAAAGTTGGTCAGAATGTTTGTCTGGATAATTTCTACATGTTAAGTAGGCCACTGAGACAAATTTTAGAAAAAGCTTGTGTGCACTCTAGAGGCCATATTTGTAAGTCCAGTACTAATGAGTGTTTGTCAAAATGTTCGTTTTAATATCTCGAAAGAGATCGGAAATGGGTCATGTTTGATCGAAAGGCTCAGGTGAGCGATTACGAATGAATAGAATTGACTTTTGCAAAGTTGAATGTTGATCCTTCTAAAAAGATCAAATCAACTTTTGCCAGTTATAATTTGGATTCTAATGAAAAAATAGAAATGAGTGTTGCCAAATATTAACCATGAGCTTCTGAATAAATAGAATTGACTCTTTAGTATTAATGTATAGGAATCTTAAAATGTGACACGAGGGATGGTTGTTTGAATATAAGTATAAAAGTTCTTCATTCATTGATTAGAGCTGGTATATTTAATGGAAAAAATTCCTTCCAATGAAACAGGATCACATTCAACTTACATTGTGATAAATGATTTCCTTCAGGTTAAAATATAATGATTGGTAAATCTTTCAGGTTAAAATATAATGATTGGTAAATCTTTCAGGTTAAAATGTAATGGTTAGTAAATTTTTCAGGTTGAAATATAATGGTTAGTAAATTCTTCAGGTTAAAATATAATGATTAGTAAATCCTTCAGGTTAAAAAATAATGGTAAGTAAATACTTCAGGTTAAAATGGTGAGTAAATCCTTCAGATTAAAATATAAGTGTTAGTAAATCCTTCAGGTTAAAACAATGGTTCATAGATCATTCAGGTTAAAATATGATGGTGATTAAATCCCTCAGGCTAAAATACATTTGTTCGTAAATCCTTCAGGTTAAAATAAAATAGTAAATCCTTCAGGTTAAAAAATGCTGGTAGAGTTTAATCAGGCCCTAATGGGCATCTTGCTTAATTCGTGCTTTTCTTAACCCTGTACTACACGACAAATGTTAAGACTTGACCAGATTGAAAGCATTTGCAGAAGACAAGATGAATGCTTATAAAATAAAGAAACTTGCCTCTGAAAATAGGGAAAACATTGTGGGAAAAGGAGAAGTTACCAGCATTTTCTCCTTTTCCCACAATATTCTCAACAGACCTTTTTCTCAGGGTTGTTTAAACTTGGGTGTGTTAGGGGTTAACACAAATGCATAGATTTTTGTATGCTTAGACCTTCAGAGCTTTAACCATTACTTAAGTTGCTAGATAGGGCCCTATGTGGGTCAGTGGTTGAAGTTTAAGATAGGTAAACTAGGTTTCCATGGTTTGATGGTTGTGCAAGGTTCTGCAATTTTCTATGTCTTTCAGCTCAAAGGCCTACATATCAAGAAACTTGTACCTAGAATATGGCAAAACAGCAGACAGTGTGGTTTAAAGATCAGACCATCAGCTTTGTGCAGTCTGATATGGTCTTCACTGTCTGCAAAAAGTAAAGTTATACAACTGCTCAAAGGGTTAAAATCATCAGCAAAAACCACTATTTTAGATCTCAGAATTTCTACATTTCAGAAGGTGAATCAGATAATTGCCTTTAACTCTTTCAGCGCCAAATACATTAAGTTGACCTCTTCTGGCGGCTAGAAATACCATCCAATAAAACTGAGAAAGATATTTACTTCATAAGCTTGACAAAACAAGTGGACGGCATGGATCAAAGATCAGACTGCATGTTCTATGCAGTCTGATCTTGATCGATGCCGTCCACAAAAGACCCTGATTTTGCCTATGGTGCTGAAAGGGTTGATTTGTGGTCTGCAAATTCTTTCAATTTGGACAAAATCTTGTCACCTGGTAAAGAGTACATTAATTTAGTATTTGACATATTATAATCTTTGGTATTTTAGTACCATTAGATTAGACTTGAATGCTGAAATCTTTTCAAAGGGAATTTTAATATCACCAAAATTGAAAACTTTTGCATATGACAAAGTAAATGGTACCCGAATGATAGGATTTGCTTGTGATAGGGAAGTTAATATTGTGGGTAAATGAGCATTTTCTCCTTTTGCTACAATGTTTTCAAAAGTTTCTTCATCAGGGTTGTCAAAACTGGGGATCTTGTGATAAAGGGTTAAATAACTTGCATCACTGTTTAAATTTGTTACAGGTACAGAGCTGAGCAATTGTTTTATGTCCTAGACAATGCCTTATTGCAGCAGAACTTTGAAAATCGAAAGAACTTGGATAATTAAATTATTGATTGCCAAGGCCATAGTATGAACAAGCATCTTAACTCTTTACCACACAATTCCGACTTTTAACGACCCTGAGAAAGAAGCCTTTTGAAAACATTGTTGGAAAAGGAGAAAATGCTGGTATCCAGCATTTTCTCCTTTTTCTCACAATGTTTTCTACCTATTCAAGAAAAACTGCTAACATCTGAGAAACATTTGAAATGTTGACTGTAAATTCCTCCAATGTGTACAAGTTTAAAATTTTGCCGTGTTGTAAAGGGTTAATGTTAAAATGACTTTGTTTCACTTTTTACTTTGCTTTACTTTGTTTACTGTTTGTTTCAGGGATCAAAAACCATTTTAGTTCTAGGTAATACTTTTGCAATGAATGTTTGGTTACTTCAGCAATCATACAAACAAGCATCTAACTATATAATTACTCTTGCGTTTGGTTTAATTGTAGTTTCAGGGATCACCGGCTTGTTTGAATTCGTGGTAATACTCTTTTTCTAAAAGATTGGTTACTGCAGCAGAATTTTAAATATCAAAATAACTTTTGAATCATTTAGTCATTGAATTATTTGTAGCCAAGGCCATCTTACGAACAAGCCCAGATAACTGTACCAGGTCAAGTGGTTATAAACAGTGAGATCAACGGGGCAACAAATCAGCCCCAGGTTGATCTTTCCAAGTTTCCATGGTATGTTACTAGATGGAGGATGATTGGTCGTTTCATGTTGTAACATTTGATTGTATATGGATATAGTAGCAGAATGTCTTTCTTCACTTTCTACCCCCTGAAATGAATTCATAGTTGATAACTTTGAAAACGTCCTTGCAAAAATGTGGATAATCATCTTCAACTAAAGTCTAACTCTTTACCAAAATATCTCTACTTTTGACAATCCTGAGAGGGAAGACATTTGAAAATATTTTGGAAAAAGGAGAAAATGCTTCCCACAAAATTTGCTATGCTTTCAAAGACAGTTCTGGTCATTTAAGCAACATTTAATGTATTGTCTGCAAATGCTTCCAATTTGGATGTGTTTTAAATTTTGTTGTTTGGTAAGGGTTAATACATTAATACATGAGAAATATTATGGCTAATGGAGAAATTACCAGTTAGAAGAAATTTTTCCTTTTGTCACAGTGTTTGCTAGTGCTGTCTACAGAAAGATTGAAGTCATCTACAGGTGGTAGGAAGTTGATACAGTAGCTATAATTGCTAGATGTTGTGTTTCAAAGCATGATACCAGAGACTAAATTCAACAGCCATTTCAAATACTGATTTCAGATCTTGAAAAAAAAAACCTTTTCATCAGCCAATCAGCTGGCCAGCTTTGAAACATTTGTTATATTGGAGCAAGTGTAACTCATTACCAATGGGCAGAATTTTAGACTGGTCCAAATTGAAAGCATTTGCAGACGACAAGGGTACGCAAATGACTATTTTTGTCCTTGATAGGTTAGAAAATATTGTGGAAAAGGAGAAAATTCTAGCTACAAGTGTTGTCTCCTTTTCCCACAATATGTTCAAAACCTGTCTTCCTCAGGGTCATTAGAAGTCAAGAGCGTGTGGTAAAGAGCTAAGAATGGTTGATGCACAAAATTTCAAGCTCTGATTTTGACTGTGTCACTCCCTATATCAGTTGCAAAGAATGGTTAGAACATCTTTTTTCTTTAATGAACTTAGAAACGTTTTAATCAGTTTAGAATTCTTTTGATAGTCCTAGAAATGATGCAATTGAAAGCATTGTTAGTTCCTCTGTTAACACTGGCAGGCATGTTTTTTTCCAAGTATGGATAGGACATCACAGGCACACACCTTGCTGAGATTGAAACAACCTAAATCCAAGTACACTGTCTGTTCTGGTCTCTGCCAGTTCTACATTGTGTTCAAGCTATTCTGCTAACTGAACACAGAGAGATCAGTCAGTTATTTGTTTTAATACCCATATTATATATAGTTGTTGAAAGAAATTTCCTTTAACCCATGTCCAGAGGTATAAGGATATTTTCTTGATCTTGCTTTAAAACTAAGAACAGGTAACAATTAAAACTCTATTGAAGACTCTACTGAAGATTACCATCAGACCAAAATACATGGCAAGAGAAGAACATTCTTTGACTAGAAAACATGTCCTTTTGACAGAATAATTGTTTAAAATGTAGAAGCTAATAGAGTGCTTCAGTATTGTATAATGTAACCTAATATGATGACCTTATGAGAAGATTGTTTTCAATATATTCATAAGTAGAGATGGGATGTGTTCAAACAATAATTTGGCAATTTGAGAAGACAGAACTCTAACTAGATAGGATGTGGCATACAGCAGATAACATATTAAGGCAATGCCATAACACTGTTATGGTGTTTTATAACTACATGTATCAGCATGTATTATTAATCATATTTACATGTTTTTCCCCTACTTTTTTTTGACAATTATATAAATAGGAAATGGGTTGGAGAAGGTTTCTCTCAAGTCAGTAATTGGTTCATGTTGCAGAGACGATTGTGTTCTGTTTAAGGTTTAGTTGCATCATTCTTTTGTTTTATCTTTTTTTATACATTAATTTCCTTTCATTTTAGTTTGCATTTGTGTTTTCACTTGTTATTTTTATTTTGTAGTACTTGTTGATTCAAACACTTCGGGTGCCTGTTAAACCTGCAATCACTTTTGCAGACTTTGTACATCTAGATAAGACTGCAGAGTTTGATTTTGGATCTGAATTGTCAAATATTTTGTGAGATATTCTAGAAACCCCTGCCTTTGAATTTCTGTATAAGACTCCTTGTTACTGACAAATTTTCATAATTAGGCTTTGAATGGGTAAGTAGTGTTTTTCGTTACCTTGCAACTGACTTTGGACTGGATGCATTAAGTGTACAAGCAACATTACAAGAAAAATCAGGCTGTACGTTAGCATTGAATAAAACATCTTTTTATGTCATGTTATTTGAATATGATGGTGTATTTTGTATGAAGGGTTTAGCTGTTTCTTGCTCTATGTTAACACATTGGGTTTGTAGTCTGGAAATCTGGGTTCCATTGTTTTCTGTTCTTTCACAGATAAATTCAAAGACTTGAGTCAAACTAGGATCTTGCCAGAATTTCGGCTTGGCTGTTTTTGAAGAAAACATTGAGTTATTGTCATAGCCCTGGTGTCGTCTGTGTTGTCATATTGCAAAAACTTTGCCGTTTTCTGATATTGTGTTCATTACTGAATATATTTACTTCAAAATTGAACTAGTTGTTTACAGTCAAAAGGGGAACTTATACAACAGGGCAGGTAACCATCAAAATATCTTTGACACAGTTATGCAAGGTTCATTCAAGAAATCAAATCTATGGGGCCAACTGGCCCCCTCATTAGGAAAAGTAGGGGTCATCAGAGAAATTTATGAGGGAACACTACCTTAACTAATGGATTTAAATTTTTTCCTTGCAACAAAAGTAGATTTTTCTTCCATTACTACCCTAATAACCTTTTTCTCTGAATGCCTTACACATGTGCATGTGAGAAATTGTGTAAGCCTCAGCAAGCATATCTGTCTTTTGTGCTTAGAGCACTAAATGCTGTATAATTTGTGTTTAGTTGGAACCATTTAATGACAACAACAAAATAATCTCTGTGGTAAATTGGCTGAATTATGGATAAAATTCTTCTTGTCACTGGTTTTGCTTCCAGCAATGTCTTGTTAATCACTTACTGAGAAATTTGGTTGTCAGTGTTACCTTGACATTATTTCCTTGGTTATTTGGGCCCAAAAATGTAAAAAATATCGGCTGAGAAGTCTGCTGCATGATGGCAGTAACAGGGTGGTTTATTACCCCCCGCCGAAAAGGCGGCGGGGATATGGTAATAGTAGCCATCCGTCCTTCCATCCTTCCGTCGGTCCGTCCTTCCGTCCCACTTTTTGTCCGGTGCATAACTCAAGAACTATAAGAGGTGTAAACATGAAACTTCACAGGTGGATATATCTTATCAAGGAAAAGTGCAGTGCACAAGAACCATAACTCTGGATTGCATAATTTAGGAGTTATCGCCCTTTGTTATTTTTCTTACTTAAATTTTGTCCAGAGCATAACTTGAAAACTACATGAGATATAAACACGAAACTTCACAGGCTAATAGATCTTATCAAGGAGAAGTGCAGTGCACAAGAATTATAACTCTGGATTGCTTAATTTAGGAGTAATTGCCCTTTGTTATTTTTCATACTGAAATTTTGTCAAGAGCACAACATAAGATATAAACATGAAACTTCACAGGTTGATAGATGACATTGAGGAGAAGTGCAGTGTACAAGAACCATAATTTTCACTGCCATGCTTTAGGAGTTATTGCCCTTTGTTATGTTTCATACTTAAATTTTTTCCGGAGCATAACTAAAAAATTATTCGAGGTGTAAATATGATACTTCACAGGTGCATAGATCACGTTGAGAAAAAGTGCAGTGTACAAGAACCATTACTCTTAGTTGCATAGTTTAGGATTTATTGCCCTTTGTTTTTTTTCTTACTTTAATTTTGTCCAGAACATAACTTGAAAACTACATGAGATAGAAACATGAAACTTCACAGGTTGATAGATGAAGTTGAGGACAAGTGTAGTGTACAAGAACCATAACTCCTGATTGCATAATTTTGGAGTTATTGCCCTTTGTTATTTTTCATACTTTCATAATTTTGTCATGAGCATAACTCGAAAACCATAAAAGGTATTAATGTGAGACTAAGAAAAGTGTACCTTGTTGATGTTTTTATTTAGCAATACTAGAAAATAATTCTGAAATCTAGCTGTTTTAGCCTTTAAACCAACCTACAAGACACTCATCTTCTGTTGAGCAAGCATTCGGCAGGGGATGGCCATGTCAACATGGCTCTTGTTAGGTTTCAAGTAATTGAACTATACTGTTTTCAATTGGATGATATAGGTAATACATATACACCTACAGAAATAACCAATAAGAGCCCTCGTAACAATTCACAAATTATTATGTTGGCTGCACCCGACTCTTCAATAGTGTGTATTGGAGAACCAACTCTCATTATCAAATGAACACCCCACAAAAACCAGGGGCCGCATCGGTCCTAAGGTAAGATTTCTGATGCACCAAAGATGAAAAAAATGTGCCAATGGCAAGCTCTAGAAAGAACCCTGGCTATGCCCCTTTTTGACTTAGAATTTTCCCTGAAAATCAAGCACTTGAAGCTGAGTGTGTGCACCCTCATGCGGTGCTCTTGTCTCCTATTCCCACAAAGTTTTCAGTATCCTTGTAAAATAGGAATAATCAGTATGGTTAATGATTCATTACATGAACACATGCATGAGCTATATTTGAGAAATGTTTTCTTTGCCACATTTTCTTTTTAGCTAACTGGAGCATCATCTGTCCTGCGCAATCAACTTTTACCATCTTTACCCTAGAGAGGCCCTGTTTTCAGTCCAAAACTCATGAAACTTGGTCAGAATGTTTGTCTTGATGATACTTTAGATGAGTTAGAATATGGGTCACGTCTAGTCAAAAAGTAAGTCACTGGGTCAAACTTTTGAAAAACGTTGTGTATGCTGTGGGGCCAAATTTCTGTCAAATACTGATGAAACTTGGTCAGAATGTTTGTCTTGAAGATATCAAGGACAAGTGTGGAAATGGATCATCTCCAGTCAAAAAGTAGGTCCCTGGGTAAAATCCTTGAAAAACCTTGTGTACACCTTAGAGGCAACATTTTCATTCCACTCATGAAAGTTAGTCATAATAATTGCCTTGATGATATCTCAGACGAGTTTGAAAATGGTTCATGACTGGTCAGAAAAGAAGGTCACCAGGTCACATCATTAAATAACCATGTATGTACTCTAGAGGCCACATTTTCAGTCCCATGAAGGTCGGTCAGAATGTTTGTCTTCAGCATATTTCTAACAAGTTTGAAAGTGGGTCACATTTGGGCAAAAAGTAGATCATTGGGTCAAGTATTTAAAAAACCTTTGGAACACTGTAGAGACCACACTTTTATTTTAGTACTTATGAAACAATATCAGAATGTTTGACTTTATGATATCTTAGACAAGTTTGAAGATGGGTCATGTCTGGTCAAGAAGTATGTCACTGGGTAAAATCTTTGAAAAACCTTGTTTACACTCTAGGGGCCACATTTTCAGTCCAATACTCATGAAAATTGGTCAGAATGTTTGTCTTGAATATCCTGAACCAGTTTGAAAATTGGTCAGGTCAGGTCAAACAGTAGCTCACTTGGACAAGTCCTAAAAAAGCCTTGTGCAGTAGCTAGTGGAATCATTTTCAATCCAATATCCATGAAAGTTGGGCTTAATTTTCATCTTTATGATATCTTGGAACAGTTCAAAATTGGGTTATTTATACTAAAAAAAATTGGGTCACTTGGACAAACCTTACAAAAATCTTGTGAGCACTCTAGAGGCCACATTTTTAGCCCAATACGGATGAATGTTTTGTAATGTACACAGGCTCAGGTGAACGATTCATGGCCATCATAGTCCTCTTGTTTCAAGTGGTGACCACTGGACATTATAGCAAAGTTGTCTAGGTGTTACAGAAATCCACAAACACAGAGACACGAATGTACTTGAAGCAGAAGCAATTGACTTGTCCACTGTGAAGGAGTGTAAAGGCATTGATGAGTCACAAAATTTGAGATTTTAAATCTGTGAAAGCACAAGCATATCTTACAGCGTCATACTCTCAAATAGCCAGAAGGACTGTGTGAAACTTTTAAAAATCACGGAGTTTTGTTCTTTTCATGTAGGGATTATTAAAGAAATACCTGTTCTGCCTATTTACTTATATTTATCCAATCTTTGTGGCGTACCGGTAACATAATGACCTTAGTTTTGTTTTATTTAACATTATTATGTTATGTTGCACACTGCATTAAACGTTACTTTTTTCTCTTCACAGAGGCTGCATGTTATTGCTGATATGTTGTTATTCATCCTTTCAATGTTTAACATTCTTGCTTATGAATACAGCTTGTTTTGTTGTGTGCACTATTTTCTTACATATTTATTTTTCCATTTATGTTCTTTCTGAAATAGACGCCACGACGCCAACCCTCTTATCTTGATTGGAGAATAAACAGAACGCCTCCACAAAGTTCCCCTCCTCCTTGTCAAATCAACCAGCAAGGTTATGTTAATGTTCCCGCTGATTCACAAGAGTATCTCAAATATGACTGGTAGGTTTCTGTCTTTACCACACGACAAAAATGTTTACTTGTCCAAATTGAAAACATTTGCAGACAACAAAATAAATGTGGCTCATGTGATGGAATTTGTCTTTGATAGGGTAGAAAACATTGTGGGAGTAGGAGTAAATGCTGGTTATCAGCATTTTCTCCTTTTCCCACAAGATTTTCAAAAGGCTTCTCCCTCAGGGTTGTAAAAACTCAGGATTGTATGTTAAAGGGGTAATAGCAAATGAACCGGTGTTAGGTCATTAGCAAATGAATTCTTTTTAGGAGATTAAAACTAGATTTTGATCCAAAGTTAGGGGCAGGGGAGAGAAATTCGATATTTTGTGAGGAAAACTCATACATTGTATGTGACTGTTTACTCTCAGTTCCAGATTGACAGAAATAGTGCAAAAATAATTAATCTCTGCATGGATTCAAATTCACTACCTTCAAAACTTAGTCAGCAACTCTACCTAAATGAGCTATGAGAGCGACTGTTATTCTTCTGTGTTCAAAATGTATTTATCCCATGATACGCAATAACAGCTATTGTATTACTAACATAAGAGAAAATTTTGCAGAAAAAAATACTAAAAACTAGATAATTCCTTGTGTTTTGTACATGTAATGCTCCCTGTTTTACTTTTAAAGCCGTCTTTGCTTCTGAATGATGAGTATCAGTCTGTAAACCCTTAAAGTGCCTTTCACAACAATAGTTACCTTTGCGGTCAGTGTAAATCAAGATCAGGCTGAAAAAAATGTTCAGCATAATCTTTGATCTGCGCTGTCTGCTTTGGCGAAACACTGTAGACAAAAGCAACTGTGAAATTGCAATTATTTGAGTCGTATTTCTAGGAAGAAAGTGTCTGATAGGTTTATTCGGTGCTCTAAGGGTTAAGATATTCTATAAAACTTACAATAAAATCTGGTTAGATCCTTCTATAAGTCACTTGAGTCACTTGTTAGTGCTGCAGAGATACGGTATAATTTTCCAAAGGACAAATTTTAGACTGTTTGAAAATGAAAGCATTTGCAGACAACAAAATGATGGGACCCAAAAATTGAAATTAGTTTTTTTCCGATAAGGAGTAAATGCTGCTTACCAGTATTCTGTCCTTTATCCACAATGTTTTCAAAAGCTCCTTTCCTTGGGATGGTTAGAGCTCGAGATTGTTTGGTAAAGGGTTATTATTTGGCAACTTTGTCTATGTTGGACATCAGCGAGTGGCTACTAGAGGTCATTATGAATGGTAACAATGTTTTAGAGGCATTAATCAAGTAAATGCGTAA
Source organism: Hippopus hippopus (assembly GCA_946811185.2). NCBI lineage: Eukaryota > Metazoa > Mollusca > Bivalvia > Cardiida > Cardiidae > Hippopus > Hippopus hippopus. Next base: position 40,211,258 of record OX328098.1, on the reverse strand, counting down.
ACCATAATTTGATTTTACGTATCATCCACTTTCAACAGTTGTGGGGAATGGGTTTAAAAAAAAAAAAAAAGATTTGAGCTATATGTACTTCTATAAAAAAAACTAAATTTGTATAATATCTGCCCAAATATCAAATTAAAACTATGCACTTGTATAACTACAAAACTTGCCTTCAAATTAAAGCAAATAAAAGTGAAATAGCAAAGTAAATTCTTTGTCAAGATCTTTCTATAAACTGCATCAATATCATTGTATTTAACTTGTTTGCAAGATCTCTGCCTGTCAACAGTGCATGGTTTCAAGACTGTAACATGCACAGTTATTGCTCTAAGGCCTATATTTGAATTACCTGTGCAAGGTTTCAGAACTCTGTAGCGATCTCAATTTGTTAAGTTTACATGGTTCAAAGATCTGTATTTGTTATCTGTGCATGGTTTCAAGATCTGTGTTACTCAGCTGTTGGTGCTTTTAATAATGTATTAATTGTACATGGTCCCAAAAGATGCATGGTTTCAAGACTGTGTGATGTGTACTTGATTTTAAGTTCATTATTTAATTACCTGTGCATGGTTTGAAGATCCTGTGAAGTGAACAAACTTAAAAGATCATTATTTTTAATCTGTGCATGGTTTTATATCTCTCTGGAGTGTGTATTGGTCCAGGAGTATTATTTGTGAAGTACAGATAGTCCCAAGATTTGTATTAGTTAATTGTGCATGGTTTTGAATCTTTTAAGTGCCTTTCACTACTGTGGTTGCACAAAACATGCAGTCTGATCTTTGTTCTTCACTGTTGGCTTGCTGAAACACTACAGAAAAAAGCTGCAATGAAGTTGCAATTATTTGGATCTTTTTCTAGACTGAAAAAGGCTGTTGGGACGTTTTGTTAGGTGTTTGTTGTCCCAGAACCTGTATTTGATAACTGTGCATGACTTCAAGCCTGAAGTATGCACTGCCACAAAATCTGTACTTGATTTGAAGACTGCTATTTATAAAGCAAACCTCATTCTTTTAGCAGTATTTCTAAAGTATGCACGGTGTCAGGAACTTTATCTATAAATTATTTACAGGTCTAAGTTTGTCTCCGCTTTTTATTAGCTCCCTCTTTATATTAGCTGTGCACAGCTTATATATACACATCTGTATCAGTAGTGTGTCTTTCAAATTAGAAAATGTTACGGTAAAAGGAAAAATAGCTTGTAACAAGACTTTAGTAATTTCTCATTTTTTCCACAATGGTTTCCAACTTAACTCTTAATACAAAACTGAATCGGTCCTTTGCATATACTTTCATTTTGTAAGTATGCATGACATGCAAAAAATTACCAAAAGCAAAAGGTTTCGACCCTGGTCAGCCTGCACAGACTGCTCAGGCTGGCCTGAGTTGGTATTTTTTGCAATTGCATTTAACCTCCTTTTTACCAAGCAGGGCTCAATGTATTTGAATGGTAGGGAAGTCTTCCGAAGTATTTTCCAATTTGTCCTCTCTGGTAGTCTGGCCAAGTTTTCTGTGATGAATCTTATGTACTTCAGTTTTACTTTTTGGGTTAGATTTGAATTTCTTAATTTTTAGTTTGGCTTCAGGTGTTGTTGTAAAAGTTTCATTTCTGTAGATTTTTCTTGGTAGCTAAACAGTAGTTGATGTTTTTTCAAGTTGGATTTTATTTAGTTTAAGGTATTTAGGTATATACTTTGGTTCTTCATATTTAACACATAGATCATAGAATGAATGACTTGTTCCTTTTATTTGGTATATGAAGTATAGTTGTTTCAGTTTCAAGGGCATTTTGACCAGAATATCTTGCAAATTATCAGACAATGTAGATCTAGCATGAGAGTGCTTGCTTGTTGCCTTTTTTAAGGTCCCCACCCACCAATCCAATGCTCTTAACTTTTACCAGATGATGAAATTTTAGAGACATCCAAATCAAAAGCATTGGCAACAATGTTTTCTTTCCTTTTAGAGACAAATCCAATCACTGGAGCTATATGTGATATGTTGTCTGCAAAAGCTTACAATATGAATGGGTCTATAACTTTTTCCATCTGTTAAAGGTATAGAGTCATAGTGTAGTTTGTGCATTGTGGAAATGTTTGCTGACAGAAAGGTAACCTAGTGTTTGACATGTCCTAGAAGTAGTATAAGTGTATATTTAAAACAAACTAAGAGATCTTAACTTTAAATTTAAGCGGTTTCAGATGTCTAAGCGGGTAAGAGATGGGGGAGACACAGGTTATATGCCAGTTGTAATTAACGCTGACGGTAAGCCCAGTTGGTCACCAAGTACGCCCCCAAATCCACAACCTCACAGTTTGGTCACCCACAAATATGTGAATATAACCGACCTAGATGGTTTTCCTTGGTAAGAAGTACATGTATGCCAAAATGCAATGTATTTAAAAATGAATACAGTGATGTCTGTGATATAAACAATGATAAATCATCCTTTACCCATTCAGGAGGCAAGAACCTTTTGAATTGATTGCCAGATAATTTCATAAAGTGATCATACTTACTTTATTCCTAGACTGCTATATAATTGAAATTACTTTTTCCCCCTGAGATAGAATAGTCCTTGGACATGCAGAAAATTGACCAAAAGCAAAAAGTGTCCAGGTCAGCCTGGGCAGAAAGCACTGGCTGACCCAGGTATATACTTTTTAACAGATACATTAAACCTTTTCACAGAGCAGGGATCAATTGTAAGTTTTTTTTAAGGATAAATGTTTTTTAATCAAGTCAAAGTCCTGGTCTAAATATTGAGTCTAGTCTGTATAAGAAGACCATTCTAGGGCAGTAAGAAAAATGGTCTCCTAAGGCAAGCGGTCTTTCAGTGCAAGTTCAAATAATTTAACTCTTTACCACACTACAAAATGTTTTATTTTTCCAAATCCAAAGAATGTGCAGACCAAAAATCATATGTATCTGAAATGGTGGTAATTGTCCTTAAAGGGCTAGGAAACATTGTGGGGAAAGGAGAAAATGCTGGTTTCCAGTATATTCTCCTTTTCCCACAATGTTTTCAAAAGCCAACTTCCTTTTCAAAACTCATCTTTAAAACTCAGGATTGTTAGATAAATGGTAAATATACAGCCCAAACTGTAAAGCCAGAAAGGTAATCTCTGATGGCAAGTGGTTTTTCAATGCAAGTTCATTTAGGTTAAGCTTCATATAGATGGTAACAACCATTTTCTCCTTTTCTCACAATGTTTTCAACTTTTTCAAAGACAAATTCTGCCATTTGAGCTACATTTCATCTGTAGTCTACAAATGTTTCAATTTGGACAAGTCTAGAGACTCATTCTCAGACAACTTGGACAAATGGCAATGAAAAAAGTCAATTTTTTCATATTGCCGAATTATTTTATATATATCCCAACAGTGCTTCGGTGGTAGGTTTGACCAAAACACCGTCATATTCAGAAAACGCAGTGTCACGTAAGTGACACTAATTTGTTCCGTATGTGACAGACTTGTTTACGATACTGGTGGGAAAGGCAGCATTTATGCAATCTTTTGATAGATTGTGTGCACTGAAAGCAGAAAACTAGAAAAACAAACTATCTTCAATCATAATATTCATTAATTGTATGACTTCCCGAACGACTGCTCTTAATAACCAGCTGACTCTAGATTTCAATAAGCCATTTTTTCCCAACTGTTTTATCGAGCATTCTGACAAACAAAACCCATTCAACAACAATTATTGAAACTGTGTCATAACAATCTTCGGCATATATTATAAAATACTTGGGTAAAATATGTACTAAAGAAACGATACAGAGAGGAAGACTTGTTTTACGAATGTCCCATATGTGACAGGTGCTCACAGGTTCCTGATAAAGCTTTCGAATCAAAGAAATCACATCGTAGTATTCGTAAATATCGAAATCATCTATCAAAGTTAACGAAACATGTATAAAAGGTACTGTTTAAGAAAATATTACTAATCCAAATACCATGGAAAAAGAAGCTCATGGCATGGAAAAAATTATACTCGTCTGCGTTATGCTTTCCCACATGCAGCCTTTATACATCACCAGTAGAGTGTTAACCATCATTAAAGCATGAAATCCAATTGAGTGAATACCAAGCTGTGTCTGTTCTGAGAACTTCACTGTTTTCTGCAATGATTTTAAAAGTTCTGGATCATGCAGATGTTAAAATTTAAGAGTTGTTTGTATAATTATGCCCCCCTTCAACAAAGTGGGGATGTATTGCTTTGCTAATGTCAGTCGGTCCGTCGGTCGGTAGACCTTACCTTGTCCAGATGATAACTAGACACAGATTTGACCTAGGTTCGTCAACTTTGGCACAGACATGCGTCTCGGAGTGTAGATGATCCCTATTGATTTTGAGGTCAATCGATCAAAGGTCAAGGTCACAGTGACCGTCAACATGTTGATACATAGACCAAACCTTGTCCAGATGATAACTAGACACAGAATTGACCTAGGTTCATCAAATTTGGCACAGACATGCGTCTTGGAGTGTAGATGATCCCTATTGATTTCGAGGTCAATCTGTCAAAGGTCAAGGTCACAGTGACCGTTAACATGTTGATATATAGACCAAAACCTTGTCCGGATGATAACTAGACACAGAATTGACCTAGGTTTGTCAAATTTTGCACAGACATTCGTCTCGGAGTGTAGATGATCCCTATTGATATTGAGGTCAATCGGTCAAAGGTCAAGGTCACAGTGACCGTCAACATGTTGATATATAGACCAAACCTTGTCCGGATGATAACTAGACACAGAATTGATCTAGATTCATCAAATTTGGCACAGACATGCGTCTCGGAGTGTAGATGATCCCTATCGATTTTGAGGTCAATCGGTCAAAGGTCAAGGTCACAATGACAGTCAACATGTTGATATATAGACCAAACCTTGTCCGGATGATAACTAGACACAGAATCGACATAGGTTCTTCAAATTCTGTACAGATATTCATCTCGGAGTGTAAATGATCCCTATCGATTTTGAGATTAATCCATCAAAGGTCAAGGTCACACTGGCCTTCAACTTAATGATATATAGACCAAACCTTGTCCAGATGATAACTACACACAGAATTGACCTAGGTTCTTCAAATTCTGCACAGATATTCATCTTGGAGTGTAAATGATCCCTATCGATTTTAAGGTTAATCCGTGAAAGGTCAAGGTCACAGTGACCACCAGATGATTCAGGGCCCGCACTGCCGTTCGCCACTTGAGCCATTTGCTCAAAAAAATTAAAGTGTCTCAAAAATCAGCATATGTGGCTCAGCTTGTGGCTCCAACATTTTATTCGCGTATTATCGGGGACATAGTAAGCATCGAAGTCGACTGGGAAAAAGCGGAAGTCGAACGCGTATGCCGAAAAGAAAATCGATAACCCAGTCTGTGTATCGGTGACTGTTTACAATCTTGTATGTATACACACAGCGGTGTGTATAATTATGGGAACTGTTGACAGATTATCACGTTTAACAATGGAAGTGGGCTATAAATGAAAAAGATGACATCGATATTTCCCAATCAATTCTTTTGATATCAGTTTATGAACTGTGCTACTTCCTGTATCAATGTGGCAGTAGGGGGGCATGACTGTTTTACAAACAGACATCTTGTTAAATTCGTTATCATTCAAACTTATGATGTATGACCGACTATGATATAGATCGAGTGAACAAAAGTTCAACATTGTTATTCATCTTCATTTAAAACTTGTTCATAATAGACAAAATGATGTCATAACTTGCTTTCAGTGCCAAAAGTCTCTGCGGTTGAAGTTGGAGACATCTTAGAAATCATAAAACATGGATTGCAGTATGAAAGATGTGAAATTAAATAGGAAACTTCAGGAGTAACGCACGGGACATCAGTACGTAACATACAAGGCAGGAGGTTTTCTTTGTTTCATAATTCGTGCAATGGGTACATGGTAACATTAGAACTAGAATTTATCTTTCAGACTTATTTGCGGTCAGCAACATCAATGTTTACCATCTTATCTATTGAAAAGAAAATAATAATAATAAATTTTGAGACCTTTGGGACCAACAACTGGAGAATTCTGACAGCAATCTTTCATGCGTAAAGAATGGTGTGAAACAAAATACTTAAACATCCAGGCATCAACGGACAGTCGAAGGAACCCAACCAGACTGAGAAAGCGACAGAAACTTTAGTAGTTGTCCGTCTCTCAGAAAAGTTAGTCCCGTATGTTATGGACTCGTATGTTATTGTCAACAGAACAAGTCGAATTGATTGTTCTGTTATAACTGCGATTTTCACTGTTAAGAAATTTCATTTAATAAGTGAAAGAATGAACTCGTAGGGCATCATTTAACGAATGTACTGTTGATATAGGCATACAAACTTAGATATGAAATCCTCCTTAGTTATTGTCCCGTATGTTATAATTAAAAATTACGCTCGTTAATCAATATTTGATATTCATCTGAAGGAATTTTTACATGTTTACATGAAAAACTGCTAATGGTCATTTGATTACCATGACGGGTAGTCACAAATTCTGTATATATATGAACTGCCATATGCTTTATGCAGTCGATTACAACACAAACAAATGTTGTCCTGTAAGTTATTTCGATTTCGGAGACAGGGAAATAGACGTCAAAAAATGACAGAAATATGGTAGCCATGTAGATCAAACTCTCCTACCGCGTAGTACTGACGTCTTGGTTTAAAAAAGGGCAAAAAGTTGTTAGAAGGAAACACTTTTGTAGTTCAATACACACTTCTTAAGTAACAGTCACTGTCTGGCGACATGGTGTTTTCAAGCATCCGGGCAACTTCAAATACGCATAATATCATCATATGAATTCAGGAAAAGGTATGCTTAAGCTCAGAATATTGAAGTATGTGTGGTCTCAACTTACTTTTAGTTGCATTGTCTTTATTGATTAATATTTTTAGTATAGAACGCTTTAAGATGTGGCGAAATGAATTGTCCAGGTTGTCTGAGAATGAGTAGAACTTTGTTAACTGGTAAAGGGATAGAATATAAAGTAGAATGCATTGTTAAATCAAAGCGCTAACGCACTGAAGGCAGCGGATTTCTTTTTTGGCTCCAAATACATGCTACTAATTGGTGTGTTCTATGAATTTTTTTCCTGGTAAACTAATATAAATCAAAACGGAAAGTTCTCCAGAGAACTCTTACCCTTGAGATTAGGGTACAAGTTCACCAGGGTCCGAGTTCTCCAGCAACGAGGTATGTTGTATAAATGTGCCAGATAGTGGAGAGGTGTTAAACCCAGCACAGTTTTTGTTTTATTTAAGCTGAAAATCTTTTTTATCTTAAATTAAAAAGACAACTGAAACATGATGTTTTAATTTTTTTCAGAGAACAAGTCATGCAGTATCAAGTTGAACTGCTTTATTTGAATATCTTTGGCAGAACAATTTTGTTAGTACACAAAACTGGTTTTGTTTACACGCGTATCCAGGCAAAACCTGCCGGAAGCAAAAATCTGACCTAGATAAAGATAGTAGGCTTCAGAAACCAGTATATACATGCACATGTGATGTGGGAACTATGACAGCGGGGTAAACCCGCTGCCAAAAAGGAGCAAGTACTTGTTTCAAAAAATTACTCCTTGTCTAGAATCAGTCTAGAAGAATTAGAAAAAGACGTATCTGTAAAGACTGACGCGCTAATTCAGAATGGTCTTAGAAACATGAAATTTTGACAATTTTGACAATTCCATGAATTGATATAAACCCCCCCCCCACCCCCCCCCCACCTCCTTCTCTAGAACTAGTCAAGAAGAATGAGAAAAGTTGTATCTGTACATTAATCCTTTAGCACACAATCCCGAGTTCAAACAACCCTGAGAAAAAAGTCTTTTGAAAACCTTGTGGGAAAAAGAGAAAATGCTGGTAACCAGCATTTTCTCCTTTTCCCACAAGGTTTTCTACACTTTCAGCGACAGATACCTCCATTTCAGCTGCATTTAATTTGTTTTTTGCACGTGCTTTCCATTTTGGACAGTCTAAAATTCTGTCATGTGGTAAAGAGTTAAAGACTGAGGCACTTATTCAAAATGGTCTAAGAAACATGAAATTTTGACACCAATCCATGAAATGAAATAGAAATCACATATAACCCTAAACTAATCAGTTGTTGCAAGATTGTTTTCATATTTAAACCCTATACTGTGCAATCCAGAGTTTTAATGACCCTGAGAAAAAGGCATTTGAAAACATTGTTGCAAAAAGAGAAAATGCTGAAATCTCGTTTTCAACCCTATCAAAGCTACATCATTTCAGCCACCTATACTCTTTCTCTTCATATACTTTTAAATTGGACCAATCTAAAATTTTGTTGTTTGGTAAAGAGTTCATGAAAAAATTGTGGACTTGTCCAGTTTTCAAAGCATTTAATTTTTGCAGACGACAAAATAATTGTCACACAAAAATGGAAATTCGGTTTTGGAGGGATAGAAAACATTATGGGAAACCATTGTGGTTAATAGCATTTTCTTTTTTTTCAACAATGTTTTCTAAAGTCTTCTTTCTTAAGGTTGTGAAAACTCAGGATTGTTTGGAAGGGATAACTGATTTTTGCTCTGCTGTTTTCAAAGAAAATGTCGAGGTATTGTCATTGTCCTGTTAATTGACTGCATTGTTAGCACATGAAATCTTGGACATTTTCAAATTTTTCTGTGATTACTGAAGATTTTAACTTCCAACTAGGTCTAGTTGTTTACTATCAGAAGGGGAACCCCATACAAGAAGGGCAAGCTAATCTCAACACATTTTTGACACAGTTAATGCCCATTTTTTGACATGAAAACAAGGGTTAACAGTTGTATGCGGTACTCTTATTGCATTTTTTTGTTTGTATGGTAATAATGTTACAAAATTTTCTCCACTTTAGGTATGTAGGCCCATGTTCCAGAGACAAAGCAGCAGAAATGTTGAGACTACACCCGGACGGTACCTTCCTTCTCCGAGACAGCACAAATACTTTAAGAAAGGGCTGTCCTGCCCTTAGTATTAAGTATGTACTTTACACCGTAAAGGTTAAATTTTTCTTTCTGTGGAAAGTTGGGAGTAGAAAATTTTTCAGTCTTCAGCATACTAGATAAACTAATCACAAATTTGCCATCAGGTATATAGTAAACATAATCGTCCAACTTCAAGAAGCATTTATCAGAAAACAGTGAAAAGCATGTGCAGGGGCCAAATTTAATGTGGCAAAAATTTTTGATTTGTCTGAAAAGGGGAAAACATGGTGGAAAAAGGAGAAAATGCTGGTTACCAGCAATTTCTCCTTTTCCCACTCTTTGGTAGAGTGTAATGATGCATAAATGAAAGGCTGTAATCTAGATCAAGGCTATTGGTAGAGATGTAAAGTCACTCTCTGACAGTTTTATTTATGTCAATCATTGTGATGAGTGGATATTTAAACATGCATTGAAACCATGAGATAGATGATGAACATTTCTTTTCTTATCCTTCTGTTTTTCATGGCTAAGCCTGGTAACTCAGTTGGTAAAATAAACTTGAATTGGGAATACAGGGGTCACTGGTTCAAATATCCAGCTTAGTGAATTTCTGCAGATTGATGGAAGTCATTGAAAGAGATTTCATCTCTCTCTTACCGCTGATCATTTTTTTTTTTGACAAAGGATTCACTGGCTGCAGCAATATAACTGAAATAATATTGAAAATGGCATTAAACATCCCTTATACAAATAATCTGTATTCTGCAGGTCCTTTGGGAATGTACGACACATCAAAATAGAGAAGAATGCAGAGAACATGTATTTTATGGCAGACACTAGATACTTCCATTCATTACCAGTAAGAACTCACTTTTTTAGCTCACCTGAGAACAAAGTGCTCAAGGTGAGCTATTGTGATCGCCCTATGTCTGGCATCCGTCGTCCGTCAACAATTTCTTTAAACATCTTCTTCTCCTAAACCACTGGGCCAATCTTGATGAAACTTGGCAGGGATGTTCCTTGGGTGAAGCTCTACCAAAGTTGTTCAAAGAATTGAATTCCACTCAAAACTCTGGTTGCCATGGTAACAAAAAGGAAAAAAATGCAAAATCTTTGAAAATCTTCTCCTCTGAAACTAGAAGGCGTAGAGCTTTGATATTTGGTATGTAGCATCTCCTAGTGGACCTCTATCAATTTTGTTCAAATGATGCACCTGGGGTCAAAACTGGCCCCGCCCCGGGGGTCACAAGTTCGAACATAGGAACAAAGAAGGAAAACTTTAAGATTCTTCTTCTCTGAAACTGGAAGGCGTAGAGCTTTGATATTTGGTATGTAGCATCTGCTAGTGGACCTCTATCAAGTTTGTTCAAATGATGCCCCTGGGGTCAAAACTGGCCCTGCCCCGGGGGTCACAAGTTTGAACATAGGAACAAAGAAGGAAAACTTTAAAAGTCTTCTTCTCTGAAACTGGAAGGCGTAGGGCTTTGATATTTGGTATGTAGCATCTCCTAGTGGACCTCTACCAAGTTTGTTCACATGATGCCCCTGGGGTCAAAACTGGCCCTGCCCCGGGGGTCACAAGTTCGAACATAGGAACAAAGAAGGAAAACTTTAAAATTCTTCTTCTCTGAAACTGGAAGGCGCAGAGCTTTGAAAATTGGTATGTAGCATCTCCTAGTGGGCCTCTACCAAGTTACTTCATATGATGTCCCTGGGGTCAAAACTGGGCCCGCCCCGGGGGTCACAAGTTTAAAGATAGGAACAAAGAAGGAAAACTTTAAAATTCTTCTTCTCTGAAACTGGTAGGCATAGAGCTTTGATATTTGGTATGTAGCATCTCCTAGTGGGCCTCTACCAAGTTACTTCATTTGATGCCCCTGGGGTCAAAACTGTCCCGGCCCCGGGGGTCACAAGTTAGAACATAGGAACAAAGAAGGAAAACTTTAAGATTCTTCTTCTCTGAAACTGGAAGGCGTAGAGCTTTGATATTTGGCATGTAGCATCTCCTAGTGGACCTCTACCAAGTTTGTTCACATGATGCCCCTGGGGTCAAAACTGGCCCTGCCCCGGGGGTCACAAGTTCGAACATAGGAACAAAGAAGGAAAACTTTAAAATTCTTCTTCTCTGAAACTGGAAGGCGCAGAGCTTTGAAAATTGGTATGTAGCATCTCCTAGTGGGCCTCTACCAAGTTACTTCATATGATGCCCCTGGGGTCAAAACTGGGCCCGCCCCGGGGGTCACAAGTTTAAAGATAGGAACAAAGAAGGAAAACTTTAAAATTCTTCTTCTCTGAAACTGGTAGGCATAGAGCTTTGATATTTGGTATGTAGCATCTCCTAGTGGGCCTCTACCAAGTTACTTCATTTGATGCCCCTGGGGTCAAAACTGTCCCGGCCCCGGGGGTCACAAGTTAGAACATAGGAACAAAGAAGGAAAACTTTAAGATTCTTCTTCTCTGAAACTGGAAGGCGTAGAGCTTTGATATTTGGCATGTAGCATCTCCTAGTGGACCTCTACCAAGTTTGTTCATATGATGCCCCTGGGGTCAAAACTGGGCCCGCCCCGGGGGTCACAAGTTTGAACATCGGAACAAAGAAGGAAAAATTTAAAATTATTCTTTTCTTAAACTTGAACGTGTAGAGCTTTGATATTTGGTATGTAGTGAACCTGTTCTAAGTTTGTTAGCCCACCTGAGCACAACATGTTCAGTGAGTTCAAAATTGGGTCACCTGGGATCATAAACTAGGTCACTAGGTCAAATTAAAGAAATACCTTGTGGGCACTCTAGAGGCTACATTTATTGCTCAAATGACCTTAAATTTGGTCAGAATGTTTGTCTTGATGAAATCTCGGATGGGTTTTGATTTGGGTCATCCGGGATCATAAACTAGGTCACTAGGTCAAATTTTAGAAATACCTTTAGGGCACTCTAGAGGCCACATTTTTTGCTCAATTGACTTGAAAATTGGTCGAAATGTTTGTCTTGATAAAATCTCACATGAGTCTGAATTTGGGTCAACTGGGCTTATAAACTAGGTCACTACGTCAAATTAAAGAAATACCTTGCGGGCACTCTAGAGGCCACATTTCATGCTCAATTAACATGAAAATTGGTCAGAATATTTGTCTTGATCAAATCTTAAGTGAGCCTGAATTTGGGTCAACTCGGGTCATAAACTAGGTCACTAGGTCAAAGTAAAGAAATACCTTTAGGGCACTCTAGAGGCCACATTTCTTGCTCAGTTGACTTGAATAATTGTACAGAATGTTTGTCTTTATGAAATATTGGATGAGTTTGAAGTTGGGTCACCTGGGATCATAAACTAGGTCACTTGGTCAAATTAAAGAAATACCTTTAGGGTACTCTAGATGCCACATTTATTTCTCAATTAACTTGAAAACTGTACAGAATGTTTGTCTTGATAAATATTTTGATGAGTTCTAAATTGGGTCACATATGGTGATAAAGTAGGTCACTAGGTCAACTTACGGAAATATCTTGTGGATGCTCTAGATGCCACATTTTAAGCGCAATTGACCTGACAATTGGTCAGAAATGGAATTTTGCATGTGGAGTGAAATTTCACCTATTGACTCAGGTGAGCGATCCAGGGCCATCATGGCCCTCTTGTATTACAAAGGTAATTGATGTCGTGATATAATGTCTTAAGCCAATTTGGACAAGGCTTAACTTTGTCGTCTGGTAAAGAGTTAATCAAATAATGAAAGTTAACCTTTTACATCACAATCCCGACTTTAACTCTCTTTGACCACACAATAAAATTTTATACTTCACCAAAATGAAAGCATTCTCATGATGTTTTCAAAAACTGTCTTTCTCAGAGGAGTTACAACTCAGGTTAACTCTTTACCACACAATCTGGAGTTTAATGACCCTGAGAAAGATAGCTTTTGAAATTTTTGTGGGAAAAGAAGAAATTGCTGGTAACCAGCATTTTCTTCTTTTCCAACAATATTTTCTATCTACCCTTTCACAGCCAAATCTCATAATTCTAGCCACGTATAAATTGTCGTCTGCAAATGTTTTTTTCATTTGGTAAGGAGTTAAACGACTCCGAGGAACAGGGCTTTTGAAAACATTGTTGGAAAAGGTGAAAATGCTGGTTACCAGCATTTTCTCCTCCCCCCACAATGTTTCTATCCTTTTACAGACAAATTTTAGCATTTCAGCCACATTTGAAATGTCGCATTCAAACATTATTAATGCTTTCAATTTCAACAAGTCTAAAATGTTGTTGTCTGGTAAAGAGTTAACTAAAAACAAAATTTTACAGTTTTCCTAAAGTGGAAGTTTTTGTAGACAACAAATTAGATGTTGCTATAGTAATGTTTTGGGGTTTTTTTTCCTTTAAAAGGGTAGAAAACATTATTGCAAAAGGAGAAAATGCTTGTTATCAGAATTGTCTCCTTTTTCTGCAATGTTTTCCATTGTTCTCTCCCTTGTGGTCATTTAACACAGGATCATCAGGTATAGAGGATCTCACATGAGTGTTTATGTATTATCATTTTTATCAAACAAATTGACTAAAATTATATGACGCAAGCCTTGGCGAGCGTCAATTACATTTTAGTCAACGAGTTTGATAAAAATGATGATATATAAACACGAATGTGAGATTCTATTTATCACATAAAACAAATGAAAGACAAATATGTGCCCTGCATTATCACCTTCAACCTCTGTACCGTTCACGCATCCATGTTTACAGATGTAGTTCGGTTTGAAATGTGTACATGCACAAGAAGATAGCTCTGTGACATGTACATCGAAAATGGAATGAAACAGTTTAAGATAGGTAAATCAAACTATTTCACAATTTTCTTGAATTTAATGATTTATGCTGCATTTCTGATTTTATTCAGCATGAAAATCAGTATTATTCTGCATGTATATGTCTTGGCAACAATGACATCATTTTTCCGCAAAATGGCACAGTAGTACAAATTCCTGCATGTGCTGCAGTTGGTTTCACCGGCATAACGTGCTCATAACTACAAAAATAACCAGAACAGGAACCCAAAAAACGATAATACACTAGTGTACTATTAAAAATAAGTCATGGGTTTAATACACTGCTAAGGGCAGTTTTATGTGATAAAAATTTTAACTCTTTACCAGGCAGCAAAGTTTAAGACATGTCAAAATCAAAAGCATTTGTAGTCAACAAGTTTGACAGGGCTGAAGTGGTAAAATTTGTTCTGGATGAGTAGGAAAGCATTATAGGAAAAGGAGCATTTTCTCCTTTTCCCACAATGTTGTCAAAAGCCCTCTTGTTAAAAGTCAGATTGTGTGATTAATGTTTAAAGAAAGAATTAGCTACATATGCACTATGCTTGATCTCTTACAGGAATTGGTAGACTTTTATCAGCATAATTCTTTAGAAGACAGTTTTCCAGAAGTTAAAACCACCCTATTGTATCCCTATAAAACTTTTACCCACAATAATGCAGGTAAATTGAGTCTTGGTGTTGAAATCTTTATTTGTTGTCTGTAGTTTGGAGCTCTACCGGCTGAAAGCCAGCAGAGCTTATGTCATGTGGTTTCCGTTGCCTGTCTGTCCATTAGTCTTTTTCTTGTTTACGCGATAAAGTCTTCATTTGTGGTCAGATTTTCGTGAAGCTTGCACAGTTTGTCTATCTCATCAATAGCTTCAACCCTAATGATTTTGAAAAAAAACCAACAAACAGTATGGGGAAAAGTAGCTGTTTCAAGTTGAAAATTTCCATTTCTTGTTTACGCGATAAAGTCTTCATTTGTGGTCAGATTTTCATGAAACTTGCACAGTTTGTCTATCTCATCAATAGCTTCAACGCTATTGATTATGAAAAAAAACCCAACAAACAGTATGGGAAAAGTAGCCATTTCAAGTTGAAAATTTCCATTTCTTGTTTACACGATGAAGTCTGCATTTGTGTCAGATTTTCGTGAAACTTGCACAGTTTGTTTATCTTATCAATAGCTTCAACCCTATTGATTTTGAAAAAAATCCAACAAATAGTATGGGAAAAGTAGCCATTTCAAGTTGAAAATTTCCATTTCTTGTTATGTGATGAAGTCTGCATTTGTAATCAGATTTTTGTGAAACTTTCACAGTTTGTGTATCTCATCAATAGCTTCAACCCTATTGATTTTGAAAAAAAATTCAACAATCAGTATGGGAAAAGTAGCCATTTAAAGTTAAGAATTTCCATTTCTTGTTTACGCGATGAAGTCAGCATTTGTGGTCGGATTATCATGAAACTTGCACAGTTGCTTTGTATCATAAACAGCTTGAACCCTATTGATTTTGAAAAAAAACTGACAGTCAGTATGGGAAAAGTAGCCATTCAAAGTTGAAAATTTCCATTTCTTGTTTAGGCAATGAAGTCCACAGTGTTGATCCAAATCTTGTGAAACTTGCAAAGATTATTTGATTCATCAAGGGATTAAACTCTGTTAAAAGTAAAGAAAATCTAGTAAACCGTTCAGGAAAAGCAGCCATTTGATGACTTAGTATCATTTACTCATTAAAGTCTACATTATTAGTCACATTTCTTTGAACTTTGCTAGTTCAGTGTTTTTTCTTTTTGCATCATGAATTCATATGTATGCTAGCAAAAACGCAAAATCACTGCCAGGCCAGTAGAGCGATTTCAGGCCCACAAGGGCCCCTAGTTGTTTTATATCTCACTTAGTGCAGTGTTATATCCTGTATGCAGTGTTTAGATAGTTTAGTTAGATGATAAATCTGATTTGAGAGGAAAAACATGAAAGAATTCTTATTGCAATAAATCCAGTGTTTGTTGTCAAGTTCACATTTTGGATTTAGAAATGAATGATTTACATGAAATTAGTTAACTGTTACATGTATTTTGTAATTTGCTCACTGGTAGCTTTTTTGTCTAATACATTTTAACTCTTTTTCTGAAAGAATTTTATAACTTTCTTGACAGATTGAAGTTGATTCATTTGTGAGCTATTCATATGCAAATGCAAATTCTGTTTACTTTGATCTTGACTTTTGTTGTTTGAAAAAGCTGTAGTGCTTGCAACTGTGATCAAATAGATATCATAAAATGATTGATTCTTTACGGGATGGCAAAATTTTAGACTTGTCCTAATTGAAAGGATCTGCAGGCTGCAAATGAAATGCTGCTAAAATGAAGTGTGTTTGCCTAGGAAAAGGAAGAAAAAAAGATTTAGAAAAAGGAGAAAAGGTAGGTTACGAGCATTTTCTCCTTTTCCCACAATGTTTTCAAAAGCCTTCTTCTTTTTGGTCATTAAAACTTGGTATTGTTTGGATAAAGAGTTATATAGTTTTGGCTGTTCTAGGGTGAAATGAAGCTGCAAATGGGGTTGCTGCTTTGATTTTTGGCGTCACTGGCCAAAGGCCAACTGGCTAATGTCATGGCCCTGTGTCTGTCTGTCCGTCTATCCGTGCTTGTACTAACTTATTATTTTCAAAAATCTTCTTCTCTTAGACTACCCATCCAATTTTGACCAATCTTAACAGAAATGAACCTGCTATGGGCCTTTTCAGAATTCCTTCAAAGGATTTAATGCTGGTAATAAAAAAAACTCTGGCTGCCATGGAACCAAAATTGAAAAACATGGAAAATCTTTCAAAAATGTTTTTGTCCAAAGCCATATTGCATATGGCTTCTAAATTTGGCATGTAGCTTCATCTAATAAACCTCTAACAAAATTCTTTACATTATAGCCCTTTGGTCACAAGTGTGAAGATTTACATGGGCTTGTATAGTGAAAACCTTTTAAAATCTTACTTTGTTTGAAACTATAAGGCCTAGGCTACTACATTTGGCATGTATCTTTATTCAATCAACCTCTACCAAGTTCTTCAAATTGTAGTCATTGGTCAAAAATCGGCCCTGCCCCAGGGTTCACGAGTTGCACATGAGATTTTATAAAGAAAACCTAAAATATCTTCTTGTTCCTAACCATGAAAGCTACAGCTGTAATATTCTGTATGTGTTATCATCTAGTATGCTTCTAGCAGCCTACCAAATTTATACAAATTAAAGCCCTGGGGTCAAAATTGGTCCCACCGGGGGTGGGGGTCCACTAGCTTAACATATGCATATATATTGAAAACTTTAAAACCTTCTAGTCCCTAATTATGAATCCTGCTGCTACCAAATTCATGTTGGCAAATAGCTTCATCTAGCATATCACAACCAAGATTGTTGAAATTTAACCCTGGGGTCAAAATTGACCCTGCCCTGGGTGTCACTTGGTTTACAGCGGCTTTGTATTGCTGAAACTTTAAATACTTGTTGTTTATAACCATTTAGCCTAGACCTGTATTATTTTGTATAAAGCTTTATCTAAGAGATCTCTACCAGCCTTCAACTAATTGTAGCCCTTTGGTCAGCAATGGCCCAATTCTGGTGTCACGCATTTCATATAGGCTTTTATTTAGAATACTGAGAAAATCTTCATGTTCCAAATCATTTTGCCTAGGATTGTAATGTTTGGTGTGTAGAGTGATATCGGACCCCTCTTCAAAGATTGTTCAAATTATTGCCATGAGATCAAAAATTAGTCCCAACTGAGGAGGTGGGGTATCAAAAATTGTTTCTGGTGAGTGACTAAGGGCCATTCTTGCCTTTTTGTTGGAAATCTTCTGGTTGAAATACTCGTTGTGAGAGTTCATTGATATTAGGTTTGAGTGATACTGTATTAGACCAGCTTGTAATAGTTAAAGTCACCTTATTGGCATGTGAAAAAGACATGTCTTTTTTTAGAGTCATTGGTACATCACAGATTTCTCACAGTTTGATTACTATCATTGCCAGTTACATGTATGGTATCATTGCCAATTACATATATGGCACATGCAATTTATTAGGCAGTGAAGCGAAACAATGATGGCTCTGTAATGTATTGTACCCTGTAGTTTTAACATAAAATGTACATGGTGTTTTGTGTAGTGTGTTGCACTGTTAGCTTAACTCTGATGTTGTTTATTAAGCTTACAATGTGACAGTCAAAATTGTTTTGGTAGGGGTGCACAGCTGTGCAGGGTGTTGCATGACTTTACTCTTAACTAGATGATAAAATTTAGACCTGTCCAAATTGAAAGCATTTGCAGATGACAAAGAGAGTGTGGCACAAACAGTGGGATTTGTCATTGAAAGGGTTGCAAAATACTGTGGTTTTGGAATAATTTTATAAATGAAGCCAAAAGGGATAACTGATGCTATGATGTATAATGGTCCTTTGACAAGTAGAAATTTTACGAATAAAAAGTTCCAACCCATGTCAGCTTGTGCAAATTGCATAGGCTGACATGGATTGATACTTTTTGCAAATGTATTAACCCTTTACCACACAGTGACGCTTTTTAATGCCCCTGAAGAAGAGGCCTTTTGAAAACATTGTGGGAAAAGGAGAAAATGCTGGTAATCAGCATTTTCTCCTTTTCCCACAAAGTTTTCTACCCTATCAAAGAAAAGTTGAGTCATTTGAGCCACTACGAAATTGTCGTCTACAAATGCTTTCAATTTGGATAGGTCTTAAATTTTGCCGTGTGGTAAAGGGTTAAAAGCTCTTTTTACAGAACCTGGCTGATAGCTTTTGTATGGATTTCTTTCAATATCTTATTTTGACCAAGGGTGAAGAAAAGCAGATTCATATCAGTTGAAATTCAGATATTTTAGGAATGGACCAGAAAATATCATAGCAAATGAAGAAATTACTTGTAGTGAATTTTTTTATTTGTCACACTGTTTTCTAATCATTTCTGTATTAGAGATCAGATGCATGATACTCATTTCTTTCGACAAAATAATTTCTCAATAATGATAAAATTTTAGATGCCTCCAAATTAAAAACATTTGCGGGTGACATAAATAGAATTTAAAGAAAACGGCCAAAGATGTTTTTTAGATGGGAAAACATGTGGGAAAAAGAGAAATTTTTCCATATCCTGCAATATTTTAAAAAGGCTTTCTTTGTAAACATGTGAAAAACACAGGGATTAAAATTAATATACAATCACAAAATCTTTTCATGATACATGTACCAGATTTCATTTTCATTCATCTTCTTTGTCTCAGTGCCAGTTAAACATACTCTCAGAAATACTTCAGAAGAAGAAACAGGTGTATATCTGTTTATAGATCTCATCTAGAAATATGTCTTCTTCTTATAAACTTTTCGATAACAAATTCTTATCTGCATGGTTTTGGTTGTTGTCACTCCCTTCCCATCATCCCTTGTTAACTGTTCTAATTATAGCAACAAATGGTATTTCCTCACCAGCGCCACCTAGAAGTGGACATTCCAGACCAGCACTCACAGGAAGCGGTAGGATTATTTTACTAATGTAACTACAGCATGCATAGGTTGTGGTTAAGGGGTTAATAGAATAAGGTGTAAACTTGAAAGAAATGTCAATTTCAGGATACATTTAACTCTACCTGACTACAGAATGTTAGACTTGTCCAAATTGAAAGCAATTGCTGAAGACAAAATAAATCTGTCTCAAAATAGTTTTGCTTTTGGAAATGTAGCAAACATTGTGGGAAAAGGAGAAAATGCTGGTTACCAGCATTTTTCCTTCTTACCACATTAATTTTGTTGTCAGCTCTTTTAACAACAAATCCTTGGTAGGGTGCAAATACTTTTTAAGATGAGCTGAAAATTTTGTGGTTATTTAGGTTATTTCATCAATGCCTGGTGGTTTTAGGCTTTTTTTTCCCCACTTGTTTAAGACAGTAGTTTGTACCCTTGACTTTCTTTTTTTCCTTCATCCTTCACACCAGTATCATGTGGAAGTTTGAATATTTAACCCTTTACCACAAGAACAAGTTTCAATTACCCTGAGGAAAAAGACTTTTGAAAACATTGTGGGATACGAAGAAAATGCTGATAACCAGCATTTTCTCTTTTCCCACAATGTTTTCTACCCTATTTGTGACAAAAATTCCACCATATGAGCAGTATCTAATTTGTCATCTGCAAATGCTTGCAATTTTGAGCAGTCTGCAATTTTGTCGTGTGGTACAGAGTTAAACCTCTTGCTAGTGCTTCTGTTGCATTCTTTCAGTATTATATTTTTAGCACTGTATTACCTGTCATCATGATGTGCTTTAACTCGACATTCATTCATTCATTTGTTCCTTCCTTCCCTCCCTCCCCTACCTTCCTTCCCTCCCTCCGTCCCTCCCTTACCTTCCTTCCTTCCCTCCCTCTGTCATCTGTTCCTAGTTTGAACAATCCCTTGTAAACATTATGGGAAAGAGGAAAATGCTGGTAATCTGTATTTTCTCTTCCCATCGTATTAGCCATATTCAGGTTGCTGTCTGCAAATGCTTTGGATTTGGACAGGTCCAAAATTTTGTGGTCTGGTAAAGGGCTAACTCTTCACCACATGACAAAATCTTAGACTAAACCAAATCAAAAGGATTTACAAACGACAAATTAAGTGGTTCAAATGGGGAAAGTTGTCTGAGACAGAATAAAAAATATTGTGTGATAAGGAGAAAATGCTGTTAACTAGCATTTTCTCCTTTTCCCACAGTTTTTTCATAAGCTTTCTTTCTTAGGATCATTAGAAGTTGGAAATGTGCTGTACATGGTTATCTCATTGCTGAACAAATACAACTTATTATCCCCGGCCGAAGGCGGAGGGATATAGTTTTAGTGTTGTCCGTCTGTCCGTCCGTGTGTCCGTCCAGGAGAATACCTCCAATACTATTGGACGGAATTTCGTGAAACTTTATACATGTGTACAATAACCCATTCCGCCGATACACTTTTTTAGCTCACCTGAGCACGAAGTGCTCAAGGTGAGCTTTTGTGATCGTGCTGTGTGCAACGTGCGTCGTGTGTTGTCCATCGTGCGACGTCAACTTTTACCTTGTGTACGCCCTAGAGGCCACATTTTCAGTCCAATACTCATGAAACTTGGTCAGAATGTTTGTCTTGATGATATCTCAAAGAAGTTCGAAAATGGGTCATGTCGGGTCAAAAACTAGGTCACTAGGTCAAATCTTAGAAAATCCGTGTGTATGCTCTAGAGGCCACATTTTCAGTCCAAAACTCTTGAAAGTTTGTCAGAATGTTTGTCTTGATGACATCTCAGACGAGTTCGAAAATGGGTCAGGTTGGTTCAAAAACTAGGTCACTAGGTCAAATCTTTGAAAAACCTTGTGTATGCTTTAGAAGCTACATTTTCAGTCCAAAACTCCTGAAAGGTGGTCAGAATGTTTGTGTTGATGATATCTCGGACAAGTTCAAAAATGGGTCATGTTTGGTCAAAAACTAGGTCATTAGGTCAAATCTTTGAAAAACCTTGTGTACGCTCTAGAGGCCACATTTTCAGTCCAAAACTCTTGAAAGTAGGTGAGAATGTTTGTCTTGAAGATATCTCGGCTGACTCCGAAAATAGGTCATGTTTGTTCCAAAACTAGGTCACTAGGTCAAATCTTAGAAAAACTTTGTGTACGCTGTAGAGGCCATATTTTCAGTCCAAAACTCTTGAAAGTTAGTCAGAATGTTTGTGTTGATGATATATCGGACAAGTTCGAAAATGGGTCATGTCGGGTCAAAAACTTGGTCACTAGGTCAAATCTTTGAATAACCTTGTGTACGCTCTAGAGGCCACATTTTTGGTCCAAAACACTTGAAAGTTGGTCAGAATGTTTGTCTTGATGATATCTCATACAACTTCGAAAATGGGTCATGTTTGGTCAAAAGCTATGTCACTAGGTCAAATCTAAAAGAATCATGTGAATGCTCTAGAGGCCATATTTTCTGTTCAATACTCTTGAAACTTGGTCAGAATGTGTGTCTTGATGATTTCTTGGATGAGTTTGCAAATGGGTCATGACAGGTCAAAAACTATGGCACTGTTCAAATCATACAAAAACCTTGTTTACCCTCTAGAGGCCACATTTTCAGTCAAATACTCATGAAAGTTGGTAAGAATTTTTTTCATAATGATATCTTGAATGAGTTTGAAAATGGGTCACATGGGGTCAAAAACTAGGTCACCAGGTCAAATCTTTAAAATAGCTTGTGTAGCTTTAGAGTCATCATTTTATGTCCAGTACTTATAGTAATTAGTGGGAATGTTTGTCTTGATGATCAATATGATGAAATTGAAAATGAGTCGCATTGGTTAAAAAACTAGGTCTCCATGTCAAGTCTTGGAAAAACCTTTTGTACACTCTAGAGGCCACATTTTCTGTCCAATTCTTATGAAAGGTGGTCAGAATCTTGGTTTTGATAATATCAACAATGGGAAAATGGGCTATGTTGGGCTAAAAAGTAGGTCACAGAGAGAAATTCTAGAAAAAGGTTGTATACAAGCTAGAGGCCAAATTCTCTGTCCAATAATTATGAAAGCTTGATAGAATGTTTGTCATAATATCTCGAAAGAGATTGAAAATGGGTCATGTTTGGTCAAAAGACTCAGGTGAGCGACTTCAGGGCCATCATTGCCTTCTTGTTTTATTTTTTGATTCGATGAAAAATGGCCGACTGGGAGCGATTTTAAGTTACGCGGTCAAGTAAATTTTTCGGCGGGGGATATCATTTCAACGAAATTGCTTGTTACTCCTTGCAGTCAAAAAATCTATAGAACATTGTTAGAAAAATGGTATATGCTTGTAACTAGCAACTACTGTTTTTCCCACAGTGTTTCAGTACTGCTGTAAACAATATTTTACCTTTCATCAGATGTTTCTCCATTGCATAGTTGGTGATTATATCTGGATATAACCTTTACATGGATGCAATTTCTCGAATGTTTTTTTTTTTTTTTTTTTTTCTGTTTTATGTGAATCGATAATTTCCATACCAATAGGGTTTTATAGAGGAAGGTTAGCAAATCTAGCTAGTAATGGAGAAACTAGTAACTTTGAGGAAATTATCTATTTATCACAAGGGGTCATTTGTGATTCAGTGATAAGGCGGAGGATTCACAACCAAGAGCTTGTTTGATTAATCTTCACTCAAACACAGGTGTCCTTGGGCAAGACATTCTAGAGCCCAGGCCTAATACACAATTTTGTAATGGTAAAACCTATGACATACATGAATAAGTTTTCTGTAGCATTGATATGACTGAGATAATGTTGAAAGCGATATTAAACACCAAAATCAATACATTTGTCACAGTATTTTATTGGATAATAATCTGCGGCAGAATCAATATCTGTATATATGAAGCAAAGTGTCTGTTGAAATAGAGTAGGATTTGTAGCAATTGTAAAATATTACTTATATCCATTCATTCTAATCTTTAGCTTCACAATAGGCTGTTGAATCCATAGTATTACAATCAGATATGTGTCTTTCAGCATAACTGTTAACAAACAGTGTTGGGAGGAGAGTAATTCTCTGTTTTTAATGCTGGCTAACTGGCTAAGTTAAAAAATGTAAAATTAAAATGCTTGAATCATCTTGTGATAAGTGTTTAGGAACATATATGTGTAAACAAGTGCAGAATAATATCATTTGCATGTTATATCAATTACCTCTCACCAGATGACAAAATTTTAAAGTTATCCAAACTGTAAGCATTTACAGACCACTAATTTATTGTGGCTAAAGTGATTGGATTTGTATTTTAAAATGATAGAAAACATGGTTGGAAATGGAGAAAATGCTGGTTACCAGCATTTTCTCCTTTTCTAAGATGGTTTCAAAAGCTTTATCAGTGTCATTGAAACTCATGATTGTGTGTTAAAGGGTTAACATGTGTTACCTGAAAAAAAAAAGAAAAAGAAAACTTTTATCAAACAATGAAGAGTTCTAACAACATTTAGGTGGAAATATTTTTAATACATAGTATAATAGAAGAAATGATGGAATTCACAATTTTCAGTTTTTCCCCAGATGAAATCTATTTTCCAAAAGACAATACCATCATCTGAGCCACATTAAATCTACATTCAGCAAATGCATTTAACATTGACAATCTTCGGTTTTGTCGTGGACTGAAAAACATGTTGTGTGAAGTAATAGTAAAAGGAAGTTAAGATAGTTGCATCATCACAATATGGCTGAAATACTGTTGAAACTAACACAAACTAAACAGAGTTAATTAAACAATAAGTAAACATGTTACAGTTAGTACAAAATTCTCTATTACTGGTATTTTGTTTTTTCTTTTCTTCACAGGACAGCGTATTCTCAGCTACGCAGTTGCACAGTATGATTATGCTGCCACAGCAACAACCCAGATTTCCCTGAAGCAGGGTGACAGAGTAGCAGTTCTCAGTAAAACAGGAAGTGATAAGGGCTGGTGGAAAGGGGAACATTGTGATACACATAGGGTACGTAGATGCTAGCTCCAAAATTGTTTCTACCGAGGAAGTTTTTATATAAAGGAAGAAAGTTGAATTCTGAAAGTTTTGTAAAGATGTACGAGGGTTGTCCCAAAATTCTGTGACAATTACATTAACATGCACCAGGAAATGATACATCCTTATCAATTTTGTGAATTTAAAGTAAAAATAAAGGTAATATTATGTTGGAGACCTAATAGAAAGTGAAATAACATCTTCATGTATGAAATACATGTATGTGAAAATGAATATCCCAACGCTAAAAATCAACCCTCGTACATTGCTATTGTTACCTATATCTTCATAGAAAAAGATGGCAGTTTAGAAATGGTACCTAGATGAAGGGTTTACAATGATACTGTGTTAACTGCACCTCTAGTTTCAATGGCATTCCTTTGCTGTATAATTCTTTACCTGATAAGGTTGTCAAAGTAATGGTTGTTTGGTAAATGGTTAACTCTTTACCAAGCAACAAAAGTTTAGGCATGTCCAGATTGAAAGCATTTGCAGACGACAGTAATAAGCTTTACAAAACAATTGGAATTTGTTTTTGGAAGGGTAGAAAACATTGTGGGAAAAGGAGAAAATACTGATTACTAGCATTTCCTCCTTACACCCAGAATGTTTTCAAAAGCCTTTGTTTCTCAGGGATGTTAAAAATTGGAATTGTTTGGTAAAGGAATAAGCTATACTGAAACTTTTATTGTGGCCTCTCATTAGACGTTACTTAAGTAGATAGTTCTAATGAGCCCGCTTGGGTAGCTCAGTGGTAAGCGCATCAGACTCGTGACCTGGTGGTTGTGAGTTCGATTCGCAATTGAGGCAAACTTTGTTTCTGGCAATTTTTTGCCTCTCACCGCTGATGCATGTGGGAAAAGTAGTCAGTGACTTGGAAAGAAAGTTGTGTCAGCACTGGTGTGAGAAAGCCAGGAAACACATGGGTAGGTGCACTGACAGCTGTAAAATGACCAAAGCTGTTAAAACGGTGTTAAACTCCAATTCAATCAATCAGTTCTAATGAATATCTAAAACAATTTTCTGTAAAGCACTGAAGAGTTATTTGTCAAATATTTGTCATATGCTTTTCTCAACTGTATTGCTGTTTTAACTATTTTCAGACTGGTTATTTTCCGTATGCTTACGTCAGAGAGGAAGATGAAGATTGAAGAATCAATAACAAAGTGAACAAAAAGATTTACAAGTATGTCCCCGCGTGTACAAACAGTTCAAACGAACAAGGTTAAACACCCAATGTTGTCATGTTACTGTGTAAAATGGACCACAAGCCTGTGTGAGCGCACATTGATATTGTGCAGAAATGACTATGTACCCCTGTGAGCGCATGTCATGAAAATTTACTCGGAAATATCATGTGGTTTGTTCATTTGTGTTCGGATGCATCGTTTAGTTTTTAGCTCCACTGGCCGAAGGCCAGCGAGCTATTGTCATGGCTTTGTGTCCGTCGTGCGTCCGTCCGTCTGTCCGTCCGTTCGTTCATCCGTTCGTCCGTGCGTGCGTCCGTAAACTTTTTCTTTAAAAAACTTCTCCTCAGAAACTATTGACTGGATTTTTACCAAATTTCACAGGAATGTTCCTTTGGTGGTCCTCTTTCAAATTCCTTCAAATAATTGTGTTCCATGAAGAATTCTGGTTGCTATGGCAACCAAAGTAAAAAACCTTTAAAAATCTTCTCCTCCCAAACCGCTATTTGGATAGCATTATTATTTTGCAGGAATGTTCCTTAGATACAGGTTTACAGAATTCCTTAAAAAAAAAAAGATCTGTCAAAAAACATGGCTTTTGTGGGAGACTCATTTTCCTTTTATGGTATAAAGTAAAATCTTTGAAAAATTTCTTCTCTAAAACTATTCATTGGATTTCATTGTTGTTTTGCAGGTAAGTTCCTATGGTGGTTGTCTACCAAATTGTTTCTTCAGTGAGCTAAAATGCAGGATTGAATGATAATTGTTAAAAACTTCCTTTCGTCATTATAGAAATATCAGGCCTGTGGAGCGATACAAGCGCTCAAGCGCCTCTAGTTAAAACACTTTACCAAACAGTGACATGTTTTAACTCTTTACCACGCAACCCCAATTTTTAACAACCCTTAGAAAGATACTTTTCGAAAATATTGTGGGAAAAGGAGAAATGCTGGTAACCAGCATTTTCTCCTTTTCCCAAAATTTTTTCCACCCATCCAACATAAGATTTCAAAGCCTGTGTCACATTTAAGTTGTCCTTTTCAAATACTTTCAAATACTTTCAATTTGGACAGGTATAAAATTATTTCGTTTGGTAAGGGGTCAATAACCCCAAGGAAATAGCTTTTGAAAACGTTATGGAAAAAGAAAATGCTGGTAAACAGCATTTTCTCCACTTCCCACAATGTTTTCTGTGCTTTGAATGACAAATTCCATCACTGTAACCACATTTTATGTGTCATGCTATAGACATATGCTGTCAATACGGGCAGGTCTGAAGTTTCATGTCTGGTAAAGAGTTGTTCTGTAGAGCACTTGTGAAACCGAGCAGACTTATTCATTTTAGAAATCAAAACCCAACTAATTGCAGTTTCAAGGTTGCTTTTGCTTAGAATATATTGGCAAGCGGATAGTGTTGAGCAAAGATCAGACTGCATGTTTTGTACAGTCTGGTCTTGATCTATACTGGGCGCTAAGACAATTATTATTGTGAAAGGTGCTTCACGGATTATTATTTCTTTTTGTAGATGCATTTTGATACAACTGCCTGCCGACAACAATCTGGTGTATAGAGAAATATGTTAAGGATTTTATTTTTTTCCTAGTGCTAGTTTCATGAGAAAACACAAGTAGGACTAATGCTCGCCAATTTGGCAGGAAAACAATAAAATGATAGTAATGATTATCCCCTTACATTGTAACATTCTTTACTAGAATACAAAATGTTAGACATACAGGATCTGGCATGAGTTGTGTTTGAGATAAAATCTTACTAAACGAGTCTAGGAAAAATGTTATTAAGGGAGCCTTTTGCGAGCTTAATAACATTTTTTCTTGACAAGTTTAATAAAATTTTATCTCAAATGCCAACGATTGTCAGATTCTTTTTATCACATAACAGTTATTCACAAATTATGGATCAGAAGATGCAAAACCATCTATAGATGCACTCGCAGTAATATCCAAAAAATCTATTCACTTCTATGAAAAACATACAAAATGACGTCAAAGTAAAGAATAAACCCTTTGCAACACAATCAACAGCTTTAACCCCCCTGAAGAAGGAGTCTTACTTTCCCTATCAAGGACAGAACCCATCATTTGAGCAGTATTAAATTTGTCGTCTGCAAATGCTTTCAATTTAGACAAGTCTGAAATTTTATCATCTTGTAAAGAGTTGACTCCTCACCACACAACAAAATTTCAGACTTGTCCAAATTGAAAGCATTTGCAGACTACAAATCAAAGGTGGCTCAAAGATGAAATTTGCCTTTGATTGAGTAGAAAACATTGTGGGAAAAGGAGAAAATGCTGGTTACCAGCATTTTCTCCTTTTCCCACAATGTTTTCACAAGTTTTAACTCATAGGGTCATTAAAACTTGAGATATGTGGTAAAGGGTTAAGTACTTTTCAGTTGTAAAGCTTGCAAGATACAAGTTTGATTGTATAAATATGAAATATGTTTTATAATGTGCCTACTCATGAAAAGTGAGCAAAAAGATATGAGCCATGTTCTTGCTAAATGGGGCTTAATGGTATTATACCAATCAAGTCATCACATAATTATGAATCCATAGAATCCAATGTTGTCTCACAGTCAACTGTATCTGGAGGTAGAATGGTCCTATAATGTGCAGAAAATTTACAAATGGCAAAAAAGATCCCATGTCAGCCTGCGCCTATTGCGCGTAGACTGACACAGGTCGATACTTTTTGCAGATGCATTAAGCCCCCTTTTCACAGGGCATGGCTCTTTTGTAATTATACATGTGCCAAGTCTAGCTGTTCCACACAGTACAATCAAGGTACTGACAATGCAGGGAGCTTGCAGGGGCCCGTTTGTCAATTTTCATAGTCCAGCAAAAACAGAATGTATGCTACACTTTTACCATTTCCTACACAATCCCAAGTTTTAACCTCCCTGAGGAAAAGGCCTTTTGAAAACATTGTGGGAAACAGAGAAAAATGCTGGTAACCAGCATTTTCTCCTTTTCCCACAATGTTTTTTACTCTTCCAAGAGTGAAATTTTATTTTTGAATCACAATTATTTTTTTGTCTGCAAAAACTTACAATTTAGGAAAGTTAAAAATTTTGTTGTTTGGTAAAATGGTGAACAAGCCTCATCCAGTGATATATCTTCTACAGACTGGATGTTTTTGAAGCCTGGTACTAGGCCCTCTACCAAAGTATCCCAAGTTTTAACAACCTAGTAGAAAAAGACTTTTAAAAACATTTTGTGAAGAGGAGAAAATGCTGGTTAAAAGCATTTTGTCCTTTTCCCAAAATTTTTTTCTGCTGTCCCAAGAAGCTACATGTATTTTCAATTTATTAGTTACAGGCTTTCAATTTGGACTAATCTAAAATTTTGTGGTTGGGTAAAGAGTTGTTTAACCCTTTTCCAAACAGCTTAATGACCCTTATGAAGAAAGCTTTTGGAAAACAGTGTTGGAAAAGGAGAAAATGCTGTTCACTAGTATTTTTTCTCCTGTACACATAAAATGTTTCTAACGTTTCAAAGACATCTGTTTAGCCGATTTGATTTCAGTTTTCCATTTACAAACTTGAACCTTTACCCCCTGGTTCAGCAACCCTGAGAAAGAAGTCTCTTGAAAATATTGTGGGAAAAGGAGAAAAATGCTGGCTGCCAGCACTTTCTTTGTTGTCTGCTTATGTTTACATTTGGTCTAGTCTATAAACTTGTTGTCCTGTAAAGATTCAATACAGGTTGCTTGCTTTGTTAATATGGCC
The DNA here is from genome assembly GCA_946811185.2 of Hippopus hippopus. Taxonomy (NCBI): domain Eukaryota; kingdom Metazoa; phylum Mollusca; class Bivalvia; order Cardiida; family Cardiidae; genus Hippopus; species Hippopus hippopus. The sequence goes on along the minus strand of OX328098.1, from coordinate 40,182,017 downwards.
TCTAAGGTAGGTTTTACTGTATTTTAGTTGTGTAAATATGTATTTATATGTATTTGTAAAACCATGTTCCTGTAACAGTATATTGTAAACAATAAAACTAATATTCATTTGTTGATTTGTATAGAAGTCTGTGTGCGTGTAATAAAATCACATAAGGTTGTGCATAATCAAGGAATCCTGTCAGATCCAATTTGTTTTTGTTCATTGTCCTGCTTTTAACCTTTAACAAAACAGTCTGAAGTTTAAACGACTCTCAAGAAAATTGTTTTTAAAAACATTGTGGGAAAAGGAGAAAATATTCACAATGTTTTCACCTTTCACAGACGTATCTCATAATTTATGCCACATTAGATGTCTCAGAGCTATTCAAAGTGAACAAGTCTAAAATTTTGTCATATGGTTAAAGGTTGATGTTTATTTAAGCCAGTACTAAACATAGTCTTGTTATAACTCTGTACCAAACGACAAAAATTTAGGCATGTCCAAATTCAAAGCATTTGCAGATGACAAATGTGACTGAAACACTGAAGTTTGTCATGGGAAGGGTAGAAAACATTGTTGGAAAAGCAGAAAATGCTGGTTACCAGCATTTTCTGCTTTTCCCACAATGTTTTCAATAGGGTTTTTCTTCAGGATTGTTTAAATTCTGGTTTGTGTGGTAAAGAGTTAATGACCCTGTGAAAGAAGGCATCATGAAAATAATGAACAGCATGGAGAGAGGAACAAATCCTGTCGCAATGACTATCATCAATACTTGGAAAGAAATTGGCCATGCTCCGATTAGAACCAGTGACCTCCCTATTCTCAAGTTTCGTATGCTACGGACTGTACTACTGGTTCTCGGTGAATGTAGCAGAGAAGGAAACAATGTAAACATGGGAACAGTCATACCATATTGGGCTGTAAAAGGTTCAATCCATGGCCATATAGACTGCCTTGACAGATGATTTTAACCCTTTACCACACGACAGCATTTAAGATTCGTCCAAATTTAAAGCATTTCCAGACAACGAAATAGATGTGACACAAAATTTGAAATTTGTTTTTGGATGGTAGAAAACATTGTGGGAAAATGAGAAAAGCTTGTAACCAGCATATTCTCTTTTTCCCAAAGTATAAAGCTTTCTTTCTTAGGGTCTTTAAAACTGATGACCGTGTGGAAAAGGTTTGAAGATTAACTCTTTACCCAACGACAAAATTTTAGACTTGTCCAAATTGAAAACATTTGCAGATGACAAAATAAACGGGACTCAAAAAATGACACTTGACTTTCAAAGAGTAGAAAACATTGTGGGAAAAGGAGAAAATGCTGGTTACCACCATTTTCTCCTTTTCCTACAATGTTTTCAGAAGGCTTCTTCCTCAGGGTCGTGAAAACCAGGGATTGTTTGGTAAAGGGTTAATGTTCTGTTGGTACAGGCTTTTCTATGTTCTGTTCAGATAGGGGTTCTACCCTTTTCTAATTAACAGTGTGTTAGAACAATCCTGAAAAATGCTTATTAACACGAAACAAAAATAAAAGTATTTGGAGGTGACAATTAAAATGTGGCTTGACTAATGACATCTACTTCTGAAACAGTTGAAAACACTGTGGGAAAAGAAGAAAGGGCTGGTTACTAGCATTTTTTCCGTTACCTCAATGTTTTGGAAAGCTTTCATTCCCAGGGTTTTTAGCTCACCTGAGCACAAAGTGCTCAGGATGAGCTATTGTGATCACTCGCTGTCCGTTGGCGTCCGTCGTCTGTCAGGCGTCCGTCCGTCCGGCGTCCGTCCGTCCATTCACATTTCTTTGTTTACACTCTAGCATCTACAAATATTAACCAATCAGCACCAAACTTGGTCAAAATATATATGACCATAAGATCTCGGATGAGTTCGATTATGGGTCAAATCGGACCAGAACAACTGGAGTTATTTGCCCTTGAATTAGAAAAATTGCTATATTTGACTTTGTTTACACTCTAGCATCTACAAATATCAACCAATCAGCACCAAACTTGGTCAAAATATATATGACCATAAGATCTCAGATGAGTTTGATTATGGGTCTAATCGGACTAGAACAAGTGGAGTTATTTGCCCTTTAATTAGAAAAATTGCTATATTTGACTTTGTTTACACTCTAGCATCTACAATTATCAACCAATCAGCACCAAACTTGGTCAAAATATATAAGACCATAAGATCTCAGATGAGTTCGATTATGGGTGTAATTGAACCAGAACAACTGGAGTTATTTGCCCTTGAATTAGAAAAATTGCTATATTTGACTTTGTTTACACTCTAGCATCTACAATTATTAACCAATCAGCACGAAACTTGGTCAAAATATATATGACCATAAGATCTCAGATGAGTTCGATTATGGGTGTAATCGGACCAGAACAACTGGAGTTACTTGCCCTTGAATTAGAAAAATTGCTATATTTGACTTTGTTTACACTCTAGCATCTACAATTTTTAACCAATCAACATCAAACTTGGGTCAAAATACTTATGACCATAAGATCTCGGATGAGTTTAATTATAGATCTAATCAGACCAGAACAACTGGAGTTATTTGCCCTTGAATTAGAAAGTTCTGTAGAATAGTTCTTTGTCCGGAGCATAACTTTGTCATCTCCAGTCCGATTGACTTGAAACTTGGCATTTGTAGTTGTTGCAATAATACAGAGTGCAGTGTGAAAGAACCGTAACTCTATCTCGTAAGGTCTATTTCCCTTTGATCGTCATTTTTACAGCATTTTCTGCTTGTCTGGAATATAACTTTGTCGTCTCTAGTCTGAACATCTTCAAATTTGGTATGCATGATTGTTGAAAAATTACGGAGTGCAGTGCACAAGAACCATAACTCTTCCTAGCACGAATTTTGACTTATTCCCCCTTTGACCTTCATTTTTATAGTATTGCTTCCTTGTCCGGAGCAAAACTTTGTCATCTTAAGTAGGAATGACATGAAATATGGTATGCTTATTTGTTGCAATTTGTGGAAGTGTAGTGCACAAGAATTGTAACTCTACCTCATGCTGTCTTTGAGTTATTTCCCTTTGATCATCTTTTTTACAGCATTTAGTGCTTGTCCGGAATATAACTTTGTCACCTCAAGTCAGAACGACTTCAAACTTGGTATGCATGTTTGTTGCAATATTACCGAGTACAGTGCGCAAGAACAATAACTCTGCCTAGCACAGATTTTGAGTAATTCTACTTTGATCTTCATTTTTACAGTATTTCTTGCTTGTCCGGAACGGAACTTTGAAGTCTCAAGTCAAATTAACTTGAGACTTGATAAACATGTTTGTTGCATTACCTGCCCTTTGCGATTATTATACCTCCTTGACAACTGGCGGTGGGACGGGCTTATCTTGCGACAATTTGCCGCTCATTTCATTATCATTTGGCCTTGAACCTCGATATTTGTTATTTATCTTCACTGTAGACCTTTACTGCTTAGTACTCAGGTAAGCGATATAGGACCATCATGGTCCTCTTGTTAAAAATTTGGACTGTTTGGTGAAGCGTTGAAGCATTCGCTGGGTATGAGAAAATGTTGGTAATTAGCATTTCACCTTTCAAGTTTTCAAAACATTCTTCAATTCATGTTAACTCTTTAGATGACGACAAAATTTTAGACTGGTCAAAGTTGAAAGAAATTGCAGACAGCAGAATAAATGTGATTCAAAAAGTTGAAATTTGTTATGGAAAGGGTAGAAAACATTGTGGGGAAAAAGAGAAAATGCTTGTTACCAGCATTTTCTCCTTTTCCTACAATGTTTTCAAAAAATCTTTTTCCTCAGGGTCATCAAAACTTGTCATTGTGTGGTAAAGGGTTAACACGGAATTATTTTGCAAAGGGCTAAACATACCTGAATGTTATTTTCAGTAATTATGTTATTTTCCTTTCCTAATTTTTATTATTTGTTTATTTTGATACAGTCATGTATGTTATGTTTTAGTCAATGAATGATATATATTCTTCACAGAAAGTTAACCCTTTACTGAACTACTCATGTTTTAACCCTTTACTGCTTGGCAGAATTATAGACCTATCGAAATTGAAGGCCATTGCAGACGAAAATTTCATAGTGGCTCAGATGACGCAATTTTTCTTTGGTAGCGTAGAAAACTTTGTGGAAAAAGGAGCAAATGCTGGTTACCAGCATTTTCTCCTTTTCCCACAATGTTTTCAAAGACTTCTTCCTCAGGGTTGTTAAAAGTCGTCATTGTGTGGTAAAGGGTTAATAACCCTGTAGGAAAGTGCCTTTGAAACCATCTTTCAATGAGAATAAACCAGCATTTTCTTTATTTCAGACAATAATTTATACCCTTTTGAAGACAAATCACATCAATTAACCTTTTTTACCACACATTCCCGAGTTTTAACGACCCCGTGAAAAGGAACTTTTAAAAACATTGTGGGAAAAAGTAGAAAATGCTGATAACCAACATTTTATCCTTTTTATATGCCTGTTGAAGACGGAACGTATTATGGGATCACCGATGGCATACAGGCGGGCGTCTGGGCCAGGTCCAGATCTTTGTCTGGAGCATAACTTTGTCATCTCCAGTCCGATTGACTTGAAACTTGGCATTTGTTTTGTTGCAATAATACGTAGTGCAGTGCAAAAGAACCATAACTCTACCTTGTGCTGTCTTTGAGTTGTTTCCCTTTGATCATCATTTTTAAAGCATTTTCTGCTTGTCCGGAATATAACTGTCATCTCTAGTCTGAACATCTTCAAATTTGGTATGCATGATTGTTGAAAAATTATGGAGTGCAGTGCACAAGAACCATAACTCTTCCTAGCACGAATTTTGAGTTATTCCCCCTTTGATCTTCATTTTTTTAGCATTTCTTGCTTGTCCGGAGCAAAACTTTGTCATGTTAAGTAGGAATGACTTGAAATATGGTATGTTTACCCCTTTAACAAACAATTCCATGTTTTGACAACCCCAAAAGAAGAAGGCATTCGAAAACATAGTGAGAAAAGGAAAAAATGCTGGTAATCAGCATTTTATTTATGTTCCATGTTGTTGTCTGTTCTTTCAAAGGCAAGTGTCGTCATTTGAGCCACATTTGTCATCTGAAACAGTTATAATTTTGACCAGTTTAAAATTTTGTTAGAGGGTAAAAGGTTAACATTTTATGAGAACTATGTTCAGTTTGCCAGTTCCCATTACCCTGTATGGTTGTTATTCATAATTTTTAAATATATATGATTTCTAATTGTATTTCTAAGACTTTTTTTCCTCACTTAAATATATATATATTAAGGATTGAGAAAACTTTTTATTATTATTTGTTAATTTTTTCTTATTTACCACAAATTTTTCTTTGTGTTATCCTTTCTTGTTAGAATTAAATCTTTTGCAAACAATCTCATGTTTTTCTAATGTGGTGTGCAAAAGGGCTTTTCAAAACATTGTGGTAAAATGAGGAAAAGATGGACCATTACCCTTTCAAAGACAAATGTAATCTAAGTCAGTTGAGCCTCCTATGTTATCTGCACATGCTGTCAATATGGACAAGTCTACACTTTATTTGTTGTGAGTATATATGTATCATGCAAGACATCATAACCATTTTGTTTAATAAGCGACTATATCATGATGTAGTATGGTCCTTTGACATGCAAAAAATTTAAAGCGAGCACAAAGTTTTGGCCCATGTATGCCTGCATGGACTGCGCAGGCCGACATGGATCAATACTTTTTACAGATGCATTCAGCCCTCTTTTCACAGACCATGGCTCATAAACATTTTTTTACTCGGTTAAGTAGATTTTATATAGGGTTTTTGTGGAATCCCTGTTTGATTTAGTTCATATTTCTCAGTACAAAGGTGTAGAATCATGTACAGTTAACTCTTTGCCACACAATGAAATCTTAGACTTGTCCAAAGTGAAAGCATTTGCAGACCATAACTTAACCCTTTTCCTGCTGATAAAAGAAACTTTCAAGCCAATAGTCAAAACCTAAATATTGCTGTTTAAAAGGTATTTTTGGAGGAAAGTTATCTCCTTATTGGACAGTGTAGGTCCAAGATCAGACTACACGTTCTTTGCAGTCTGATCTTGATCTATGCTGTCCGCAAAAGGTCAGTGAGTCGTGCCTAGCAGGTTAAGGGTTAAGTGTGGTACAAGTGATAGGATTTGTCTTTGAAAGGGCAGAAAACATTGTGGGAAAGGAGAAAATGGTTGTTATCAGCATTTTCTCCATTTCCCACTATGTTTACAAAAGCCTTCCTCAGGGTAGTTAAAATACAGGTTTGTTTGGTTAAGGGTTATGCCTTTACCTATTTTTTATCCATCTGTAGATGATGCCTTTTGATAAAACATTGTGACAAGCTGATAAGTAACAGACTGTCAGATGGCTAATCTTGAATTTAGAACTGAACTTAACCCTTTACCAAATGACAAAATTGTAGACTTGTCCCAATTGAAAGCATTAGCAGACAACAAAATAAATGAGACTCAAAAATTAAAAAACTCGTATTTGATAGGGTAGAAAACATTGTGGTAAAAGGAGAAATGCTGGTTACCAGCATTTTCTCCTTTTCCCGCAATGTTGTCAAAAGTCTTCCTCCCTAAAGTCATTGAAAGTGGGGATTATATGGTAAAGGGTTAGAATGGTTGGTGAAAGCCAGCCTAGAGCTTGATATTGGACATCTAAATATTGTACATCAGATTGACTATTAAAGTACATCCATTTTTAATGCTAACAAATATTAAAAATATGAAATCAATGTTGTTCATTAATTTTTTTTTCTCACATGGACAGATTTGGCCATCTTAATGGCTGATAAGACTATTTTAAATCTATCACATGACAAAATTTGATATTTGGAAGGGTTGAAAGCATTCTGATTAAACAGAGAAAATGGAAAAAGCCATTAATAATTTTAGCTGTTTTTGAAGAAAACATTGAGGTATCGTCACAGCCCTGTCATCTGCCTTGTGATAAAAATTTGATATTTTTTAATACCACTGTTATTACCCAAGATATTTTACTTCAAACTCAAACTAGATGTTAACTATGCAAAGGGGAACCCATAAAAAAGGGCAGGTAACCATCGAGATATTTTGACACAGTTATTCAGCTTTTCTGACATAAAATTTTAATTGAAAATGAAGTAAATGCAGCATTGGCACCCACATGCCATGCTCTTGTTCCATTTTCCAACAGTGTTTATCAGAGCCATCTTTACCAAACAACAAGTTAGACCCATAGACTCACCCAAATTGAAAGCAAAAAAGAAATGCTGGTAACCTGAATTTTCTCCTTTTTCACATTGTTTTCTGCCATTTCAAAGACAATTTCAATCATTTGAGTCATGTTGAATTTTTCGTCTGCAAAATTAATGCTTTCAATTTTAACTAGTCTAATTTTTTGTCATTTGATTAAGAGATGACTACACCAAACGACAAAATTCTAGACTTGTCAAAATTGAAAGCATTTGCAGAAAAATTAAAGTTGGCTTAAATGACAAAATTTGTCCATAGGATATAAAACATTGTGGGAGTAGGAGAAAATGCAAGTTACCAGAATTTTCTCCTTTTCCCTTAGTGTTTATAAAAGCCTTATTCCTCAGGGTTCGTAAAAGATGGGATTGTGTGGTAAAGGATAAACCCATTACCACATAATCCTGACTTTAGAAGACCCTGAGAAAGAAGCCTTTTGAAAACATTGAGGGAATAGGAAAAAAAGCTAGTAACCAGCATTTTCTCTTTTTCCCACATTGTTTTCTAGCCTTCCCCAAGCAAATTTCAATTTTTCAGATACATTTATGTTTTCGTCTGCAAAATTAATGCTTTCAATTTGAGCAAGTCTAAAATTTTGTCGTTTTGTAAAGAGTTAAGCAGCCAGCCAAGAGAACAATCTACAGATGCCTCTTTACTCTTTGTAGAGGACAGAACTTTAGACTTGGCCATATTGAAAGCATGGCTGTGCAGATGACAAATGTGACTCAAATGATGTGATTTATCTTTAAAAAGAGTAGTAAACTTATTTTCCCACAATATTTTCAAAAGCCAAAAGGTTGTTAAAACTAGCTACTGTTTAGTAAAGGGTTAGATCTCCAATCTCACAGTCCCTATATTGACCCTGGTTCCTCCTTATGAAAAGTAGCCTGAAAATCTGAGATAATACAGGTGTTTCTTTCTCAAAAGGTATACACTCTTATTCACCTAATGCTATCCCAATTTTCCCTGAAAAAAAGACCAAGTCACATAGTTTGACAGACTAAAGCCCCAGTTAGGGACGGAGTATATTCCATCAAGTGCAGGTTACAAGGCTTCTATGCAGGTAGATTACCTTCTAACACTACGATATCGGAACAGGCAAAGCGCAATAATAGCGGCCTCCATGGTGGACTCAAGCATAGCCCTACATGTTTTTGTGGTTTTCCAAATTTCATGTGATCCAGTTTAATTTGGGAATAAATCGGACTATTTGTCACTTTTAAAAGTAGCCCTATTTTCGGATGTTCTATAGGTCTACTGACATACTGCCATCACTTAATTGCAACTGAGCTGTTTTCATTTAAGCCTATTGTCCGATTTCATCAAGTGAAATAACAATGTCCAATTACCGTAGCATATTACTAATGGTGGCTGCCATTAATGCGCTTTGCTTGACATACTCTTGAAGTATGGCAGGGTACTAGACCACTACGCAGGTGACACTCCATTGGCACACCAGGATTAGGGAGAAAAAAAGAAGGCAAGCTGATTCAATGCAATTTTACCAGAGCAACATGTAACCCTTTATCACACAATCCAGAGTTTTGATGACCTTGAAAAAGAAGGCTTTTGAAAATACAGTGGGAAAAGGAGAAAATGCTGGTAACCAGCATTTTCTTCTTTTCCCACAGTATTTTCTGCCCTTTCAAAGACAATTTCACAGAGACATATTCATTTTGTTGTCTGTAAATACTTTGGCTTTGAACAATTCCATTAACAGCCTCATTGCCTCCCAGTTAAGAGGTCATGGAAAATACAGGCAGTGCTACAGTTTTCCACAAGTAACCAGGGATTAAGCCACTTGATAAACTTTTTTTCACTCTTTACATAACAATAAAATTTTGGACATGATCAGATTGAAAGCATTTGCTGATGACAAATGTATTTCAAATGATGATTTCTGTCTTCCATAGGGTAGAATATCTTGTGGGAAAAGGAGAAAATGTTGTTTACCAGCAGTTCCTTCTTTTTCCACTGTTTTCAAAAGCATTCTCTTTTAGGACAGTTAAAAATATAGGACTAAGGATTGTGTGGTAAAGGGTTTAGGTGAGCCCCTAGTTTTCATAAATATTGTGGGAAAGCAATTTCTCCTTTATTCACAATGTTTTCTACCCTATTAAAGATTACAGAAACAAAAGCAAATCATAAACAAGCACTTAGTTCACCCAATTTAATACATTTGAATTGCATTTAGATGAAAGACCTAAGGTATACATGAAAATATTATATTAACTCTTTACCAAACAACAAAATTTTAGACTTGCTCAAATTGGAAACATCTGCAGACGACAAATGCAACTCAAATGTTGAAATTTGTCTTGAAAAGAATGCAAAACATTGTGAGAAAAGGAGAAAATTCCAGTTTGTAACATTTTCTCCTTTTCCCAGTTTTGGAAAGCATTTTACCCCAGGGTCATTAAAACTCTGTATTGTTTGGCAAAGGGTTAGGTAATTTACAAAATTAAACATCAAAACAAAACATTTTGTTTCCAAATTAAAGTGACCAAATACACACTCAATTCCAATTATTCCAAACCAATAGCATCTTTCTGACATCACTGCTTTGCTTCTGTACCCCACACACTGGTCTAGTTAACTAGACGGTTACATATTTTTTTGTGAAAAGTGTAGTTAACTCTAAATTCCTAAAAACGTGTATCATTCTCAAAACAATAAGTTGAGATCAAGTCCACTTCATATATTGCCATTCTTTACTCTTTACCAAACCATAGCATTTTAGACCAGTCCAAACTCAAAGTATTTCCAGACGACGCAGTAAATGCGATTCAAAAATTGAAATTCATTTTTTGAAAGGTAAGAAAACATTGTGGGAAAACAAGAAAATGCCAGTAACCTTTTCCTTTTTCCACAATGTTTTCAAAAGTCTTCATGTTCTAGGTCTATAAAACTTGGAATGGTTTTGTAAAGGGTTAAACTATATATAAGTACATCCAAATGAAAGACTTAGAGTATAGATTATCAAAAAAAAAAACATACGAGCCATGCTTTGTGAAAAGGGGTCTTAATGCATCTGCAACCAGTTACGGCCAAGGTCAGACTGCGCAGGCTGACCTGGGTCAAAACTGTTTAATTTTAGTAAATTTCCTGCATGTCAAGGGACCAGTCTATCTCATGATTCAGTTTTTGTTAAACAAAATGGACTTTATGTCATGTAATTACTTGCTAGGTATCATGCATCACGGAGATGCATTAAGCCCCCTTTTCAGGGCTCATAGTAAATGTACAAAATCTATTTCTGTAATCCCAAACATTTTGTACCAATCTCAGTATTCTGATATGATTGGTCAATTTCTGTCACATGCACTTTGCTGACCAATCAGAGCGAGACTAAGCATCTAAACCCCTGTTTCCTTTAGTAATCTACCAGTCTCACTACAGTATGTTACAGTTGAACCAGGTTCAGATGGCTGGTAGTATGTAACGGAGCTCTGCTCTTCATCCTCATAAAGGGACATAACTGAGGAACTGTGGCATTCAAGGGAGGTAATTTCATTATTGTTAGTGTCCTGTAAGAGTGGTTCTTCTGCAGGGGTGACTGGGTTACACATGGCTGCTTTATATGACTGGTAGGATTCCACTGAGAAACTGATGTAGGTCGAGGAATTGAGTGTCTGAGGCTGAATATCTCCTGGTTTAGGCTTCTGTCTCTGGAGAAAATGGAAAAAAAGTATCTTTACTCTTTCCCACTTTGATAAATATTTTCATGTACCTACTGCTGACAACTTTCAAAAACATTGTGGAAAAAGGAGTGCCTGATCACATCATGCTCGCTTGCTCTTTGTGTAACAGTGCTTTTTTTAAATAATATTTGCTATCATATTATTTGGGTAAGTCCAAAAATAGTCAGTATGGTAATGGGTTAACTAGACTAGTGTATGAATTCTTTGACAAATAGAAATGGCATAGGCCTCTCTCAATCAATCACAACTTTTTAAGACCCTGTCACAGAAAGCCTTTGAAGACAATGCAGGAAAAGGAGAACATGCTAGTAACCAAATTATCTCTTGAATGAATTGTTAACCCTTTACCAAAGCATCACGAGTTTTAAGGACCATAAGGAAAAAACCTTTTGAAAACATTGTGAGAAAAGGAGAAAATGCTGGTAACCTGCATTTTCTCCTTTTTCCCACAATGTTTTCTATCCTTCCAAGAGTGAGTTTCTATTTTTGACTTACAAGTATTTTTTCCATCTGCAAAAGCATTTGGGCAAGTCCAAAATTTTGTTGTTTAGTAAAAGGTTAATCCACCCCTTCCAAGACATACATGTATTTTATCCCTTAACCCATTACCACACAATCCCTACTTTTGACAACCCTGAGAAAGAAGTCTTTAGAAAACATTGTGGGAAAAGGAGAAAATGCTGGTAACCAGCATTTTCTCCTTTTCCCACAATGTTTTCTACCCTTCACAAGACATACATGTATTTTATCCCTTAACCCTTTACCTGATATGCCAATTTGAGGCTCTTCCATTTCAGCAGCAAATAAAGATATGATGTCAAAAATATGGACAAATGAGGATACAAATATCTGATTGAGTGGAAAACATTGTGGGAAAAGAAGAAATTGCTCGTTATGAGCAATTTCTCCTTTTCCCACAATGTTTTCAAAAGCTGTCTGTTGCTGATACGTCAAAATGAGTATCTATGGAGTAAAGGGTTAAATATTAAATTTGTCTCATGCAAGTGTCACGACCATGGGAAAGTGTATAGTAATATAGTGACAGAAAGGAACAAACAAAAGAAATAGACAAAAAGAAAAAAAAAGTCTAATGAAAGATCAGAGTTCATCAGCTGGAAAAAAAAAAAACCCTTGGAAATAGTTTGTCATGCTTTCTTGTACTTGGCATTCCACACTTTCTAACTATTTTAACTACCTTTTAATGACAAATCCCATCATTATAGCTACATTTGATTTGTCATCGAAAAGTTCTTTGTCATTTACAAATGTGAAATGTTGTTGTCAGTACAGAGATAATAGATATTAGCCACTTTTCATTAATCATTTCAAATCAAACATGCAGTAAACTATTTGCAGGACGAACATTGCTTCGTCACTGGATCAGGTAGAAATTCAAAAGGGCCATAACTCCTGTATAGTCCAGAAGTGAAAACTACTGTTGATCAAGTTCCAATAGTACATGAACCCTTCTGTTAAAATTTCAGCTTCGTTAGTTGAAACTATAAGAGGAGAAGAAGACAGAATTTTGTCAATGTATGGGCAGACAGCAACCTGATGCAAGTTATAAACAGCTATCATATTATCTTTTGAGGTGTAACAAAAACAAAACCTGTTATCATATTATTGAGCCACACTCTGTGAAAAGAGGTTTAAATGCATCTCTGTGATACGTTATACTAAGCAGTTCATTTTATGGTTATGGCTCCATAAAATCCATCATGTCTAACAATCGACTAAATCATGAGGTAGACTGTTCCTTTGACATGCTGAAATTGACAAAATTGGAAAAATTTTTTATCAAGTCAGCTTGTGTGGACCGCCCAGGCTGACCTGGACTGAAACTTTTTGCACATGCATTAAACCCCCTTTTCACAGAGCATGGCTCAATTATCAGTGTACCTTGAAGGCCTGTGGAAGTCTGAGAGTTGGTTTTCGAAAGGTATGAGAACGTTCTGGCTTTGTTCTTTGAAGCGTTGTCTGCTGAATCTGCAAAGTGTGGTATCTCTCATGCCATGTGTGTAGTTTATGCAGAATTCGTCTGGCAACAAACTGAAATATATATTGGTTTCTATCCCTTACATGTTTTTAATAAACATGGACAAATATCTTTCGTCAGTAAGATAGAACTATGACTAAAAATGACTTAGTACCCCCTCTAAGAGGAAACAAATGCTCAAAAGTAAATAAAGATATTTGTCTGTTCGGTGTATGGTAGAAATTTCTTTCAACGAGTGAAAAGTGAAGGCTATATTTTTTTACAAGTAACATGGCCTATGTTTTCCCCGAGATGAAATAAATTTTGATCCTACACCGAGACAAACAATTATCCTATTTCTTTTATACTCTTCACTTTATAACCTTTCTTTTCACGTCAAATTTTTGCTCATCATGGAAAATATGCAGGTTTTCCAAGCAAAATAGACCTACTGGTATTCAATCTAGTCCAATATGGATGAGCTGTAATAATGATGTCATGAATGATGTTGCCTATGACATAAAATGTGATATTCACCCACTAAAAATTAATTGATGTTTTATAAATATCTGTGGTATGTCAAAAATAAAAGTTATAACATTCACATTAGATTTCTATAAACTACTGTAAAGCATAAAAGAATATATTTTATTACCCCAAAAAAGTCATGGAAAAGTCTAAGTTCAAGCAGCTAATATATCTGGTTGCCAGCATTTTCTACCTTTTTCCACATGTTTTCAAAAGCCTTATTCCTCAGGGTTGTTAAAATTTGGGATTGTGCGGTAAAAGGTTAAACATTTTTTTTTACATTGAGTGCAAGACAAATTCTCAAAATCTATTTTTATCATTCTTCATAATTGCGTGCTGGAAACCTTAACCACTTCTTGCATTGTTCCAAAGGTTGACCCTGCTTATCAAAGGATTTGAACCCAGAACCTACACTACTGTTGCCTAGAAAGATATTAAATCTATGAACAAAAAGACAAACAGCAAACACTTTAATAATAGGAGCAATTTTTCATGGGTTACTTTTGCATTTGTCACACTATTCTTGTAAGTTATCTGATGCAGAAAAATTTATTATTTGCCTGTTGCTGATGATCCTCTTCATCAGTAAAGATGGTGAATATAGCATCTATTTATAGGTAATTACAATTTCTTAATTTTTCAATGATGGTTTAATCATGTGATCACTGTTTTTCTGCATTTCCTTTGTTTTTAATAGATGAATTAAGTCATTTGATCACTTGATTCTCCGCTCTATCTTCTAAAAGGAAATCACATTATTTTCTGTGTAATTAGTAACGCACCATTGAACCAATTTGTTTTATACTCAAATTGGATTGACTAATTTTATTTTGCACAGATGACTAAAAAAAGGGTCGTTTAGAAGTACTGAACACTTTGACTAATCTAGCCACTGTGTAATAAAGTATGTCGTAATACCTGATATTGTGTGAACTTTTGTTTGAGTAATTTGACCATAGAACACAAAAAACAGCTGTCATGCAGAAATACATAGGCAGAATTCCGAAGCTAATAAAAATACAGAATGAAAAAAATGCCTTACCCACATCCATAGAACAAAGAAGAATGTTCCTCCTAGCATAATTATGATAAGCACAGAGGCTGGACCATGTTTGTCTTCTGTGAAGAGTCGATGTGCAAATATGAGACTCAGGCTGTTGACAAGAAGAATTAGTAAACACAAGGTCAAGGTTACAAGCAAATCTTTGATCACAATTATTCTGTCTTTCCTCAGAGCTGGTTCACTCATGTACTGAAAATGAAAATTACTTTTTTAAACATGCTAAATTTAGACTGGTGTCATAGACTAATATCAGAGACAAATTAGGGGTTAAAAACAGCTACCTATACAGAGGCAGTATAGTGTACAAGTAGAATAGTAAGGTTTATTTCCCACATAATCACAGAATATATTGAATGAATCAAGAAGTGATTGAAACTTAGCAATCATCTGTTGAAGTAACTGCAAGGTTCTAAAAGTAGCACTGACCAATCAGATTGGTTCATTATATTCACTGCAGTATTAAAATTTCCATTTCACAGAGAGAACAAAAATCTTGCTAAACTTTTTGAAAGTTTCCAATGTAAAATTTCTTGAAAACAATCCATATATTTTATCCTATGTACCAATTTGAAAATAAATTACTACTAAACATGACAAAAGTAATAACTTTTTCCATTTCAATGTAGAAATATGTGAAAATTACTGACAAACAACTAGAATGATGTTTGCGGCAGATAATACAGTTAAACATCTTGTTTTATATATCCGGTTATATAGGACCAATCCGTAAAATAGCAAGCACTCTTGGTATATAATTGAGAAACTATACTTTGAAGATGCATATAACCCTAGATTCTAATCTTTGTGTAGGCATACAAAACTTACCCATCGAAATGAATGTGGCTTTTTGTGTACAATAAATTTAAACTGGCAGATCTCACATTTTGTTGTTTTGGAAGATCCTAACCATTTTTCAAGGCAGGACATGTGCAGCATTCCCATAGTTCCTGTGCAGTGACATGGAGAAATCAGTGACTCTTTGCTGCCATCCTCATGACAGATACGACACATATTGCACTCTGGATTGTTTATGAATACTCTGCAAAGGAAACAGAGAAAAAATTACTCTTTACAAAAAAATACTGTGTTTTAGTAACACTAAGGATGAAGGCTTTTGAACATATTTTGGGAAAAGGAGATAGTGCAGGTAACCAGCATTTTTTCCTTTTCCCTCAATGTTTTATTTTCCTACCTTTATAAAGACAAAATTGTATTCCACAAATGCTTTAAATTTGGACAAGTCTAACATTTTGTTGCCTGACAAAGAGGCAACTCATAATTATCTCCTTACCAAACAATAAAATTTTATTTTAATGTGACTCAGAAATTGAAGTTTGTTTTCGGAAGCGTAGACAACATTGTGGGAAAAGGAGAAAATGCTGGTTACCAGCATTTTCTCCTTTTCCCACAATGTTTTCAAAAGGCTTCTTCTTCAGGGTCGTGAAAACCAGGGATTGTTTGGTAAAGGGTTAACTTAATACAGGAATGTTTTGATGAATCTGCCAATGATAGGCATTGAAACGAACAGAGAAATCATTGAGAATAAGGAAAGAAACAATATTTGTTTGAGTTTCTTCACGTCTTGATCACATTGATCATCTTCTAGTATTTTTTCAAAAATGGACTTTCAGCTTCTTCAGTAGATCAATTTGCAAACCTTAGAGTTACATATGGGACATCAACGCTGTTATCAGTCAAAAAACATGTGTATGAGTTTGCCACAAGCAATTTTACCATTTGCTACAATGATTTTAATACAATAGTATGATGCAAGAGGTAAAAGGCCATCTGCAGTTGGTAATTTTCAACTGTTTAACAAACGACAAATTCTTAGCCTTGTCTAACTTTAAACCAACTTCAGTCAACAAATTAAATATCACCGAAACAATGGAATTTGTCTTTGACAAGGGTAGGGACATGCGGGCAATGAGAAAATACTTCTTACCAGCATTTTCTCCTTCTCTCACAATGTTCGAAAGCTTTCTTCCTGTTAGGAACAGGTAACCAGCATTTTCTCCTTTTCCCAAAATGTTTTCTACCCTTTCAAAAACAAATTTCAAATTTTGAGTCATTTATTTTGTTGTCTGCAAAAGCTTTCAAGTTGAACGAGTATTTAATGTTGTCATTTGGAAGAGTTTACCTGCCAAAATTTCAAACTTGCTGGTTCAAATTTAGAGCTCTTTCAGATGAGAAATTAGATGCATTTCAAATGATGGGATTTGTTTTTTGAAAGCGTAGAAAACATTGTGGGAAAATGATAAAATGCTAGTCACATTTTCTCCTTTTCCCACAACGTTTTCAAAAGCTTGTCTCTCAAGGATTGTTAAAATATAGCTGATGTGAGGTTGTATGATAAAGGGTTAAACCCTTTTCTTTAACACATGGCTAACTTTCAACAGCAGACTATGACACAATCTCTAAACCATACAGCAATTTTCTACAACCTACGTTGAATCCACAATGCTTTGACACAAAGGTATGTCCATGGATGCATCTCTGTTGGGGGCAGGGGTGCTTGTAGACATGAATGCTGCTGGACTCATTGGCAAGGCGGGTACAGGATCATCATCCACACCAACAGACCGCAGAGAACGGTGGGAACCAGTCAAAATAGGGGAAAATGGCAAACTTCCTATACCGTCTTCAGAAGTTGATGCAAAGTTGAATTTTAGTGGGGATGGAATGGGCTGTAGAAAATAAAACATGTTGTCACATATTCTTTTTTCAACTCACTACTTGTTATTTTGCTGATTTGCAGGAAGTGAGTAAATTTTCTATGAACACAAATCCCCAATGACCCTTTACTTTTTACAAGACAACATAATTTTATATTTAGACTTGTCCATATTAAAATCATACAACATATGGTGAATTTGGTACGTGAATGTAAAGCAAACATTGCAAGAAAAAATTAGAATGCTTGTTTCCAGCATTTTCTCCTTTTCCCGAAATGTTTTAAAACCCTTTGCCTCAGGGTTGTTAAAACTTGAAACTGTGTGGTAAAGGGTTAACTAGTATTTACTTATGATCCAAACATGGCTTGGTACACAGACAAACCAAATATTCGACTATTACCCTTTTCATTTTTTCCTTTTCTATCATTTTGACGTTGCTTCATCAAAATGAAAGCCTGTGGACAATCGAAAACTAAAAACATTTGAATATAAACGACTAAAAATAGATAGCGAAATTCCAAAAGTTTGATAACTTCATGTTTGTGTGCCATCTTGAAAATAATGACAACAAAATTTTAAACAGATTATTCACAATGACTTTGGAGGCTAGTCTAACAATAGCTGCTTATCGTTTCAGCTGTTTGACTCTGAAAGCTTTTCAAAAGGACGCTGTAACAAGTGTTGTTGAAGGTCGCGATGAATTGGTAGAAAATGCATGAATCAACTGTTATTAACATTGTGACGTCATGGGATAAACAAGTCTATAATTAGATCATTGGCACAACTGATAATGGGGGGAGACCCATGAATGTCCCAAGCCATAATAAAAATGAAAGCGATAAACAGATAGCTGCAACAGGTCAATAGCAAACTGCAATTCTAGGGAGAACATGATACCGAGTAGTTAAAAGTATTACCATCTGGACCCAGGCTAACCAACTATCTGACCAACCAATTGACATAAGCAAAGCTTCCCTTAGAGGCAAGTTGATCAGTGATATGTCTGATGCATGCTACTTATATTGCTGCACCTACAAAAGCAAGTATTAACCGTTCCACCACCAAATAAACTTGACAGGTACTTTCATTCTAGAGATAAAACATAACCTAAAAGACCAATTTCAAGGATGCCTTTCTCAAAAATGTCTCAGCAAAAGTGGACAGTGTAGATCAAAAATCAGACTGCGCATTTTGTGCAGCCTGATCTTAATCTGCACTGGCCAAAAAGGCATTTAAAGGATTAAAAGAAACTTCAAAGTCAATAAAGAAGACCTAATTATAATATTTACAAACCTTTTGTTTCTTGGTTTCTTGTTTCTGTTCTTCTATCTCTGTGTAAGGTGTACCTGGAGGACCATCACAAACCAGTGGAAATCTACCGGGTCTATCTACTCTGTAACAGAATGGTTATTTGCATTTTCCAATAGTATTCCAGTTATTTAACTGCAGTCAGTGCACTTAGCCATGTGTTCCTTGAGTTTCTTTAATCAGTACTACACACGACTCCTGAACAAACTTTATTTCTTTGCCAAATAACAGTATTTTGGACTTGTTTGTATTGAAAGCAATAGCAGACAAGAAAATAAAGTAGATCAAACAATGGGATTCTTCTCTGAAAATACAGAAAACATTTTGTGCAGTCTGATACTGATCTACACTGGCCACAATGGCAACTCTAGTCATAAAAGGTGCTTCCAGGGTTGATTTTGACAAGCTTCACTGTACAGTATATCACAGGAGTCTTCAGAAACAAAAGTACCAATAATAACCAAAGAGAAAAATGGACTGTGAAAGAAAGATACATTTAGGGATGGCACTGGAAAAATTGTTCTGAAAAGTGTAAGTACACATTACTTGCTGCTTTTTCCTCCATGTTTTAAAAACTTAATTTTTGCTTTCCCTAAATTTTTTTTAATCATTCTGCTAGTACAGAGACACAAAATATTACTGTATAGATAACAAAAAAGTCTGCTCATGATAAGGTTGAGTATGTGTTTTGCCATCGCACTGCAATAGGGTGCCAATGCTGGACTGCAGTTGCTTTAGAAATAGATAGATTTAAAGTGAAAATTCAAAACTGAAAAAGGGGCATAATTTTGTCAAAAATATTTTAATTGTTATCTGCCCCTTTTGTATAGGTTCCCCTTTTGATTGTTTATTGACTAGTTCAACTTTGAAGTAAATATCTTCATTAACGACAGATATTATAAAATGTAAAATTTTTTGCACAAAGACACAGACAAAAACAGGGCTATGACAATACCTCAACGTTTTCTTCTAAAACAGCCAAACTTAATATGGCAAAATCGTAAATGGGGAAATAGCTACTGGAGGAAGGAAAGAGTATTTTACATGGATCACCTTGACAAAATATTGGGCAGTTTATGAGATGGGCAATAAATAGGAGACCTTGACTGGGCAAAATCCTTGTAGCCTTCGTCCATGTTTGTTGCTGCTGCCACACTATTCTGAAAACCTTCTTGTGTCACATGTACCGTTGCTGGTGGTTCATGTTGGTCGAATGATGGTTCATATGTAGCATCCAGGTCTGTGACAGGCTGAAACAGGAATTTTTCTTAAATCAAAGTACTGTACTTCAAATCCAAAACAACAGCATCGTATGTAAGTTTCAATACTTAGCTGCACGTGCTTGATTTTCATTGAAAATTCTAAGTCAAAAAAAGGGGCATAACTGAGTCAAAAATACTTTGATGGTTACCTGCCCCTGTTGCATGGATTCCCCTTTTGATAGTTTACAACTTTTCCAATTTCGAAGTAAATATCTTCAGTAATAACAGAGGTATTACAAAATGTCAAAGTTTTCTCATGACAATGACATAGACATCATCGCAGAAGACAACAATGCAAGGGCTATGACAAAAGCTATCAACAGGAACTGCATTCAAAAGCAATTTAACTCTTTACAAGACTACAAAATTCTAGACTTGTCCAAATTAAAAGCATTTGCAGACGACAAGTTGAAGGTAGCTTAAATGATAGAGTTTCTTATTGATGTAGTAGAAAAAATCTTGGGAAAAGAAGAAAATGCTGGTTGGCAGCATTTTCTCCTTTTCCCATGATATTTTTAAAATCCTTCTTCCAGATTGTTTGGTGTAGGGTTAACCCTTTACCAAATGGTGCAATAGTTTTGCTGCCCTCAGGATGAAGGCTTTTAAAATAAGGAAAAGGAGCAAATGCCAGTGAGCAACATTTTCTCATTTTCCAACAATGTCTATCATTTCTTGCAAGACAAATCCAATCATTTGAGCTACATTTGTCATCTACTAACACTTCCAATATGAATAAAGCCTAAATCTTTCTGTGTTGTAACTCTAAATTCTTTTACTACATCAATAAGAAACTCTATCATTTAAGCTAAAGTAGAAAATGTTGGCTTGAAAGAGACCAGACGGGCTGTGCCTGTTGCTTGACTGGACTCTGGTGACATGCTATCAGCTATGTTGCTGGGGTTGGGTCCCGATGCCGAGCAAGGAAGCAAGTCTCCTGAAGGAGTCAAGCTATTAGCCTTGCTAATCTGTGGAGACATGCTTCTGGGCATGTCAGTATCTGTGACATCATTAGACCTGGGAGACATGCTACTGTCTATGTTACGTCGGGGCATGTCATCAGGGAGCATGTCTTCAGGAGGAGACATGCTTTGCATGTGACGCTGCTAACGTTGTTGACGGAAGTGACGCTCATTGATGTTATAGACTAGATTTGTCTATTAGATAGATTTCTTTATCATCCCAGAAGGTGGGGGTGATCAGTTGTTTGTTGTCAACATCAGTTTAAACATCACATCCCAGACAGTCGGGAAACAGAAAAGGAAAACAAGAATAACAAGAATCTCACTGGATCTACCAACTCCACACTCTCTATCTGGCAGGGATCAACATCTCAGGACAGCTGGGAAACCTGCAGTCAGCCATCTTATTCTTGATTACCCCCACCTTCTGGGATGATGAAGAAATCGATCTAATAGACAAATCAAGTCTATAATGTCAATGAATGTCACTTCTGTCAACAACGTTAGCAACGTCACATGCACAACCAACATCGGAAAATGCATACATGCAGTAAATGCCATAAACCTTGCTTTGATTTCTTTATGCAAATATAAATTTTCTCAATAATAACTGATATAATTTATATTTCTTCATTGTCACTCATCCAAGGCTGATATAGTCTCCCCCCAATTATATAGCTCCACGTTAACGCTCCACAAGTTACGTAAAAGCCATACTGAGCTTTTACAGGCATCAACCTGCACCATTTGGCTAAAAAAAGCCCAGACCAGCACCAACCGGCACCATCATTCATGTGGAGTTATTAATAGTAACACTGGCACCAACCGGCACCGCTTGATATATATATATTACAGCCATCCAACTCTATCCACCATTCCAAAGAAGCTAATCATAGCTTCGTTAAACCTCTGAAGAGTTCTAAATAGAGAACAAAACCGGTCAGGGATAGTATGCCCAGTGCAAAAAACAACTCCAAGTAGACCAACGAAGACCAAAGCATGTCCCCTCCTGAAGACATGCTCCCTGATGACATGCCCTGAGGTAACATAGACAGTAGCATGTCTCCCAGGTCTAATGATGTCACAGATACTGACATGCCCAGAAGCATGTCTCCACAGATTAGCAAGGCTAATAGCTTGACTCCTTCAGAAGACTTGCTTCCTTGCTCGACATAGGGACCTGACCCCAGCAACATAGCTGATAGCATGTCACCAGAGTCCAGTCAAGCAACAGGCACAGCCCATCTGGTCTCTTTCAAGCCAACATTTTCTACTTTGTCTTCCTTTAGCAGAGACCACGGGTCGTGCTTGTTTACCACCTCAATTGCGAATCCCACACATACCGGGAGTGCGACTAGCATCACCTCAAATTTGAGCAATCTCACCCTTGCCTCCCTCCCTAGCAGCACCAACACTGTGCTGAGGCAACCAAAAAGCAACGTAGATCAACGAAGATACAGGGGACGCCCCCCTCAAGATTAGACGCACTCTTGAGATCAATGCTACTGCATTACCCCTATACAGAGAAACCAGAAAGATCCTGTCCAAGTACTTTAAATCTCAACATCTAGTTGAATACTTCCTAGCTTGCAAACAGAGCAAAATTGTACCCAGAGGACTCTAAATGAAGCTACAATTTAGAGTTCAGGACCCTGGACTCCAAACACAATGGAACCGGATCCTGATTGAATCAGCACTGAACCTAATAGAATTACTACCACTCTACTACCATAGAAGAACAAACAACCTCGATAGATTGTACTTCAGTACGAAGCAAGATCAAACCAAGACATGCTCACAGGAGGAATGGAAGTTCTACCAGTAGTTTTAACATCTGACAAGGAAAACTCCTCCATCAAACGTGCGATACTCAGTCTCTGGCCACTCATCAATGTAACTCTCTTTGAGATTTTCTCCATTTACCCTACATTCGCCAACAAAATGGGCCCCAAAGTTCAGGTCCATCACCTGCGTCAGATTCTCAAGTAAAATCCCTTTAAAATCTGGTGTTGTCGCACGCAACTCTTTTGAAGACTGCACACTTCTTAACTGCAACTTCTGCTGTCGGATGAACAATAGCCAAGTCTTCCAAAGTACAAGTTACACATTGCTTAAATATCACTGCAAATTAAGAGGACACTGTACAACCAAGAACATTGTCTATCCCTTAACATGCAACAAATGTCTCAAACAATACGTGGGAGAAACTCAACATAAGTTCCAAATTAGGATTAAGGAACACCTCAGGGACATACACCTAAATAAAGACACTCCCGTGGCCAATCACTTCAACTCAGATTCTCATACACTCAAATCCTCACTGACCCCGAGTCTGCCAAGAGCACCATATTCAGGTGCCAACGAGAATCTCATTGGATCTACCAACTCCACACTCCGTATCTGGTAGGGATCAACATCTCAGGATAGCCGGGAAACCTGCACTCAGCCATCTTATTCTTCCTATCATTTAAGCTACCTTCAACTTGTCGTCTGCAAATGCTTTTAATTTGGACAAGTCTAGAAACCTAAACGTATGGTTTGTATGGATTTTAACATTTTTTCAATTATATCAAGAAGGCTGGTGCACCTATCCATGTTTTCCTGGAGTTTCTCTCACCAGTACTTTGCACAATATTCTTCTAAAGCCACTGGCTGCTTTTCACAAAACTATAGTGGAAACAATGATCAGTGGTGAGAAAGGAATGAATCCTGTTACCATGATCATCAATCCTTAAAAAAATAATTGACCAAGCACAGGATTCAAACCAGCAATCTCCATCTTTCAAATCCTGTATACTACTGAATGAGCTGTCAGGCATTACATTCTAAATCCAATAACTATTCTTATCTCATAATTGTGTAAAGAGAAAATAATCTCCTGTTTATTCATTTATCTTGTTACTTAATTAAACCTACAGTTTTCCTTCTTTTCCTACATATTCCACCTTTTAACTCTTTACCACACAATCCCGATTTTTCATGACCCTGAGGAAATAGCCTTTTAAAAACCTTGTGGGAAAAGGAGAAAATGCTGGTAAGCAGCATTTTCTCCTTTCACCCACAAGGTTTTCTACACTTTTACAGAAAATATTCATTTGAGCCAAATCTTTCAAATTGGACAAGTCTAAAATTTTAATGTTTGGTAAAGGGTGAAAAGACAAAATCTATAACTACATCATTTTAGTAGATAACTATACCCAAAGGCGATTTTAGTTTTTGACTGTTGGTAGTGCATGCACAGTAAATGTCTAAATATGAAAAGAATCACTGTAAACGTCTCATTATTGAGACTAATCATTTTAGCAGCATGTCTGTTGTCTGCAAATGCTTCCCTAATGAGAGAGTCAAAATTTTGTTGTCTGGTAAAGTTAAACTAACATTCATGCTAACATGTATGAAATGCATATACTTTCCTAACCCCTGCAACAAACAGATAACTGAATGTAAAACGCACCACATCTGTGCGCTGGGGCTGCTCCTCCTCTGGCAAGGTGTGCAATGTTGTCCCTTGAAGCAGAAAGTCACGACTCGCATTTCTGATGAACATCTGACGTCGTAGAGACATCTTAACCTTCAAAGCACTAAAGTAAATGAGATGGACCTTCTATATAAGGAAAATAGATAGTATCGTTAAAATTTTAAAGGTTTCCTGAATATTCCACAGTATGGCAGGTAGTGCAGATCCAAGATCACACTACATGTTCTGTGCAATCTGATCTTGATCTTCACTAAGTACAAAAGGCAGTGTGGTTTTATGTAATTTTTAAAAACAACTCAAGAAATCCTTAGCGCGCTAAGGGTTCACCCTTTCCCTCACAAAATTTTAGACCTGTCCAAATCCAAAGCATAATTATGCTGATGTCAAATTAAATGTGCCTAATTTGTGGATGCAATCTTTGATAGAATAGAAAACATTTTAGGAAAATGAGAAAATGCTGGTTACCAGATTTTTTCTCTTTCTCCCACAATGTTTTCAATAGTATTCTTTTTCTAGGTCATTAAACAGTCAGCACTGTGTGGTAAAGGGTTAAAGCCTTGGACAGCCTCATAATGAAAGCTTTATTTTGTATATGTAGACAAAACCCACAAGGACCAATTTCATGGCTGTTTGGACTAGAAAACCTCCCAGAATATCAGACACTGTGGATCAAGATCATACTGCACAGAACCTGCAGTCTGATCTTATCTACTTATGTCTGTAATAGAATACTGAGTTGTAGTTTATAAATTAAGATATTTTCAGTGTTAAATTTAAAAAAAGCCTTCATCAAAATTACTCTTTATATGTGCCCATGTACATCACTAAATATACTTGTACTTTAACACTCTACCATACAATTCCATGTTTTAACGACACTGAGGAAAATAGCTTTTTGAAAACATTGTTGGAAAAGGAGAAAATGCTGGCAAACAGCATTTTCTCCTTTTCCCACAATGTTTTCTACCATATCAAAGACAAATCCCATCTTTTGAGCAGTATTTAAATTGTCGTCTGCAAATGCTTTCAATTTGAACTGGTCTAAAATCTTATCGTTTGTAGAAGAGTTAATCCGAAGTCAACATGCCCTTAAACTTACTTTTTATCCTATTTGTTCAAAATATTTAATCTAGTCACTATCATGGGATTCTGATTCAACAACATGTAACTTTCCAAGTAGGTTATTACCATGGCAAAAACTTAGACTTGTCCAAATTGAAAGTATTTGCAGACAACAGTATGAACATGGCTCAAATGGTGGAATTCTATGAAAGGGTAGAAAACATTGTGGGTAAAAAGGAGAACATGATGGTTACCAGAATTTCATCCTTTCCCACACTGTTTTCAAAAGGCCTCTTCAGAGTTTTTAATATTGAATCGGATATTATGCAAGTTCAAGTTCTTCGCAGTCTGATCTTAATCTGCACTTGACAAAACAACCCTGAGTTTTATCGAGCCCGATATAGATCTAAGATGGCTTTAGAAAACATTCTGGGAAAAGGAGAAAATGCTGGTATCCAGTATTTTCACCTTTTCACGATGTTTTCTTCCTTTATAATGCCAATTCAGTTCACATATGCCATATTAGTTTGATGTCTAGAAGAGCTTTCAAGTTTGACAAGTCAAAGCTGTAGACGTCTCCGAAAGAGTCAACATCAACATAGGTTCAGAGTTCAGTTTACTTACCATAAGTCTCGACTTGCTTTCGTCTGTTGTCCAGAGGGGTAAGGAATAACGTTTAATTTACCCTCCTTCCGGTTCAAGCGCACGTGCGTGTCAAAATAGCTTGAAGGCGGATTTTCTTAGCTCATTTAAAGCTCAGCTGGTCGTTTTACATCATTATACAAACTTTACTCAGAAAAATTTAAATGTATGTTGTCTGGAAACTAGATCTATTTTCATGCTTGATCATTGCAGGAAAAAAATTGCATGTCCTATTTGTTGAGAATTTATCCCATGTGATGCGCTATCTTGAATGCATACTGAAATTTGCGGTATACGGTTATGAAAGGATTTGACCCAATTGATACTTCCAGTCTCGATGTCACACCGAAATAATTGTAATGTAAAGGCTGCTCCTGTCCAGCATGGCTCAGCAAAGCGAGCAGAATAGATCAAAGATCAGACTGCACGATTTATCCAGTTTGATCTTGATCTACACTGGCCGCAAAGGCAAATTTAGGTGTGAAAGGCGCTTTAAGCGTTGAATTACTGTGGCATAAAGTGTACATCATGACTCCGTTTATAAATACTGGAAAACACTCAGTGTCCTGGAAAGAGAAAAGTTAATAAATACCGTGAACGCATAAATAAACGTAAACTTAATCACCGTCCTCATCAAATGCAAAGAATATACAGAAATATGTCTACAGTTTAGATTCTTGGTGGCAATACGAATTTCGCAAGATATGGGTTAATTTCAGATGAATAGTCTAACCCTGTTTCATCATTCCTGATTGCACTCAATATGAACGGTTACTTGTACCATAACTATAATTACGACTCCTATTCTCATCGAAATAAAGGAGTATGTAATCATCATCATCATCATCATCATCAGGCCAAATATGACGGGATCATGTATGAACAAGAAATGTCTTTTAAAAAGATAGACGGCGTAAATTTGTCGGCAAATAGGCAGTGACACTTTGAATAACATGTCTACATATTTGACCAATCAAAAATTTCCAATTATTCATTTATCATCAATACCAAAAAGTAGGTCAAAGGCCAGCACATTCAGCTACGCCGAAAAATTTTTGTAGTTTCAGTTGTTTTCTTTTTTTTTTATGATCATAGTATCTTGTGAAAGCCTTTTGAGCTGAAACTTAAAGTAGAAACCACCATACAAACGATTTATTTCACAAACAGCACGTCTTTGTTATTTATCATGACGGTTTCTTTCGCAGAAAAGTACTGAAATAGCATACTCGTCTTACAGGGTTGCGAAAAAACATTAGCTATATATGTATGTTTAATGTATAAATACAACCGGAAAACTACGCTACTCTCTACGAAGGAGAACGTCGCAAAAATGCGAAAAAGAATTCTACTCGACTGTCCTGTAAATAACGAAAGATTTCTCGTTTTCATGTGAGTCATTCTTTACGAATGTTACAGAATCAAAACAACATTACATTCGCCCCTTTTTTTTTACACATAACCAAAAAGCTAGAAAATTAGACAGACCGAGGAACCTAGCCCAAGCTCGAAACTGTCTCTCGTAAGAAACAACGGGGCGAAATCGAGACGAAGACGGGAAATAGTAACAATGTCAGGGTCAAATAATCAAAGTACTTCAAGCACTGAGATATTCATTTAGACGATGAAAACATGATCATGCATTTACCCATTCAGTGCGAAGGCGAGTTTTAGATGCATAATTTGCGGGTGGTCGGAGATACAAGGCTTTTAAACAAGGGATTGTATGTTCGATTTAAGAAATAAGCTTTCTACCGTGGTTTATTGTTCAATAAACGACGGTTGCGAATTATGAGGCACAATAAATAAACCACGAGGGCAGTGGAAAACATTGTGGGAAGAGGAGAAAAAATTGGTACCACCATTTTCTTCTTTTCCAACAATATTTTCAAAAGCTTTCCTTCACATGATCATTCATACTCGGCATGGTGTTGTAAAGACTTAAACTGAACTTCAACACCAAACAAACATGTGACCTATCACTATTTATAGCTCAACGCTACCCTGTCGACTAAATGTATTCGGCTAATCTGTTGCATGAAAAAATCAATTCCTCTCTTTCCCCGTGGATTGATGATAGTCATTGTGACAGGATTCATTCCTCTCTCACCGCTGACCATTCGACGATGGTTATGTGGGGAAAGCAGCCAGTGACTTGGAAAGAATATTGTGCGGAGTACTGGTAAAAGAAAATCCTGGAAAGCATGGAAAGGTACATTGGCCGCCGCGATATAACTGAAATAATGTAATTTGTACGAATGTCATGCACATGTTATCCTTTGTTCTCTCGTGGAAAAATATGGATACGGTGCGACTTTATAACCGCGTTATACCAACACGTGCCGAACATTCGCGAGGTTTTGCGATACCACTTCAATTAACTCTTTACCAAACGACAAAATGTTAGACTTATCCAAATTGAAAGCATTTGCAGACGACAAAATAGATGTGGGTGACAAATTAGATTTTTGCTTTTTAGTGGAAGGGTAGGAAAAATAAAATGTAAAATGAGAATATCCTGGTTAGCAGCATTTTCTCCCTTTATTGTAATGTTTTCAAAAGTCTTCTTCTTTCAGGTTGCTAAGACTAGACATTGTTTGAGAAAGGGTTAATGAATGCACGCTCACGATTTTTTCTTTAGTTTAAAAACGACTAGTGAAAATTGGAAGTGCGAATCACTCAAAACAAAGTTTTGGTAGAGTACACTAATGATAGTCACTGCATTATCTCCCGCTAGATGGCATTCTACAAATACACATCTATCTAATTTGGGCATTCCGGGTACAGAACCGGACTACTTTTCAAAACGACAACCGTTACTTTGAATTTCAAAATAAAATAAACGTTTACTCAATAAAACGCTAAGCGGTGCGATTCATTCAGCTATGATCAGCTAGCATGTAACCTGTGCACCGGCCATTTTATATTAAAACAGCCCCTACAAGCTTGGGTAA
The DNA here is from genome assembly GCA_946811185.2 of Hippopus hippopus. NCBI lineage: Eukaryota > Metazoa > Mollusca > Bivalvia > Cardiida > Cardiidae > Hippopus > Hippopus hippopus. Next base: position 40,153,172 of record OX328098.1, on the reverse strand, counting down.
TAGCTTCGGTATGAGCCCTACTTTCCCCAAGTATATGGGATCGGTGATGCGTCATAGCAGACAGGTCGAATCTTCGAAGAATAGGACATGCGCAGACAACAATAGTCACTGCGACAGAAATTATCTCCCAGCACTGAACATTGTATCGGCGATATGTTTGTGAGAAAGCAGCCAGTAATTCGGGGAGGATATTTTGCGAAGTACTCTTATAGGAACTAGCATGCAACGCTTCAATGACAATGAGATATTGCCCGTCCTCAAGTTGATCGCACTCGCCCACTTCTTGACCTGTCGATAGCGCAAACGATCCTTCTAAAAATCTAAGTTAAGTGACAACAGATTTCGAAACGTGAATAACAGGTCCATTCTGATCCTAAATGCTTTCAGTGCAGAGCTTCCCACGTTTCCCAGCTCTTTACCATTCCAAGAAAAGGTAATGGAGATACCTGGCATGTACGTCTGCATAAGAATTGGAAGGGTTAGGCGAAAACCTAGATCGAATATCTTACTCTTTCATTTCCGACCGTTGGTTAAAAAACTCATTTTCTTTCAACAGAGCAATGGCTAAGCCATATTAACACGTACATCAAGATTTCCGTTGTCGAAGCAAACAAATTCGATACAAAATTTGATAGTACGTTGTTTAACGCCGTTTTCAACATTATTTCAGTTATGTCAGTAGAGCTATCCATGCTTTCCTGGAGTTCATTTTATTGGCATTTCTCACAATATTCTTCTCGAGCCGCTTGCTGCATGGGCGTCGCAACAATGATCATGGGAATGAATCCTATCGAAAAGACAATCATCAAAGAAGGTGAGATAGAGAGAGACAGGAGAAATAAGTCTTTTCAACACACGCCTTTCTATCAGGGCCGTTAAAACACTAGATTGTTTGGTAAGAGGTTAACAGAAACAAGATGACATAACAATTGTTTGATTGATTCAGATTGTATGGTGTTTAACGCCGTTTTCAACAATGTTTCAAACTTTCAGTAATATCACGGGGGCCAGTGCACCTATTAATGCTTTCCAGGAGTTTCTTTTACCAGTACTCAGCACAATATTCTTTCCAAGCCACTAGCTACTTTCCCACATAACCGTCGCCGAAACAATGGTCAGCGGTGAGAGAGGAATGAATCCTGTCGCAATAAGTATCATCAGTCCTCGGAAAGAAATTGGCCGAGTCGGGGATCGAACCAGCGACCCCCTGTTCTTGAGTCCTCTGCGCTACCAACTGCGCAACCAGGGCTCGGCAGGTGACATAACAAACACTCTGTGTAGCACGGTTTCCGCGACATACTAATTAGAACAAGGTGCCATCATGTCTCTATTTCTCAGACGGCGCTACGACCCCAGGGATGCGTGGTTGGTTGCTCTGGCCGCCGCGATAAAACTGAAATAGTGTTAGTTTAACGGCGATAAATATCATGTAGAAATAGCGCCAGAAATAGCAAACAGGGAGAAACCTTATACCTGTCAGGATGGCCGAGTGGTCTAAGGCGCCAGACTCAAGGTAGAAATCTTCAATAAAGAGTGTTCTGGTCCACGTATGTGGGCGTGGGTTCGAATCCCACTTCTGACACATATTTTTTTGTTGGACGTATCTTTCAAAGTGACACAGTACATGTATATGAATGCTTGTTACGTGAATTTCAACATTATTTCAGTAATCGCACATAATATGGTTGAAAAAGATTTTTCACCCCCACTGACTCTAATGTATTATCTGATTCCTCATAATAATTCTAGTGGGTAATTACATGATATAAAGTTTAACTGACTAACTATTGCATTATAAATATAAATTATGAAAGTAACACAATTTCTGATTGGCTGCACTATGATATTGAGCCATGCTATTTGAAAAGAGGACTTAATGCATCTGCAAAAACTATCGACCCATGTCAGCCTGCGCAGTCCGCGCAGGCTGACACTGGTCGAAACTTTCACTGTCTGTGAATTTTCTGCATGTCAAAGGATCATTCTACCTCCAGATCCAGTTGATTGTTGAACAAAATAGATTTTATGGATCCATAATTATGTAATTACTTGCATGGTATAATGCATCACGTAGATACATTAAGGCCCCTTTTGCCGGAGCATGACTAAAATATGTGGTTCAACCGATCAGAAATTGTTAAGTACTGTGAAATTTAGAAAATACTCGAGAATAAGGATATGAATGCAAGCTATACTGGTCGGTAAATACGGCCCCAGGGCTGGCTGAAACTTGAACTTCGCATCAGTCACGGTTTACAAAGAAAGCCTGTATTGTTATAGACTAAGGGATCCTGGGTAAGAGTACTTCACCCGCGATATAACAGAAATAATGTTGAAAACCGACTCTGGTAATCTTTCAGGGGTCACACGTGGCTCTGTGCTCAAGGTATTGAAATATCAAACAAGAGGTCCTGGGTTTGATCTTCACTAGGGGCGATGGGTTTTGCCTGTGCGTGTACGTCCTTGGGCCAGGTACCTCGGAGTCGAGCCTGATACTTGTAAAATCCATGAAATATAGAAATAAGTGTGTTGTCTGCTTCAATTTTGTTTCGTAAGGTTACTACAAAGGCATTTATTTATTTGAGCCATGCTCTGTGAAAAGGGTGCATAACGCATCTGCGAAAAGCATCGACCCAGGTAAGCCTGAGCAATCCGCGCAGGCTGACCTAGGCCGAAACTTTTCGCTATCGGTCAACTTTCTGTATGTTAAATGACCAGTCTACCTTATGATACAGATATGTTAGACATGATAAATTTTATGGATTCCTTCTTATGTGATGTTTTGCATCAAGCCCCCTTTTGCAAGAGCACGGCTCATTTCTTTATTTAGTGTATAATTCACTTTCAATAGAATTTGAGCTATATCATGGGTGCCTAGTGCACCCCTTACACGTTCCTGGAATTTGATCGGTCAGAAAGTTGCACAACACTTTCTCCATGCCACCGGCTGCTTAACCACATAAATAGTCAAAGAAGCAGAGGGAGAAGTAGAACGTATAGAAAGGGAAAAAAAGGGGCGGGTCCAGCTTGATGGACGTTTTTATTTTATTTTTTTCCTTCATTACTCGAAAAGGAATCAAAGGATATGGATGACTTGCGGGATAATTAGGTGAGATCTTGACGACAAATTTTTAGACTTGTCCAAATTTAAAGCACTTGTAGAGGACAAAATAAATGTGACTCGAAAATTTGTTTTTGGAATGGTAGAAAACATCGTTGGAAAAGGAGAAACAAATGGTGTCCAGCATTTTCTCCTTTTTCGACAATATTTTCTACAGCTTTCTTTTTTAGGGTCGTAAAAGTCGGCTTTGTGTGATTAGAGGATAACCATTCAAACCATTCATATTTTGAGCCATGCTCTGGCAAAGGGAGGTTTATGTATCTCCACGATGCTTGATACTCGCAAGTCATCGCATTATCATGGATCCATAAAATCCATTTTGTCTAACAACCGACTGAATCATGAGGTACCCTGGTCCTCTGACATGCAGAAAATTTACCAAAAGTAACCACCTAAGTCAGCTTGCGAGGACTGTGCAGGCTGACCGGAGTCGATACTTTATGCAGATGCATTAAACTGTCTTTTAACTGTGCATGGCTCAAATAAAATGGATCATCTTAATCAAGATTAAAAGGACCAAAACGTTGCAGTTTCCATGGGTTCTTTTATTGATTTTAACGAAATAAAAGACAGTATAGATCAAAGACCAAAGTTCTGCCACTGTACAGTCTGATCTCGATCCCTGCTGTCCGCAAAGGGTGTCTTATCTTGATCTACATTGTCAGCAAGAATAATTAAAGTTGTACTGAGCGCTCTGAGAATAAGTATAAATGAGCAATGCTCTGAGAAAGGGGGCTTAACGCACTGCGAAAATTACCGACCCAGGACAGCCTGCGCAGTCCGCGCAGGCTGACCTTGGCTGAAACTTTTCGCTATTGGTCAATTTTCTGTATGTCCAAGGACCAGTCTATCTCTTGATTCAGTCGGTTGTCAGACAAAGTGGATTTTATAGAACCATAATTATGCGATGTCTTGCTCTGTACAATGCATCATGAAGATGCATTAACCCCCCTTTTTCCGGAGCATGTCTCATATACAAGTGCCATGATTTATATTGTCGGTATATTTTATTTTTACACCAATGATACAAATCGCAATGACATTTGAATATTATTACAGATCGATTTATTTTTTTATATAAAAATAGACCCAGCGATGATATCTTGCAAATAATAGACTGCTATTTAAAAATAACTAGGTTAACCTTGCACATATTTACCGATTCCCATTCACGCCACAATTTGTTAACTCTACCAAATTTTAGAAATCTCGAAATTGAAAATATTTGTAGACGACAATTTAAATATGACTCAAATAATGGATCTTGTCTTTGATAGAGTAGAAAACATTCTGATGAATGCTGGTTACCACCATTTTCTCCTTTTCCCACAATGTTTTCAAAAGGCGTCTTCCTTGGGGTCGTTAAAACTCCGGATAGTGTGGTAAAGGGATAAAAGCCTCTTTCAAAATACATGTACTACGACAGTTTGAAGATAATGGCGTTGTCGTGGAAAAAGCGCAGTCTTCGAGCAGATTTCCAAAGCATCGCGAATACTGTAAAACAGTGTTTCCACAGTGATAGGGTTTGTCACTGAAACGGCAGAGAATAATTGCTCGAAAAGGAGAAAACGCTGGTTACCTGGATTTTCGCTTTTTTCCCACAATGTGTACAACAGCATTCTTCCTGTACAGTCGTGTTATACATTGTAAATACGACACTGATTGGTACAGGGTTAAATATCTAATACATGTGTTCTTTTTCTGGGAGGTCTTTGTACAACGTGATTAATGTCGCGATTGTCGTCTTCCATAAATGCACGGTCTAACTTGGCCATAACAGGTTTTCGTACATACTGTGGGAACATTTCCATTCATTTAAGGGAGTAAACGAAAACCCTGTTATAAACTATTTGAAGCAGTGTTATAAAGATTGCTTGTCTATTGCTATCGCCGGTGACCTAGATTAAAATGTAAAAATAAAACCACCCATAGTCGCCAAAATCTGCCCTACAGAAAATAACTCTTTCTGTTAGAAATCATAATCATATTTAATTAGACAGTGTTGACATCATATATAAAATATTTACCACTCTTATTTTAACTAAGTCTACTTACAAAATCATAGGCTGAACAAGTTGTCACCGATAAGGTGCAAGATACATGTATTTCTTTATATGTACATTTAATCAGTGGCCTATAGAAAATCAGGCTCATAAAGTGGAACAGCAGGGAAAGTTCATTAATCGTGAGCTCTAAAAAGTATCCAGATGCCAAACTGTCAAATTGATATGTTCATTATTCGCTTTTTTTCAGGCAAAAGATCAACAATAGCAATTTTTCCTTCTGTTACAAGTACACGGCGATGAGCGGTTGGTAAAGTCAACGTATCGGATTGAACTGGGCCGAACAGGTGGACATAATGACCGGGTTCGACAGGATCGAGTTGAAACAGACTTAACAACCGGATTTAACAATTTTTCTTCAATCCTTTATGGACCAACTTAATTCTTATCTCTACCAAGGCCACTTATTCCACACTCGCCAGTCTCTCAGTACTTTTAGAACTTTGATTTGCACTCGTACAAGCTTTGTAATCTGAAGTCAGACTATTTGAAAAGGTTTGTCCTGAAATATTTATAGGCCATGCAAGCTTTTCGATGTCTGTTTTTTTTCTATACTAGATCGTTCACTGTTATCGCGACTGTATATCTAGATAAGGACACTTTAAAAATCAAGTAGTGTCCTAAATCTTTACCAATGAGAAAATGCTGATATGTTTCCCTCCGACGTTTCTTTGTTCTACGTTTTTTCCCTTTCAAGAGCAAATCCCATAATATTTGTCACATTCAGTTTGTCGTTTGCAAATGCTTTCAATATGGGCTTGTCTTTTGTATTCACCCTTTACCAAAATACCAAATTTAGGCTTGTCACAATAATTAATAATCACATTTCATTTTGTAAATTTACATGTATACATATTAACAAGTTGCGTATTTTAAGTTACACATCTTGTCGCATATTTGTTATTTTTTTTTAAGTTGACCCATCTGTATATTTACCAGAGAGAGGGGGGGGGGCGTTTCGACCATCAAAATACTTAATTAGTTTTAAGCATGTTCACCCTGATTGACTCAGACTGCCTTTCTTTTAACAAGAAACAATCACCGTAGAAAACAACAATTCTTCTTTATTTCCGTACTGGCATAGTAACTTAAAAATTGTCTCACTGGAGACAAAAGTGTTGCCCGCAAAGTATTGTATGAATTGAATTTTTTTTTTTCCTTTTTCTTTTTTTTTTATGTTGAGATTTACTAAAAAGGCCATAACATAATGGTTACATATTCCTCTTTACGATAAATATATATGTAAAAACCTTTTATACAACAGACATAAAGTACATATGGGCCACAATGTATTCCAAAGGCGCAATGTTTCACAAACTAATCCGCCAAATCCGTCTAGTACTTTAACCCCCTTATTGTACTGTCATACTTTTTTATGCATCACTTTATAAGTACCGTTGTCGTACTATATAATTGAGCTGTACTCTGGCAAAAGGGGTTTAATGCATCAAAGTGATCCATTTTACCAAACATGTCATCACATTTGGCCTGCAACACGCAAAAAGGGGCATTCGGACATTTGCGTAAAGTGTCGTCTCGGATCAGCCTGCGCAGTCCGCGCAGGCTAATCCGAAACGACACTTTCCGTTTTTATGTAATTTTCCGTTTTGCGCATGTCTACTGAAGGACAAAGTCCAATGTAGTCGTAAAGTGCCGTCTCGGATTAGCCTGCGCGGACTGCGCAGGCTAATCCGAGACGACACTTTACGCAAAGGTCCGAATGCCCCTTTTCGCGTGTTGCAGGCCATTTAATGGATACATAGAATCCATTTTGTTCAATAATCGACAAAATCATGTGGTGAACTAGTCCTTTGACAAGCAGAAAATTGACCAATAGCAAATATTGCGACCAATGTTTTCACAGAGCATGGCCCATATGAAACATTAATTGCTTCGTTGACAGTCTTAATCAAGATAAGACTCCAAATGACGTACAGTCTGATCTCGGAGCTACAGTATCCGTTGTTTCTATTAGTATTTGGACATTGAGCTCTTCAAAAGTGTCAGTTTTTTTGTTTTTGTTTTCATTCTTTAAAAAAGACAATATTCAATATTTTCTCAAGCACATTTCCTTATGTCTCCTGTTTATTTTCTTTAAAAAAAAAAAGCTACCGGTAGGCCGGTCCATCGATCGGTCCATCGATCGGTCAATCAATCAATCAATCAATCAATCAAATCAAATCAAATCAATCAATCAGTTTGAGTGTCGGTTTTAAGTTTGTGGATAGATGGGCAGGGCCAGCCAGCCAGCCAGCTAGGTGCATCAGAACATTAATCTGTGACTTAGTCGGCGATTCCTTTGGTCGTTGGTAAGTAGGCTAAGGAAGAAAGAAAGAAAGAAGTTGCGATTAAAGATCAATGAAGAAAGATCGAAGTTCATATACGTACAGACTGGATTATTGTAATCTTTTAAATGTTTTCACATTAATCCACAGTTTAATACTAATACATGTATTTTCAGACCGAGGCACAATGTGACGTACAAACCATGCTTTTATATTCAGTTCACATATTTACATATCTCTGGGGAAATTCTTTACCATTATTTCGCTAAACACTGTCTACCAGCCACTGGCTGCTTTTCGAGAGAAATAAAGTTAAAACAATTACTAGTAGTGGGAAAAGAACAAATCTCGTCGAAATGTACTCACCAAGGCTCGGAACATTATAATGGTGCACTGCGCTTTAACCCGTCATCACACAATCCCTTGTTTAAACGAACTTGAGGAGGAAGGCTTTAGAAAACATTGTTCGAAAAAACAGAAAACGCTGTTAACAAGCATTTTCTCCTTTAGCTGCAATGTTTTCTATTAATTTCTACCCCATCAAAGGCAAGGACCTAGATTTGAGCAGCAAGACAAAGACCTAGATTTGAACAGCTTTTTTTCCTTTGCAAATGTATTCAGTTTACGTAAGCCTAAATTTTGTCTTCTGGTAAAACCCACAACCTCTGGCTTACGAGCCATGTGCATTTCCACATGGACCAGGGACCGGGCGCAACACGAAGCAAACTCCGTAAAATTACACTAATTCGCAACAAGGTACGTTTTTACGTGACGCCCATATCGTTAATAGAAATCGATTGATTTCTCTGCTTATTATTTGTCGCTCATAGTTAAAAAAAAAATACGTTTAATTCTAGCTTTACCTTCAAATTGATTTCTAAAAGTTAGATAGCAGATTTGGTCAAAGAAAACTGTGCTGAAAAACAAGTCATTGCCCATAAATAGAGCAATATCTATCCCGTACTACAATTGTATCTCAATATATAAAAATACCTAAACTCTCATAAAACGTGATTTTGTACGTCTTATTCGAATATAGGAAAAGGGATTTATTTTAAACCGCAGTAATTGGCAATACGCTAACCCTTTACCGAGCGATACGATGTTTTTAAGACCTTAATGAAGAAGGTTTTTTTGAAAAAATAGTAGAAAATGGAGAAAATGCTGGTAACCACCATTTTCTCCTTTTTCTACAACGTTTTCTATCAATCCATGATAAACCCATCATTTGAGCCATTTTCAATATTGTCTGCTATTGCTTTCAATATTAACGAGTCTAAAATTTTGTTATGGGGTATAGAGTTAACTCTTTCACTGCCAATGTCGCGTTGGATAGCTTTTGCGGACGGCGCAGGTCAAGATCAGACTGCACGAAACGAGCAGTCTGATCTTGGATCTACACCGTCCGCCACCTTATGCTAATCTATGACCAGAATTAGCGTCAAATGCGACGAAAATACAAGTATAGAGAAATTGAAATTCAAATCGTTGGCAGTAAAAGAGTTGAAGCTTATGAAAACTGATATTCCTATATACATATCAATAAGCTGTCAGTCGGCGAAGTGTTTATACATAGATTTACTGACCGAGTTCACTCTGAGAAAAAAACACCGTGTAGAATTTTAGTTTCTAAAAAAAAATACATTGTATTATTTAAATCGTGGAAGTTTACAACACGGACCAGACCTCTATAACTGTATTATGTAATTTTAGAGTGCGTTTGGGGAAAGAGGATCTATTTTGAAAAAAGGTAGGTGTTGAATGTTGAACTGGTCATTAACCTTGAAATACGTTATTTGTTGAACTGTAAAACATTACCTAACTTTGGAAAACATTATGGCAAAAGAAAAAGTAGCTCCTGACCTACGATTTGTCATTTTACAAAATACTTTTACACGTATTAAACCCGCTATGCAGGAATGTTTTTCAAGCCCTCTGCGGAATTAAGTGCTTATGTTTTGACTTTTTGAAGGGCTAAATCGAGGTTTTGATCTACCATTTTCTATTTTCTATTTTCGACCTGGGGACCTGCTTGGTCCAGTGGCTTAGGCGGTGAGTTTGTGGCTGGGTGCTGGTTTTCTTTGTGTTTTTGGCAATGGCGTTACAGAGCTCGAGTCGCGTACTGATGAAGCATAGGAAACACATGAATGGTTCAACTGTAACCGTGATATAATGGACTGAGTAGCTGAAAACGGCGTTAACCTTTAACGAAACGATCCTGTGTTTTATAGACCCCGGGGAACCTGGTTTTGAAAAACTTTTTGGGAAAAGGAGAAAATACTGGTTACAAAGAACCGGCATTTTCTCCCTTTCCCACAACAATTTCAACCCTTCATAGTCAAATTCCGTCAGTTGTACCACATGTGTGTGTGTGTGTGTGGGGGGGGGGGGGGGGCGTCCTACACGGCTCAGTGGTAGAGGCTAGGACTCGTTACCTGGAGGTCGAAGGTTCGAGCCTCACTGGAAGCACTAGGTTTTTCAAGGGAGTGTCCTCGGGCAAGACACTTCAGAGCCCTATCCTAGTACCGAGGAAACCCATAACATACATGAATATGTGAGCTGTCGCCGTGATATGACTGAAATAATGTTAAAAGAGGCATAAAACATCATTCATTCAATTAGTTCACGTATCTCATGTAACTTGTCTGTAAAAACAATCTTCCTTAGCGTTATAAAAACACAGGATTGTTTGGCAATGGGTCAAAAGGTGTTTTAGGTTTCTTTCAATCCGATTGTTAACGTCTATTTTGAGTTTCACCAGTACTGTGATAAGGATCTGTTGTGCCTTGCCCAAGGACACTATAACGAGACTAGAGTTATAAGCGACACTCTCTACAGGGTATCCTGATTAATAACGGAACACCTGAGGCCACTGAGCCATAAAGCTGCCACCCTCCTTCCTTACTTGGCAAAAAAAGAGTGAGAATAAAAAGCCTCTATAACTTTTCTATCTCACAGGCAAAAGTAACCAAAGAAACTCAACTGAATATAAAAGTGTAACATTCTTAAATAAATACCAAATAGGACAGCAAGACAGAAACAAAGAGCAAGACAGACATGGGGGAATTTAAGACGTCATTCAGCTCTATTTGTAATCGAGATTTAAAGCACATTTACAGTGGATTTCCCCAGGTTTTAAAGTACAGGCACAGTGCACCTTATCCCACCCAGGAACAGCTACGAAAAGAGGTAAAAATCTTGTGAATAATTTAGTATTTATCCTTGTCAAGCTTGATCAATGAAATAAATATTGGTAGTTAAGTAAATCAAATGTAATTGTTGTAATGTAGGAAATATTTTGGAAAGAATAACCGAAGAAATATCGGACAGTGTAGATCAAAAATCAGACTGCATAGAACGTGCAGTCTGATCTTTGCTCTACACTGGCCGCTAAAGTGTCTAATTTGTTTGCAGAGTTCAAAAGGAAAAGTATGAGAGTGGTCAATAGTCTACGCTGTAATTAACACTGTATGTATGTAAATCTATGCACAATCGGATAGACAGACCGACAGGATGGCGCTGTGGCATGGGTATTGGGGCCGTATTGTGCAGAGAACAGATTTGTAAGACAAAAAGTCTATTTGGAATACCTCTTGAATAGCTCAAGTTGTGCTGCGTAGGACTCGTAAAGGTCAAGCCTCGGGCCATTTAAGGGTGTGGCTTTGAATCCAAGACATAGTCTTTTGGATGAGGCCCGAGGACCCGTGCGACGGTTCTATACACCGAGCACGGTAAAGAACCAGGCGTTACTTAGGATGGGTTTCGTCCTGTATCTTGCATTATCCCCCGAAATAAAACTTACAGCCTTCAGGGGACATCGCCATATGTGGGCAGCCGGTGGCGACGATACATACAGTGTATAAAGAACAAGAAATATCTTTGAAAATAGGTAGACGGCGTAAATTTGCCCGCAAACATGTCTACGTTTTTTACCAATCACAAATTTCTGTTTATTCATTTGTTATCAGAACCAAAGGTAAAAAACCAGCACATTCAGCTACGCCGAGAAAAAATGAATTAATTTAATACCAATGAAATACCAATTTCGACGACTATACCAAAGGCACTTGGATTCTGATAAACTTCGCCTTCTGTAATATTATGTATAATACAAGGTGTCAAACTGTATCAGTTGCTGTACATGACCCCCTGTCAATTGTCCGTTTTTTTTTCACATATTTCTAAATTCGAATAGGAAAAAGTCGTTACTTTTATCGTGTTCAATGCTAATTCATCTTCAATCTAGTACATAGTATGGAGGAAATTAATCATTTTCCAGGAAGTACTAAAGGTCGAAACTTTGGAAGCTGACACGTTTTTCTCTTCCCACCGTGTGATGGAAATTTTGTTACCGCAGTAAATATATTTTACGAATGGAATTGGCCAATGAATTTTGAATATCAGCTTTGAAATAAAGGCGTGAGGCTGAAATCGTTCTGACCAATAAGATTCGTTCAATATGGCATACTGACCGATCAAATTCATTCAATATATTCATTGCGGTATGGAATTCCATCTCCCTGTGCGATAGAAAAGAAGGATATGGCCTTTGTCTCTGTCTTTTAATCAAGGGAAATAACTCATACAACTCAAGAGAATAATAGATTATTTTCGCAAGTGTTTAAAAAAATAGTCGTTTCGTTGTATATCGTTCGAATCTAGGTGACTTTGATCGAAAAGATCGTTCAATAAACATGTATATTTTAAGAATCATTTCATCATGCCATAAATTGTTTAAGCTATATTCTTAACCCTGCCTGATCTATAATGTTGACAACAGTTAATTTCGACAAGTGTATTGGTATTCAGTGAGAACATGAGCGAAACCAGTAAACGGGCAGAGGAGAGTATATACTAAGACCAGAATGCATGTATAGTTATTCTGATCATTGTCTTCACTCTCCGCAAAATACATCCATGGTCCCATGTATTTGGAAAAGACCTTTAAAACTGCGTTAGTGGTTAAACGTAATTAATGACATGCCTGCAAACCTCGAAAATAATGTGTTTGAATTTCCTCTGTGTTGTAAACGAAAAGGCGTAGACCTAGTTATATTGTTTTAAATGAAACAAATAATTGGCAGAATCATCTGATAACTTATTTTTTATTCAATTTTTTCATGCGCCTTTTCCAGGAAGAAAACAATGAGCTGAAAACATTTGTGTTAAAGTCATCGGAATTCGTGCCTGAATACAACTGTCTCATTCCCAGAGCACCTGCTTTCCGGATCATGTCTCGGCACGAAATTAAATCTGTGATGGAGCGGGTAACCAAACCAACTATTGCGAGTCAAGGAATCAGTCATACCAGCGACAGAGAAATGCGGGAAGCCAAAGAACGGGAGCACTCGAAGTACCTCGGACTTCGATCCGTAAATGAACGGGAAATGACCATGATTAACGACAGGCTTACACGACCCACACAGTCATCAAGAATCAGAGAATATCAGACAAAAACTAAACTGGTGTCGCAATGAGACCTAATCATGAAGCTAAAAATTCTGTTTATTCGACATTCATTTTTTCGGTTTTCAGACGGTCTAATTGTTTTTAATTTCGGCTATTTTCGGAAAAGTCTGTATACCCTAATTTATATCACAAAGTATGCACTCGAAAAGTTTTCGGAAAAACCTTTCGGTTCACAAGTTTACATGTATTTATTAGAAGTAAGACGTAGCATTGACGTAAAACGCTTTCATTCGAGATGTGACAGACAATACGTAGTTAGGTAATTTATACTTGAATACTCAGAAAGTCGCAGTAATTCTCAACTGAAAATTTACAACTTTGATGATTTCGCCAGGGAAAGAACAGATCTGCACATGGAAACCATTTTAAGGCCAATTGCCAACCTTCCGTGATATAACCAAACTTAAAGTTAAGGTCTATTTTCAAATTGTCATACATGTATACTGTAATTGAAATACTGTCTTTCTGTTTTATTTCATTTACGTTGTGTCTGTGTAATTTATAAAAGAATAAGAACAATGTAATTGTAGTAGAAATAGTGTAGCTCCCGATCTGACACCTGTTTTTGCGGGGGAAGATCTAAGTCTACATTCCTTACTGTTTCTGTAGACCTTGTGCAAAACATGGTTATTTTTGTGTAGTCATTTTTTTTTCATCAGAACAGTGCAGTATTATCTAAAGAGGCAGTATTAAAAAAAAAGTTTCATTTCAAAGCAGTTTGTCCTTTTCGTTTCCCACAGCGATATTTCTTGACGCAATTAACTATGTGTAGCTTAGCATACAGAAGTTGTCAAAGATAGACCAGTCAGTTTTCATGCTTTGCATAGATAATTTTTCTATGGAGTATCAAAGATCATTGATATAAGTTCTGCATCAAACACTCCTGTCATTACACGGTCATGAGAGAAAAAGCTGTAAAACAGTCGGAGAAAATGATGGCGCCAAAGATTAATGCCTTTTCCTGCAATGATTTATGTCCATTCTTAGACAAATCACACCATTTTGAGTCAGTCCTGATTTGTTGTTTGAAAACGTTTCTGATGACGCAAGACGAAAATTTTGTCGTCTGGTAAACTGTTGGCAATTTGTACACGTAATATATTTAACATATTATATGCTACATTTTTCTTTGGCCATATTCCGTGTCCACTGCATAAGAAGCGTCACTCTCCGAACTTTGATTTTACTTTATATCTAATACTGATGTCCATGCTCTTAACGAGTAATTTCTCATTTTCCCACAATGTTTTCCGCGTTTTCAAAATACAATATGTTCCTTTCCTTCAGAGATTTCGTATTTGTGGAATATTTCTTATTTCCATAAGTGTGGAACTCTTTGAGTTAAAAGCGCGTTTAGACCTATTACCGGGACCGCACACAAAAGAAAGATCAATGGTAACATACATGAAGTACAAGAAACAACAACGTCTGCTCGTACTAACGGGAAAAAAAAAATTTCATTGCGATGTAGTGTCTAATAAGTATATTAAGGCCGCCATTTCTCATTTTCTTTTCCCGTTATTAGTTAGTTAACAAATTGACTACGTTACGGGCACCGTGTAGGTTCTTACAAATATCGCGCTGTCTCGCGAGACTTCCATTTTCTAATCATATATGCAAAATAGTGTTCGAAGAGAGATAACTCTATCAGACTGGTCAGACATATTTCCACATTTCTTCCCTCGAGAAGTGTTCAAGCAAATACCTCAAACCGAGCAACAATTTTTTAGTACAGTGTGTTCGAAAAACAACGGTCCGTATTCACCAACTATTCTTAAGAACATTCTTAGCCTTATTCTTTGAGATTTTTTTTTTTAATTTGACAGTAACGCAACTTTTGATTGGCTAAAGCATTTAGTTTAGCCAATCAGAAGTTATGTTACTTTCAAATTCAGAAAATCTTTGCCAATAAGACTAAGAATATTTTTAAGAATGGTTGGTGAATGCGGCTCCAGGAGTTCGCTGTACTATATTAAAAGTCAGCAGTCACAAGCGTGTGTCCATGGGCAAGGCGCTTTAATAGAGGCCCAGCCTAGTAGCGGTAAAACCAAGACTGGACCTGAACAAGTCAGCTGTTGCCGTAGTTTGATGTCCTCTGTAGAGTGGTGTAAAACGCCATTCAAAAAGACACACATACATGAATCCCCCACCCGTTCACAAAGAAACAAACAATCAATCAAGCACTTGAAAAAATTTAACGCATGAAAAAACAATCAATTCTTAAACTTCAAGTAATTTCAAATGATAGAGTACAGTATTGATCAAATAAAGATTTTATTAATTGAGTAAGGGAGTGCCAATTTTATTTACATTTCCACGTAGCACACTATGTTTCCATACTTTCTAGCATTGACTAATTGCTTTCCCTCTTGAATACTTGTTGCGTGTCATTTATCTTTTTATTCTTTCAAGGAAAACGGACAAAACTTACAATGATAAAACTTAAGACTAGAATACTAAAAACGATTACAGCCCAAATATATCAAAGATCCTGGTCCGTATTCACTAACCATCCATAAGAACGTTCTCCGTCTTGTTCTCCGGAATTTCCTAAATTTGAAAGTGAAACACCTTCTGATTGGCTTAACGCTCCGGTTTAGCCAATCAGAAGGTGTGTTACTTTTAAATTTGGAAAAATATAGATAATAAGACTAAGAACGTTCATAAGAACAATTCATTTAGTTGGTGAATAAGGACCCAGGCTGCACTTGATTTACAGTCTGGTCTTCATTAACTGTATTAACAAATTATCTAAACAACACGGTTCCTGTACCAGTGGAAGAGGAGGTTTTAACCCTTAGGCTGCTAAGCGAGACTCTGTTGACGTGTGCTTATAGCGTAGCTAAAGATCAGACTGTACAGAACGGGCAGTCTGATCTTGGACCTATAGTGTCTGTCTGATACGATGAGATTCCATATAGCGCCTTTACACTATATAACGAACTGACCCAGCGTATGCCAAAGAAGAAAGATATTTTGGCATTAACCCTAAACCTGCCAAATAATAAATTAAATGAAACTTTCAAGCTGATACCAAAAGCCCAAATGTTGCAGTTTGAAAGGTATATTTTGGGGGAAAATATTTCCGTATCGGACAGTGTAGATCCAAGATCAGACTGCAATTTCTGTGCAGTCTGATCTTGATCTACACTGTCCGCAAAAGGTCCTTGTGTCGCACTTAGCAGCCTAGGGGTTAAATAGCTGGCATAGGTTAGCTCATCATTTCAAGTTACGTGGAGCTTACATTCGTCTTTATTCGCTCATCTCTCCGAAAATGTTTATACTTGCTCAAATGGCTATAATTCTTTCAGATTTATTCAAAAGCTAAGGGTTACACAGTTTTTCGAGTTCAGTCTATTCCAAATAACGTTTTGAGATCTACGTAAGTATTATGAGAGAAAATTAAGACTTAAATACTTCGCATAC
Organism: Hippopus hippopus; assembly: GCA_946811185.2. Lineage (NCBI taxonomy): Eukaryota > Metazoa > Mollusca > Bivalvia > Cardiida > Cardiidae > Hippopus > Hippopus hippopus. The sequence goes on along the minus strand of OX328098.1, from coordinate 40,136,808 downwards.
AACGGTTTTTATTTTATAGCAGCAGATCTAATTTTGAAAACATTGTGGAGAATAAAGACTTAAACTCTTGTAGACAGCGTTTTTGTTCTGTAGCAGATCTTATTTTGAAAACATTTCTGAGAAAAGAAAAAATTGCTCTTGAGGAGCAATTTCTCATTTTTTTCCGACAGTGTTTAAACTGTAGACATGTATTAGATTTAAATTCATAAACTGACAATTATTTTTTTATGAGTTTTTTTTTTTCAAAAACGCTGCTGCATTTTTGTTGCAGGGGGTAATGAAATAACCCTTAGACTGCTATGCACGACTCACTGACCTTTCGCGGGCAGTGTCGTGCAGTCTGATCTTTGATCTACACTGTCCGATGAGGAGGTATTTTTCTCCGCAAAATAACTTTGAAAAAGCAATATTTGGGTTTTTACTATCGGCTTAAAAGTTGCATTTCACTTATTTAGCAGGTAAAAAGTTTATATCTAAGACTTAGAAAAATCAATTCTAATTTTTCCAACACTCTTCAAAGATAAGTAACCGTTTCAGCGAGAAAATTTATCGCAGATTGTGTTAGAAAGTGTCTCTATATTTACATTTCTATTTTGTAAATGTCTCAGTTTATTTTTAGTGTTGTATAATTTTAGATTAATCCTTTTCTTTATGCATACTTATTTCGGCAAAGACTCGTACAAACCCTGGGAAAGTTACTATGTAGGCCTACATGATCATATTCTGTATGTGTATTGTATAGTAATAGGTTAATTTGATACTGAACAGTGCAGATTGAGATAAGCCTGCATGGACGCACTGGCTGATCTTAGTCTTCTAAGAAATCACAATATGCTGGTTGTGGGTTTTCAACATTCAACATTTTTTGAAGGCGGCGTAAAAACTTATTCAAACAAACCAATAGCATACGCACATAGACCTAAACGACCCCACCCCCTTCAATATTTGGGCCAACGGCCTTTATAAAGAAATAGAACGTAATATGTACAAGCATGAAAAGCAACTTAAACTTGAGCCATGCTTTGTGAAAAGGGGACTTGATACATCTGCAAAAAGTAACGACCACTTCCAGCCTGCGCAGTCCGCGATGTCAATTTTATGGATCCATAATTATGTGATGACTTGCTTGATAAAATGCATCATAGCGATGCATTGAGCATCCTTTTACCACAGCATGGGTCATTTATAAATTGAATGAAATGCGTTTTTCTTTCTTCGTAAAGGCCATTGGCCGAAAAATATATGTTTTTATGTTCCATTACAAAAGATATACTTCAACTTTTTACCAAAAGACAAAACAGTAGACTTGGCCAAATCAAAAGCAATGCAGTCGACAAACTTAACGTTGATCAAATGATGGAATTTGTCTCTGAGATAGTAGAAAAATTTGTGGGAAAAGGAGAAAATGCTGATCCCCCGCATTTCAAAAGCCTTATTCGTCACGGTCGTTAAAACTCAGGATAGTGTGGTAAACAGTTAATTCCCCAAGAAATTATTTCTCGTGACAATCGTGTTTGATTCAAACAATGTCATTTTCGATGTCTGAATAATTTAGAATGCCAAAGAAATTTTAATCGTCAAAGATCGATCAGTTTTCTACAGGGTAATTATGCTCATTTCTCTAGAAAATCTTTGCGAAGGAGTCCAGGCACATTTATAGCAAGCATCGTGTACTTCTGTTACATTCCAATCACGCAGACAACGCATGCTGTTACGTATGTTTGACGTCACAGTCGGCGTAAGAAGTCTATTGGTCAACTCATCCATGTCCTTTCGCGAGCCCGAAATGGAACGCACAGAATCAATATTCCCTGAGAACTTTGGGTATTTACTGGGCGGGGCTGATGGTACACGCGCTAAACAATGGGGACATGCCTCATTTATACATCTTTTCAATTCTCTTTCGCAAATATCAGATGCCCGATGACGCTTACTCACTGTCGGCTTCGATAGACGGTTCACAATGTCGTCAACACGATCACGCGACAGTTGTCTGAAAGCAGGTGCGCGTGGCAACCGGATGTTGTTTTCGGCATCATACTCATAGTATCTTGTTTGATAAAACTTGTCCACAGGAGCTATTCTGGTTTGTTGTTCTTTAATTCTTTGCGTAGTTGTCATTGATTTTGGAAATGTGCTCAACACCCGAAGACGGATGTCTTGAGGCAAGCCGCCGTACAGGTTGCGTATATTTCTGTCCGCCAAATGGTGATAAGTAACGCTGAACGCCATTTTTGTCGTCGACTTCAAATTCTATGAATTACCTAGCAAGACAGAGACATTTTGAAGTCAAAAACCTTTAAATCATCCTTAAAGGAATCGCCCTCGTTGTTTTGTGTAAAATCCGGTACAGCAGATAGCCTACTATGTTGACAGTTCTTTACTCCAAATACGACGGCGACTGAAAAAGAAAATTATAAAATAATATTGTATCTCAAAACGGTATGCATGGCAAAACAGATGCTGTATCAACAAATTGACATTCAGGCCTGTATTCACCAACCATTCTATATTGAATTAGAACGAAGTCTAACTATAAATGTAGAAAAAAAACTCCTCTGATCAGCTAAAACATCTAGTTAAACTAACCAGAAATTGTTTTACTACAAGATTCAGAAAACTTTTGAGAACTAGACTAAGACCTCATTTTAGAATGGTTGGTGCATACGGATCAAGGTTTGCTTAATATTACTGGCAGGCAGACATGAGAGTGCGATCATCAAATAACCCTTTGCCAAACTATTCCGGATTTTGACAACCCTGAGGAATTATGCCTTTGAAAACATTGTAGAAAAAGGAGAAAATGCTGACTGCTAGCGTTTTTGCATATTCCCCACAGTGTTATCTACCTTTTACAAGGCAGCTTCCATTATTTAAGCTACATTTTGGTTGTCGTCCTGAAAAACTTTCAAAATGGATGAGCATAAAATGTTGTCGTCTGGTAAAGAGTTAAACTGGCTCTATACATACAGTATTCTTATGACACAGAGAATACGTGGGAAAAAGAGCAATTGCTTTGTAAAGAACAATGTCGTTTTTCCTTCAAAAGTTGTAAAGCGTCTACGGCCCCTAACTCTCGTATTAAAAGACGGAAGCTGCCGAGATTGGCCGAATAACCTTTACGAAAACGTCGATGTCACACGATATTTACCGATCAGTTAGTGAGTCTACGGCCCCTAACTCTCATTCTGAAAGACGAAAATTGCCGAGATCGGCCGAATAGCCTTTACGAAAACGTCGATGTCACACGATATTTACCGATGAGTTAGGGGTCGTAATCCTACAATCATATTTATATGAGAACGAGAAAAAAATATAAACAGTATTTTGATGCATGCATACGTCCTGGTCTGCCATTCACTCAACTGCGTAGTTTACGCAAATTATTTTAGATTGTATATACGCATACATCACGATCCCTGCCTTACCCAAAGGTATGAGCTGGCGTAAATTTACGCCAATATTTACTCAAATTGTAAAGTTAAGTAGTTTAGTGAAACTTGTGGTCAGACTTGACGCTTGCTTACCTAAACAGCATACGCAAATTTCGTGCGCACGCGGTTTAGTAAAAAGCAGCCCTAGCCTTGGTTTAGGAGTCATTTGGAAGCATTCCCTCTAATCGCAGAAATGTAATCATAGCCGAATCCAAACGTAAAACAAGTTTTAGCCCTTTCTGTGTCATAGGCAAGAGCATGGGCTTTTGCGGACGGCATAGATCAAGATCAGACTGCACAAAACGTGCAGTCTGATCTTGAATCTACACCATCCGCTTGTTGAGTCAAGTCAATAAATTAAGGCTCTTTCTGAGGTTCAGTGATTGTATTTTCTAGCGCCGAAAAAGGTCGAATCTATATATTAAGCGCTGAAAGACTGAACTAATACTGTATAGATATACATTTTATCCAATGTTCACGTTGTCGTGTTGAAATTCCTCATGTCGACAAACGATCGTATCAGATGCATTACGCGGCCCAACCACATATCAAATAACAATGTTTTTTTTTACACATTTCATCGATCATGTAATTAGACAAAAAATGCATCTCTTTAAACCTATGACAAATACTGGGTCATGCTTTGGCAAAAAAGGGGCTTTAATGGATCTCTGTGTTCCACTATTCCAAGCAAGTCATTACACAATTACGGACCCATAAAATCCATTTGGTCTAACAATAGAGTGGATTTGGAGGTAGAATGGTCCTTTGACATGTAGAAAATTTACAAATAAAAACCGTCTACACTCATGTCAGCATGTACGGAATGCGCAGGCTGACATGGGTCGATACAATTTGCAGATGTATCAAGCCGCTGCTGAACAGCATTTTCTTCAACTTTTACTACGCTTATACCCGTCTCAAAACAACATTTCATATCAGAGCATATACTTCCAACAATGTAAATTGACTATTTTTCAACACTTTCAGCACCAACTGTATCAACTCGATCTCTTATGAAGGCTAAAAAAAGCAACCCACTAAAATCCAGGAAGGTTCTTGATTAAACAATCAGACAAAATAGAGCCTGCAATCGTTCATGACAGTCTTATCTTGATTTATGGCGTCTACAAAAGTCCTTGTATTTGCCTAGGGTATGGATAGGTGCACTGAGCGCTATGATATAACTGAAATAATGTTGGAAACGGCGTAAAACACCATACAAACCAATACTTGCTAAAATAGTTTGCAGTTAACAGCCTTAATCGTATTCTTGGGAAATACAAATAATTAAAATGTTTTAACTCGGTAAAATCACTTGTAAAAATTGTGGCAAAAGGAAAAAAATGTTCATAACAGGCAATTTCTATTTTTACCATGATGGTTTCCAATATATTGAGCCCTTGATATCAAGTATCATAAAAAAAAAACCGTACTCACAGTTTCAGGACGAAGTAATGGTTAAATTGTGTAATTATCTCAAATCGGTGCAGGTTATGCATATGATTGAGGAATTTAAGTTTATTCTTCGGGCTACTGTCAGCAAGAGTTATTTGGTAGTATCGTAAAAAAAAACTTACGGAAGAGCGGAGAAGAATTTAACAAATTACTGTCGGATTGAACGTTGTTAATAAAACTTCCATGTTTGAGCAGAACTCTGGGAAAAGGGGGTACATCTCCGTGATGCGTCAGACCAAGAAAGTCATCACATACTTATGGATCAATAAAATCTACTTTGTCCCACAACCAACTGAATCTTAGGGTAGAATATTCCTTTGACATGCAGAAAGTTGACAAAGAGCAAAAATTTGGAACCATGTCAGCCTATGCGGACTCCACAGGCTGACATGGGTCGATACTTTTAGCAGATGCATTAAAACCTCTTTTCACAGAGCATGGCTCATTTAACATTTTACCTCACTGAGATTACCATTTTCGTCTGCCAGCAACTTCTTCTCACAACACTGTGGCAAAAGGAGATGTTTGCAATGACTGATTTATAGTCTTTTCCACTAACATAGAATATAAATTTCAAGAAAAGAGACGAAATAAAAGGAATTTGCGATTGTATTTGACGTACAACAGCAAGAAACGCAACGGGTAAAGGTGGCTTTTTCACCTTTTTCCGTAGGCTATTGGACATTTAATGGAAACAAACAGCAAAGCCCGGGGTTTGAGAAATTTTTGAGCAGCAGAGGGCCAAAGAAAATGAGTTTACTCTGTTGTCGATGTGGCAATAGGTGCTGTGACGATAGATCTATACCACACCGCCTCCTCAATATTCGGATCTACCGAAAAATTACTATATAGTTTCATTGTGAAAAGCATGAAAGTGGACGTGTAGAAATACTAAAAAAAAAATGTCTGTGTGTTTTTTGTAATTAAATAACATTGTAACAAAGAAATATTGAATTAGCTGTTTCATTTTAAATATGCATTTGATCAAAACGTTAGTTTTCATACCAACCAGAGATCTATACTAAAGTACGACGATTTCAGTCTATATGGAGTTGCACCACTACAAGCTGCATCCGGGTCGTATTATTCGAAAGTAGTACCGTTTGAAATTTTGACAGCAAGCACTTCTGCTGCACTGTTTTATCCAAGAAAACGAAAAGACAGGTCTAAATTGTGTTTCTGGTGTTGATCTGATGATTTCTGTGAAAACTGGATGCAAATTTGTTATTTCTTGGGAAACTATGCGTATCTCTTACCACAAAAAGGACCAGGGTCTACCACCAGGAAGTGCCTTTTTCGCCTTGATTTTTCAGGGGTAGTTCATTTTGAGGTGGTATAGCAGAAAACACAATCGGTTGAGGTGTTTTTTTTTTCCAACTCTTTACCAAACGACAAAATTTCTCAGATTTGTCCAAACTGAAAGCAATTGCAGACGACAAACTGAGCTGAGTCAAGGGACAAATTAAGTCCTGTATAGGCAAGAAAACATTGTGGGAAAAGGAGAAAATGCTGGTAACCAGCATTTTCTCCTTTTCCCACAATGTTTTCAATAGGCCTCTTTTCTCAGGGTCGTTTTAACTCGGGACTGTGTGGTAAAGAGTTAAGCTTCACGTGTAGGCCCCTGGAAATATATTTGATAGAAACAAACAGCAAAGATTTTGGTTTGCCGATAAAAATACAGCGAAGGGTCAAAGGTGGTTTTCACTCTATTTTCAATATAGCAAAAGACAGTGTTGTTACATTAGATACGGTACAATACCACAATATTCGGATACCACAGTACGAGGAATGCAGTCTTCAAAGGGAATTCTTCTTTACCAAACGACACAATTTCAGACGTGTCCAAATTGAAGGCATTTGCAGACGGTAGCTCTAGCAATAGGTGTAGCTTTGATGGAGTTTGACTTTGAAAGGGTAGAAAACATTGTGGGTAAAGGAGAAAGTGCTGGTTACCAGCATTGTCTCCTTTGCCACATTGTTTTCTAAAGCTTTCCTCCTTATAAATGTTAAAACACAGGATTGTTTGGTAAAAGGATAATTGAAGGTCGGGTAGGTATTTGGCCTTCTGTCTGAATACCTGTATTGTGAATATCGCCCATTTATTTTATCTATCGCTACAAAATTTACTGCTGAATAGAGTTCTACCTTATGTAAGCGACTTTTAGCATTATTGTCATTATATGCATTATTCTCTGTATTTCTTTGCGTTTGAGAATCAGTTTTGAATTGACCCATGTCCATTATAGTATTCAATATCAACAGCAAAGATCAATTAAAGAAAAGAAAACGAAATCAGCATACATGTACTACACTAAATGAAAGAGGACAACACTACTGATTTAATTAATTTTAGAAAGGGAAAGGCATCAGGAGAGACAGAAACAGAGGCAAAGGGAGGAAAGATAGAGAGAGACAAGGACAGACAGAGAGAGAGAGAGTAATATAGAAAGACTCACGAAGAGATGCAGAAGAAGAGAGCGAGAGAAAAAAGAGAGACAACAGGTGAGAGAAACAGAGGATAGGAGAGAGAGAGAGAGAGAGAGAGGGGGGGAAACGCACACAGAGAGACAGAGAACGACAGCGAGAGACAGAAAGAGAGAGTGACAGAGAAAAAGACAGACAGAGATAGACAGACAGACAGACAGAAAGGGAGACACAGAGAGAGAGAGAGAGAGAGGTAGAGAGAGAGAGAGAGAGAGAGTTTAAAGCAGGAATACAGAATAAAAATGTAAACTATAATTTGTTTTTCTTGTCATGATGTTGAAGAAGTAGAATAAGAAGAAGAAGAAAAAGAGGTTATTACCGTTTTATGGACAATCCTTAATATTGTCTGACTAAATCTGAAACATAAGGCTGGCAACCAAGAACGCTCTCTAGTTGAGGTCCTACATTCGTTCCTTTGATTATCAATACGCTCGTAGAACTTTAATATCCGGGTAGTTTGATTAAAAAAAATACTAAGACGCAAAGAAAAAAAAAACCCGCAACTGACATTTATAATAGGTGTATGTCGACGCAGACAAATTTATAGATAATCTATCAGTATTTCCACTTCCTTATAATAAGTGTTTGGTAAACATTTTTCAATCCTTTACTCTTTACCAGACTGCGAAATTTGAGACTTGTCCAGCTAAGATTTCACATAAATGCAGAGTCGAATGATAAGATTTGTTTACAGAAGGGTAGAATATATTGCGGGAAAAGGAGAGAATGCTGGTTACCAGCATTCTCTCCTTTTCCCACATTGTTTTCAAAAGTCATCTTCCCCATGGTCGATAAATGTTGGGATTGTTTGGTAAAGAGCTGGAAAGGCAGATTATCACGTTTTTATTCTACGGGGAAAACTAGACTTTTGCATTTCATGTCGTTTTTCAACCAGAATAAAAATGAACCACATTTCATTTGTTGTCTACAATGCTTTCAATATAGACGAGTCGAAATCTGTCTTCAGCTAAAGAGAACCGTTTTCAAAACTTGGAAAGTGTATGTTGTGTCAGTGGGTGGAGAGAGACACACACAGGCAGAAAGATAGAAGGAAAGACAGGACAGAGGCGCACGGACAAACAGACAGAAAGGGCAATCGGACATTAAAGACAATTTAAACAAGATTATAATTTATCTTTTATATTTGACTTACCGTTTAATGTTTCTTCCTGGAGTAGCCAATCTTGAATACATATAAACACACATTAATTTCATTAGCGTTTACATTTCCCAAATCTATTACTTCGACTGTCGAATCAGTTGTAGACAAAATAAACACAGTCTATTGAGACTGCTGAAAAGTTCTGAAATTTTAAAGCCAGACCCTTTATCAAACAATCCCGAATTTTTCACAACTCTTGGAAGATGGCTCCTGTAAAACACAGCCGGAAAAGGAGAAAATTCTGTAAACCAGCATTTTCTTTTCTTTTTTTCGCAATATTTTCTACCCTTTCATAGACAAATCCCATCTTTTGAGCCACATTTAGGTGTCGGTTGCCAAAGTTTTGAATTTGGGCAAGCCTAAAAAATTTCATCTGGCAAACAGTTAAGTTGCTGGAAAAATACTTTAAGAATCTAGCAAATACTTGGAAAAAACATACGTTGTGTTTGCCGGAGAGATCCATCGGTATCGGACAGTGTAGATCCAAGATCAGGCTGCACGTTTTGTGCAGTCTGATCTTGATCTGCTCTATCCGCAGAAGCCTAAAACGTCGCAATTTTTCATTCTAAGGGCCAACAAATTTCCTTGAGTAAATATTGTGTTTACCCACGTGGCTCTTATCGTTAAGAAATTACCTAATTCATACGTTTTTCATTTATTTAACAGCAAACCACCGTTAAAACATTGCAGGAGAATGAGAGATTGTTCGTAGTTCGAGCTGTGATCTTCTTTTTGCAATATCATTATGTATGGTAGGCTATGTTAGACATATTGCCTTTCGTTCTTGATTCAAATCTTCAGTTCCTATTCTTTTAATCTTATTCTCAAATTTAGTGGGGGAAATAAGAAAAAATGATAAGACTTTTCATCTTCTTCTTCTTCTTCAGGTTAAATTCAATGATCGTGTTGACCATAGTGAGTTAACTTTGTATATGATTACTGGTCACTTTAAATATCTATACAGTTTACCATGTTTGTAGAAACCAGAAAATGAATAACTTTCGTATAAAAAGGTATCTGTAACCCACCAATAGAAGCCTATTTAAGTATTTACCACTAAACGTGGACTTGTCCAGATTGAAAACATTTAAATGTGGCTCAAATGATGGAAATCGTCTTTGATAGAGTAGAAAACATTGTTGGAAAAGAAGGAAATGCTGGTTACCACCATGTGCTTCTTTTCCTAAAATGTTTGTAAAAGCTTTCTTTGCTAAGGGACATTAAAACAATGGAGTGTGTGGTAAACGGTTAAAGCAGTTAAAGCAGTTGACCTTTTGCGAACAGTGTAGATCAAGATCAGGCTGCACAGAACGCGCAGTCTGATCTTGGATCTACACTGTCCGATGAGGAGATCCGTTTTCCCAGAAAAATACCTTTGAAATAGCGAAATTTGGGGTTTTACTATCGGCTTAAAAGTTTCATTTTATTTATTTAGCAGGAAAAAGGTTAACCCATAGGCTGCTAAGCGCGACTCATTGTCCTTTTGCGAACAGTGTAGATCAAGATCAGACTGCACAGAACGTTTCATTTAATCTATTTAGCAGGATAGGGGTTAACCAATAGCACAAAGGTTCGATTCAGGACAGCATGCGCAGACTGCACAGGCTGACATGAATAGATACTTTTTGCAGATGCTATAAACCACCTTTTCACGGAGAACGACTCTATTTAATTTTTGAAAATAGTTGAACGACTAATACTTGACCAGACGACCAGAGTCGTTTATTGGCAGACGACAGAGAGAGTTTTATTAACCCTTATCCTTCTAAATAAATTAAAGGAAGCTTTCAAGCCGATAATAAAAACCCGAAATCGCTATTTTCAACTAATTTTTTGGAGAAAAATATCTCTTTATCGGACAGTGTAGATCAAAGATCAGACTGCACGTTCTGTGCAGTCTGATCTTGATCTACACTGTCCGCAGAAGGTCAGCGAGTCGCGCTTAGCAGCCTAAGGGTTAACCTAAATTTTTATGCAGGGCCCTTGTCTATGACAGAATTTGACAGATTAGAAAACGTTGTGGGTAAAGGAGGAGATGCCTGTTACCAAAATGATGGGTTTTTAAAGCCATCTGTCAGCCTTGTTAACCCTTAACCTGCTAAATAAGTTAAGTGAAACTTTCGAGCCGACAGTAAAAACATAAATATTGCTATTTCAAACTTATTTTTGTGGAGGGGATATATTCCTTATCGGACAGTGTAGTTCCAAGATCAGACTGCACGTTCTTGATCTACACCGTCCGCAAAAGGTCATTGAGTCGCGCTTAGCAGTCTAAGAGTATAAACACGAGATTGTTTGGTAAAGGATCAAAAGGTAAACAGCTAACGGAAAGTAGTTATGAATAAAGATTAAACATTTGGAAATTTATTTTCTAGTCTTCTTTTTTATTCTAATGGACATATTGTGTCAGAAGACAAAACAAAAAAGCTTGTGTCAGAAGTGGGATTCGAACCCACGCCCACACATGTGGACCAGAACACCCTACTGTAAAGGTAGATACCTTGAGTCTGGCGCCTTAGACCACTCGGCCATCCTGACAACTGACAAGAAGTTCGTGTGATACGGAAATAGTATATTTATAGCACGATTGCATCATAACAAGGGAAATAACTTATATTAATGATCAGACATTACTTACAACTGTTACCGACCCTGTAATGATGGACACCTATCTATAGAAATGGAGAGAAAAACCACAAGTTTTTACCCTCTGCCGCTATTTTCCTCTCGAAGTTGGTTGTTTGCTTGGATGAAATGCATGTTAGTAGATCTGCTTCTCTGTGAGAAAAATGATTTAAAACACGTGCAAAAAATATCGCCCCAAGTCGGTGTGCGCAGTCTGCGAATAGGAACCTGTGTCAAAACTTTTTGCCATCGGTAAATGTTTTTGCATGTCAAAGAGCCATTCTACCTCTAAATTTGGCCGTTGTTTTTCGACGAAGAATCCATAGTATGCGATGACTTGCTTGATATAATGCATTTTAAGGACCCATGTCCTCAGTTTCGAAAAGAATGGGCAAAGAAATTAAAGTAAGCTGTTAAATAGACATTGTAAACAATACTTTTAGAAAAGATACCAGAACGTCGTTTACTTCACTGAAGCTTGAATTAATATGATAATTACAGGAGACCCCTTGTATACATACTCGAGGCATGGCCCGAAATATGTTAATGAGATGTGAGGTATAAGTAATTTGCATACTAAAGTGATGTCTTTCAATGAAAAATAAAAATGCACTTAGGCCGTGTATTTATCTTGAAGGATTTCCATTTCTCGTTCGATGCTGCTTTTTAACACGATCTTTGATAGCTTGTTTATTTTCTATTACGCGAGCGAATTTTCTTCGCCTTTCCTTCTATACTGAACCAAAAAAGAAACTTCCCCTGTGTTCAAGTGCAAATGCAATGTTATTAAAAAAAAATCAAAATATCAGATGACCTACATATATTCGGGCGAACGATTATGTGTCCGATAAAACAAATTTTAACTCGATTGAAAGCATTTTGCAGAAGAAACCCGCTGAAAGCAATTTTCACGTGCATGCACGGACCAGTATAATTCGTGTATATTTTTTTAAACCTTTCAGTCTAATTTTATAGACTTTCATGTCAATAAGAAAAAGACGTTGAAAAAAATTAAATTCTTTTTAGTTTTCTTTATTTTTGATATGCCTAGAATTCCGCAAAATTTACGCGTGCTTAATGCTGGTATGACGATGAATGCTGTTGCTATGAATATTGGATGTTCTACTCGTGCTATTCGACACCTTAGGCAACGTTTTCAAGCAACAGGGCGTACGGAAGATCGACCACGTAGTGGACGTCCTCGCGTCACGACGCGCGGCTAAGACCGCTATATTCGGAACACCCACCTGCGCAATCGCTTCCAAACTGCCACAGCCACTGCTGCTAACACCCCTGGTACACATTACAACCGTATATCTGCCAAAACTGTGCGCAATCGCTTGCGCGAGGGTGGGCTACGTGCACGTCGTCCATACGTTGGTTGTGTTTTGACGCGACGTCACCGCGTAAATCGTATTAATTGGGCACGTACACACCAACGCTGGCTTAGACAACAATGGAATAGCGTTCTTTTCTCTGACGAGTCCAGGTTTTCCATTCATCGAAGTGATGGCAGGGTTCGAGTATACCGTAGGAGAAATGAACGTTATGCCGACTGTTGCGTACTTGAACGAGATCGTTTTGGGGGTGGGGGTTCTGTCTTGGTCTGGGCGGGCATTGCACATGGCTTTCGCACTAATCTCGTCGTTATCGAAGGGAATTTGAATGCCCAACGCTACCGAGATGAAATTCTTGCGAGGCACGTTATCCCACTGTTTCAAAATAATGCCAATATCACTGTTTTTCAGCATGATAATGCCACAAACCATACAGCTAGGGACAATGTGAATTTCCTCAGGGCGAATAACATTGCATTTATTAATAACTGGCCTGCCAAAAGCCCTGATCTGAATCCCATTGAACACCTTTGGGATAATTTGGACCAGCGTGTTAGACGTCGCCCTATTCCACCGTCAAACGTCATTTAGCTAAGACAAGCCTTAATTCAGGAATGGAACAACATTCCACAAGCCGAAATCAATACACTTATCCGTTCTATGCGCCAACGATGCCAGGCAGTCCTTCATGCTGAAGGTGGTCATACCCGGTATTAATTTGTGATTTTGGTGAGCGACCCCTTCCGCATTTTAACTACCATTTCACTACTTTTGAATAAACCCTCAGCAATAATTTTTTTTCACACAAAGTCGCAATAAAATACTCTTTCAATGCATATAAATCTAGTTTAATCCTGATTTTCATATTTGTGTATATCTGCACTTAAACACAGGGGAAGTTTCTTTTTTGGTTCAGTATATATTTGGTGATTTTTTGCCCTAACGGAATCTCCGTAGACAAACATTAACAAAAATATAATAAGTTTGGTCATACCGATATCCCCCTTTTTTTTTTACTTAATCACTATTTTTCATCCTCTATAAGCAAATTGAGTAAAAACGAAGAGGGCATGAGGTTTTAAACCCTCACTTCCCAGTTAGAGGAAGGATAGATAGTAGAGGGCAGGGTAGAAAGACAAAATGCTTGTTACCAGCATTTTCTCCTTTTCCCACAATGTTTTCGACAGTCAAAATCCTCGGGGTCGTAAATACAGATGATTTGTTTGGTTAGCAAGGCTTCACAAGTATATTGTTAACAGATATAGATAAATAAAACCGAAAACACGTGTAAATGACATACTGATGTTGATAATGACCATCGCTGGACATTTTTACACATTAGCTGCCGATACCGGTTCATGGTTTACGTCTTTTTGAAAATATACTTGAGCCGTGCTCTGTGTAAAGGGGGCTTAATGCATCCCAGTGATGCATGATACCTAGCAAGTCATCACATAATTTTGGATGCATAAAATCCATTTGGTATAAAAACCTCTTGAAGAGGTAGAGTGGTCCTTAAACATGCAGAAAATTGACCAACAGGTAAACATTTCGACTCAGGTCAGCCTACGCTTAGCAGCCTACTCCTGCCCATCTCAACCTCTGATGTCTTTTACAATTAGAGTAGAACAAGAGCAGATCAATGTAATTTAAAGGTTACCTCAGCCATTCAAAATAGATACCTCAAGAACCGATGTACAACGCTGTTAAAAAAAGCAGAGCAACAAAATGCAGTTTATGTCTATACCAAACGACAAAATTTAGGACTTTACCAAATTCAAAGCATTTGCAGACGACAAAATAAATTTTGCTCAAATAATGATTTCTGTCTTTGATAGGATAGAAAACAATGTGGGAAAAGGTGAAAATGCTGTTTTCTCCTTTTTCCACAGTGTTTTGAAAAGCCTTCTTCCTCAAGGTCGTAAAAATCGGGATTGTTTGCTAAAGGGTTATAGACCCTATTACAAACAGTGTTTGGCTACGCTGAGTATTTCAATTTCGACTTGATAAAAATTTAGGCCAGCGGTGGCAATTTCTCCACATAGTCACTCCTTTCTTCCAAAGACGGTTTTCTAATATCGTTTTCCGTTTCTTTCATTTCTTCTATAACAGTTTTCTTGTTCCCTTTTTCTCTTCTACTTCTCTTTCCGTTAGATTCACTTGTTTTCGAATCGATTAGTTCTGGTTCCGGTTTACGTTTTGACGCACCGAATTTCGTCATGACGTCACGTAGTCTTTTGATCTTTTCGTTGTGTGCTTGTCTCCAATCGTGATGAGCATGCTGATTGTTAAATTTGAAGTTAAATCTCTCGCTGGACGTCTGCATAAGCCGCGAAACCACCCCTTCGACATCTGATTTTGGTAGTGTTCTAAATGAATGAGAAAAAGAAGAAAGAGTAGAGCTCGACGGCTTCCGCCTATTTTCATAGTTGGGAGAATTAATATTTTGTGCGAGACTTTGAAACATAGATCTACTTTGTATTTTTTGTGGTCTTTAACATACGCTCTGTACAATTTGTACTACAAAAGGAATCAGGCTTCTTTACATTCATGCACATGGATTTTACTAACAAAAGGTGAATAAAATGGCAGCAGAAACAATGAAACGTTTGGTTAATTTCCTCTCAAACACAACTGCTCATATAAAGTAACAGAGAAAAGAAGCTCTTACAAAAAAAAAAAAAAAGTAGGGAATCAAAACTTGGGCAGTAAACTAAAGATATTATTTTACAAAATACCGGTCTTGACATTAAAGTATTTGAAAAGAGTCATGCTTTGTGAAAAGGCAATGTAATTCATCTGCATGAAGTATCAACCTATGTCAGCCTGCGCAGTCCAGGTAGGCTGGCCTGGGTCGAAACTCTTTGCTATTGGTAAATTTTTCTGCATGTAAAAAGATCATTCTACCTCATGATTCGGCCGTTTCTTTGACAAAATGGATTCATAATTCACTTTCTGTGCAGTCTGATCTTGGATCTATACTGTTCGCAAAAGGTCCTTAAGTCGCGCTTTGCAGGCTAAGGATTGAAGCACATGCAAACACGTTCTGACCAAAGAGAATTGCTGTTTTCTGCGTTTTCAGAGTTAGTCTGGTGCAAGACAGAAAGACTTGCCTGCTGAGGGTAATGTCTTAGCTGGTTTTAACCTTATACTGCTAAATAATAGAAATGAAATTTTCAAGCCGATGGTAAAAGCCCAAATCTTACTATTTCAAAGGTATTTTTGGGAGGAAAAATTTCTCCTTATCGGAGAGTGTAGATCCAAGATCTACACTTGATCTACACTGTCCGCAAATGGTCCTTGAGTCGCGCTTAGTAGCCTAAGGGTTACGCTGAAAGGGAAAATATACAAAATATGTGGTCTCAAAAGCAAAGTGCAGAGTTAAAAGTCAGTTTATGCTATCAAAATTTACTGATTTGTTGCAATTTCTCAGAACAGCTTCTACATTTTCAAGGTCTAGTCAATTTTGTTTGTTTGTATGGTGTCTAATGCCGTTTTCAACCATAAACACTTATATCGTGGCGGCCATACTTTTCTGGACTTTCTTTCACCAGTACTTTGCACAATATTCTTCGCAAGCTACAAGCTGCCTTCCCACATAATCAAACGCTCACCAGCGCTGACAGACGAATGAATCCTGTCACAATTACTATTATCAGTCCTCGGAGATTTGAACCAGCAACCTCCTGGTTTAAAGCTCTATGTGTTTCCAACTGAGCTATCGGTCTCGCCATTGTCCATTTTAAACCAAAGACTTACCGAAAGGACGGGGCTTTTGGTAGTTCTATATCGTGCATCGGATAATATTCCATAAAACGTCGGTTTCTCAATCTGTCTTGCCGTATTCGATCTTGTTCAAGTAAGAATTCAGGCTGGAAATGAAAGATGATTAGAAAGATAATGACGATGATGATGATGATGATGATGATGATGATGATGGCTTTTATGACGATGACAACAAACACTATAAAGAGGGCTTAATGCAACTGCAAAAAGTATCGACCCAGGTTAGCCTGAGCAGTCTGCGATTCTGGCAGGTTGCTCTCATGCGGCATGCATTTGATCCCAACGATTTGATTGATTGTGTCTAATTATTTTGAAAGATATTTTGCCAATATTCATCTTTCATATTAAACGATTAATTATCTGCTACTGAGTGAAAAACCGTTTTCCATTTACTCTGAGGGTATGTGAGAGAACTGTCTTTGACTCGCCAAGAAAATGTGGGAGGCATAGCTAATAACATATGAACCATGCTCTGGCAAAAGAGGGCTTAATGCATCTCCGTTATGCATCATACCAAGCACATTATCACATAATTAAGAATCTGTAAAATCCATCATGTGTAACAAGCAACTGAATCTGGAGGTAGGCTGGTCCTTGGACATGTATAATATTGACAAATAGCAAAAAGTTTCGACCTATGTCAGCCTGCGCGGATTGCGCAGGCTGACATGTGTTGATACTTTTTGCAGATGCATTAAGCCCCCCTTTTCTCAGAACAGGGCTCATATATTTACATGTACATGAACGAAATTAAGGTATAGAAAATGATATCCTACCTTATATGGAATAGGTTTTCTAGTAGCTGGGGGTTTGATATCCTTGGTTGTATAAATATGTTTGATATTACGGTCACATAGACCCACATAGCCAATATGGAAAGCCATAGACGATTGAAAAATTCACGCTATCTACCAGCCCGTCTTAACACATTTAGCACCTTGTCTTAAGTTTTGCACGAAAACCCTTTAAGCGCCATAGGCGAAATGAGTGTGTTCTTACAAATGTCAAAGATCAAGATCAGACTGCACAGAACATGTAGTCTGATCTTGGATCCACACCGTCCGCTTGTTTCGTCAAGCCTATAAAATATAAATCTTTATAACTAACGTTATCAATATTTTTTTTTTCGGCCGTCGGAAATATCCGAATTTATTCAATTGGCACTGAAAAAGATAACTGACTATCGTTTATTAACCCTGATCGTGCTAAGTAACTAAATTGAAAATATCAGTTTGGTTGTAAAAACCCTAATATCTCTATTTCAAACAAATGTTTTGGGGAATAATGTCTCTCTCTCAGACAGTGTAGATCAAAGATCAGACTGTACGTTCTGTGTAGTCTGATCTTGATTTACACTGTCCGCAGAAGGCCAGTGGGTCGTGCCTAGTAGCTTAAGAGTTAAACACACCTAGCATGATTGTAGCGTATTGTTCAGTTTCAAAAATGATATTCATCTAAACACTAACCTCCTGTACAACGGTTTTTTTTTTCGGACTCGTGGCTTACTTTAACCCCCCCCCCCCAAAAAAAAAAACAGTGTGTTAAAAGACATATTGTGGCAAGATGTGACATTACACATTAAGATCATTTTGTTCTTTTGCCACTTTGTTTTAATCATGTATTTATTCATGAAAAAAAAAACCCATTCTTCATGTTGAATGTGTCGTTTTTGCAATCTAGTGTGTGTCTGTTTTAAATACAATTAAAGGCTTAACCCTTCACCAAACAATCATAGGCTATGCTTAGACGAACATGATAGAAAAAGCATTTGAAATCATTGTGGGGAAAGAAGAAAATGCTGGTTACCATCATTTTCTCCTTTTCCCACATTCTTTTCTCCCCTTTCAAAGACGAATTCTGTCATTTGTGAAGAATCTGATTTCTTGTCAGCAAAGTGCTTTCAATTTGGACAAATCTAAAATTTCGTCATCAGGTAAAGAGTTTATGTATGTGTTAATCCTTTACCACATAATACCGACTTTTAACGACCCTGAGGAAGAATCCTCTTGAAAACATTATGAGAAAAGGAGAAAATGCTGGTTCTTTTTTCACAATATTTTCTACCCTTCCCGTATCAAATTTCATTTTTTTCAGTCACAATTATTTTGTCGTCTGCATATGCTATCGATTCGGACTAGTCTTAAATTTTGTCGTTTGGTAAAGAGTTAATCCATTACTATACATGTACATGCTATTTTTAGATATAAAGTCGTAGACTAAGTACTGAACTAATACCATAAAGGAGAAATTTCCAAAGGGAAAGAAGACCCTCATGTGTGTAACGATATGAAAAATATTGTGGAGAAAGGGGCAAAAGGACTGCTTACACGTGACAAACACTTGCTTTATTCTTACTCTTATCTCTGTGCATCGCCTAATATTTATCGATAAATATGCATTGTTTCAAAGTGTTAGAATATGAGCATTGACCCTTTCCCAAACTAGCCTGTTTTTTTGTTTTTTTTTCCCTCATTCTGTGGCAGAATTGCGAAAACATTGAGGGAAAAGGAGAAAATGCTTATAATAAACACCGATTTCTCTTTCTGTCAACAATGTTTTCTATCATTTCAAAGAATCTTGTAATCTTTTGAGCTACATTTGCTTTGTCGTCCGCAAATGCCGCCATAATCTTCAAGTATAAAACTTTGTCTTCGCGTACACAGTTAAATGAATAACGTTTAAATATCCACTCAAACTGACAGTTATCTTTTAAGTTCTTTTAACACCACTGGCGGAAAATGGGGCTCTTTTTTTCTGACGGCACATATCCAAGATCAGGCCGCACAGAATGTGCAGTCTGATATTGGTTCTAAATCGTTCGCTTGTTAAGTTAGGACTGCAAGATAAAGATCTCAGTTTCAGTGGTTTGCAGATTTAGTTGTCGAAAGATGTTGAGTTGATATAATTATATGAGCCTTGCTCTGGCAATAGGGGGCTTAATGCATCTCGGTGATGCATGATACCAAGCAAGACATTACTGTATTATGGATCTATGATATCGATTTTGTATAAAAACCGGCTGAATTATCAGGTACACTGGTCCTTTGAGCTGCAGAAAATTGACCGATAGCAAAAAGTTTCGGCCCAGGTCAGCCTGCGCGGATTGCGCATGCTGACCTGTGTCGATACTTTTTGCAGATGCCTTAAGCCCCCTTTTTACAGAGCGTGGCTCAATTATATACTCGTATTTTGGAGCTGACATAGTTGGCTTAGTAGACTTGGTTTCATATATTGATATTGATCGAGAAAACATCGTGGCAAAAGAAGAAATGGTCGTAACGAGCAATTTCTCCTTTTCCTGCGATGATTATAAAAGTGGTTCGCTGTTGGACAAAAAAAAAAAAAAGTCATTTGCAAACGTGAAATGAGTCAAACCCGTCACCAAACAATCATGACTCTTGACAATCTTGAGAAAAAATGTTTTTGAGAACATTACGGGAAAAAGGAGAAAATACTGGTGACCAGCATTTTTCCTCCCACAATGTTTTCTACCCTCTTTAAAACAATTCACTCTTTGAGTGACATTTCAGTCTTGTAGCGCTAAAGGCGAAAACGGGAGCTTTTGCGGACGGCATAGACAAAGATCAGACTGCACAAAACGTGCAGTCTGATCTTGCATCTATACCGTCCGCTTGTTTAGTCCATCGGAGATAAAAATCTATCTGAGTTTCAATAAATTGTATTTTCAGCCGCTAAAGAGGTCGGGTTTATAATATATATTGCCATGCTCTGGCAAAAGGGGGCTTAATGCATCTCTGTGATGCATTATACTAAGTAAGCCATTACATAATCATGGATCCATAATACTGCCACTTTTTTAACAATCGACTTAAACATAATGTAGACTGATCCTTGGACAAACAGAAAAGTGACCAATAGCGAAAAGTTTCGGCCCAGGTCAGCCTGCGCGGACTGCGCAGGCTGACCTGGGTCGATACTTTTCGCAGATGCATTTAGCCCCCTCCAAGCATTAAGCCCCCTTTTAATCCCCCTGGGTCGATACTTTTCGCATATGCATTAAGCCCCCTTTTGCCGGAGTATGGCTCATTTGGTGCTGAGAGAGATAATTTGCCATTTGCAAATGCTTTCAACTTGGACAAGATCGAATTTTTGTGGTCTAGTGAACAGTAGAGCTATGATGTTTTTGTCAGTTACCGTTTCATGTGAGTACGGAATATTGAAATAGGCCTATTATTTTGTACAATTAGGCCTCTGGCCCCAAATGCACCATAACCAGGGCATAATGTGTGCAAATTGTGTCCATGTATGTGAAAATTGATTGAACTTTTTTTTCAATGAGAGTGGGGTCGGTCTTTTGCATTCTAGCTTCCAGGTTCGAACCCATGATGAGCGAGTTCCCACTTTGGAAATGACCACATTACGGTAAGAGTACTGGTTGGGGTTAGGAAACAATTACGGCGAAAGATTAATATAAGAGAACTTGTTTCACAATGTCTTCTTTCACAATCGATGTAGATTAAATGTGATAAAAAGAAGTGGGGGGAGATGTTAACGGATCTTAGTAATGCATTTTACCAAGCAAGTCGTCGTAATTATAATTATGGATCCGTAATAACCATTTTGTCTATACGACCGACTGAATCATGAGGGAGTATGGTCTTTGTACATGTGAAAAATTCACAAATATCAGAAAGTTTCGACCCGTGCCAGACTTTGCGGACTGCGCAGGCTGATATATGTCGATACTTTTTGCAAATGAATTAAGCCACCATTTTACAAGGCATGACTCTTGAAAGTAAGTTTACGCGCAGGAGGTAGAAGGACAGATAAAGGGGTCTTAGACTGTCACACTCATAAATACGGATTTAACTCCCATTTATATCGTCTGCACTGTAAATGATGTCCTGGATGCTTTACTGCACACCTGCGGTATGATTTTTTATAAAGAAAAATGTTGAAAAAAAGAGAAATTTCTTTTTACAAGCAAATGCTTCCCCCCCCCCCCCCCCAAATGGCGTCATCGCTTCTTTTCCAACAATAAATTCCTTTTCATTTGAAGACGTGAAAAAGACGAGTTCAGTTTCTTGACATGTTTTTCCCTTATGTTACAAAGTGGTAGGTCTGTAGACAAGTTGTCTTGTAAAGGGTTAAATTTGACAATAAATTGTTGAATTACAATCGCTATTTGCTTGGTTAATACCAAATAAGTGAAATGACGCGGAAAAGTGACTCTATTCACACATGTTCAGGACTAATGGAATATCGTTGACGTTGCTATTCAGTATGGCCTGCAACACGCGAAAAGGGGCATTTGGACATTTGCGTAAAGTGTCGTCCCGGATCAGCCTGCGCAGTCCGCGCAGGCTGATCTGAGACGACACTTTCCGTTTTTATGTAATTTTCTGTTTTGCGCAAGTCTAATGAAGATCAAAATCTAATGTAGTAGTGAAGCGCCGTCTCGGATTAGCCTGCGCGGACTGCGCAGCCTGATCCGAGACGACATTTTACGCAAATATCCGAAAGCCCCTTTTCGCATGCTGCAGACCATATAAAACAGTAAGTGTGCAAAAAAGAAAACCAGTCTAGATGAAAGTGAACCTCTTGTGTTTTCTTGTAAAGAATCAGTATGAAAAGAGTTTATTTTTTAGGTCCTTACTCTGCGTTTTTAAATACCTTAGTTTCTAAACTCTTCCGACATATCGTGACATTCCGCTCAAACGAAAAAATTTTAGACTCGTCCATATTCAGAACATTTGCAGACAACAAATTAAACCTGGCTGACTTGACTGGATTTATATTTGAAAACGTAAAAATGCTCGTTACCAAACTGAGAACATTTGCAGACAACATATCAATTAAATGTGGCTGACATAGAGAGTCTAACTGGATTTATACATGTATTTGAAAGCGTAGAAAACATTGTGGGAAAAGGGAAAAATGCAGGCTACCAGCATTTTCTCCATATCGTAAAACACAGGGTGATTAGGTAAAGGGTTAAGACAAACGTTGCTATAAAGTAGAATTTGAACTTTCTAGTGTTTGTGCGTGTAGTTCTATTCATTATCATTTAAAAGAACACAAGAACATCAAGTTAAGACAGTAAGAAAAGTTCTAGCAGGAAAATATGTATCAAGAACATCCAAATCGATAGCGCCGTGGTAGACATTTCAGCTAAAAAAGTTTGGGAATAGTTACCAGCTGTATGTTGCTGTTGTACTGAAATCTGACGAGAACTACTAGTGTACAATTTGTGTGGAATTTTTCGTTTAGTTTGAAGACATTCTGTAAAAGTTACGTGTACTGTAACGATAAGTTACAGCATGAGATCGTAATTAAACGTGAGTTACAAATAAATGTGCCGTGCTCTGTGAAAAGGGATTTAACGCATCCATTCGAAGCATTATAACAAGCATGTCATCACAAACTTATTGATCCATAAAATCTATTTTATCTAAAAACCAACTGAATTTTGAGCGCGTATGGTCCTGGACATGCAGAAAATTTACCAAAAGCGAAACGTCTCTACTCGGGTTAGCCTGTCCCGAGTCGTAACTTTTTGCAGATGCATTGAGTCCCCTTTTTCACAGAGCATGATTCAAATGATTCAATACTGCATGTAAACTGAAGGTATTCTGAATGGAAGGAAGATGAAAGAGATTCTGCAAGATTGACATTGAGATGAAAATTAGAAAGTATTCTTTAACAATCGATAACGAAATTTGCTTGTAGACCCTACAGAAAGAGAGATATAGTCAACAAAGCTGTGAAGGCACCATTGTAATGTTTAGCTTGCAAGAAGTAAAACATCTGCAGCAACATTAGTGAAAAGACATTCCGAATTATTTACATACGGTTACATCGCTTTTTACTTGAAACCAATTCTGTGGATCTACAGGAAGTCGAAGGAAACGTGTATTGTCTGATCAGTTCCTAAACAATGTCGGCTGGATTCATGTACGCAAATTATGACATTTGTAAAAAAGATATCCGCCATATTTACAGTGGCCAACCTCAGACAGATGTCCGGTTCCGTATTAGGAACTACGACTCTGCCATAGATCACCTTGAGAGACTTTTTGAGATGCAAACCAAACCACGCCAATCGCAAGAACCACCCAGTTGGTACGAATATGTTCCTCGTTATGGAACCGCCATTCCAAGGGCACCTGCTTTCAGGCAATTACCAAAATCGGACATAAAGAAAATGGTTACCCGTTTGCATGGAAACAAATTTATAGAAGAGAAAAAAATACTAAAACAAATTGAAACAAATGATACTAGCAAAGAGACTGGCATTTCTGTAGCGAGATGTAAAACGGTCCGTCATGACCCTAGTTATATGACGTCAGAGAGGATTGACGTGAATGCATTGGTACAAAGACTGTATTACAACGGCAAAACACATGTCAGTGAATTAAGGCAAAGGGAACCTGTGATACAACGAACCAGGCGGCCACAGACCTCGCACACCTGATTATCATACAGTCCGTTCACTTCAGTTGAAGGTCGAGAACCCGTAACTCTTTTGTGACATTGATTTAGGCATCAGAATACAACTAAGATCTCTGTACAATCAAGTATTCTGCAACTTTACAGTCTCCCTTAGAATACTTCGATTTTAACTTCGACGGATCTTCTGAACTAAAATAAAACAAAATTCCTATTGATCAATCATTCATTTCAGTAAATACCATAAATACACGATGTATATAAGCCATGCTCTGGCAAAAGAATGGTTTAATCAATCTCCGTGATGCATCATACCAAGTAAGTGATTGTATAATAAGGGATCCATAAAATCCATTTACTGGTAGTGTAACAACTGATTGAATCTGGAGGAAGAATGGTCCTTTGACATTCAGACGATTTACAAATAGCAAAAAGTCTCGA
Organism: Hippopus hippopus; assembly: GCA_946811185.2. Lineage (NCBI taxonomy): Eukaryota > Metazoa > Mollusca > Bivalvia > Cardiida > Cardiidae > Hippopus > Hippopus hippopus. The sequence continues at coordinate 40,112,671 of OX328098.1, read as the reverse complement.
TCCAGGTCAGCCTGCGCGGACTGCGCAGGCTGACCTGTTTCGAAACTTTTTGCAGCTGCATTAAGCTCCTTTTTCACGAAGCGTGGCTCATATGAATATATACTAGTAGTAGATGTTTGTCGCCGAGACCGATTTCAGAGTCTGCTTTGTTGTCCTCTTTATAGGTTTTTTTCCCGTGTCATACTGGACACAAGGCACATTATAGAAAATCTGAAACAGCTTTCAACATTATTTCAGTCATATCACGACGACAGTTTGCTCATTAATATATGCCGTGGGTTTCACCAGTACTAGGCAAGGACTCTGAAATGTCTTGCCCAATGAAACTCCCACGAAAAATCCAGTGCTTCCGGTGAGGCTCCAGCCCGAGTGGTTTATTCATTGTGCCTCATAACTCACAACGTGGTTTACTGAATGATAAACCACGATAGAAAGATTATTTCGATTCTAACATGACCAACTCTTAATCAAAGGAAAACAAGTTCATACTTAGAGTAAAAACACGGATGCAGATTATATTCCATTGAATAACTCACTTACTTCATACAGAATGACGTCACTCTACATAGAATAACGTAGATTTTACCACGCTTTCGTTGCACTGTGTTTATAGGGCCGAATTCACGTGTCATGTTAGAATGAACGATAAACTATGATAGAAAGAAGGTTATTTCCTTAATTAACACACCAAGGAACGGATGCACAATAAAGAGGGCTATGACATATGCTTGCCAACCTTTGGTCAGTGGAGCTAAAAGCTGATTTCCTGAAGAAATCAGTTCCCGACCACTGCTTCAACTAAGTAACAGCTAACCGAATTGAAAAGAAAACAAAACCGACAGCTCTAATGGAATTTTTATTTACAAATATGGAACCATTAAATTTGATCACTTATTTTCAAGAATTTGATTGATAGGACTTATAACAAGGAAAGGAAGTAGCAGCATCTTCAATGCCATCAAGTTGATAACTCTCTACCACATAATCCTGACTTTTAAGAACCCTGAGGCAACAGCCTTCTCTAAAACCTTATGGGAAAAGGAGAAAATGCTGGTAGGTAATCAGCATTTCCTCCTTCCCCCACAAGGTTTTTCACATTTTCAGACATACCATCATCATAAACTTAATATGTCGTCAGCAAATGCCTTCAATTTGTACCAGTCTTGAAATTTTGTGATTTGGTAAAGAGATACGAGGGCTGTTCGATATGTAATGTGTATTGTACCACAGCGCGATAACGCTTTCAACGATTTTGTGGATGATGATACGCTTGAATAGCTCTATTCAATACCTTTCCAACGGTATAAACACGAGCCTTTAGCTCCACATAGTTTTAAACTGATGGTCATTTCAATAGAGCTAGTCGTTGACCACTTGTAAAAATGGTTGGGAAACGGATTAAGAATATTGAAGGAATTAGAGCTTATGTAAAAGTTCGCACAAAACTCGGTCATTCGGTAATGCAGATTTTTACTGAAATGGGAGAAGTTTATGGGTCTGATAAGGTATCTTATGAGACAGTTCGTAGTTGGAGAAAGAAATTTCTGACTGGCACAGAGTCCGTCAAAGATGCAGCAAAATCTGGCCGACCTGTGACTTTAACAGGCAAGGCAAATGTCTCAAAAAGCAGGGAAATAATTGCAAGTGATGGCAGATACACGATTCGTGATATTGCCAACACTGTTGGCATATCGCTATTGCGGGTGCATTTCATTTTGAAGCGTATTTTGAAAGTACGAAAGATTTCTGCCAGATGGATACCACATATATTGACAGATGACCAAAAACGGGTACGAGTACAAACCGCTAAGCAATTGCTCAAAATGTTTCCCAAATTCAATCAAAGACAATTTCCAAACATTGTTACTGGTGACGAAACATGGGTTCACTATTTCGAACCAGTAAGAAAAATTGGAAACAAAATATGGCTAACTAAATACAGTAGAAGGCCTGTAGTTGCCAAAAGAGGCATAAGCACAAAGAAGGTTCTTTATTGCATATTCTTCTCATGTGATGGTATAGCCCTACAAATTCCGGTGCCGAAGCGCAAAAGTGTTACAGGTTGGTATTACCGAGATGTTATACTAAAAAAGGTCAAGAAATACTATCTTAAACGACGCCCTGTGTCAGGATTTAGGCATGTTCGTCTACTTCATGATAATGCTCCCTCACATACATCTGAGCTTGTGAAGCAATTTTTGAAGTTGGAGAAGGTTACCGTCTTGCCACACCCACCATACTCTCCAGATCTAGCCCCATGCGACTTTTTCCTTTTTCCAAAACTTAAAAGTTCTTATCTGGTCGTCGTTACAAGTTCCGACAAGCCCTTGGCTCAGCCATCAGTCAGTGCCTCAGAGGTCTACCTAAATCAGCGTACCGTGACGCATTTCAGAAATGGATTCAGAGATTGAAATTATGTATTTCAAACCGCGGAGAATACTTTGAAGGAATGTAATGTTCATTTCACTATTTGAGTCGAATGCTTTTGAGATATCGTACAATACACATTACATATCGAACAACCCTCGTAAACAGACTGAAAATAATATAATCTTTGAATTTGGATGGACCAGTCTAAAATTGCAGTCGTTTGGTAAAGAGTTTATGGACTGTATTATACAAGAATGACAACTCTGTAAAACATATATAGCTCCTGTTATACAGGAAGCTATAGACAGTCAGTTAGAAATGGATGCTTCAGAGCCTCATCCGCTGTAATTCTTGAATGATGGTTCAAGTCTAACAATCTTGATAATAAATCAAAAGCTGAATCAGGAACATTTCTCCAGGAACGTTCTGCTTCCTCATTGTCCTTTATTGATCTTTTGGTGGAGCATTTGCTAACTGGAGCCAATCTTAACTTCATACAAACTGTCCGCAAATCTACTTTGTTCTGCACCTGACTGCATACCAGATTTTTACCTGTTGAGATAATGAATAAATACTCTGTCAAAAGGAAGTTTAATGCATCTTCATGATTCAGTGTATCAAGCAAGTCATCACATAATTCTTGATCTATAAAATCCATCTTATCTGACAAAACAGCTGAATCCTATGGTACACTTGTCCTTTGACATGCAGAAAATTAACCAATAGCAAAAACATCAGGTCAGTGTGTGGATCGCGCAAGCTGACCTGGATTGATACTTTTTCCCCAATGAATTAAACCTCCTTTTCACAAAGTACGGCTTTAATATCTTACTTCTGTCACTCCTACATAACCACTGTTGGAAAGCACAACAGACCAGACTAAACCTTTTACCAAATTATCCTGTGTTTTACAGCCCTGAAAATGAAAGGCTTTCAAAAATGTTGTGGCAAAAAAGGAAAAGTGTGTGAAACTTTCTGCCCTATCAAAAAACAACAAGTCATTTTGCACAGTTTTGCTAGTCATCTGCAAATGTTTTATTTGGAGGGGACTAACATTCGTTTTGGAAAATTAAAAGCAACAGATAACAATTTTCAACCCAATTCAGAATTCCGCATCTCATAAAAGCCTCTTTCTATAAGCATCTCATTAAAAAAGCCTATTTCTATGAGCATCTAATAAAAGCCTATTTCTATGAGCATCTCATATAAGCCTATTTCTATAAATATCTTATTACAGCCTATTTCGATAAGCATCTAATAAAAGCCTAAATCTATATGCATCTCATAAAAGCCTGTTTTGTATAAAGCTGACTTTTTCACTGTTTAAGAGCTGATGAACTGTCCACCAGAAAACAAACTTTTTGCCTCAACAATATAAATGTGGCTCGGATTGTGGGATTTACCTTTGAAAAGGTGGAATGCATTGTTGAAAAGGAAACAGGAGTACCACATACAGTGCCAAAGCTCAACTGAAGTTGCTTTTGGAAATAGATTGATTTTCAGAGAAAGTTCTAATGTTAAAACAGGGACATAACTGTGTCAAAAATATTTCGTTGGTTACCTGCCCTTGTTGTAAGGGTTTCAATTTTGATAGTTTAAAATCTTGTCCAAGTTTGAAGTATCTATCTTCAGTAAAGACAGAGATATTATTAAATGTCAAAGTTTTAGCACCATGACGACGACGCAGATGACAGGGCTATGACAAGAGCTTGACATTTTCTTTGAAAACAGCCGAGCTAATAATTATTTACCAATAGCCTCTGCAGCTTTCTTCATTGCATCTGTACCAAATGTGCTTATAATCTGTGCGAGGGCCGTCATGTCATCATTGGCTCTGAAGAATGGATATCTACCACTCAACAAGGATAGGAAGATCACTCCAGCTGACCATATATCCACAGCTGTCAACATACAGAGAAAAACCGAACAATAAATTCTAAGATTTCAACCCTTTAACACACAATTCAGGCTTTTAACGACCTTGAGAAAGAAGCCTTTCACAACATGGTGGTACAAGGATAAAATGCTAGTAACCAGCATTTTTTCCCACAATTTTTTTCATACCCTTCCCAAAACAAGACAAAATTCTTGATTTAGACAAGCCCAATGTGTCATCATTTGGTAAAGATTTAAGTAATCCTATAAAGAAAGAAGACACGGGAGTGGTGGAGAGGGTGAATCCTAGTTTGACAGTTTTTCATATATCTAAACAAGACATTTTAGCATTTTTTCCTTCCCTAGAATTGACCTATTAGCTAATAGATAACAGAGTACAGTTAACTGTCCCCACATGCAACTTTAATTTTTCTGGGGTGGCATCCCATTGCAGAGATGACCGCAAAAACAATGGGTGAAATCTCCATACAGATTTTGTGTGCACCCTCATATTTTCATAAATTGATGACAAAACTAGAATTTGAACACACCTGTTGCTTGAGTTTTCAATGATCTTTCCTTTAAAATACAAATATTTTCAATTTAAATTTATATGTTTAACATTTAAGAAAAATCAGTTGAATTAATCTTTTACATGCAATGTTTAGGTTTCCCAAAATAGACACAAAATGGCTGCCAAACATGATAAACTTCTTAAGTTTTTTTGAGATTTATGATTTGTTATTAAATCAATGACTTCTAAAAGCTCTTTAGTTAATGAAATGTGCAATTATTTGTCCCTGGTCATGTTTGTGACTAAAAACTAATTGCATTTTGCTGCAATACAGATTAAACCAATGAAAAGCCTGTCAGTAGCTTTCCGCAAAGGGAAAATTCACAATGGACTTGAGATATTACGATGCACAATAAACATCCAAAAGAAGCATCATAAACATCTCATTATTGAGACTGGTACCTAACAATACCTTCTCACTATTATGATCTATCAACAAAGGTAAACAATTTAAATCCAAGTTTTATTTACCTGTAGACTGATCGGGACATTTCATCAACACTTCTGGAGATCTGAACCCTGGTGTACCTGCCCTAGGCGCAACTTGGTTTGTTCTAAAATTACATTAAGTGCATGGTATTTAACTCTATAACAAACAATCCTCTACATTAACGACCCTGAGAAAGAAGCCTTTTGAAAAGACAGTAGGAAAAGGAGGAAATGCTGGTAACCAGCATTTTCTCCTTTTCTACAATGTTTCCTACTCTTTCAAAGAAAAATATTATTACTTGAGCAACATCTAATTTGTTGTCTGCAAAGGCTTTTAATTTGAACAAGTCTAAAATTTTGTTGTTCGGTTAATAAGAGCTAATAAAATTTATAACATTATCTCAGTCAAATCACAGCAACAGCCAACTTATCTACATGTGTCAGGGGTTTTGAAGCATGAACCACACGATCCCGACTTTCAACAGCATTGAGAAAGATTACTTTTGAAAACATTGTAGAAAAAAGAGGAAATTCTGGTAACCAGCAATTTCTCCTTTTCCCCACAATATTTTCTACCCTATTGAAGACAACTTATATAGTTTGAGCTACATGTGATTTGTTCTCTGCAACCCCATTGAGTTTGGACAAGTTTAAAATTTCGTTGCGTGGTGAAAGACCCCTTTCTTGCATAATAGTTCAGGAGGAGTTCTGACTGACCAAAAACTAAACATCAAGCTTCCCACCTACCTTGATGAGCAAATCTGACAAGTCTGAGCTTTTCCAAAACACTGGCAAGCAGCCGGTTGATACTGATTAGCCTTTGTCATGCAAGCTTCTTTCTCTTTTAAATGAAGAGCTCTTTTTGCAAGTAGCAACCTCCTTGGTGACTTCATTCTTTTAGCAAACACTGAATTTGTTAGACTTGTGGGTGGAGAAGGGGTATAGTGTCTTTTTGAAGAACTTTCCTCTTTTTTGGTACAATCACTAGCAGCTGTCATATGGTTACTGGTATCCTATGTATAAAAATAAGAAGGATTTTCAGTCTTCCCCAAAACTGGGCCAACTTTTATTTCATTTGCATGATGTTTAACCCATCATGATAGCTACATAATTTGTTATGCCCCTCAAGTTGATAGACTATAACATGAAAGAATTTGTTTCAAGTAATTTCTGCTTTTTATTTTTAAAACTTTGACAAACACTTTCTTATTCCTTGAAACGTTTGTCCATTGTGTAATTTGCGTAAGTTTTAATGGGTGAGAAATTAGCCCAAACCTGGCATTTTCCACATCATTTCACCCACTCCCCCCCCTTCCCTAAAATGTTTACTTTCACTATCATTTCAGTCCCCCTCCCAGTGTGTGCTGTGCATTTTCCAGCTGGAGGTTTTTGCACGTAATGGTAACAGAAGTTGGGGGGTACGCAAACAAATATGGGGGTTCAAATCTAAACAACAGCTTGCTGTTAGTTGAAATGTTTTAAAAAAAAAAATATAAAGATACAAGTTTTCGAAGATAAAAGACTTTGAACTTTTGCAAACACTGTGGGAAAAGGAAAATGTGCTTGGAATAATAAGTTTATCCTTTTCTTACAATGCCCGATTTCACAGAAGGTTTGATGTTTATTGCGAAAACCAAAGACAGAAGATAACAATTGATCATACATCGTTACTAAAAATAGCAATTTGGCCATCTGCAACATTTTGGATATGATGCAATTTCAAGGGAAATGATTCAGAAATGTTCCTGTCCAGTAAACTGGTACCTGTTATATGTTGCGTTACCATCAAATAGTTATAAAATACGACAAATAGCAGCCATTCTATTTTTCAATTCAGAAAACCCGTCTAGGAGAAGTAATTGTAAACATTTCGCTGAGCACAGAAAATTTGCGAAATTTGACTTTTTCAATGTTCAGAAACTCAAGTTTTTGTACGTTCCAGTATATATTAGAGGAACTGAATGTGCGTGATATTTTTATTTTAAACATGAATCACATACATTTATAAGTGATCGCACACACTGCCCTCCCTTTAAAAGGTTCACTTATCTCAAGCTTTTACATCAGCGCTAGGTAAACAAACATCTGATCTTAGCAAATGCTAGGGACAGCATGTTAGGCAAACAAGTTAAATGAGCTGCTCATCAGCATCATCATTGAGTCTCCACTCACAAACGATTTGATCTATCTTGGCTGTTAGGATAAAAAAAACCACAAAGATATAGCTGTTTATCAAATTCAGTGTAACTGATCAGGTGTAAATGAAAGTCAGTGTAACAGATAATTTTTCAAGCCTGACCAGTAAATACATAGATAATTATGCTATTATGGGGTGATCAGCTTTTCTTCACTAATATGTCCAGTTCATGCAAACAAAAATGAATTTAGATCGAATTATGTGAAAACATTAACAAACAAAGGAGAAATTGCTCAGTATCAGAACTCAATTTCTCCCTTTTTTTTTTTTTTCAAAAATATGATGCAGGTTGTCTGGGAATAATAAGTAAAAGAATAACGATGGAATAACCCCTTAATCTGATGACAACACTGTAGTCTTGACTATATTAAAAACATTTGCTGAGAAGGTGAATGTGGTTAAAATGTTTAAGTTTGTCTTTGAAAGGGTAGAAAACGGACAAAATCCTGATTAGCAGCATCTGCATCTTTTTTCTTAATTCTTTCAAAAACCTTTCTTCTTCAGGGTCTTAAAACTTAAAACTAGGTAAAGCGTAAAACAGTCTAACACTTACAGGAGATGGTGTCAAAACTCCTTTTGGTATGCTGGTCATTGGTTGTTGTTGACTGACTACTGCCTTGTGAGCCAAACCAAAATCCACCAAAGCATACCTGGAACAAATAAAACATCCAAGAATATAAAAACATATGACCCATGCTCTGGCAAAAGGGGTTTTAATGCATCTCTGTGATGCATGATGTCAGGCAAGTCATTACATAATTATGGATCCATAAAATCCATTTTGTCTTAAAAAAAGCTCAATCATAAGGTACACTGGTCCTTTGACATGCAGAAAATTGACTTATAGCAAAAACATTTGACTCAGGTCAGCCTGTGCAAACTGCGCAGGCTGACCCTAGTTGATACTTTTGTCAGATTCATTAAGCCCCCTTTTCCCAGAGCATGGCTCAGGTGTAAAAGGAAAAACATTAATTTTTCTTCCAATTGTTTTTCTTCCTATTTTGTGCCATTTTCAAAAGCATTTACCTATATCACAGCCAACAGTGCATCTAGCCATGTATTCCTGGAGTCTCTTAATTATTTACATCCAACAACACTCTTTTTCCTACAAATGGCTGATTTCCTGCATTAACAATTCGAAAGAATTACAGTTGTAAGAGTAGAACGAATTCTGCAAGAATTACTCCTCAATTCTTTGACATGAGCCATGTTCTAGGAAAAGAGGGTTTAGTACATCTATGTGTATACCAAGCAAGTCATCACATTATAATGGATCTATAAAATTTATTTAGTTTAATGATTGCCTGAATCTTGAGATAAATTGGTCCTTTGACATGCAGAAAACTGACCCATAGCAAAAACTTTCGACCCATGTCAGCCTGCTCGGACTGCACAGGCTGACCTTGACCAATACTTTTTGCAGATGCATAAAAACCTCTTTTCAAGGAGCCAAATTCAAATAGTTTTAGCAGATAAAAACCTACTGAACTTCTTACTAAATGACAAAATTTTAGCCTTGCCTTAACTGAAAGTTTTTGCAAATGATAAAATAGGATAACAGTTAAATCAATCCTTTACACTACAATTCTGAGATTTTTAGAAGGGGTTGGGGAGGCTTTAGAAAACATTGCAGGTAACCTGCATTTTCTCCTTTTCCCCCCTATGTTTTCTAATCTGTCATAGATCTTCAGTTCATTGGTACTACTTCTTAATTTGTAGCCTACAGATACTTTCAATTTGGAAAAGTCTAATATCAATGTATTTGAATGACTTGTGAACACATTCTCAGATCACTGGAGAGTGCAAGCATCTCTTGACAAGAAAGCAGAGCTCCAGATAGAGGGAGTGATTTTGATTTCAAAATTGAAAATATTAATTATTCTCCACTAAACCCTATGCTTTGGGTACTCATTAGAATTGTCTCATTGAGACAATTCTAATGAGTACCCACAGCATAGAGTTTCGAAGAGAAATAATGATGTTAGAATACCTTCGCTCCCTCTTATCTGGAGCTCTGAGACAGAACAAGTCAGTAACACTTACCTCTGTGTATTTCTGTCATACAGAAAGTTGCTTGGTTTCACATCTCTATGAATAACACTGAAAGTATGAACCCTACGTAGGGCTAACATCAAGTTCTTCATGTAGTCTCGGACTTCTTGCACACTCATCTCCATTATATAATCCTACAAAATATATTTGTTCTCTATTTTACATTTTTGACCTGTATATTGTACACTGAAATTCTGGATATCTTTTCTAAAGACAGTAGACCAGGATCAGCTTGCACATCTTTACAGTCTGATCCTTGTCCTCAATGTCCCCTGCTTGTTAACTTTTGTTGACAATTTTACCTTAACTCTTTATCACACACTCCCGATTTCTGACAAACCCTCATGAAGAAAGCTTTTGAAAACACTGGCATTATCTCCTTTTCCCTTCACGTTTTCTACCATTTCAAAGACGAATCCAATCAGATGAGATGTATCTAATTTGTTGTAGATGCATTTTTTTCCCCTCCATATGGACAAATCTAATATTTTGTTCTTAGAGAGAGAGTTGACTTCTTAACAGACAGCAGAATTTTAAATCTGTCCTGATTGGAAGTAACTGAAAAGAACCAATTAATTTTGACTAAAGTGATGTGATTTGTCTTTCAAAGGGTACAGAACATTGTTCAAAAAGTAGAAAAAGCTGGTCACCATCAGCAATTTTTCTTTTTTCTCAAATAGTCAAAGGCCTTGTTCTCGAGGGTCATGATTAACATGGGATTGTTCTGTGTTAATTCAGACCAAAACTATTTTCCATGATAAAAGTTTCATTTCAAAGTTATCTAAGTTATCTAAACATCTCGCACTGTTTCTTGATTTGGTCTCCTTCTTTTTAAGCAAGTCTTTCCTACTTGCAACCTAGTTCAGTTGTATCTTTTCTGTCCTTATCTGAAACTCTTCAGGTCTTCAACTTTAACTATGTTGCTTTTGTGGAGAGTATATCAAGATCTGATTGCAAAAATATACTTAGTCATTGAACTCTGACCAAAACAATCTTGAAATAGCAGTATTTTGGCTGTGTGTTTTTTTTTTTTTTTCCCTATTGAAAAGTCCCTTGTATCAATTCAGTGATCTAAGAGTTAAAATTTGTACCTTACCTGAAACTTTTCATGTGGAAAATACTGCATAACTATAACTACATGGTCCTTGTTCCTTATACACAGCTCTACACCCATAACATTGTCCAAGCCCCTGTCAGTGAAAAAAACATTAAATACATGACTAATGAGACATGATCAGTCATTCCTGACAATAAAGAGTAAGACTTTGTTACCTGTTGGGTTTTTTTGGTTTTTTTTTTTTAATGCAAATACATACACAAGCGTCATCGATTTAATACAATCAGATACACTAATATACATAAAAACAGGTGGAAAAAACAGGCCAAATTCTAGCACAAATATCCTAATATGGACACACATTGGTAAACAGGCTTCTCCTGCTTTTTCTCAATATGCAGGCAATATGAACCCTTGAATTAAAAGAAGAGAAACAAAGGAGAGGGGTAGCTGTTTCAGGAAAACTGTATAGTACAAACTTTTTTGCTGGTTGATAAAACTTAGAAACACGTCCAGATAGAAAAATTGCAGGTGAATAGGGAAAATTGCTCAGCTGCAGTTGCTTTTGGTAAAATTTTTAAGTTGAAAAAGGGGCATAACTGTGTTGAAATATATATTTCGATGGTTACCTGCCACTGTTGTATAAGTTCCCTTTTTGAGAGTTAACAACTAGTCTAAGAGTGAAGTAAATATCTTTAGTCCAAGTTTGAAGTAAATATTTTCAATAAGACATTATAAAATGTCAAAGTTTTTCTATGATGTAGATGACATCAGGGCTAACACAATACGTCTTTGTTTTCTTGGAAAACAGTCAAGCTTAAGATGAGCTTTCCTTTTGATTTTTAGTACACAACAACCATTTTCTCTTTTTTCCATCTTTTCAAAATCCTTATGAAGTTTTGAAACATGTTGGTGTTTTTTGAAAGGAAAGTGTCAATAATTTTAATGTTTTGTAGTTGAAAGTTGTAAGTATATAATAAAAGGAGTATTATGTTGTAGTAACTTTCTTGATGCTTGTATTTGCTTATTGCTGTGTAGGAAACTTTTGGCATCTCGTTTGACCTTTGGTCTCACACAATATCAAACTTTCTAATATTGCTCCAAGCATATACAAGCACCAAGAGTTACTACATTGTGATATTCCCTATATATTCAGAATTCTCGTAAGCATGACTATATCAGCTTTTAGTGCATTTCTCCACTTACCCTATTTCCAACAGACATCTCAATTCTCCCTCAATTCTTGACGGATGACTTGTAGGTATAATGTGTTTCAGTGCAAATAACTGATTAACCTCTGGACAGTGTTTCAGCCTGGCCAGGAACACAGAACTAAAAGTACCTGAAAGTTATAACACATTCTTTGTAAAATTGTAGAATTTCTCCAAATGTGGAGGGACGGTTGCACTGTTTTTGTGAAGTTCTTCTAACCACTACTAGAACTTGTTTTTCTACAAAAAAACAGATGTCTCCCCCCTTTTTGGTGTCAGAAAGATGTCATCAAGGCAAGTTCTAACTGAAATAACGGTCATTTTTCTTTAAGAGTTTTCGAGTTATATAGCGGACAGGAAATTTTACATAAAATGAGTAAGGAAAATAATCAAAGGGAAATAACTAAAAAAATATACAAGACAGAGTTATGGTTCTTGTGCATGACATTTCGTCTGATGGAGCATTACAAATGTGTAAAGTTTTATCAAAATATCTCAAAAGGTTTTCGAGTTATAGAGTCGACACGGTTTGTGACCGAAAAAAATCAAAGGGAATAAACTCGAAAAATATGCAAGCCGGAGTTATGGTTCTTGTGCATGACACTTCGTCTAATGGAGCTTTACAAATGTGTGAAGTTTTATCAAAATATCTCAAAAGGTTTTCCAGTTATAGAGCGGAGGCCATTTGTGAAGGAAAATAATCAAAAGGAATAACTCGAAAAATAGGCAAGCCGGAGTTATGGTTCTTGTGCATGACACTTCGTCTGATGGAGCTTTATAAATGTGTGAAGTTTTACCAAAATATCTCAAAAGGTTTTTGAGTTATAGAATGGACACGATTTGTGACAGAAAATAAAGGGAAATAAAAAAAAAAAAAAAAAAAAAAAATAGGCAAGCCAGAGTTATGGTTCTTGTGCATGACACTTCGTCTGATGAAGCTTTACAAATGTGTGAAGTTTTATTAAAAAATCTCAAAAGGTTTTCGAGTTATAGAGCAGACACGGTTTGCGACGGAAAATAATCAAAGGGAAATAACTCGAAAAATATACAAGCCAGAGTTATGGTTCTTGTGCATGACACTTCGTCTGATGAAGCTTTACAAATGTGTGAAGTTTTATTAAAATATCTAGAAAGGTTTTCGAGTTATAGAGCAGACACGATTTGTGATGGACAGACAGACGGACAGACGCACAGGGAAAAACAATGTCTCCCGACCCTAACGGGGGGGAGACATAAATATCACCATAAGCAACATATTTCGTTACCAATTCTTGGCTGCAGCTACTTTTTTATTGAAAATTTCTAGTTGAAAGAGGGCCATAACTTTGTCAAAAACATTTGAGCCATGCTCTGGCAAAAAGGGAGTTTTAAATTAATGCATCTTCATGATGCATTATGATGCATTATACAGTGGAACCCCACTATAACGCTGTCATCGGGAGCCATGATCTGCGACAGCGTTATATCCGGGATTGAATGCAGGCGTCCCCCCCCCCCTCCCCCCCCCACACACACACACACTACCTGTGACCCACCGCCGACAATTGCAAGAACTATGGCATCAATTAATTACTGTTATTCCCCCAATATATTCAGACAAAAAATAACATAGTAATATTCTGGTTATTATGGAAATCAACACTTTGAACAATTCAGGGTAGCCAAAATAATAAGTTTAATTTGGGGTGTGTGTCTGAAATGATATGGGCAAAGTCTTTCAAATTTATACATAGAAGTGGTGAAGGTAGAGCTCAAAGACATGCATATTTACGTTTAAACATTTATCTATCAGACATTTAATAATTTAGATTTTTTTTTTTGCATGCAATGTCTAAACGATTCCCAGTTAGTTCTATTACCAAATCTGGTCAATCAAACACTGGTACAACTATGTAAAAGAACTTCTTTAACCTTTAGTGCCATATTTATTAGAAAGTATTCAGCCGCTGTTTAGCTGAATTACAGCCAGGTTCATTCAGAAATCAAATAAAATGCTATCATGTTGCATTGCAGACGGTGCCGCCACCTTTTTTTTTTTTTCAGTCATGCTGGCGATTGCATAACAAACCCAAATCGACTATGACTAACGAAATCTCTTTCAATAATTAAAAAAGACAAGACCCGACCGACGTGCATGATGAAAGTCAAAATGAAAAACATGTGCATCGGGATTTATTAAAACAAGACTACTGTGGAGGGATCTAAACTGTTTGTAATATAGATCCTGCGTGGACGGGTTTTCGATCTTGAATTAAAGGGATCTTAAATATGTTCAAGATTACCTTTTTTAGGCATAACAGAAGTAGCTTTCTACGAATACGATTTTGGTCATAGTTCAGCTGCAGATGGTATAGATCCAAGATCAGACTGCACGTTCTTTGAAGTCTGATATTTATCTACACCGGCCACAAAGACTTTAACCCTTTACCACACTTTAAAGACCCTGAGAAAGAAAGCTTTTGAATAGCATGTGGAAAATCAAAGTACTGAAAGTACTGACAGACTAGTGAATTTGAAATAAGTGGCTATGGTAAAGATAAAACCTGGTTGGTTTATTCAAGATTGAAGAAAAATTGTAATATTTGGTTTTGGGTCCATTCCAGTTCCACAGGCTCATTTCGGTTATTAAGTCGAATCCGGATCGAGTTCAATCCATTGATTTTACCCAACACACTTGACTACTTACTTGGCAAAATAAGAAATACCATGAATATCTTGTTTGTTTACTTTTAATTGAAAACAAGTTATTTTGTTGAAATGATATCCCCCGCCGAAAAAGACTTTTTTGATAGAAACATACAAGACGTATCATATTTTGCATGTAGATGTGGCCTTTTTGTGTTTGGTCTCTAACACAATTCTACATTAAGCCCCCTTTTTCCAGAACATGGCATTTCATTAAATGAAAACAAAGAGTGCTTGTCTGTGGCTTATGATAAACAATATAAATATGAAGTTTCATAAAATTTTGTCCAGTAGTTAAAGAGATATAGTTCCATAAAGGAAATATACATCTAGCCCCCTTTTTCCATGACACGGCATTAAATGAAAAAATAATTTCCTCCAAAGTATAGCTTTGAAATAGCAATATTCAGGTTTTTACCATCAGCTTGAAAGTTTCATTTAACTTTTTTTTTTTTTTTTTTTAGCAGATTAACTCTTTACCAAACTACAAAATTTTAGACTTGGCCATATTGAAAGCATTTACAGACAACAATTTAAACGATCCTTAAATGATGAAATTTGCCTATGATAGGATAGAAAACATTGTGGGAAAAGGAGAAAATGCTGGTAACCAGCATTTTCTCCTTTTCCCACAATATTTTCGAAAGGTTTCTACATCGACGTCGTTAAAACTCGGGATTGTGCGGTAATGAGTTAAGGGTTAAACTTAGACTGGATTATATAGTTAATGAAAAGCACAAGATGTAATTAGTGTAGTAAACTTTTTACTCTTTACAAAACGAAAATTTTTTACTGGTCCAAACTCAAAGCTGTTCCAGACCAAAAAGTTAAATGTGGCTCAATTGACGAAAACCCGATTCTAAAAGGGCAGAAAGCAATGTGGGTTCTTTTTAGCAGATAAAGGTTAAATTTAGACTGGACTATATAGTTAATGAAAAGCACAAGATGTAATTAGTGTAGTAAACTATTTAACTCTTTACAAAATGAAAAATTTTCATTGGTCCAAACTCAAAGCTGTTCCAGACCATAAAGTTAAATGTGGCTCAATTCAGGAAAACCTGATTCTAAAAGGGCAGAAAGCAATGTGGGAAAACAAGAAAATGCTGGTTACCAGCATTTTCTCCTTTTCCTGCAATGTTTTCAAAGGGCATCTTCCCCAACTTCATTAAAACTCGGGATTGCGTGGTAAAGTTAATATACAAGATGTAAAATAACAGTTTAACATATCAGTTTCACGGTACACAATGATCTAAATATGAATGACTGAAGGAATGGCAAGGGTTCCCTGTCCAGTGAGGGTTAAGGTAGCTGGGATTTGCTACAAGTTACCTAGGTGTATCGTTTTTTAGATTCATTGACAAAGTTACTGTGTTGTAGAAATAAATGTATGAGCATGATTTGCATAGGTCACTCAATTTACATATAAGCAAACACTTTGTACCTTATCAATGACATATTTTTCAGTTTACTATTACTTGAACAAATTGACCTGAAATTGACCTCTATGCAAAGAATAATTAAAGAGTGAATATTTATATCTTTGGGTATAATCGGACGGTACGGAAATTCTGTTAACGGTAAATGTCGAGTTTGACCCTTACAGTGCCATAGTCAAAATATGAGAGCTTTTGCGGATGACATGGATCAAGATCAGACTGCACAGAAAGTGCTTCTCAGATCTATGTCACCCGCCACGTATTACCAATTTAAACCAACAAAATCATGTTTATTTCAGGTATTTTCGGTATCCTTTAAAGACGGATAAATCTATTACCTGCATAGAGTTGAAAATCGTTCACATAGTTCTGCATGCAGATGACAATAGCCGAAGCTAAGTTCAGACAATAATTCAAGCGTGTAATATATGGTAATAGAGGTCATTTATTTCATGTCAATTAGTTCGAGTAATACTTTGTAGGTAGACATGTTCAAATCAGGATGGTAGAGATTTTGTGGTTTTTGTCAAAATTGTCATATATAACAGAATTAAGATTGATAACATAAAGAATTATTTTACTGTGAGACAGTACATGTGTGAGGCAACTGTGGGGTTTTTTGTTTACTTTGCATCTGAGTCAATCTGGATGCCTATAGACTAGCTTCACTAATCTAAAAAGGAGAAAATTCTAGAAATCATCATTTTCTCTCTGACTGTAGACTGTAGACTAAATGTCTTGTCTGATCTCTGATCGTAATCTTCTCGGTCCGCTGTGAAGAGGCATTTCTTACAAAAAAAATCAGTGTTTCATTTTCTTGTGTGTAATTTCATGACCGAGAATTAGCTTTGGTTGACTCGGCTCTCGAAGGATTCATGATCATTACGGCTTTACGCACCATGTTCAATTGTGCATTCATTATGTAGCCGATCATCCTATCAGTAATATTTTCCAAAAATTAAAAGTCAAATGTTTTGAAAAATACACTTTTAGCCTGTCCAAGTTTTTAGTATTCCTGAATATTTGGACTGTCTGGAGTTAGGGACTAGACATAAAATATTTTTGACAGTAATTTAACGTGTCCGAACATTTAGGGTGTCCAAATACGTTGGTGAATTATGGTACATTCGATATCGCTGTTAACGATCTTCATACAGACGGGAATTTATTGATGTTAAGTCTGTCTAATGTAAGATTGTGTATTTTATGTGAAGACAATTATGGGTTGAAGTCCTTTTGTTATCAACTGTGCATGTATTTGTCAAACAAAGCAAATTGTGCACAGCCATAGGTGATAGAAGTAATCAACGAGGTAAAGGTGTGAAAAATTGTCACATTAAATACACAGTATCGATTTTACATCAGTATTTGGTCAATGTAGTTATGTTTTTACATTGGGGATTCTTATCAGCGGAACTGTGGATTCAGATCAGACTTGAAAATGGTCAACCCCCCGAAATTTTGGGGGCCATAGGACACCCGCATTATAATAGGGTCAGCGTTTTAGCGAAGTTTGTTCTTACAGGGTTCCACTGTAGCAAGCAAGTCATCACAGTATTATGGATCCATCAAACCGAGTTTCTCAAAAAACTGACTAAATCACCAGGCACACTGGTCTTATGACTCATATTGACATGCAGAAAAACAACCAATAGCACAAACTTTTGGCCCAGGTCAGCCTGCACAGACTAACCTCTGTCGATACTTTTTGCGAATGCATTTTGCTCCTTTTTGACAGAACAAATATTCCTGTAAAAGGGGAAATGGTAACCACTGTGTAAGTGGCCATTTCCCCCCTTTTTTTTTTGCCACTATGTTTCCTACTCTTTAAAAGACTGCTTCTGTTGTTTAAACCACATCTGATTTGTTCTGTAAAAGCTTTCAATTAGGACATTTGTAAAATTTGGATTGTAGTAAAGATCACAATGAAACAGATCAATGAAGATATTTCCTCAAAGTTACAGTAGATTACTTGCCACTAACCTTCTCCAATTTTGTCAATCACCTCAAAATGATTCTCAATTTCTGGGACAAACTCATACAGACACTCAATTTCCTGCTGCACTTCAACTGGAAACAAAGAAAACAAGTCACTGCTCTGAATAAATATGAGCCATGCTCTGGCAAAAGGGGACCTAATGCATACCTGTGACACATGATAACAAGCAAGTCATCACATAATTATGGATCCACAAAATCCATTTTGTCTAACAACCAACTGAATCATGAGGTACACTGGTTCTTTAACCCATTCCCAAACAATCCCTGGTTTTTACGGGTCAGGAATAGAAGCCTTTTGAAAACATTGTGGGAAAAGGAGAAAATGCTGGTAACCAGCATTTTCTCCTTTTCCCACGATGTTTTCTACCCTATCATATAGAAAAATCATCTTTTTTGCAACTGTTAATTTGTCATCTGCAAAATGCTTTCCATTTGGTCTGGTCCAAAATTTGCCATTTGGGAAAGGGTTAATAAACAGAAAATTTACCAAAAGCAAAAAGTTTTGGCTAAGGTCAGCCTGTGCTGACTTCGCAAGCTGGCCTGGGTTGACCTTTTGTGCAGATGCCTTAAGCTCCCTTTTCACAGATCATATCTCATATCCATACTTAAACTTGTCATAGCTTTCTGCAGAAAAAAATGAAAGGGTATGACAGGATGAATTGAAGGACATGGCCACAACAACACCTGTCAAGCCAAATTATGTCAAAGTTGAAGAATTTCAATCCAAGTTATTTCAGTAGTAAAGTATTTAGTAGTAAAGAACTAAAGAATTAGAATTATGTTTAGGATCTTCTTTGTTGATTGATAGTATGGTGTTTAACGCCGTTTTCAACATTATTTCAGATATAGCACGGCAGGCAGTGCTCCTATCCCTGCTTTCCTGGAGTTTCTTTTACTGTACTCCACATGATGTTTTTTCCATGCCACTGGCTGCTTTCCCACATAACCATTGTCGAAACAATGACCAGCAGTGAGAGAGGAATGATTCCTGTTGTGATGACTATCATAAATCTTTGGAAAGAAATCGGCTGCGCCAGGGATCAAACCAGCAACCTCCTCAGGGTTTTCCATGACGCACAAATCCTGCGTCATTGACGCGATTTTATTGTATGGTGTTTAACGCCGTTTTCAACATTATTTCAGTTGTATCGCGGAGGCCAGTGCACCTATCCATGCTTTCCTGGAGCCTCTTTTACTAGTACTCCGCACAATTTTCTTTCCAAGCCACTGGCTGCTTTCCCACATAATCATCGTCGCAACAATGGTCAGCGGTGGGAGAGGAATGAATCCTGTTGCAGAGACTATCATCAATCCTCGGAAGGAAATTGACCTAGCCAGGGGTTGTAGCAAGGGATCGAACCCTGGACCCCATGTTCTAAAGTCCTGCATGCTACCGACTGAGCTACCGGGGCTCGGCGACGCGATTTTAACTCAAATGACCCCCAAAATAAATAACTGTGCATCACCAGGGACACAACTTTCCAAAATCTAAATCATCTAAGAAATTGAATAAATTGTCACAAATCCAAGTCTGTTCTTGCTTCATTATCAGATGAACACCCTTCTTTTTTTAACTACAGGGTCTATTTTAGATATAAGTGGTTTTCCGGTAATTTATTTATGGAATAAGACTGGTGTATGCACTATTAACATAAAGTACAGTGGACAGTTGTTGTAAATATGGGCCCAGTCAAGGTCTTAGTTGGGTTCTCTGTAATTTATAGCTTATTTTACGCGGCTTCCGGTAGATAAAAGTACACAATACCAATCTGTTCTGTTCGCGAAAATTAAAGTCATGATGAAGTAAACTATAGCATTCTTTTTTATCGTCTGCTTCCTACAGCCACGGATCAAGCCACATTAAGCAGCCATTCGGATGAGAATGTATCGTCTGTCAAAAATTGAAGTCGAGCTTTACGTAAGAAATGACTTAAAAAGACTTTACTTTTTTGGAGTTTAAAGGTGAAATGTATTGTAATCTGTGCTTGAAGACGAAACCCATTTGTTTCGACTCCCTAAGTTAAAGAAATGACCCCCTACTAAAGAGGCAAGGGGTCACAACGACCCCCAAATTTTTATGCTGAGGGAAAACCCTGCTCCTGTTCTCAAGTCCTGTACGCTACCGACTTAGCTGCCGGGGTTTGGTGGATCTTTTTTGAGTTCAGCCTTGTATAAACAACATTAATCATGATTAGTCCGTGTTGCACCTTATCACAGTTTACTTACGTGGCAATTTCTCAAATGTGGTCTTCTTCTTTCCTTTGAAACTACTCTTACACTCCATTGTACTCACTGATGCTGTCATTTTTTGAATACTGGTATCCTTATCTGTAATATATTGGTATGTTTATTTGTAATATATAAGCTTTATCCAGGTATTTTGGGAAAAGTCCCATAGCCAAAGAAGGAAAAAAATTGATTGACCCAAATTTTAATGTGGGAAAAAAATATTGACAAAAAATACAAAGTTAGGAACAAATTTGACATTATAATAAACTCAAAGGCATTTCTTGTATTACAGAATTAGTACTGTTAATGTTACTTTTTTTTTTTTCAGTCTCCTTTCTTGGTATAAATGTTGTACTCATTTGTCTTTTACACTTGTTCCAGTGCTCTTAGCTTATTATTTTCCTATGTGGTATTCATACAAATTGGCCGTCTAAACATACAGACAATTGTACAGATTCCAAAGGCGCAAAATTAAAGTAAATTTTCTGAATCAACAAAATTTATTTAATTTTGATGAGGGGTATAACAGGAAGGGTGTGTGAAAGTCACACTGACAGACACCACAATTTGCCTTCAAGTAGCGAGGTCAGAGCTATTTATCTTTTTTCTATTTCTACCTAATATTTGTATATCATTTTAAAGAGCATGTTTTGCAGATTTCAAAAATACAAAGTATTTCCAATTTCGATGACTTTTTGATTTTTTACGGATTTTTCAAATCTCAGAATTATTCTAAAATGTCTGTCAAATATTGGAGTGAATTCTTGCAAATTAAATATATGTCATGTAAACTTGAAATGACCAAGAGTATAATCATTTTGAAAAATAAAAGTAGACAAAAATGAAGTGGATGTACTCATATCATTTTAATACCTTACCCAGTAAAATTCACATAATTATTTTCATATCTCCTTGTTCATAATCAACCATTAGTTCATATACATACACCGACCTGTCCCCTGCATACTTGATATTGAACCAATCTGGAAAACCTGGGACTTGTAAAATTGTAAATTCATTGGTTAAAATGGCCTAAATTTTCAACCCTTTAAGAAATAACCCTTTGTTTAAACATAGAATAAATCAGGAAAACATCTTGGGGAAAAAAAGATAAACTGCTCAAAACACGCTCTTTTTTGTACCATGTTTTCTTCCGTATAAAACAATCAAAACTCATTTGAACAAATTCTATAAATTTTCTCAACAGATGCATTCTTTTGGGATATTCTAAAATTCTAATTTGTTTAAGGTGCACAATGTGCACTAGAATCTGTAAACAACTGAAGATTCAAAATACAGTTTCAATGGAACGTATAGAAATAGAATATACTATATTTGAAATAAACCATTTGAAGTTAACAAAAAATAACAAAAAAACCCCCCCAGTTTAATGTAATACTCCTAAGGATTGTGAGCATGACTTGTTTATCAAATCATCTCTAAGCTATCTGCATTAATCCCTTACAACACCAAAAAATTTTGGACTTGTCAACATTAAAAGCATTTGCAGACGACATATTCTGTGTTGCTAAAAAGATGATTTCTGTCTGTGAATTTAAAGAAAACATTGTGGGAAAAGGAGAAAATCCTGGTTGCTAGCATTTTCTCGTTTTCCCACAGTGTTTCAAAAAAATGTCTTTTATATGTCATAAAAGCCGGATTTTGTAGCATAGGGTTAACAAGAGTAACCCTTTACTACGTGGCAAAAGTTAAGCTTGTAAAAATTGGCAGCATTAAAAGACATGTTTTATGTAAAACAAATGGTGGAATTTGTTTTTGAAGGGTAGAAGACTAAGTTGTGGTAAAATGAGAAAATGCTGTTTACCAGATTTTCTCCTTTTCCACAGTATTTCACAAAGCCCATTTTCCTGTGGCTCACCATAACTCAGGAATGTGATACAGGAAAAAACATTTGACCTCTTTTGAATCAATGGTTTAGCCAAGATATATAAAATAGTCAATGCAAAATCAAATTCTAACCAATAATAGAGAAAATTCTGTTGTTGACGTAAAATAACCCAAAACTCAGTTGGGTGAAGAAAGCAGAGGCCGAGATTCTCTAAATCGAAAGTATGTTTGGGGTACTTCGGATTTTTTCCCTGACGCTCCTTTGACCAGGTGCGCAAAGATAGATAGCTCTGTATCACTTCATCCGGAAATGAAATTTTCCCGCGGCTGTGTTGGAGGTGGGTGTCTTTGAGGAAAAATGGGACAGTTTGGGGCGCAACATTTTTTAAAAAGAATCCTTGTAAAATGTAGTTTAAATGCATTTTCTCACTATATTACTTGAAGATTTCTGAAGCAACGGCGTTTTCAAGATGCAATATCGTTCTAAATTAGCCCTAATTTTGTCACTTAAATTCAAAGCATGACAGTCTTCTTTCTTAAATCAATTTATGTAATTCCCTTGAGTAATCACTCTCAGCCTCTGTTTGGCAAAAGATTTTGTAATTTGGTCATCAAACAGCAGAGAAATTACTTTTTGAAGCGACCCACTACTTTCTATAAATAGCATACTCTGGGATACCGATACGCTTAATCGAGTACTAGCGTGACTTGTTCAAGTATTTATTTCTTTTATGCAATTATTGGTGTCAAATGGTCAAGGCCGCTGGAGTAAAAATGTTAAGGAATCCAAACAGGTTGTCAGACATGACATTTGTTGGATGGGGAGTAATTTACAGCAATTTCTTTCAAAGACAATTTGGCTGTTGACAAATACAATTCGATAATCTATAAATAGCTCTGACCTGGCTACTTCAAGACCGGGATGGTCAAACCTAACTGGGCCGAATAGACGTTCCCTGAAACGACTTGGGCCAAACTCCAGGCCAAAAATTTGCAAAATGACTCAAGACCAAAACTGTAAAGGAACTGTCCTCCAGGTCCAACAACTAGGCCAAATCTCGCAACGTCCCAGGCCGAAACGACCAGGATTGTTTCGGCAATTGTACCAGTTAAAATTGCATTGCCTGGTGTTCCAATTGTAGGTAGACTACAAGAAATGATGACAATATAAAATTTTGGTCAGTATACTTACATCGATCTGCGAAATAAGCTTGCAGGCTTTTTTGTTGACATGTGCTAACCGCGCCAAAATGTTGAAATCGGTGCCATGTGATTCACGATATCGTGAGATTCAGAACATGGCTGCAGAATGGGAGCTAGACGAGGAAATTCAGATTATTTTGCGCGAAAATGCAAACTTGCGATATGACAGTTCTAAGCACAAGGTTTCCTTAGATTCAGTAGATGTATTCTTTTTATTTTCGAAGTATTTGTTGCATATTTGCCAACCTTTTGATGAAACGGTGTGTTTTTCATTAGATTTCGCGTCTTTCGAAATTTCCATGTTTTGCTGATCAGAAATCTTTCCTTTGAATAATCTTGAACCAAGCAGTCTTTCGAAGTGTAATTGATTTGAATTTTAACATCTTACGTTGAGCGCATTGGTCTTTTATTATCGGTTTATACTGGTTATTATTTTATTTAATTAAAGTTATGTTTTCATCAATCTAGTCTGAAGGGTTGCTCCGAGGTTATTTTGTGATTGGCTCTCCGCAACCCTTCACAGCAGCCCTTCTTTAATACCATCTGGAAATCTCAAAATCTTACCAATCATTTTACAGTCGGCTTAATGTGATTTTAATCTGCTTGTCAGCTATGAAAATGGACATGAATCGATGGATAAATTATTTAACTTCACGTTGACACCAAGTTTAGTGCAAGATTTTCATTGATCCATTGTAATTTACCATTTATTTGACATAAACACATCTGGCTAATTTGTAAGCATACACTCATTATAAATTCAGTTAATTGTGCATGCGTGGTCAATTTGATTTGAACAAATGATATTGTGTGATCGGCAATTTAAGTGATATATACGACTCCTCATAAATGAAATACATCCAGTACATTTAGTTTTCCTTTCACTGCCCAGGCTGATAACACAGAAGCCGATAAATTGTGAAAAAAAAAGAACTTTACTGTACCGGAAGTGAGTTTTGAAACATGCGCAGTAAATGTCAAGCCTAGTTTCGACTTTCTGGGAAGTAGGTCAGTGGATATTTACATTCCGAAATAATGGAATTATAAGGAGGTAACACTGTCATTTTTTAATTATTTAGGTGTTTTTGTAAAGATTAATCATTAGTCTATCGATTCAGGACCTTATTGTTCACTGACAAGGAAAAGATTGACGCATACTGCCATTTGAAACAAGCCGGTATTTTAATTTTTCACTCCAGATGGGTCATAAGAGTGGCTGCTGTGGGGGCTAGCGGAGAAACAATCACAAAAATAACATCGGAGCTAGTTCCCGAATTGGGGGTAGTCTTAGGTGTCCGTATTCCCTGATGATAAGGAAAAAAAACACGATAAAATTGAGAGTTTTACTAAACTATGAACTACAAAGTACTTGCCTTCATAAAGAAATCGTTTCTGATCAATTTCATGTAAAGATTATTAAGATATTGATTTCAGTGGTATGGTGCATTAAAAAATATACATGCTGTTGGCCATCTTGATTAAACATGGCACGACCTAATTCTGGTAGCTCTGTAGGAATTACAGTAGAAAGTATTAGGCCCTCATATTCTTGAGAGAAGGAACACTAATTAGCAGTACGAAAAATGATGTCCATTTCTATTAACCCAAGATAATCATGGTCGAACTTGGACTGATAACCACCTGCATTAAGCAACCCCTTTCTGTAAACCGTCACCTGGAATTCCTGCTGACTAAAGATGTCAATTACCTGTAATAAGCAAACCCCTGGTGTTTCTGACTAGGGACCATGCAAATTACGGCATTTTGGACCATTTTACCCATATAAGTGACCATTCAGTTTCATACAAACCTTAAAAATCAATGTCAGACTGTCATAAGCTTGAGCCAAGGACTACGCAAATCATAAAGATTCTGTCATTTAAACTAAGAGGAGATCAAAAACCACAAACATTTCTACATTTTCCATCTTTCTCTTCAAATCAGTAACTTTGAGTGCACCCCTCAAAATACCATCCAAATATTATTGAAAGCCACTTGTCATCCTGTTTCATAAATAAGTTGACATTGCAAACGCTGTCCTATGATTCTCGCTGTAATACTTCAGGGAGCATTCATATCTTGTTCCTGTTTCATTAAGACAATTACATATGACTATTAATGGCACTTTCGCCAGGTTCGAACGATTGTTTTCCCCATGATTGTTGCATGAGTGATAAATACATGTCCATTCTAAATCAGTATAATCCTTAAAATCACTTTAAAGGACCAAACATACCCACAATAAAAAAGTTTTCACAACATACATCTGTTAAAAATATGGCAAACTATTTAATTGATCATAAAACTTACTGATTTACACTCAAACAGGTATTAGAGATGTTAATTAACTCTTTATCAGACTACAAAACATCGGATCCGTCTATTTTGAAAACCTTTGCAGTCGACAAATGAGATACTGCTCCAGAGATGAGATTTGTCTTTGAAAGGGTAGAAAACATCATAGAAAAAGGAGAAAAGTTTTCAAAATTCTTCTCTTTCAAGGTTGTTAAAGTATAGGATTGTGTGGTAAAGGGTAAATTGTAAATCCTTTTCTTATATTGTTATACGCCCGTAGAAGACGGGACGTATTATGGGATCACCCATGGCGTTCGGGTGGGCTGGCGGCGTCCTGGTCCAGTTCTTTGTCCGGAGCATAACTTTGTCATCTCCAGTCCGATTGACTTGAAACTTGGCATTTGTGTTTGTTGCAATAATACGGAGTGCAGTGCAAAAGAACCATAACTCTACCTCGTGCTGTCTGTGAGTTTTTTTCCCTTTGATCGTCATTTTTGCAGCATTTTCTGCTTGTCCGGAGCATAACTTTGTCATCTCCCGTCCGATTGACTTGAAACTTGGCATTTGTGTTTGTTGCAATAATACGGAGTGCAGTGTGAAGGAACCATAACTCTACCTCATGCTGTCTGTGAGTTATTTCCCTTTGATCGTCATTTTTACAGCATTTTCTGCTTGTCCGGAATACAACTGTCATTTTTAGTCTGAACATCTTCAAATTTGGTATGCATAATTGTTGAAAAATTACGGAGTGCCGTGCACAAGAACCATAACTCTTCCTAGCACGAATTTTGAGTTATTCCCCCTTAGATCTTCATTTTTATAGCATTTCTTGCTTGTCCGGAGCATTACTTTGTCATCTTTAGTAGGAATGACTTGAAATATGGTATGCTTATTTGTTGCAATATTTGGAAGTGCAGTGCACAAGAATTGTAACTCTACCTCGTGCTGTCTTTGAGTTATTTCCCTTTGATCATCATTTTTACAGCATTTAGTGCTTGTCCGGAATATAACTTTGTCATCTCAAGTCAGAACGACTTCAAACTTGGTATGCATGTTTGTTGCAATATTACGGAGTACAGTGCGCAAGAACAATAACTCTACCTAGCGCGGATTTTGAGTAATTCCACTTTGATCTTCATTTTTACAGTATTTCTTGCTTGTCCGGAACGGAACTTTGTCACCTCAAGTCAAACTGACTTGAGACTTGGTAAACATGTTTGTTGCAGTTACGAAAAGTGCAATGCACTGGAGCTGTAACCTTACCTAATGCCCTTTTGGAATTATTCCCTATTCATTATTTTTTTTTTTTTACAGCTTTTCATGCTTCTCTATAATATAACTTTGTCTTTTCATGTTGGAATGACCTGAAACTTTATATGCATGTTTTTTTAACATTAGAGGAGACATTCATGCTTATTTCAATCACTTACATGATTTCTGCTGCACTACTATTTTCCTCTACCTGCCCTTTACAATTATTATCCCCCCTCGACAACTGGCGGTGGGACGGGCGTATCTTGCGACAATTTGCCGCTCTTGTTTATTATCATATTGACATGTCATACTGACGAAATGTATATGTTGTCGACAGCAAGCAATATGTTTTTTATTTTAAATGTTGTGACTGAACATGGAATTATGAACATATTTGCGCTATTTTTATTTCTCAATTTCTCCTAAATATAGCATTATTCAAAGTATTTTTTTCTTGTTATGTTGCCGATTTAGTTCAAATTGATAAGAAACTTGGGTTGCTTAAATTAGACCAAAACACCAGCTAGAATATAACTGAAAAAAACCCCTCTTTCTCTATGTGTTCGATGCCAGTTCAGGTTTGTTTGTTAAATGTAGCAACCAAAATACTGCGTTATAAAGGTGGGCGAACCAAAACTCCATTTGCAGAAAGGTCAATTATATAGCTCTTTGGTTAAAAATGGCCTTTCCCTAGAGTCACAATTTCCACACAGGCTTTTATAGAGAAAACTTTGAAAATCTTTTTGGTCAAAACCAATTGGCCTAGAATTGTAATGTTTGGTATGTATGGTTTGTACTTTTTAGCCAGTGGAGTGATACAGGGCCATCATGGCCCTCTTGTCAAAGAAAAAAATCATCATAACTATGAGCTACAATTATTTTGTCATCTGCAAATACTTTTAATTTGGTTTAAATTGTTTGGTAAAGGGTTAAACTATTAAATACAAAGTATTGCAAAGCTACGTAATCTGGACTTGGTAGTAGTACAAATAAACATGCTAGTTGTTTTATGTTTCAGGTAAAATGCTCCCTCTCTGGACATGAGATGCCCTGCAAAGTGGATACTATACAGATGTATTTAAATGGAAAGAAGTTTAAGAAATTGAAAGATAAAGAAGACAAAATTTTCCAAAAATATCAACCACATATTGTTCCTAAGGAGGGGCACAAGTAAGAAATTTGTCCTTTTTTGCTTTATTACCAAAGGGTCGTGCGTGGTTCAGTGGCAAAGTGTTGAGCTCATAATGACAAAGGCCCCACCTTTTTAGCCTCACTGAAAGCTCTTGATCATTTTGGGAATGTCCTTGAGCAAGACATTTCAGAGCCCAAGCCTGATACTGGTGAATTCGAGGGACCTACTGGTACTTGAATGTGTAACATATTTTTGCTTAACTCTTTACCGCGCAATCCAGAGCTTTGACAACCCTGAGTTTTAAACATTGTGGATAAAGGAAAAAATGCTGGTAACCAGCGTTTTTTCCTTTTCCACAATGTTTTTTTATGCTATCAAAGATAGAAACCATAAGAAAAAAAAATAAAGGATGTAGGTTGACCTAAAGTGTGCAGAAAAGCTTTGTGCAAGACAATCTTTAGGGTGATTTTGTCTAGCCGAGGCCCGGTAGAGCAGTCAGGAGTGTACAGGACTCAATACAAGGGGGCTGCTGGTTTGATCCCTGGCTCGGCTAATTTCTTTCCAAGGATTGATGATAGTCATTGCCACTGGATTTATTTATCCCTCACCATTGATCGTTGTGTCAACAATGTGGGAAAGCAGCCAGTGGCTTGGAAACAATATTGTGCGGAGTACTGATAAAAGAAACTCCAGGAAAGCATGGATAGGTGCACTGGCCGCCACAGTATGACTGAAATAATGTTGAAAACGGCGTTAAACAGCATACAATCAATCAATCAATGATTTTGTCTATTTTACTACTTTTTTTATGCTATTTACAGAAACCAGCTGTACTGTTTGTTGACCAAGAAAACTATAAACAGATCAGAGGAGCAGGTTGAACATCATGTGAATGGAGCAAAATACAAGAAAGCTCTTGCACAATGTGAGTTTCCAGACGTACATGCACTGTGTGTTAACTCTTTACCACACAATCCCGAGTTTTAACGACACTGAGGAGGTAGCCTTTTGAAAACATTGTGGGAAAAGGAGAAAATGCTGGTAACCAGCATTTTCTCCCATTCCCACACTGTTTTCTAACCTATCAAAGACAAAAACCCTCATTTGAGCCATATTTAAATTGAAGTCTGCAAATGTGTTCAGTTTGGACAAGTCTGCATTTTTGCCGTGTGGTAAAGAGTTAAATCTTTACCACGTAGTTCTATGTTTAGACAACCTAGAGGAGGAAGAGTTTTGAAAATATGATTGCAAAAAGAAACAACATATTTAATTTGTTGGCTGCAAATGCTTTTAATTTAACCCTGTACCAATCAATCCAGACTTTCAACAACTCTTGGAAAAAAGGCTTTTGAAAATATTATGGGAAAAGGAAAAAAAATGCTAGTTACCAGCATTTTTTCCTTTCCCCACAATGTTCTCTATCTTATCAAAGACAAATCTCACCATATTAGTTATATTTATTTTGTCGTCTGCAAGTGCCTTCAATTTGGACCATTCTAAATTTTTCTCGTCTTTTAAAGTGCAATATTTCCTTCATGGCAGTCAGGGTTTTACCTGCATTCATTCTTCATTTTTATGAAAATATCCATACAAGTAACCCTTAACTCTTTACCAAACGACAAAATTTTAGACTTGTCCAAATTGAAAACATTGGCAGACGACAAAATAAACATGATTCAAAAATTGAAACTTGACTTTAGAAGAGTAGAAAACATTGTGGGAAAAGGAGAAAATGCTGGTTACCAGCATTTTCTCCTTTTCCCACAATGTTTTCAAAAGGCTTCTTTATCTGGGTCATAAAAACCAGAGATTGTTAGGTGAAGAGTTAATTGTCAACATATTTATCACTAACAAAGTTCCAGCAGACAACGTTTAGTACATCTTTTTGAAATGTATTGATGATAGTCATTGCAACTGGACTTATTCCTGTTTCACTACTAATTTTTGTTACGACATTGGTTATTTGTGGGTAAGCAGCCAGTGGCTTTGGAAGATTATTGTTCAAAGTACTGGTAAAAGAAACTCCAGAAAAGCATTGATAGGTGCACTGGCTGCCATGATACATCTGAAATAATGTTTAAAACAGCATGAAACACCATACATTCAACCCAGGAAGGTCTTCTTGTTTCTCTCGACTTAAGTTTGACTTTTTTTCTCCATATCTATCCCTTTGCCAAAACAAGCCCATGCTTTATCGAACCGGAGGAAGAAGCTGTTTGAAAAACATTGTGGGAAGTAGAAAAATATACTGATAAGCAGCATTTGTTTCCATTTGTCACAATTTTTACATAAGCCTTCTGCTTCAGTGTTGTTATAAGTCTGGATTAAGTTGTAAAGATTAGATAAATTTTAGAATCATGTAAATATTCATTCAGGTTAACTCTTACCTTGTACATGTATTTTGCAGAAATGTAGACAAAAATCAGCCTGTATATACAATCTCTACCACACTTGTTTCAGTCATGTTACTTCTATCAAACCCTATATAAACAAAGGTATTGTAATAATCCGTTTTTGTTTGACAGCTTTGACCTATTTATGACCGACTATTTTCTCCTGAATAACTGCAGATTTTGTGTTTACTCGTCGGAGATACATGTCACGATTGTATTTTGCTTTATCTCTGCGGTTTAAACATTATTTTTATGCAGTATTTACCTGCTGTCATCATCCGTAATCGTTGCAACTTCCTTTTATTTGCAGTGGTGTTTGATATTGAAGCATTGGCACGGCCATTTTGAATGTTTACTTTGCAATGCATCATGGGATAGGTGGAGCTGTCAAAGCGCGAACGCTTTGAATTTCGTTTCTTTGAGAACTGTCAGATTTAAAAAACGTAAATTTCTACCAAAGAAAACAGTCTTTTTTGTAATCCAAAGTACGAGTCCTAATTATTGACATTTAAAGTTTATTATTTTATGCATTTAGGTTTAATTTTCAATCAACTTTGTAAAGTTTCGTCCAATTTTGAGTGACTGGGCCGGCGACGTCGAAATGCACAGGATTCTTGGTGCAGTGCACAACTTTCCTTGTGCACTTTGACGTGCGCATTGTGATATGTGCGTTTTGAACGTTATTTCGCACAGATTCTTTGGTGCATTATTTTGGGTGCACAACAGCGTTCTGTGCACTGCCTGTATGTATATAAGGGCAGAACACAGACTGTTCTGGACTTCCAAACAGTTGATCTAAGGTTAACCCTCCGTTATTTATTTTCATTACAAATCATTATTTATTTTGAGTTTTATCATTTTACAATAGATAATTTTGAAAAGTTACAAACAGATAAAAAGAGAGAAAGAGAGAATAAATAAGTCTATAATTTTAATTTCGTGGTTTATTAAGTTTTTTCATTTTATAAAACGGAGAGACGGAAGTCATCTTTAGTTACCTATATTTTATTATTAAATCCAAGCCTGAACTGGGATTGGAACCCCATAAGGAAACACGCTACCATAAGTTGTTACAGTATGTTTTAACAAATCTGTGAAAGGAGGTTTCTGAAAACATGAAAAAAGAAAAAAAAATCAGAAACCTGCATATGCTCATTTTTCCACCTTTTCACTCCTTCCAAGACAGCTTCCATGATTTTAGCCACTTTTAGTTTTCCTCTGCAAATGCCAAAAACATGTTCAAAGCTCAAAATATTGTCATCTGACAAGGAGCTTGTGTCAAAAAACTAAAAAGCATTGTTTTATAAATAAACAGTCTGCTGAATAATTTTAGCAGAATGGGGATTTCATTTTATTTTAGGGGAGACTAAGAAAAGATTAGAGAATAATAATGCAACAGAAGAAGAAACTTGTGTGATAGAGGAAGATGAGGAGGAGGAAGAAGATGATGACCTTGAAAATAAAGATGACCTTGATGACCTTTACCCAGGTATCTTTGGATATTTTAACCTCTTACCATTCAGTCTTAGACATACCAAATGCTATCATATATGAGCCATGCTCTGTGAAAAGGGGCTGAATGCATATGCAAAAAGTATCGACTCAGGTCACCTTGTGCAGACTCTGCAGGCTGACCACAGTCGAAATTTTTTTCTATTGGTGAATTATCTGCATGTCATAGGACTTTCTACCTAAGAAATCAGCCGGTTGTTAGACAAAATGGATTTTATGTATCCATAATCATGTGATTGTAATGATTTGCTTGGTATAATAGATCAGAGAGATACATTAAACCCCCTTTTGCCAGAGTGCAGCACATGTATATCTTGAAACCAGGGGATGAAAATGGAGGAAAGAAAACACTACTTTTTAGCTCCACTGGCCCAAGGTCGACAAGCTTATGTATGTCGGCCATCTGTTAACCCTTTATCACAAGACGAAACTTTAGACATGTCTATTAAAAGCATTTGCAGACATCAAAATAACTTGACTCAGAAATTGAAATTGATCTTTTGAAGGGTAGATAACATTGTGGGAAAAGGAGGTATGGGTCTGGTAACCAGCATTTTACCCTTTTCCCACAATGATGTCAAAAGATTTCTTTATAGAATGGTTAAAACTCGGGATTGTTTAGTAAAGAGTTAATGACTTATTCTTGTTCGTTTTATATAGGCTTTGAGAAATTATACTTTGATCATTTGCCTGCTGATCAATTCACCATGTATACTTATGCTGTTTTAATGCTGTCACCCTGACCTTTTTTTTTTGGTCTCTCTTTCCTTCTTTCGTAATACTGAGCTGAAAAATAGTGATAAAAGTAGCTGGGTCCTGGACCTTTTGGCCCTTATAACACTAGGGTCCAAAGTACGCTTGGGTAGGTCCATACTGTTTTCAGTCATTTTACAGAGTAGTGAGGTATTTGAAGAGATGACAAAAAAACAAACCTTACCATCACCCAACTTCACATTGTTCTTTAACTGGAGTTTACAAAACAATACAGAATCTGTAAAGAATTTGCTTTGGCACATGTAGTATCAATAAATTCCTTATTTTTTCCTTTTTGGTCATCAAGTCATGTAAGAGCCTTGAATAGGGGTGTATGAGAAAGGCCAGATTGTGTCTTCAGAGGTGCCTTGCACAATACGATAATACTTCATACAGTACAAATGCTCTTTTTTGAATTTTCAGGGGATCTGTCTTTAGCTCCACTGGCTTAAGGCCAGGGAGCTAATGTCATGGACCTGTGTACGTCTTTTGTCCGTACGTCAGTGTTTTAACTTTTATTTCAAACATCCTCTTCTCTGAAACTACCCATCCAATTTTGACAAAACTTCATAGAAATGATCCTGCCATGGTCCTCTTTAGATTTCTTGAAAGAATTTGATTCCTTTAAAAACTTTGGTTGCCATGGTAACAAAACTGGAAAATTCGGCATGTAGCTTCATCTGGTGGACCTCTACTAAGCTTTGTGAAATTATAGGCCAGGGGGTTGCAAGTTTTACAATGGCTTATAATAGTGAACACTTTCAAAATTTTCTCATTGCTTACCACAAGACCTAGGGCTACCAAATTTTGCATTTAGCTTTATCTAGTTTGCCCCTACTAATATAGCCCAAATGATAGCCCTCGGGTCAAATTTGGCCCAGCCATGGCAGTCACAAAATTTTACATGGATCTTCATGGTGAAAGCTTTTAAAATCTTCTGGTTCTTAACAATAAGACCTAGGGCCACAAAATTTTGCATGTATATTTATCTAATGGACGGCTACCAAGAGTGTTCAAATTATAGCCTTAGGGTCAAAATTGACCCCACCTCAGAAGTCGAAACTTTCACATAGGCTTATATAGTAAAAACTTTAAAGATCTACTTGTTTCTGACTTTGTTTATAACCACACAGCCTAGACCTGTATAAGCATGTGGCTTTATCTTGTAGACCTCTTCCTGGATTCAAGTAATTATAGCTCAGGTCAAAAATGGCTTTGCCCTGGGGTCACAACTTTCACGTGGGCCTTTGTAACTAAAACTTTTTAAGTGTTCTTGTTTTAAACCATTCGGCCTAGAAATGTAATGTTTGGTTTGTATGGAGCGATACAGGGCCATCTTGGCCCACTTGTTAAGTTTGATGTTCCCTTGTACAGTGCAGAAGATTTATTGGCAAAATGAGGGCACTTCTTACATACAGAGCAACTCACAAGAGTTTGACCAGTTGCGTTATCAAACGAAACCAGAGGCTAACTTTCTTTCAAATGCTGTTGGAAGGTCCAAACCCACTTATTGCTCTCATATTTTCTGTCTTTCTCCAATTTTGAAGGACCTGTATTACCTTCCTTTTGCACTTTCCATTTACTATCATAGGAAAATCTGAACTTTAATAAACTCATTTTCGTAAACTTTTAGCAAAAAAAAAGATATTAGTCAGTCTTGCCTAGTTCCTCAGGACTACTGGTTTATAGGGCTAATGATTTGCCCTCTTATGTCAGTATATTGTCAAAGCAATAGGGTCATATGATTAGTCCTCTCATGTCAGTTTTATCAGTGATAGGGTTATATGGTTAATCCTGTCATGTCAGTACAGTGTCAAGGTGATGGGTCATATGATTGGTCCTATATCAGTGCAAAAAGTATATTGTCAGAGTGATAAGGTCATATGATTGGACATCTCATGTCAGTATAGTGTCAGATTGATAGAGTCATATGACTTCCTCTGATTTCAGTATAGTGTCAGACTAATAGGGTCATATGATTAGTTCTATCATGTCAGTATAGTGTCAGAGTGGTAGGGTCATATGATTGGTCCTCTCATATCAGTATAGTGTCAGAGTAATAGGGTCACATGGTTGGTTCTTTCATGTTGGTAAAGTGTCAGAGTTATAGGGTCATATGATTTGTCTTTTCATGTCAGTATAATGTCAGAGTGGTAGGGTCAAAATTATGATTGGTCCTCTCATGTCAATATAGTGTCAGAGTGATAGGGTCATATGGTTGGTTCTTTCATGTTGGTAAAGTGTCAGAGTTATAGGGTCATATGATTTGTCTTTTCATGTCAGTATAATGTCAGAGTGGTAGGGTCATATAATTGGTCCTGTCATGACAATATAGTGTCAGAGTGATAGGGTTGTATAATTGGTTCTCTTATGTCGGTACAGTGTCAGTGATAGGGCTATACCATTGGTCCTCTTATGTCAGTATAGTGTCAGAGTGATAACACTACTTGGCCTGATCTTATAAAACCCTTTTTATGCTCAACTGAGCATCGAGAGTTCATTTAATACCTGTACTAAAGAAACTTCTTTACTTACGCAAATGCTTTCAATATTTGGACATGTCTAAAATT
The DNA here is from genome assembly GCA_946811185.2 of Hippopus hippopus. Taxonomy (NCBI): domain Eukaryota; kingdom Metazoa; phylum Mollusca; class Bivalvia; order Cardiida; family Cardiidae; genus Hippopus; species Hippopus hippopus. The sequence continues at coordinate 40,077,595 of OX328098.1, read as the reverse complement.
TATCATTTGGTAAAGAATCAAGAAAGCTTTTTTTTTTCCCCCTTCAATGCTTGTGCTTTTATATTGTCATCTGAAATCTTTTTATCTTCAAAAGTGTGGTGAAGGACTGAGCATTCTTTTCTTGTATTTGAGCCATGCTTTGTGAAAAGGGGGTCTAATACATTTACATCTCCATAATGCATTATACCAGTCATGGCATCACTTATTACAGATTCATAAAATTCAGTTTCTCCAACAACTGATTATCATGAGCTAGAATTGTCCCTGGACATGCAGAAAATTGTCTGCAGTAACAGCAAAAAGTTTTGACCTCTGTCAGCCTGCGCAGTCCTTGTAGTCTTATCACAGAGCATCAGTCATTTATTTCATGAGTTCTTAGATGTATTTCAAATTTCACATTTTCTTTTCATACAGATATAGAACAAGACCAAAAAGACATGGATGATGAAGATGACAATATTGGTGATGATGATGACAATGATGATGATGAAGAAGAAGAGACTAGTTCAGTGAAAAACAAACGATATTCTGTTGTGAGTAGCATATAGTGTTTGCTGTCTATAAAGATATTGTAATGTAGAATATCCCCTAACAAGGCATATTTGATACGATACTTGCCATTTCAAAAATACCAAAACCTATTACCTACAACATGAAGAAAATTTATTTAAAGAAAGAGGACACATCTTCATTTTCAAGAAAACCGTCACAGGCAAAGGAGTAGTTTTTTCCTAGACATTTTTTAGTAGCTGCTATGTTAAAAAAGAAGGTTGTAGATGCAATTTTCTGCAAATAAATTGTGTGTCATTCATTAGTAAAAGGTTTAATGTGAAAGGGTCCGAAAATAGCATACTGGTACATAAATACAGTTTGAAACTATTTGCAGAGAAACTAAATGCACCTCCAATGATGTGATTGACCTTTGAAGATATAGAAAACATTGTGATTATTAGAGCAAGTGGTGTTTACGAGTAATTTTTCCTTTTTCAACTTTATTTAAAAAAAAAAAAAGTCCTCCTATAGATTTTGAAAATGGGTATTGTCTAGAAAAGAGTTGACCCTTTACCACTCTATCCCGACTTTTAAAGACCCTACAGAAGAGGACCTTTGAAAAGTTTGTGGGAAAACGAGAAAATGCTGGTAACCAGCATTTTCTCCTTTTCCCTCAATGTTTTGTACTTATTTTTGAGTCACAATTAGTTTTGGTTGTGTGCAAATGCTTCCAATTTAGACAAGTCTGAAAATTTTGTCGTAAATATGTTGTGGCTTTATGTAGCACATATGATCAAATGATTGAGAAGTTCATTTGTTTTCACTAGGACACAGAGGCTCATAGACAAAGACCAAGAAAAAAGATGAAACTGAAATGATGCCCATTAATAGGAGAAGCCAAGCATGGAGTCTAAGACAGTTAGTCATACTTATCTATAAACAGTATCAAGGTGTTGTTGACTTGAGTCATGCTGAAGTAGTGGGGAGAAATTGGAATGTTTACTACATGTATTTGATAGAAAGTTCAAACCATGAGAAAACAACCCTGTGTTTTAAATTCCCTGAGGAAGAAGTGTTTTGAAAACATTGCAGGGAAAGGAGAAAATGCTGATAACCAGCATTTTGTCCTTTCCCAACAATGTTTGCTATCTTATCAGAGAACTGACGCTCATTTGTATTAATTCTAAATTCAACATCTGCTGATGTTTTTAATTTGGGAGAGTCTAAAATTTGTTATGTGAGAAACGGTTCATGATGTCATGTTTGGTTTTCCCAGAGCAGGGCTCTGCAGGGCAGGGTACTAGCTAAAAACTGGGAAAACCGAAGAAACACTTGTATAAGTGAGCTGGTAACCAGCATTTTTTTAATGTTTTGTATATTCTTTCAAGCTAAGAATAAAGCTGGTGCAACACTGGGAATAAGAAAAAGTGATGGCAACAAGCATTTTTTTCCCCCAAAGTTTTCAAATACAAAGTTATTTTAACCACAGCTTATGTGTCGCATGCCAATGCTTTCAATGAAGATAAGTGAAGCTTTTTGTCAATTTGTAAAGAATTAAATAATCTCTGGTCAACTTGTAGCCCTAATAATAAGCTTTTTGCTCATAATTATGTAATATTCTGGTGAAAACTCAGTAATTCTATCAGACATGTACTTAAGGTTCTGATTCTTGTTTTTATTGGTAAATGACAGTTTATACCCAGAGGTTGCTTGTTTCATGGTTTTGAGGTGAGCCCTTAGGTCAGTTAATGACATACAGGGTCAATGTAATAATCCAGGGGTTATGACATTAAATCTCAGCTGGCCCAAACTCTACTCAAGAGTTGATGGTAGTCAATGTGACTATATAGAGATAATGCTACAACAGTTTGGATAAAGTAGAGCGTGTGTTGAGTTATGTGGTCTGATGGTTTAACAAGGCATGCCATGCAATTCGCATTAAAGTGTTGCCAAGGAGATGAAATTAACCCTTTACCAAACATTTGCGAGTTTTAACGACCTTACTTTAGAAGCCTTTTGATAACATTGTGGGAAAAGGTAAATATGCTGGTTACCAGAATTTTCTTTTTTCCCTCAATGTTTACTAGCCTGTCAGTGAACTCAACTCAAGCTTATATCAATTTTATGTTTGTGGTCTGAAGATGTTTGGAATTTGGGTCTCAAGTATGTCATGTGGCAAAGGGTAAAGTCATTCAGTCCAAGAGAGACTTTGAGGGATTATAAAAAATTGATGTTTATTATACAATTGGTAAAAATAATGAGGAAATATCACTAACTTTTGACCAACCTTTGTATTTCTTAGTTCTGTTATTTCTAGTATTTGGGACAATTCCAAACTCTTCATCTGCTTTAAAAATCAATGACACACAAATAGATAAATAATAGACATATTTGATTAACTCCTTTTTTTTAATTAAATAAATGCAAAGCTACAAAAAGAACACAAGTCATGCTCCATGAAAAGGTAGTTCAGTGCATCTGCTGAAAGTACTTTCCAATGTCAGCCTGCACATTACATATGGGCTGACCCGAGTCAAAACAGTTTGCTAATGGTAAATTTTCTGCATGGCAAAGTGCTATTCTACCTCATGGTTCAGCCATTTCATTTAGACAAACTGGATCAATGTTATGAGACAACTTGTTTGGAATAATGCAATACAAAGATACATGAAACCCCTTTTGCCAGAGCTCTGTTCAAATTCAAGATCGTACCGAATATGGATGCAACAAACATAATCATATACATGTATCTACACAGATTATTATCATGTAGTTACAAGGGAACTATTTCTGAATAAGCTGTAAGTTTTAACCCTTTCTTGACAAATTATGGACTTTTCCAAATCTAAATTACTACATATGACAAATCTGAAATTGATACAAATAAACTGTAGTTATATGACAGTGTAAAAAACATTTGGGGAAAAAGAGAAAATGTTGGTTACAGAAGTTTTCTCCTTTTCCCTCTATGTTTTCAAAAGCCGCCCTTCTTAGTGTTGTTAAAATCATGATTGTGTGGTAAGGGCTTCCCTCATTGTGTGGTTAGGGCTTCCCTCATGAGTTTCTGGATTTTTTTTACCTCTCTTTTTCCTTTACTAATTAATCATGTGTTTCAATGACCTTAAGAAAGACGGCTTTTTAAAATATCACGAGAAAGGTGAAAACAGTGGTAACCAGCATTTTCTCCTTTTTCCAAAATGTTCAATACCCCATCATGATGAAAACAAGCAATATAAGCAAAGCTTAATTTTTGTCATCTGCAAATGCATTCAATATGGATTGGTGTAAACTAATCACTATATAGGCTATTTATAGACATTACATAGACTGGAACAAGGGGATAAAAAGGAGAAATATAATGGAAAGAAATATGCTATATTTTGACTGGTAAAGAGACAGCTTTCAGAAAACAATGTAGCAAAAGGTATCAAGCACTGGCTCCTTTGATTCTACCTACCATTTAAAATACAAGTTGACATTTTGAAAATATTACTGCAAAAGGAGAATTTACTTTGAAATAGGGTTTTTAGGAGGCTGAGGAAGGTTTTGACAGCAATAATTGTCATTGTTAATTTTAGTGCAATGCATCTCTTGATACCCTTAAACGTTGAAATTGCTTCACTTTTATATACATAAGCAATTCAAAACAACAAAAGAATTGATGCTATACATTTCGGTATTATTGTATAAGAGCCATGCTCTGGCAAAAAGAGGCTTAATGCAACTGCGAAAAGTATTGATCCAGGTCAGCCTGCGCAGTCTGACCTGGGCTGAAACTTTTCGCTATTGGTCAATTTTGTGTATGTCCAAGGACTAGTATACCTCATGATTAAGTTGGTTGGTAAAAAGAATGGCTATTATGGATTCTGAATTATGTGAGGACTTGCTTGGTATAATGCATCGCGGTGATGCATCAAGCCCCCTTTTGCAAGAGTATGGCTCTTATGTATTATGTTTAGGTGATCAGGGTCCGTATTTACCAGCCATTCCTAAGAATATTCTTGGTCTATTTCTAGATTTCGAAAGTAACACAACTTACAATTTGCTAAACCTTGTAACTCTTACCACGTGCAATACTGTTGAATATCGGATTGGTAGAATGCATAAAACTCTAAACTACATAACTAAAGTTTTTCTTCATGTACACTGTATGTGTAACTATAAAATGATTTTAACCCTAAGCATAATATGGGCAGTATATTAAACTTTTGTGGACTGAATGAATAAAGGTTCAACTGGGTCAAATAATCCCCAAGTTTTCGTTATCTTCCCATATCATATTCTTCAAAGATAGACCCATCTGCTATCACATAGCACTATCCCGTACAGGATAAAAATTAATACGCAGTGTGTAACCTAAAACTCTGTCGCTGAAAAAGTAGCAGTAGAGAAAAATGGTTTTTGCTTCAAAATCTTGAAAATTCAATTTATTTCAAACAGGAAAAATCTAATTTTAATAGTTGTAAAAAAATACCACTGTTTTGCTGCAAATCTTTAAATACAGTTTCAAAATATAGCTTTAAGGAAAACCAGGATTTTTGCAGAGTTTTTCCACAGACTTACCAACAAAAAAATCTGTGCTTATACCAGGGCTATTTCCCAAGCCTGTAGTGGCTGTGTTTATAAATGACTGGTGGATAGGTTATATGTTAGCTAACCATGGCTGGACTAATCGTACCAGGTAGCGTTCTTTTGATTGATTGATTGTATGGTATTTAACTTTGTTTTCAACATTATTTCAGTTATATCATGGCGGCCATTGCACCTACCCATAATTTCTTGGAGTTTCTTTTACCATTACTCCGCACAATATTCTTTCAAAACCACTTGCTAATTTCCCACAATCATTATCGAAACAATGATCAGCGATAAGAGAGGAATGAATCCTGTGGCAATGACTAGCATCAATCCTTGAAAAGAAATTGGCTGCACTGGGGATGGAACCAGAGATCCCTGTTCTCAAGTCCTGTACCCTACTGACTGCGTTACCGGGGCTTGGCAGCATTATTTTGAATAAGGTACGTTTAATTTCGAAATTCACTGCATCGATTGCCGCCTTGAAAAGTAGCCTGGTTCTGTACCCAGAATGCCCAAATCATGCAAGTATGTATGTGAAAAATGCCACCTAGCAAAAGATAATGCCCAAGTTTTAACAAACCCAAACAGGGAGGCTTTTGAAAACATTGTGAGAAAAGAAGAAAAGGCTGGTAACCAGCATTTTTTCTTTTCCTACAATGTTTTCTGCCATTTCTGATATAAATTCCATCATTTGTACCACATTTGTCGTTCGCAAAACCTTTCAAACAGCACCTAACTAAAATTTTGTTGTCTGGTCAAGACTTTAACACCAAACAAGCACTCATATATAATATTTATGCTCTCAATTATTCATTCAATCTTTCATCAAACATTGCTAGCAGCAAGCATTTTCACCTTTCCCAAAATGTTTTCTACCCTTTGAAACACAAACTCCATCATTTTACCACCTTTTTCATCGTTTACAGTAGGAGAAAATGATAAACCCATACCAAACAACCCTTAGTTTTCACTACTCTAAGAAAAAAAGCTTTTGAAAACATGGCAAAGCGAGAAAATGATGGTAAACAGCATTTTATTCCATCACAGACAAAATTTTAACCCCATCATTTGAGTCACACTTCTTGTCTGCAAATGCTTTCAGTTTAGACTAGCCTATGATTTTGTCATCTGGTAAAGAGTAAAAAAGACATTTTAAGGTGTTAAGGCATGTAACCATGTCCAGTTCTGTTTGAAGTCGGACTTGGACTGCAGCAGCCTTGCAGTAAAACTATATTGTTTACAATTAACTCAGAGATATTTCTTCAATCTACTGAATATCATTTAACCCTTTACCACAATCTGGAGTTTTAAAGACTGAGAGGAAGATCTCTTTTGAAAACCTCGTGGGAAAAGGAGAAAATGCTGGTATACAGCATTTTCTCCTTTTCCCACAATGTTTTCTACCTTTTCAAAGACCGAATTCAGCCTTTGAGCTACATCTAAATCATCGTCTTCAAATGCTTTGAATTTAGGTGAGCCCAGATTTTGTTCATGTGGTAGAGTTAAGAAAATATTTGTGTTTAGTAAGGCATGTAATCATGTCCAGTTCCGTATGAAGTCAAACTTAGACTGCTGTAAGGCCTTTCAGTACGTGTTTTACTCATCTGGGAGGTCAGAGTGCCCCCTGGGAGACGCATATTGATGAAGTCCCATAATGCCTTGTAACAGAATCTGTATTGGTCCTGTATAAAGTGAAAGAAGATAATTAATGCCTTTCGGAATTAACCATTTACACAAATCCTGTGTCATAGGGACCCTGAAGAGAAACTGAAAAATGCCAGTAACCAACATTTTCTCCTGTTCCAATAATGTTTTCGAACATCACCAACCCCATGTTTTTAGTAACATTCAATTTGGTACTTCGAATGTGGACATGTCTCAATATTTTATCAACTGATAAAGAATTAGCCTATTCTATATAGGTTTCTTAATACATACGTGTATCATTATTATGTTACTTAACAGAGAAAAAGGAAACTGGTGTTATTGAAAAATATAGAAAAAAATTTGTAAGAAACTGTATGACACTAATGTTTTCCATCTGTTCAAAGACCCATAATTCAAGTTACATTTAATTTGTCGTCTGTAAGTATGTTAGATGTGGACAGGTCTATACTGTTGTCATCTAGAAAGAGTTAAATATCTAAAATAGCGTTGATATTTCCTATATATTCAAAGCAAACCAGAAGAAATCATTATGAGAACAAAGTATTAAAAACTCACCAGCATGTCAACTACTTGGGAACGCCTTCGTTTGATGTGCTTTATTGCATGGAAGATGTCAACGTTGCCATCTGTGAGAGCCTGTTCACAGAGTACACTAATGACAACAAATAGTCCACTGTGTGTGGCTCCATCCTTACAATGAACCAATATTGGGTTACTGTTATCATTATTAAAGGTTTGCCAATCTTGCACCAAGTCCATTACATCCAGTAACATGGACTTGGATTTAGGAATGAACTCTGTGTCCATCCATGCATTAAACTGAAACTGTCGAACATGTCTTACTTCCCCGGGTTTCTGCATGCACACAAGCTTGAGATTTCTTATAGTTATGTTTTCTTGCTGATATTCATCTGTTGTTTCCACAAAGAAAGGCTCGTACTGTTTCATGTGATTCTGGGGCCAATATTCTGCGCAAGTGTCGTCTTCGTATTTCATGGGTTCCATCATAACAATTGTGTTAACATCATGGTCATACACCAATTTCCAAAAGTCAATAACTGTTGTGTGTAGTGGTGTTTGTGTCAGTATATAGTGGTTATACTGTTTATGACCATCAATAAACACAGCATTGATGTAGTCAGTTCTTCCTACCCCACCTGGTGTTGTTAGTATAGGTCTATACATATCTGGAGGCACAATCTCGTAGAACCTATTCTTGTTAACATTGACAGGTAACAGTGCTTCAGAACATGCTGTAGGAAACAACTTCCTTGTGTATTGTTGTAGACAGGAAAACTGACCATGGAGGTAGGAATGTCCTGTCTGGTGGTTTTTCTGGGTAAGGACATGATATCCATCCTTTAAATCAAAGCAATCAAATAATGTAGCACCAGCCACCATTGCTTCGAATACTGCTTCATAAATAAAAATGTACTGTTTGACTGTTCTGACCATGGCAATTCTGTCTTTTCTCATTTTTCTCACAAAAGAAAAAACACTGATCATACCTTCATTTTTGTACTGATCTAACAGTGCATCAATGGCTATATACACACCTGTCCTACTGACGCCTGTTCCACAGTGTACAACGACGGGGGAGCTGTGACCTTGATGGTAGAGTTTGACCTTGTGTCGCATCTCTAACAATGGTATCGAATCTTCTGGGACACCATGTTCTGGCCAGTAGCTCAACTCAAATATATAAACCTGTTGCCATTCTGAGTCTGTCTTGGGTCGAATTTTCACAGATCGAATTATATAGTTTGCAAACTCACTAGAATTGACAAGTTCTAATATGAAATTACCACAGAGAACGCAACCAGTTTCCGGCCAGTACTGTGTACACTTCACAATGTGGTCCTCCACAAGATTGGACATCATGACAACACATCGTACTTCATACTGATAAATCATCCTCCAAAAATCTAACACAGTCTCTTCATTAAATGGACTCTGAGCTGCAATGTATGCATGCATGTGTTTGTAACCTTTGATAAAATTAGCATTTATATAATCATTTTGACCTTGAGAAATAGGATCTAATATCACACGACTGTGATCATAGGGTAACAAATGACTGAAACGATTTTTCAGTTCATTTTCCCTCAGTGTGGCTGTTCCACATGTGCTCTGACGACCATGCGGTAGCTGAGCAAACTCATCATGAAATAGAACTGGTTGTCCTGGTTTCTCCATTCCAGCAAAACCATTTGTAAATGTCTTGTTGTTTTCAGGTAGATACTCTCTTCCGACAGTGATATAGCGGCTCTCTCTTATAGAATAAATTTTGTTCCAGTATTTGTGCGGGTTATAATCATCCACACGGAAAACTTTCAAATTAAAATGGTCCTCTTTTTCATTCACATAAGGTTCATATTTCTGGTCCCTTTGTCGATTTCTCCACCACAGAAACAAGAAAATGATCACAACAGCAATAATAATCAACAAAACTATTACAACTATGATGATGACTACAAGTGTGGTATTGTTGGAGTCTTCTTCATCCTGTGGTAGAACAATAGGTGCCTGGTTTACTGCTTGTATTGAGTTGGACACTTTAGTGTAGTTGTATTTACACACACCTTCAAAATAACTGATAATGACATAATAAATATCATAATATGCTGTATCTGTGAGAGCTGTGTTTGTGTAGTTGCCGTAAGTAACTCCATCTCCTATAATAAACTGTATTCTTGAAGGAATCTCAGTGTGTGAGAAGTTTCTGGCAATGTAACCAGGTATTTCGGTTACACCTGGACATGTTGTATTGCTCATGCTTACTGCTCTTTTTCCAACACTGTTTGGATCTACATGCTGGACAAACACTAAATACCCATACGGTTTAGCTGATACAAATGATACCACCGGATCTAAAGCCACACGAATAGTTGATGATGTGGTATTGATCACTTCCGGTTGTGGTGGCACAGGGGGGTCTGACTGCTCTGTTGAGATCTGAGTTCTGATTGGCTCTCCCACACCAGCATCATTTAAAACCGCAACATAAAAGTCATAGTAACGACCAGGTGTTAGGTCACATACTACAGCCATGGTATTGGTTGTGTTGAACCTGTCGGATTCCTGGAGATCAATGCCTGACTCATGATATGATAACTGTAAAAGATGAAATGCAGGTTTGTTATCCTGCCTATCTCTGTACTGAACGAGAATATTTCAGGCTTGTCAAAACTGAAAGCACTTGCAGATTACAAATAAAATGTGGCAAATAAAATGTGGCCCATGATTTGGTATTTAACATTGAAAGGGAAGAAAACATTATGGAAAAAAGAGAAAATGCTGCATTGCAGCACTTTCTCTTTTTTCCATAGTGTTTTCAGATGCCTTCCTCCTCAGGATCGTTAAAACTCAGGATTGTATAGTAACAGGTTAACTCTTAACTAGAAAATAGCATTTCAGAAGTGCCCAGTTTAAAAGCTTTGCAAATGACAAACAATGGAATTCATATTTAAAAGAGTAGAAAATAGTTTGGAAAAAGGAGAAAATGCTGGTCACCATTTTTTTCTCCTTTCTGCTCAATGTTTTCAAAGGTTTTCTTTCTCAGCGTCCAGAAAACATGGCATTGTTTGGAAAACAGTAAATATAGAAGATACAAAATAGTGAATAACAACAGCAAAGTTTTATCCTTAGAGTGCTAAAACAGAAATGAAAATGCAAATTTTCAAACATTAGTAAAGTTCTTCAGTTTTCACAATGTAAGACCTATTTAACCATTAACCGAACCATTCTGACATAAAAGGCTTTAGGAAACCTTGTGGATGAGACAAAAATGCTGGTGCTTCCCAAAATGTTTTATATGTAGAGACAAATCCAGTAATTTTAAGCATTCTTGAAAGTTGTCATCTGCAGATCCTTTTAATTTGGGTAAGTCTGACATTCTTGTTTTCTGGTGAGGAGTACCGGTAAAGCCAGAATATTCTACATTGTTATGAAAACATCAATTGAGATCAGGCTGCAGAGAAAGCAGCCCATTAATTAACCCTTTACCTCAACCTTGAGAAAGAAGGCTGGTAACCAGCATTTTCTCCTTTTTCCACCATGTTTTCCACTCTCTTAAGACAAGTCCTATTATTTGAGCTTCATGAAATATGGTACAGATCGAGGTAACAATTTGAAATATCAAGGGGCAAATTCTTGACAATTAGTTTTGTTTACTAGATTTACAGGGTGTTTCATAACATATGTTACACTTTCAATTATGCTTTAGGTGTATTCTTTATGAAGGTTTTACAAACTAGAGACTTTTAAGGGCCTGAATCGCTCTACTGGTAGTGATTTTGCTTATTTTCTAGAATACATCATTTATTCATGATGCAAAAAGGAAAAGAGAGACACACACAAATGGGGGCAGGATGTTGTTGCAACTTGGCTTGAACCCACTAAGACAGCCTAGTAAGTAGGCCTGGTAAATAGAACAAATAGCATAGAGCAATTTCTCCAAACCCATAGTATCGAATCCAGCCAAAACTTTATAGGGTTCCTTCTTGAAGACAGTAATGAAGTTGCTGCAACAATCACAGAAAACAATATTTACTGCTCTTTTCTTAAGGCAAAATTTTATGCCAGCACTTTGTGGTAAGGCATTTAGTACTAGAGAAAATGCGGTGTCAGCAAGATGGTACAACACCATACACTGTCTGTAGCACATTTTAGTGGTTGGAAAGCCAGTTTGATTCACAGGTGATTTGGAGAACAGAGCGACTATGATCCCCTCACTGGCTGACAACAAATGACTATAGGAGCTCTAGAGATGAGACTAATAACAACCCAAACATGCAGATTGATAAAAGCTAATTTCATTAAGTGACAGAATACCCTATGATGTAGAAATGGAGGTCATTAATGAATCAATACATGGATCCGTGGAAATCAATATTTGACCAATCAGGTCATCGCATTTATTTTACCCGATGTGTAGCCTTGTTGTCTGCTATTTCGGCTCCCAAATAAACGACTGTTAACGTTGGAGAGGTGCGATAGTATTTGTTTGTGTTTTAAACATTTGAATTTAAGAAAAGTTTAAAATATGTGCTTTGCGAAAGTGTACCGCTGACGTGAGATCACGCAGAGGCTGTATTCAAGTTTGCATTATGATAATGACTGACAAATGGGACATTTGCAAGGAGTTCTGATCAGCGCTGTATTACACAATGGATTAATTAAAGCTATAGTTTTTTCCTGTCTTAAAGATTCTGAAAGAGACAAAAATTGTTTATAAGTGGAAAACAAAGGTAAAATCATAAATTTATGAAATACTAATAAAACTAAAATGCGTTCACTTGAATATCTAACCTTGTTCAATAACCTCTGCACATCCAAAAAGTGGCACTTGTCATCAGTGTTTCAGTTTGACGTCAATCTTAACCCTTGGTGCGTGAAGAACATGCTGAATGTGTAGATATAGATCAGATTGCAAATAACATGCAATTTAATCTTGGATTAAAACTTTCTGCTATTTACAATAAGCATACTGACGTGAATTCCTTACTACATATTCCTCACTAAAAGTAGATTTCAATTATAAAAAAAGTCTAACTGCAATTCTGTACTGGTGGAAGTTCAGCTCAAAAGGCAACTTTTATTAATTAAATAAACTTTTGACTTAGTCGTTTCAAAGTGGATTAGCACATCTGTCATTTCAAAGGGTATGTCTGTAAACTGTTAATTGATAGGAAGTGTGTTTGATTGCAAACCGATTTGCCGCTCTAATCAACTTGACCACCCGTTGTCTTTAGTATATCATAAGATAAAACAAACTACCGTCAGTGTTATTAACAAGTTTGTTAATTGATAGCACACTTATAAAATCATCAGACAACCCTTTTCCCCTTAACCTGAAATTGAAATTTTTCATAAACTTACACCTCCCTGTAGAATAAGACAATCTATAAATTTTTTGAAATACTTGTAATTCAGTGTTATTCAACTGAGTTTGATGTTGAGATGACTTAACTAGCCTTACTAAAACAATGGGTATCTTTAATTCGTTTATTCTGTGGCAAAACGGAGGATTGTTGAGGTGTTTTGTTCTTTCTCATTGAATTTAAAACTTTGCTAAAACATGTAGATCTATTACATAGTCCGAAGCCCCTGTAATTTCCCTTTTTATTACATATCCTTGTGTAAACTAGTTCAACGATCTTTGAATTTCTTACCGAGAATTCATCATCGGCAGAAACATGTGATAGAAATATTTTTCCGGAATTTTATTGAGAGAAACAGTCATGACAGCACGATCTAAGTGGCCTATCTGCTATACTGTATATGTATTTACTGTGGTTGTTTGGGAGCCCTTGGCAACAGTAACCAAGGAAGTCGATTTATCTTATCACTGCGGATCCATGTATGAGGGTTGTTCGATATGTAATGTGTATTGTATGACATCTCAAAAGCATTCGACTCAAATAGTGAAATGAACGTTACATCCCTTCAAAGTATTCTCAGCGGTTTGAAATACATAATTTCAATCTCTGAATCCATTTCTGAAATGCGTCACGGTACGCTGATTTAGGTAGACCTCTGAGGCACTGACTGATGGCTGAGCCAAGGGTTTGTCGGGACTTGTAACGACGACCAGATAAGAACTTTTTAAGTTTTGGAAAAAGGAAAAAGTCACATGGGGCTAGATCTGGAGAGTATGGTGGGTGTGGCAAGACGGTAACCTTCTCCGACTTCAAAAATTGCTTCACAAGCTCAGATGTATGTGATGGAGCATTATCATGAAGTAGATGACTATGCCTAAATCCTGACACAGGGCATCGTTTAAGATAATATTTCTTGAGCTTTTTTAGTATAACATCTCGGTAATACCAACCTGTAACACGTTTGCCCTTCGACACCGGAATTTGTACGGCTATACCATCACATGAGAAGAATATGCAATAAAGAACCTTCTTTGTGCTTGTGCTTCTGTTGGCAACTACAGGCCTTCTACCGTGTTTAGTTAGCCATATTTTGTTTCCAATTTTTCTAACTGGTTCGAAATAGTGAACCCATGTTTTGTCACCAGTAACAATGTTTGCAAATTGTCTTTGATTAAATTTGGGAAACATTTTGAGCAATTGCTTAGCGGTTTGTACTCGTACCCGTTTTTGGTCATCTGTCAATATATGAGGTATCCATCTGGCAGCAATCTTTCGTACTTTCAAAATACGCTTCAAAATGAAATGCACCCGCGATAGCGATATGCCAACAGCATTGGCAATATCACGAATCGTGTATCTGCCATCACTTTCAATTATTTCCCTGACTTTTGAGACATTTGCCTTGCCTGTTAAAGTCACAGGTCGGCCAGATTTTGCTGCATCTTTGACGGACTCTGTGCCAGTCAGAAATTTCTTTCTCCAACTACGAACTGTCTCATAAGATACCTTATCAGACCCATAAACTTCCCCCAATTCAGTAAAAATCTGCATTACTGAATGACCGAGTTTTGTGCAAACTTTTATGTAAGCTCTAATTTCTTCAATATTCTTAATCCGTTTCCCAACCATTTTTACAACAGTGGTCAACGACTAGCTCTATTGAAATGACTATAAGTTTAAAACTATTTGGAGCTGAAGGCTCATGTTTATACCGTTGGAAAGGTATTGAATAGAGCTATTCAAGCGTATCATCATCCACGAAATCGTGCAAAGCATTATCGCGCTGTGGTACAATACACATTACATATTGAACAGCCCTTGTATTTATGTTTTGAAAGGGGCTAGCTGACTATGTTGTTTAATGTTACCTTACATGCAGTGCATGTCATAAAACTGTAATCTCAAACTCATTTAATGGTATAAATTTTATTGTGCTACCTTTATAAATATTCTACCTTGAGCATATTTGAAAGTGTAATATATATTATGAAACACCCTGTATTTCAGTTAGACCAAAAAAAGACAAACACACACTAAAACTTACAGTATAACCCAGAACATTTCCACCTGACACCACAGGTGGTTGCCATGACAACTTCACGCAGGTTTCGTTCCTCCCTGTTAAATCTTCTAAGATACTTTCTGGAGGAGGTGAAGTTGAAATGCCAGTTGTTACATTGTAAACTTCACTTAAGGCCCCTGGCCCAACACTTGTACTGGCTGAAGCCTGAATTGATACAAAAAGACGCCCTATATTTCTCCAACTTCCATTTGTTGTCTGAAAGTGCTTTCATATCAAATATTAACCTTTAAATTACTAAGTAATCCATATGAAACTTTCCTATCAATTATGTGAAACCAAAATATTGTGATTTTAAAGTTCTTTTCTTAGAACAAATCAGATCTTATCAGATAGCATTGATCCAAGATCAGACTGCACATTCTCAACAAACTGATCTTGATCTGTTTTGTTTGTAAAAGCACTCTGAGTCCCCCTGGGCTGTCTAGATGTTAAACATGATTATAACTCATTTGATGAACTAGACCGTTTTGATTCACTACCATCTCTTTCAAATAACAGCAATCTTTTCCTTATAGGTCCTAAATAGCCTTTCCTCATGTTCAGTATAAGGTTCCTTGCACTTTCTATTAACTCTTTAAGTACCAAATATATGAGCTTATTCTCTGTCTGTGGCTAGAAATACAATCCATTGAAACCCAGAAAGATTTCAACTAAACTCACATGCTTGACAAAACATGTGGATGGAACAGATCAAAGATCAGACTGTTTCTTTTGTGCAGCCTGACCTTGACCTATGCCATCTGAAAAAGCCTGTTTTTGCAAATGCTGCTGAAGGAATTAATATGTACATATAATAGAACATGATTTTTAATTGAAAAGACTTGGTAGGATCAGTAATTTGACAAAACATAGTTTTTCTATTGACTTACCTTAACATAGTACAGTGTGTTGGGGTCCAGATTTGTCATATTAATTCTGTTTCCCATGCCATAAACTTGACTTTTTGTGAGCTTGTTTGTAAAGTTGTAAAATACAGAAACCATGACAGTGAACTCTCGTATGATCCCATTCTTTATGTCTGGGTCAGCAAGCTGGACTTCTAGCCAGGTTTCACCTGCCTGTATAGATTGTACATTTGGAGCCCCTGGAACTATAAGATTTATAGAGTCGTAAGTAATATTTCAGTTTAAGATGTTTATTTGTTTATGTTATCTATTAAAGAAGCCCTTATGCTCATTTTCAGCCAGTTTTAACTCATTTTGTCTTTATTTTATCAAACTATAGTCATTCTTATATCTTCATGCCAAATATTGCGCCTGACGGTTGCAAGGTTGCTTAGATTACGGTCGATAGAAAATGAATTTCACTGAGTTGCAGCCTTCCATGTAAACAGATTCGTCGTTTCCGGTTTTTGAATCAAAGATTTTCGATATGTCCATTATACACTCGGGTAGATTCGTATAATGATCATGCATTCTGTCACGTGACTATATTTGATCTTCGCCCTTCGTCTAACGAGGTAAACAAAGGAAAATGGAGGCTTCTCTGTTGCAGCCTCGATTTTCAGACGGAAGTCGCGGCCTATATGCAAATTACACCGTATCCGACTCTAGGCGGAAACCAACGATAAATTTCCGTGATGCACTGCCACTGTTTACAGCTTCGATCGTCAGCCAGTTTTCTTCTGACCAATGTTCGGTTTCTAATACAAATCTCCGTGTTTCTTTTTTTCAATTACACTATATATGTCAGTAATTTATCCGTGTTTACACAAAGGACTGATTTCTGTTCCATTCTAAATTGTTTGAAATTTAACAGCGTTTTGCTCACCGGCTGTAGACGGGCATCTTTAACTCTTATCCTACTGAATAACTAACACGAACCTTTTAAATGGATAGTAAAAACCAAATGTAGCAATTTCAAAGTTATTTTTTTGGGAAAAATGATTTTCTTATCAGACGGTGTAGATTCAAGATCAGACTGCACATTCTGTGCAGCCTGATCTTAATCTACACTGTCCGCAAAAAGGTCAGTGAGTCGAGCTTAGCAGCCTAAGGCTTAAAGCGTATCCTCTTATTTCCCTTTATTCATGGTTCGTGAAATGCAAGTGAATTATACTGGTGCAAAGTTTTAGAGTACTTGTATTTTGGGCAAGGACTAGATTTTAACTCTTTACCAGACGATAGAATTTTAGCCTTGTCCAAACTGAAAGCACTTGCAGACAACAATTCAAATGTGGCTCATATGGTACTATTTGTCTTTGATAGGGTAGAAAACATTGTGGGAAAAAGAGAAAATGTTGGTCACCAGCATTTTCTCCTTTTCCTACAATGTTTTCAGAAGGCTTCTTTCTCAGGGCCGTGAAAACCCGGGATTGTTAGGTAAAGGGTTAAGCATGTATTTCAAAATGTGGTATGTCTCAGTCTGTTGCCTGTGTTCTCTGGCTGTGAAAAACACTCCTATTTGGCCTGTTTGTTTCTTGAACCAGGCAAATGTTGTATCTGCTGCTTGTACAAGATCAAGATCAGACTACAAAGAATGTTGTAACAAGTAGATGCACCCTTTTTGCAAATGCTATAGCTGTAAAAGAGTAAGGGCCTAGTAATTAAGTGTTTAGTTCTTTGAAACAAAACAATTTAAAACACCTCTATATATAAGCTCACAGAGAACAACTGAAATGTACTTGATAATAATGGTATTTGGCTTTGAAAGAATAAAAAGCATGATGTGAAAAGGAGAAAATGCTAGTAACCAACCCTTTGCCCTCTATGTTTTCTAAACCTTCCGTCCTGAGGATCATAAAAACAAGGCATCATTTAGTAAAACGCTAAACATCAAGGATATAATCTATATAGACATGCTTTGTGAAAAAAGCAGTTTAATGCATCTGCAGAAAGTATCAGCCCATGTCCGTGCAGGCTGACCTGGATTAGAACTTTTGCTATTCTCTGCATGTCCAAGGACAATTCTACCTCATGATTCAGAGACGCCTGTTAGGCAAAATATGGTTCCATAATTAAGTGATGACTTGGTTGGTATGGTATAATACATCAATCCCCCCTTTTTTTCCCATGAGAGTCCCATGAGGCCTGCTCCTGTATCTTAGAAGTCTGACAAAAAAAAAAACAACAAGATGATGAATTTTTTACCATCTTCCAGTGTAGTGAAGGTAGTAAGATTGGTATGACCACTTGTGCCTTTCGAGTTGATAAACTGAACTGAGATCCCATACAGTGTATAAGGCATAAGGGAGGTCAGTGTTAAACTTGTCATCCTGGTCAAGTAGACTTGGGCTGCCGTTGTTGTATTGGGCAGCTGAAACACGTTTACACTGTAATTCAACAACTGTCCCCCACGTTCCTCACAGGGCATGTTTGTCCATGTCACTGCACAGCTTGAGTTTGTGATAGAGTTTACTTCTATAAACTGCACAACTCCTGTTGGTGCTGCAAGTAAAGGGGATATAAAATTCTGTTAAAAATACAGCAAGAACTCAAAACAGAAACTAGGTATCACATGTGGTACAAATCCCCTTGCAAATGAGAACTAGTTTTTGAGATATTGCTATAATAAACCCTAGATTGTATCAAGCTGCAAGAACATCCTAAAGAAAAACTTGGAAGAGTAATGACCAAAAACAATGTGAGTGAAATCAACTACGAAAATAACCCTTGGAAATTAGGCAATTCAGATATAAAATGTGACTTTGTCCAAGAAAGGCAACTCCTGAATCCTTTATCACACAATCCCGAGTTTTAATGACCCTGAAAAGAAAAAGTTTTGGAAAATATTGTGGGGAAAGAAGGAAATACCAATAACCTGCATTTCCTCCTTTTCCCATGATGTTTTCAAAAGCCCTTCTCATCAGGATCATTAAAAGTTATGATTCTTTGGTAAAGGATTAAAGGACTCTCACCACAACAAGCCTCATATCAAGTTTCATAAAATTCCATTGAGCAACAAACTTACAAATTTTTCTACCTGTTATTCTTCCTTTTGCCACTATATTCTACATATACCTTCATAATGTAACAAAATATTATTCATGTTGATAACCTCTATTTCACATGGATCTTACTGAAGTTGTCTGCAGCAAATATATTTTAGGAGGCTATACAAAAGAGCCATGCTCTGGCAAAAGGAGCTTTAATGCATCTGTGTGATCCATTATACAGAGCAAGTCATTACATGGGTGTGGATCCATAAATCCATTTTGTGTAACAACAGACTAATTATTGAAGTAGAATATTCCTTTGACATGCAGAAAATTTAACAAATGCAAAATGTTTGGACCATGTCATCCTGTGCATGGGTCGATACTTTATTGCAGATGCATTAAGCCCCCTTTTCACAGAGCATGGCCCAAATCTATATATTTCGCAATCTGAAGGAAGAAGGCTTTTGAAACCTGAGTGGAAAACAGGGAAAAATACGTGTCAATTATATTTACTAGTCCTCTAAGAAGTGTTTCTACTACTTTGAAGACAGATCCATTCATCAGAGTCAACTGTGATATTCTGTCTGTAAGTATATAAGTAGGGACAAGTCTAAAGTTTCATAATCTGGTAAAAGAAAAAGGAGACAAAGTCTACATGAGGGAAATAATTAATTATGATACCTTCCTCAGGTGTGAGGATGTTTTTCTGAATGTAGTCTGACACATTATAATCAATATACTCTGCTGTCACATTGACAATATATTGTCGCCATGGTAACAGGTTGGTGATGTTGTAACTTCCATTGGCTGCTACGAGGCTGAAGAGTCATTAAACCAATTGATTAAGTAATTACTATAGTCATTTCATAGACAAATAAATCATATAGATATTAGTGAAACAAATTTGCATCAGACAGCTCGAAAACATGCTTACAGACAATCAATATCAATTAAGGTTTAATAAAAATACAAGTGTTAACCATGTTGCAAAAGAACAAATTGCTCATTATGAAACATTTTTCATAATGAACAGTTCCTCATTTTTCTTCAGTGTTTTCAACAGTTGTCTTCTGCAAGATTTTAAAAACTTGACTTACATCTGAGTGCCACTGGTCAACTACTGAAGCTTTTTCACTGAAAAGTCTAAATAAAACAAGAGGGCCCTAAAGCGCTCACCTGAGTATAGTCATCTACAGTTGATAAAGCTGGTTTTAATATGTAAAACACATCAGTGTTAGTGACCTACTTTTTTAAACCAACATGGCCCGATTTCCAACTTGTCTGAGATATCATCAGGACAAACATTGTGACCAAGTTTCATGAGTATCCGGCTTTTATGGTGCACACAAGGTGTTTCTAAGATTTGGCCCAGTAACCTACTTTATGACCCAACATGACCAAATTTCAAACTTGTCTGAGATATCATCAAGAGAAACATAAGACAAACATTCTGACCAGTCCTCATGAGTATCATGCTGAAAATGTGGCCTCTACCGTGCACACATGGTTTTTCTAAGATCTGGCCCAATGACATACCAGTACTTTTGACGTGACTCAATTTCAAACTTGTTTGAGATATCATCAAGATAAACAATTTGACCTAGTTTCAGGCAAAAATGTGGCCTCTAGAGTGCACCCAAGGTTTTTTTAAGATTTGACCCTGTGACCTACTTTTTGACCTGACATGATGAAATTTCAAACTTGTTTGAGATATCATCAAGACAAATGTTCTGACCAATCTTCATAGTTTCAGGCTGAAAATGTGGCTTCTACTGAGTATACAAGGTTTTTCTAAGATTTGGCCCGATGACCACCTTTTTGTTCAACATGACCAAGTTTCAATTTTGTTTGAGATATCATCAAGATAAACAGTCTGACCTAGTTTCATGAATATCAAGTAAAAATGTGGCCTCTAAAGTGCATACAAAGTTTTTCTCAAGATCTGGCCCATAGACCTACTTTTTGACCTGACATGACCCAATTTTGAACTTGTATGAGGTATCATCTAGACAAACATTCTGACTTACTTTCATGGGTATCAGGCTGAAAATGTGGCCTCAAAGTGCACAAAAGGTTTTCTTAAGATTTCGCCTGGTGAACTACTTTTTGTCCTGACATGACTCAAATTAGAACTTGTCCGAGATTTTATCAAGACAAACATTCTACCAAGTTTCAAGAGTATCTGACTGAAAATGTGGCCTTTAAAAAGCATACAAGGTTTTTCTAAGATTTGGCCTGGTGACCTACTTCTTTCCCCAACATGACCCAATTTCCAACTTGTCAGCGATACCATCAAGACAAACATTCTTGCCATGTTTCAAGAGTATCTGACTGAACATGTGGTCTCTACAGTGCACCAAAGATAAATGTTGACAACTGCAAGACTGACAATGCATGACACAGCATGATCACAAAAGCTCACCTTGAGCACTTCACACTCAGGTGTGCTAAAAACAGACTACACCTTTAAAGAAATATTTTGTGGGTTACCTGCCCTATTGGTATGGGTTTTGATAAGTAAGAACTAGCATGAGATTACAGTAAAAGCCTTATAGTAATGACATGTATTTCAGCCAGTGTCAAATATTTTACATGACGTGACACAGGGCTATGAAAATAACTTGAGGTTTTCTCTACAAGCAGCCAGACTAAAAATCCACATTTCACAAAGCATTGTGAGAACCTACATTTCATTCATAACAGGTTCCGTCACATAAGCACAATCACCAATACCAGATATATGATATTTCAAGGTCACATTGAGGTTAAAGGCTGTGACATTGTCTAGTACTTCCCATTGGACATTTAACACACTGTCACTGAGAAACTCTGTGATGAACTGACTATCATCCAAAAAGTGGGGACCTGTCAATGAAACATAGAGTAAAAGTATATGCATTCAGACGGCACATTTTTCAAACTTTGTCATTTAAAAAGAATAGTGAAATATGCATAGAGAAAGTAGTATTGAGATGATTGGAAAGCACTTGCTTAACCCTTACCTTACAATATCAAAGTTTTAACCACCCTGTGGAAGAAGCCTTTTGAAAACATTCAGAGAAAAAGAGGAAACGCTGCATGCTGATGACCAGCATTAATTTTTTCCTTTTCCTACATGTTTTCTACTCCTTGAAATACATTTCTAATCATTTAGCCATATTAAATTTTTGACTGCAAATCCATTGAATTTGGAAGTCTTGATTTTGGTCGTTTGATAAAGAGTTAAAGCAGATTTTTGCTAGAAAGACATTTTATTTCAAGTTTCAGACCTAAAAACCTTGTCATCTTATGACCATCCAGTTGTTTAACTCTTTACAGAACAACAAAGTTTTGGACTTACCCAAATTCAATGCAATTTGCAGATGACAAGATAAACATTGCGCAAAAATTGAAATTGAATGGTTACCAGCATTTCCTCCTTTTTCAAAAATGTTTTCAAAAGCCTTCTTCCTTGGGGGTCTTTGGCATTGTGTGGTAAACGGTTTAAGCAAACTTTGGCTAGAAAGACAGTTTTTTTTAGTTTCAAAACTGAAACCTATTGTAAGCATCTTATGAAAGTATGGTTGCTCAATAGAGATGGCCACTAGGGTAGGTTTGTCAGTACAAACTAGGTCTATGTCCAACAGATGTATCAATAAATGATAAAAATGAGACATGCTCTGGGAAATGGGGTTTAATGCATCTCTGATGCATCATAAAAAGCCAGCCATTCTCAGTATTTTGGATCCATAATATCCATTTTTTATAACAAGAGACTGAATCATGAGGTAGACAGGTCCTTTAACATACAGAAAATTTACCACAAGCAAAATGTTTCAACCCAGGTCAGACTGCGTGGACCTAGCAGGCAGATCTGGGTCGATACTTATTGCAGATGCATTAAGCCTCCTTGGCAAAGCGCATGGCTCAAATATATATATACCTGGAGGTCTGAAGGTTGTACCAGGCTGTGGAGTGGATGATGTTGTTGTTGTTGGAACTGGAAAGATAAACATAGTGACAATATTTGTGCCATTTTAGTCAAAATCTAAACATGGAGAGAGTATTTATACCATAAGAGTGTGGAAAGACATAGATGGAAAGAATATCTTGGTTCAAAAGACAAGATACAACTTTCATTTTTTTCTTTTTTTATAAACTGTGTAAAAAAATATAGCTATAACGGATTGTTCAGTATAAAGCCTGTCACAAGAAATAAACACTCTTTAACACTATCAAACACCACTTCTAAAGGCCAGCAAATGATTTTTTTTTCAAAAAGTCATGCTAGTAAATTTTGTTCATAGCAATAACTAATATCAAATGAGATACAGAATTCATCCATAAACATACAGGTAATATGTAGACATATAACTACCAACTAAATACAAAATACAGTTACAAAATGTTGAGAAAACCAAGAAACATCTCTTTTGAATAATAGTGAAAATCATTTGGGTAAAAGAACAATTAGTTTTTGCACGCAGTGCTGCTTTTTCCATGATGTCTCTCAAGTGTGATCAAATGCAAGGCCATTAAATTCTATACTTGTATGGAAATGGGTTGACAAAGTGCATGTCCCTAACCATACTGTCCCACAGACAAAAAACAAGAGGGCCATGATGGCCCTGTATCGCTCCACTGGCTAATAAGTAAAAACCCTAGATGCCACACATTACAATACTTGACTGACTGGTTTTGAACGTGAGACCCTTGAGACACGACTAAATTGGTAGCCCTAGTTCTTATGGTTAGTAACAAAAAGATTTCTAAAGTTTATACTATATAAGCCCATGTAAAACTTCTGACCCTGGGGTGGGATCAAATTTGATCCTAGGACTTTAATTTGGGCACACTTGGTAAAGGCCCACTAGATAAAGCTACATGCAAAATTTGGTAGCCCTAGGCTTTATGACTAAGTACAGGGAGATTTCTAAAGTTTTCTCTATATAAGCCCATGTAAAACTTGTGACCACTGGGGTGGGGCCAAATTTGACCCCAGGGCTATAATTTGGGCACTCTTGGTACAAGCCCACTAGATAAAGCCAGATGCAAAATTTGGTTGCCCTAGGTCTTATGGCTAGGTATAGGGAGATTTCTAAAGTTTTCTCTATTTAAGCCCATGTAAAACTTGTGACCCCCGGGGCTGGGTCAAATTTAACCCCCAGGGCTATAATTTGAGCACTCTTGGTAGAGGCCTACTAGATAAAGCCACATGCAAAATTTGGTAACCCTACACCTTATGGCTAGGTACAGGAAGATTTCTGAAGTTTTTTCTGTATAAGTCCATGTAAAACTTGTGGCCCCCGTGGAAGGGCCAATTTTGACCCCAGGGCTATAATTTGAGGTAACTTGATAGAGGTCTACTAGATAAAGCCACATGCAAAATTTGGTAACCCTCGGCCTTATGGTTTCAGACAAGAAGATTTTCAAAGACTTCCAATATTTTTAAGTTTTTCTGAAAATGTGGTCTCCAGAGTGCACATAAGATTTTTCTTAGATTTGGCCCAGTGACCCACTCATTGACCTGGCATGACCCAATTTTGAACTTGTCTGAGATATCATCAATACAAATTTTCTGACCTAGTTTCATGAGTATCTTGCTGAAAATGAAGCCTCTAGAGTGCACACAAGATTTTTCTAAGATTTGGCCCAGTGACCTACTCTATGACCTGACATGACCCAAATTCAAACTTATCTGAGATATCATCAGTTCAAGACAAATATTCCCACTAATTTTCAAAAGTATCAGGCTGAAAATGTGTTCTCTAGATTAGACACATGGTTTTTCTAAGATTTTGCCCCATGATCTACTTTTTGACCTGACATGACCCAATTTCAAACATGTCCAAGATACTATCAACACTAGCCTGGGTTCCAGTCCGTTTGTTCTTTTCTTTACTATCATTCAGACGTTACATTGTCAAAAATGACTGCCTGGGAACATTCAAAAAACCAATTGTAACAACATCTACTTTATTCCATCCAACAGTGGGGTAAAGTAGAAGTCGCTGCAATCACTTTTCAAACACTAATGACTAAAAATAGATACCGAAATTCTGATAACCTCGGTTCGATCACTTCCTGATTCTGGGCTGTCTTTGAAAATATTGACAACAAAATTTCAAATGCGTTATTCACAATGACTTTGGGGGATAGTTTAACAATAATAGTCGTTGTTGAAGATCACGATGTATTTTTGATTGCACGGACCACATGCACAATGCATGATCATGGGGAAACCCGCAAATGTCCCCAGGCAGTAATAATCACGGAAGCGATAAACAGATAAGCTCTGCCAAAGATCTATATAGCAGACCTCGATTAAGAGAGTGTGATATGGGGTAATTAAAAAATTATTACCGCCTGGACCCAGGCCAAATAAAGACAAACATTCTCATCAAGTTTCAAGAGTATCAGGCTGAAAATGCAGCCTCTAGAGTACACAAAAGATTTGGCCAAGTGACCTACTTTTTAACCCAATGATCTAATTTTCATCTTGTTCAAGATGATATCAAGACAAACACTCTGACCAAGTTCTGTGTGTCTGACTCAAAATGTGGCCTCTAGAGTGCACACAAGGTGAATGTTGACGTCCACATGATGCACGATGGACACAGCACTATCACGAAAGCTCACCTTAAGCACTTCGTGTTCAGGTGAGCTGAAAAAGCTGGTAACCAGCATTTTTTCCTTATTCTAAATTGTTTTCCACCCTTTCATTCACAAATTTCATTATTCATTCACTGAGGTGCATTTATTTTGTCGTCTGCAAGTGCTTTCACTTTTGACCAGTCTAAAATTTTATTGACCGGTAGAGATTTAATTAAACTTCCTGCATTTGTGCTCTTATTCTGCTGAACTGAATGAAATAGATTTTATTTTATGTGTGTGAGTGTGTGTGGTGGGGGGTGTGGTTGGGGGAGGAATCTACAGAAAAGACACAATTTTTTGTAATTCCAGGGCTGGCTTAATCCAAACATCTCGCAACAAAGTCATAAAGTGTATAGTTAAGATCCTTTATCACATTCCTGATTTGCACAAAACACTAAGTACTTATGAGCATATCTTACCTCTTCATGTGCTTAGTAAATACATGTACATAAAAATGGAAACATTGTGAATAAAAGTGATCATATTATTTATTTTATTGATGAAAAATAAAGGAATTGTAAATCAGATGCAGTTCGCTATGTAGGCTGATAACATGGTATGGGCAGTCGAAGACAATTTTCATCAGCACATGATGGGGACTGGAAAATTTTTTGGCTTTACAATTTATGGCAACCTTGATGCTATGCATCGAGAAAATATTTATCATGCAGTGATTCTGTGCACATAGATGTGTAATTTTTTCACCAACGATGAAAAGTCATAAATTAGTCCAAGTACATGTAATGCTTAACCAATCCTTTTTGTTTTCTGTTTTCTCAACAGTATTTCATTATATATATCCTCAACCAGTGCAACTTAATTCCCATGCATTACTGGAGTTTATTTTACCATTGCTGCACTCAACACTTTCTCCAAGCCACTGGTTGCTTTCCTACTAAAATCTAGCGGTGAGAGAGGAATGAGTCCTGTTTTAACCCTTTACCAGACTCTCTAGAATTTAAACAATCCTGAGGAAGAACACCATAGAAACAATGTGGGAAAAGGACAAAATGCTGGTAACAAGCATTTTCTCATTTTCAAAAATTGTTCTCTATCCATTGGAAGAAAAAAATACCAAAAAATATTTGGTCTGTTATCTGCAAATGCTTTCAATTTGAATAGGTCTAAAATTTTGTTGTTTTGGCAAAGAGTTAATGACTTTTATCAGTGCTACAAAAGAGTATTGGCCCAAGTAAGATTAAAACTCTGACTTACGTCTGTTCAGCTGAACAAATCATTGCACACATACACACTTAACTCTTTGCCAAACAATGCTGTGCTTGAATGAACCTCAGGAGAAGACCATTGAAAACATTGTGGTAAAAGAAGGAAATGCTGGTAACCAGAATTTTCTTCTCTTCCCTCAATGTTTTCTTTTTTAAACTTTCAACACAATTCCTATCATTTTAGCTATACCTAAGTCAGTTTTATTGTCTGCAAATGTTATCCATTAGGACAAGTCTAATATAATGTAATCTAGTAGAGAATTATCCCTTTATCAAACAGTTCCAAATTTTGAGCATCCTGATGAAAAAGGCTTTTGTACACAAAGTAGGAAAAGCAGAAAATGCTGGTAACCAAAATTTTCTCTGTTACCCTATCAAAGGCAAATTTCCTCATTTGAGCCAAAGTTATTTTGTTGTCTGCAAATGCTTTCAATTTGGATAAGTGTAATATTTTGTGATCTGGTGAAGAGTAACATGAATGAACTGATCACCAATCATGAACACATAAAATAGTTCCCTCACCTCATGCTGTAAAAAATTTCAGTGTGTTTAACCCTTCACCAAACAATCCTGTATTTTAACAACCTCTTAGCAAAAGGCTTTTGAAAATATTGTGGGTAAAGGAGAAAATACTGGTTACCTACATTTCCTCCTTTTCCTTCAATATGTTGTACCCTTTCTGAGACAAATAAATTTACTTGTGCTACATTTAATTTTTACATGTCAAAAGTTTTGTCATTCGGTAATGGGTTAAAGAAAAAGTAATGAATAGTTCATGCTGTTACAAAAGATTCCAATGTCAGTGTGCACATACACCAATATTTGAACAGAGCTCTAGCAAAAGGGGGCTTATTGCATCTCCATGATGCATTATACCAAGCAAGTCATCATATAATCATGGATCCATAAAATCCATTTAGTCTCACAATTGACTGAATCTGGAGGTAGAATGGTCCTTGGACACACATAAAATTGACAATAAGCAAAAAGTTTTCATCCATGTCAGCCTGAGCAAACTGGGCAGACTGACATGGATTGATACATTTTACAGATGCATTAAGCCACCTTTTTACAGAGCATAACTCATTTAAGATTGTTCCTTCAGATCATGCTGCAATAAATTACTGTGAGTGATATAAAACTAATCATTTACCAAGCAATCCTCAGTTCTAATGACTCTCAGGAAAAATGTTCTAAAAACAGTGTAGAAAGAGAAGAAGTTGCTATTAACTGAGAGTTTCTTCTTTGTCAACAATGTTTCTGGGTTTTTAAAGCCCAATCCTATCATTTGAGCCACATTCACTATGTGGTCTGGAAATGATTTCAATTAAGCCTTTACCGGACGACAAAATATTAGCTTTGTCCAAATTGAAAGCATTTGCAGACGACAATTTCAAACTTGCTCAAATGGTGCAATTTCTCTTTGATAGGGTAGAAAACATTGTTGGAAAAGGAGAAAATGCTGGTTACCAGCATTTTCTCCTTTTCCCACAATGTTTTCAACAGGCTTCTTTACCACATAATCCCGAGTTTTGACGACCCTGCTAGAGAAGTCTTGAGAACATTGTGGGAAAAGAAGAAAATGCTGGTAACCAGCATTTTGTCCTTTTCCCACAATGTTTTATTACCTTCCTAAAACAAATTTAATTTTTTAGTCACATTTATTTTGTCGTCTGCAAATGCTCTCAATTGGGACCAGTCTGAAATTTTGTCCTTTGGTAAAGAGTTAAGACAAGTCTCACATTTTGTTGTCTGGAAAGTCATCTAAATATTACCAAATGCAGGTAATTTTCTTTTCATAGCAAATTCAAAAACTGTAGCAAAAGGAGGAAATGCTCATGCTGAACAATTTTTCCGCTTACCACAATGCTGTCCCATGAATTTATCCAATAAAACTTGCTGACCATCAATGCTTTACAAAGGTATCTTTACAAAGCTATCTGCTGCAAAGTGAAGAGTTAACTCTTTTACCAGACAACAAAATTTTAGAACTGACCAAATTGAAAGCATTTTCAAACAACAAATTCAATGTTACTCAATTGAAAGTTTCTTGTTTGTGACAGACTAGAGAACATTATTGAAAAAGAAGAAAATGCTGGTTACCAGCATTTTTTCTTTTTCCAATAACATTTTCAAAAGCTTTATTTCTAAGGGCCGTTCAAACTTGGGTCTGATTGGTAAATGAATAATCCAAGCTGTTACAAAAAAT
The DNA here is from genome assembly GCA_946811185.2 of Hippopus hippopus. Taxonomy (NCBI): domain Eukaryota; kingdom Metazoa; phylum Mollusca; class Bivalvia; order Cardiida; family Cardiidae; genus Hippopus; species Hippopus hippopus. Next base: position 40,048,947 of record OX328098.1, on the reverse strand, counting down.
GTAACCTTAAAGAACCCAGTCCGTGGTCTCCAAACTGCAATAAAATAGTTTTATCCATTACTCTACAAATATCTAACTGTTTAGCCTAGTTGACAGCTTTGTAAAACATTGTGGAATAAAGAGGTATTATTGATTTTTCTTTCCACACTATTTTCCATCCAGTTGACTTGACATGTTTCCTTTTTCTCAATTTATGATGTGTAATCCTGTTCTGTGTGATCTATGTTTGCAATTGTGACATACAAGTAAAAAGCTTTTTTATAAATATGAAAACTGCTGGTTATTATAATTCTCTTTTTCACACAATGTTTTCTACCCTACCAGAGACGAATCCCTTTTTTTGGGCCATTTTGAAGTTGTTCAATGGAAATGCTTTCAAAATTAACAAGTGTAGTACAGACAATATGAAGTTTGTTGAGAATCAAATGATTTCGAAACGAGAATACCAAGAACATATCTACATGCCCAGCTAACAGATCATGTAACTCATCGTCTTGACTATAATCAAACTACTCTTTGACAATATATAAATGGAAGAGACATTTCTAAACCATGAAAATGATCCAGATATCATTACCTCATACCTGCTTTTCCCATTTGTTGAAATATTTTAGCAAGCTGTCTATTAACAACAGACCAAAAAATGTCTATTAGAAAAGAATCACAAAGGTTATTAGTTAGACCATTTCACAAAATCAATGACAGATTTTAGTTTGCCCCAAGTCCACTGTAAGATAAAGTTACCATTGGTAGAAGGTGGAAAAACCTGCCTTGCATTACGAATAAAAACAATCAGCTTCATAAAATCTGCAAAGAAATATGTATGTAAACTACTTACGATAAATATCTTTTAAGTTGCATAAAACTAGATTTTGACAAAAAAAATTAAATACAAAAGTTGGTATTGTGTTGTTACTGGTGGACGGATGTTTTGGCCACGGATGCTTTGGCCAGGATGTTTTGGCCAGATGAAAGTGCAATGTAGGACGTTTTGGCCAAATGTTTTTTTAACACCGGAAAATGCAATAAATGAACTTTCTATGGTTTAAAGTATACAGTTAAAGAAAAACAAAAGCATAGAAAGTCTGTTTCATAGATTTTTTTTTTTCTCTTTAAAATGGTATTTGGCCAAAACATACTTTGACTTTGTTTTGCATTCTTTTATTGCATACTACTGAGATTTTTCATACTTTGTTGCAAACTACTGTTGCAAACAGAAATTTCAAGTTATTGTTCATTCACTATTATTTGACAATAATGATAATTGACAATTAAAGCAATCATTTAAAGGGCAGAAAGTCACAAAATCTCGCAAATAACATTTGGCCAAAACGTCCTACTTTGTAATTTCAGCTGGCCAAAACATCCTGGCCAAAACATCCGTGGCCAAAACGTCCTACATTCGTTGTTACTATTTACCCCTAGTTGGGAAAAATCCACTTAAAAAATAACAAAATTTATATACCATTGGTCGGATTAAAATCATGAAAACCACAATTAAGCCAGCAACCCTACCAACTGAATTAACTATTGAGGTGTGCTACCCTGTTACACACAGGATAGGAAATTCTGCAGAAAAAATAAATGGGACATTCCTCATGTTTTCTTTGTGACATATTTTAGTCTAGTACACCTTTGTAGGGAAAAGAAACACCAGTTTTTTTTGATTTTCAAAATAAAATTGTGAAATAAAATTTGGTTGTATGCCACTTTAAACCTTTACCAGACAACAAAATTATAGACTTGTCCATATAAATACTCTTTCAGATGAAATTAAATGTAGCTCAAATAATGGAATACTTTTGTGATAGGATAGAAAAATAATTTTGAAAATAGGAAAAAAATGCTGGTAACTGGTATTTTTTCCTTTTCCCACAATTTTTTTCAAATGCCTTTCTGTTAGGATTGTTAAAAGTTGCAAAAGTGTGGTAAAGGGTTAAAGTGTTTATGAAAACTTTACTTGGGTTTGCAAGATCAAGATAAGCCTTCATACATACTGATCATAGGTTTACCTGTGCATTGTACAAACACAAATCCACTGGGTTCTCCATCCATTATTTTCTGCTGGAATTTGTCCCCATCCTTTTGTCTGACATTTACTCTAAAATTGTAATATGTGTCTGGAAGTAAATCTTGTACAGTTACACTGTAAGTTGTTTGACTGTCATTGTGTGGTATATTGGTTACTTCATCCCAGGGTATTGCGTTTATTTCTAGGTCTGTGTAGAAAGATGATTGGAGTCTGTAAGAAACATCATATTTCCTAGTAATGAAAGATGGCAAAAAAGCTGGTTTAAACTCATTCTTGGTATTCATGGATCAAAATAAACAGTATAAAGATAATATGAGTATAACCATGCAGTAATCTTTACCAAATGACAAAATTTTAGACTAGTCCAAGTTGAAATCATTTGCAGGTGACAAATTTAATATGGCTAAAATGATGACTTGGCTGTGAAGGGATAGAAAACAGCAATTTTTCTTTTTCTCACTTTGTCTACAAGTGCCTTCTCTCTTAGAGTTGTCAAAACTTGAGAGTACTTGGTAAATGTATAAATTTTGAGATAAATTGACATTTGTATCAACAAAGATAGCAGAACACTACAAAATATTCTTTCCTGCATACTACCATACCACCTGGGTAACAGTTTGTAGGAAACACTTGAGGCCTCTCATTGGGTTATAAAAGCTTCCTCTTACTCATATCTGGCGATAGTTCCCTGCTGGTTGCCTCTATCAATCTCAGCACGCCAACCAATCCAGTTCACTGTAACATTCCCACATGTTATATTAGTTATTGTTGGTGGACTGTTCAGCTTTGGCAACTCTGAAATGGTGGCGTATCATTGACTTTCAACCCTTAACTAACAGAAAAACATATTTTAAAGGGGGTTTATCAGATTTTTTTAAAATCAAACAAAACGTCTGAAATGTTTTAACCATCATATACATAAGAATGAAAAGTCATTTCAGTTGTATTTCTTTATGTATTACATGTATGTGAATCAGATATTGAGATTTGATCTAGAAAAGGTAGAAAACATTGTTGGAAAACAAAATAAGAGCAGCAAATGCAATCATGCCAATGCTCAGCTGCAAGCGCTTGATTTTCCGTGAAAATTTTAGTTAAAAAAACAGGGCATTACTGTGTTAAAAATATTTTGATGGTTATCTGCCCTTGTTGTATAGCAGGGCTCCGGAAAACCGACAAAATGCCGGTCCAGACCGATTTTTGAGTTGCCGGACCGATTAGAATTGCGAAAACATACCTATAAATCGGTCCGAGTTTTTCAAAGCAATTCTGGATCTATATTTGCGTATAACACCAACTGTCAATAAAAATCCACAAAACACAGCTAGGGTTCAGGGTTTTCACACATTACATCCAAGCGTGGAGAATATCCGATAACGAGTTTACCCGCAAGGCACAGATTAGGTGATTCCCCGCACGTGGACTGGTTCTTACGTTGTGTTCGCAGTTGGCCAATATTTTTGTTTCAGTTTCATGCTTGATCGAGCAAATGATATCGAGTTTGCATAATGTATAATTGGTGCTTGTGAATGGGGTTTAGAACCGACAATAATTTTAAACATGTTTGAAGTTTGAGGCCGCGTCTTTAAAATACAGGTCATCAAACATTGCGACAATTTTAATTGCCGCTACTCATGAAACAAATTTGTAGTACTCAAAAAAAAAAGAGAAGCGTATAAAACGAGACGAGTATGGCTGTCTATTGCTGTTCGAATGAAATCGAAATGGCTCTACAACAGAATATCCTTGCGATGTTCAAAAAGTCAAATGACAGGCTTGGCAACCCTAGTCATCTTGACAAACAAATCCAGCCTGGGCAACTGGATGGCTCAAAAAATTGGACTGGGGACCCGACAGAGTCGCAGAGTTGTACTAGCAACTCAAAAATAAGTCATATTACCACAGTTAATGACAACCAATTGATGATGCGGATGCATCTACAAAAAATGTTTTTTCTGTCCTAAAAAGCAGCAAACAGAACCATGAACTAAAAACGAAAACTAAGAAAAGAAAGCTTAGTCGCGGCAATTCCATGGAACAAAATACAAAGCAGGCAAAGACTGAAGATACTTCAGCTAAAAAGTCATTTCAAAAATCTTGGTTAGACGAGTTTAAGTGGCTCAAGTTTGAAAATGACGCAATGTTCTGTTCTCTGTGTATTTTGCACAAAAGCAAGTCAAAATTCTCACTGTCTGGCTCAAAGAATTTTCGTATCTCTACAATACGTGAGCATGAGAGCAGTAGCGGGCATGTAAATTCTGTACAGCTTGACACAGAAACTCAGTCGAAAAAAAATACCATCGGTATCAGATTGCATAGTAAAAGAATTCGACAAAATAGAAGCCGCTGTATGCAGGCTTATTAGAACGGCATATACTGTTGCTAAAACGAACTTGCCAATATCTATGTACTCAGAGCTCTGTCAACTGCAATTATGTAACGACACGTGCTTAACGAAAAACCTCTATCAAGAAGACAGTGCTTGCTCTGAATTTATAAGTCTGATTTCTGATCATCTTGATGAGACACTCTTGGTGAAATTAAGAAATAGCCCGGCGCTGGGGCTAATGGTGGATGAAAGCACTGATCTAGGCCTAGAAAAACACATGATAGTATTTATCAGTTACATCGATAATGGCTCTGTGCAAACCAAATATTTGACTTTGATTAAGTTGGCATCTGCAGACTCGAGTGTCGTTTATAATTCATTAATAAGCTACTTCAGAGCCTGTGACATAGATATTTCCACAGTTTATGGGTTTGGTTCCGATGGTGCTGCTGTTATGACGGGTAAACACAATGGTGTTGCCAATCGACTGAAAAAACAAAACCCGTACATGCTGTCAATGCACTGCGTAGCTCATAAACTTGCTTTATCGAGCCTTGATGCTGCAAAATCAGTGAAAGAAGTGAATTACTATGAAGGAGCATTGCATTCAATACATGCATATTTTAGTCGATCAAGTAAAAGACTTGAGCACTTAAGAGTCTGGCAGGAAGTTTTGGATGACCCAAAGATTAAACCTTTAGCCGTCCATCAAATCAGGTGGCTTAGCTTTGCAAATTGCGTGACTAATGTCCGCAGATCACTTAAGTCTCTGTTAAAATCTCTACAGAGCGATAGCGATGACGATCAGATGGCTGAATCACTCTACTGTGCCATGTCATCCTACAAATTTTTATTTTTAACTCACTTTTTTAGCGATATAATGAGTGATATTGCTCAGGTATCACGTAAATTCCAAGAATGGAATTTACATTATTGTGACCTGCACGAAACTCTAGTTGCTGTGTGCGATTCTATTGAGCAACAATATTTGGTTGAAGAGCCAACCTATGGTAAAAATTTAGGTGAATTCTTAGAAAGTTACAGAAATGCGCAGACATTTCACGATTTTGAAATAAAACGCCATCCCAGGGATGCTAGGCTACCCGTAGTCGTGTCTGAATTCTCACGTATTCTCAAAGATAGCATACAGAGTCGGTTTCCTCGGCTAGAAATCTGGGATGCTCTTTCTATCTTTAACCCAGAAACGTTCCCTAAGTCAGTTGAAGAAAAGGCCAAATTTGGCTCTGACAAAATGAATGTTCTGTTGGAGCATTTCGGTGAGAAAAGGGGACTTGATACACCCCCTGTGTGTGCTGATGGCGCAAAACGAGAATGGTCACTGTTCAAGAATCACATGTTCGCAAAATGCGGAAGAACACCAGCCACCGAAAAGCAGGAAAGGCTGACAATGTCTTCCCTCGCCGAGGAAATGCTTTCAGCAGAACATTTTCAAAGGGAATTTCCTAACATGACAAAGCTTTTATCTATCAGCAGAATACTGGCTGTCAGTTCTGTAGAATGTGAACGTGGGTTTTCAAAGCAGAACCTGATCAAGACACGACTGCGATGTAGTCTGAGCGTCGAAATGCTGGACAAATTGATGCGAATTTCTATCAATGGACCTGCACTTCCTGAGTTTGACCCGTTGCCAATATTTCGCGCTTGGCGTACTAGAATGAGTGCAGGTCGTCACATTTTCAAAAACACAAAAGGCCAGAACAAACTTTTATAAGTTTAATCTGGACTTTGCTATATGGTAACATTTATGTATATTTCATTGTAAGAATTTAATCAGGATTTAATAAATCAATAAATAAAATGAAAAAAAAAAAAAATCCCCTGTTGAAGACGGATGTGTTGGGCCTCGACGTGGCACAGGGGCGAACACTGCAATTGAATTATGATTGTGATCAAGCAGTGGCCAACTGCAACACAACGCTATTGGATGTATAAAAATTGACAAAAGAAAAACGTTGAATGAATGAATAATTTTAATTGTCAAATCGACGTCGATGGGCACCTTCTGCTACATTGCCGGAAGTGCAATTTTATACATAACCGGAAGTGTAGGATGCCATGCGTAAACAAGGTACGACTGTCAACTATGCTTTACTATTGAATATTCGTCTGCGTATGTCATTCTCAATCATGTAAGCTTGAACAAAAATCCATCACAAGAAAGAGAAACCTGCAACAGAAATTGATATATATTATGACATTTAAACCAGGCAACGATCGGGGGTGGGGTAGGTCAGAGACATAAACATGCGACTTTATTTATATGCCTCTGGGTACCGAGTAGGGGTACAATAGTATTGGAGGAGGGGAAGGGGCCGGCCTGGACCGATTCAGATTGAAAAATTTCCGGAGCCCTGTTGTATAGGTTCCCCTTTTGACAGTGAAAAACTTATGCAAAAATAAATATATTCAGAAACAACAGAGATATTGTAAAATATTTTCCCATGCTGCTACTGCCACAGGGGCTATCACAATAACTTGTTGCTTTCTTTTGTAAAGCCGCATTAAAAAAGCAGCAGTGCAACAGTGTTTTAAAAAACTTTTTCCTCAGAGTCGTTTAAACACGGGAGTGCAGGGTAAAGGGTTGAGACAACTGTTCCTACCATTCTGACATCCAGCACTGGACCAACCAACAGCACACTCTCCACTGGAACAAAGTCCATTTATTGGGCTACAGGTGTCATTTACAGGACAATGGCATTGATATTTACAGTTAGAGCCAAATGTCTTATTACTGCAAGCTGAAATGGTAATAAAACATATCTCTGACAAAAACAAATTTCTTACAGTAAACTGTTATGATGCATCATACATTTAAACTTGCCATATACAGTCACTGAAGGGAAACAAGAGGGCTATAATGGCCCTGTATCACTCCACTGCCTAAGAAACAAAATGTGGCACATACAAAAAGTTACATCTTTTTCACATGGCAAGATGATGTTAATGAATGCAAGTATGTCTAATTGACTATCCTTATTACCGAATATCAGTGAACTCAATGAACTCGGACAAAGTTGGTTGAATGTGATTCCCAATACTACGGCCAGAAACCTTATTCACCCACCAAAGAATACTTTGTGACACTCCCGTCCTCCCAAGGGACCAATTTTTGACCCTAGGGTAATAATTCAAACAATCTTGGTAAAAGTTTTTGAAGTTATGATTCACACTAAACATTACAATTTTGGGCCAAATGGTTTGGAACAAAAAGATCTTCAAAATTTTCTCACTAAAGTCTTATATGACAGTGGTCTTTAGTAAGTTGAATCCTGGAAGAGGTCCATTAGACAAAGTTACGTACAGGTTTAGGTGGAACAGTTACAACCTGAGGGCCATGATGGCTCTGAAGTGGGTCACCTGAGCCTTTGAACAAATTATGACCCATGTCCAATCTAACTTTATTGAGTATTGGACTGACAATGTGGCCCCTAGAGTTTACACAAAGATCTACAAAGACTTGACCTGGTGGGTGGACAGACTTTTTGGCCACTGACATTCTGGCCAGGATGTTTTGGCCACTGACATTTTGGCCAGCTGAAAGAGCAAAGTAGGATGTTTTGGCCAAATATGTTTTTAACACAGAAAAATGCATTGAATGAACGTTCTATGCTTTTAAGTATACAGTTTTAGAAAAAGAAAAACATATAAAGTTCACTTCATGCTTGATTGTTTTTGAAAATGAATTGTGGGTACAGGAGAAAAAGCAACTACGTTTCAGGTAACATCGCAAGGGCTACTTACGTATCTGGCACTGGTCCCCTAGCCCTGTCCATCCTTGGTCACACAGAAATGTTTTACAATCTCCTGTCTGTTTATCACAGTCCTCTGGACCAAGTAAACAACGACAAGTTCCTGAACAATTTCTTCCATAAGTGTTTTCTGGACACACTGAAACAATAATATACATTTAAATCAGTAAAATCTCATTTACATAAATTGGACGAAAGTATATCAACAACAAAGAGTTAATGTGTTCTGGTTTAGTGAAACCTGCTCCAAATTAATCCGTAGACACACAGTCCTGTGTTTTAACGACCCTAAGCAGAAAGTCTTTTGAAAATATTTAGGGAAAAAGGAAAAAATGCTGGACAACAGCATTCACAAGCATTTTCTGGCCCTTTTCCCATAAAGTTTTTGACTCTTAAAAGACAAATTCTATCATTTGAGCAACTTTTGATTTGTCGACTGCAAAATGCTTTTAATACAGACTTATCTAATATTCTACTGTCAGGTAAAGAGTTTAATGCATGCGTACAAAGATATCGTTAACCCTTTACCACACAATCCTAGTCTTTATGACACTGAGAAAGAGGCCTTTTGAAATGATTGTGGGAAAAGGACAAAATGCTAGTAACCAACATATTATCCTTTTCCCAAAATGTTTTCTACCTATCCAAAGACAAATACTATCCTTTGACAAATATTTTAATTCTGGTCTGTAAATTCTTTCTGGGTGGCCAGGTCTGAAATTTTTGCTATGTGGTAAAAGGTTATAGTGTGTAGATGTCTAACATATCATGGATAATTATTTTTATGAAAAAAAAAAGCTATATTTATCTACATGTACCATTTTATATTCAATCCTAATTCTGCATTCTGAGACATTCTGACTCACCAATTCAGGTAGTTTGTTTCTGGCTGTCAAGTTAGAACAATTTTAACCTTTTACCACACAATCCCGACTTTTCACAACCCTCAGGTAGAGGGATTTTGAAAATATTTTGAGTAATGGAGAAAATGCTGGCAACCACCATTTCCTTCTTGTTCCACAATATTTTCTATGCATTCTGAGAAAAATCTCATTTTTTGAGACAAAAATAAATTGTCATCTACAAATGCTTTCAATTTGAACTAGTCTGAAAGTTTTTCATTTTGTAAAGAGTTAACCCTTTACGAAACAACAAAATTCTAGATTGGTCCAAATTGAGAACATCTGCAGACAACAAAATAAATGTGACTGAAAAACTCAAATTTGTTTTTGGAAAGGCAGAAAATATTGTGGGAAAAGGAGAAAATGCTGGTTACCAGCATTTTCCACTCTTCCCATCATGTTTCCAAAAGGCTTCTTTCTCAGGGTCATTAAAAGTCAGGATTGTGTGGTACAGGGTTAATCAGAGAGTACAAAAAATGACAATCTGTTCTCCACTCCATACTGTACAATATTTTGTCAGACATTTTTTTCTGATACAGCCTGGAAACATCAACAACTATTTAGTCCTCTCTACTAAGTGATTTTTTTTTTCGTGGCTTTCAAAGTTTTACTGATAATGCACAGAGTTTACAATTTTACCTCACCGCTTTCCAAACCATCCCCTTTAATGATGATGCTGAAGAATAATGCTTCTAAATACATACTGGAAAAAGGAAAAAATGCTAGCTTTTCCCACAATGTTTTCTGCCCAATCAAAGAAAACCACCACCATTCAAAGAAAATTTCATTTGTTTTCTGCAAGTGCTTTTAAACCGGACAAGTCTAAAATTTTGCTGTCTGGTAAAGATATAACAAATGCAGAGAAGGGAAAGAACTTTAAAATTGTTGATAATGTACCTAACTTCCATGTATCTCTATGAATGAAAATATACACCAGAAAATAGTTACAGAATCGGGCAAAATCTGACAATGGTATAGAAATTGAATTAAAAAAGAAAAATTTTGGACTTTTGGACTTCTCCAAAATGATAGCAGTTGCAGATAATAAAATAAATGTGACTATAAACTTGAAAATTGCTCACTGAAGGGTAGAAATATTGTAGAACAAGAGGGCCAAGATGGCCCTAGATCGCTCACCTCATTTTTTGAGGGGACCATAGCCAATTTTTTTTGTTATTCCAAAATTTTTTCTTCAATAACTTCAATAAAAAAAACAAGAGCATCGCATATGGGTGCCAACGACTGGCTGTTGGGTGCTGGATAGTAAGTTAAAATTCTAAGTCGAAAAAGGGGCATAATTTGGCACCAAAAGATCATTTCTGTGAAATTATTTCAAAATCTGACCAGTGGTTTCATAGAAGAAGAATTTTTAAGAATTTCTTCATGTCCGTATAGTGCAAATAGCTCCCCACCACCACAGCCATGTTTCTTGATGGATCAAAATTTCGCGAACAATTTTTCAAAAGGGGTATCCAAGGGACATTTCAGTGAAATTATTTCAAAATCTGAGTGGTTTAAGAGAAGAAGAATTTCAAAGAATTTCTTTAAGTCCATACAGTGCAAAGAGCACCCCCCCCCCCACCAGCCACGGCCATGTTTTTTGACGGATCAAAATTTCGCGATCAGCTTTTGAAAAGGGTCACCCAACGAACATTTCTGTGAAATTATTTCAAAATCTGACCAGCGGTTTCATCAGAGAAGATTTTTAAAGAATTTCTTAGAAAATTCCATTTGGTTGCCATGGCAACCAGAGTGTTTGATGGAATCAAATTCTGTGAAAATTTTTCAAAGAGGACCTCCCAAGGAACATTCCAGCCAAGTTTGGTCCAAATTGGCCCAGCGGTTTAGGAGGAGAAGATGTTTAAAGGATTGTTGACACCACACAACGCAAAGACGGACGACGCATGACGGACACAACATGATCCTAAGAACTCCCCTTGAGCACGTTGTGCTCAGGTGAGCTAAAAAGAAGAAAATACTGGTTTCCAGCATTTTCTCCTTTTTCCACTATGTTTACAAAAGCTTTCTTCCTAGGGGGTAGGTGGGTCCTGCCTGGCTCAGTGTAGGACTTGTGACCTGGAGGCCCCGGGTTCGAGCCCCACTGCATCCTCTGGGTTTTTTGCAGGAGTGTCCATGGGCAAGACACTTCTGGGCCTAGCCTAATACTTGTGAAACCTAGGATTTACATGAATATGACTGAAATAATGTTGAAAGTGGCATAAAACACCATTCAATCAATCAACCAATCAATCAATCAATCTTCTTAGGGTTGGGTTTGTGTTGTAAAGAATTAAAATAGCAGAAAAATCTGAAAAAAGTACCCTGGCAATCTCCAGTGACATTTCTATAGCCAAGCTGGCATTCTTTACAGTTGGTGCTACCAGAACCTGTACATCTGTTACATGCAGTGTCACAGCCTGAAATTAATCATGAATAGGTGATTGTTTCAGGTCTATATTAATCCTTGGCATTCAAAGCATCATTCTAGCTGTTTTTGTTGACAATGAAGATCAGACTGTCTTTTGCAGGCATTGTAGATCAGTCTGCATAGATCAAGATTAGATTGCAGTATGATCTTGATCAATGAGTTGCACTAAGCAGCCTTATAGTTAGTGCAAATTTTGGACGAAAAAAAAAGGTACCACAATAATCTTTAACTCTTTACGTCAAAACTGAAAGCAGCAAGATGACAACTGAAATATGGAACAAAATGTTGAAAGTTGTTTTTTAAATGGTTGGAAAACATTGTGGAAAAAGGTTAGCATTTTCTCCTTTTTCCACATTTTTTTCACCGTCTTATTACCAAGGTTGCAACAACATTACAGTTTGGTAAAGGGCTATAACCAGAGACAGACAAGAATTTATCATGAATTAATTGAAGAAATTGTTTGTGTTGAGAAAATGTATCATTAGTAATGTTCAGTGTTTTCTTTCAAAGCTTTGCAAATCAGATTCAGCAAAATACAGGCACAAAATAGTGCATCAGAAGGCATATTCACAAACCATACTTATTTCTGCTGAGGCAATCAGACAGCTAATCTTGGCATATTAAGACTAAATGATGATGGTATATACAGCATCAAGTGTTTGGATTTCCCACATATAGGACTCAGTTATTGAAGTTCTCATACAAGGAGGTACATCTTAGTCAAACAGGTGCAGAAACCATCTAGGTGAAGTAAGAAGAAAACGGTCTCTCACAGCAGGTGGTCTTTTGATGCAAGATTAGCTGGGTTGTTTTAAGAAGGATGCAGAATCAATACAGTGGTCTATTAACTCTTTACTACACAATCTTGAGTTTTAACTTACCTGTGGTAGAAGGCTTTTGAAAACAATGCAGGAAAAGGAGAAAATACTGAAAACCAGCATTTTCTCCTTTTTCCACAATGTTTTTTACCCTTTCTGATACAAATAATATTATTTGTGCTACATTTTACATGTTGTTTGCAGAAACTCTCAGTTTGGACTAGTCTAAAACTTTGTTGTGTGGGAAAGAGTTGACCCTTAGAGCCCTGAATAAACCAAAAAGACACTTTCAGTCTGGGAACAAGACCAAAATATTTGCAATATCAAGGTTGCTCTTGTCAAGAATGTCTCAGCAAAGCAGACAGTGTAGATAAAAGATCAGACTGCATATTCTTTGCAATCTGATCTTGATCTACACAGGCTTGACTGTATCACAAAATAATAACCTACCTCTGCAAATTGCTGTGAGTCCGAACTGGTCACAATATTGTTGTGACCCACAAGGTGGTGGATCACTGTTACAGCCAGGGTTGGGTCCTGCAGTTGTACTGGCCCATGCCACTGAAAGTAAAGAGCATAATTGTCATGTCACTGAAGGTACAGAACACATTACATTAATTAAGTAAAGGCTCATGTTACAGTTAGAACACAAAAAAGGAAATTAGAACATGCATCTGCTTAAAATGAACTCTTAAGCTTCAGCGTATTCATGAATCCCTAACCCTTTACATAACAACAAAATTTTAAACTTATTGAAATTAAAAGCATTTGAAGGCAAGAAATGAACTATAGTTTACTTGAAAGGAATTGTCTCCGAAAGGGTAGAAAACATTGTGGGAAAAGGAAAAAAATGCTTGTTACCAGCATTTTCTCATTCTCTCAGAATGTTTTCAAAAGCTTGCAAGAGATTTGATAAAATTTGGGACAGAGTGGTCAGGGATTAATCCATCTAAAAACATTTAAGAGCATCTGCAATAAATGACCAACGAAGTACAAATGTATATAGAGGATCTTACATGGGTGTTTATGTATTATCATTTTTATCAAACGAGTTACTTAACTAAAATATATGACACGAGCCTTGGCAAGCGTCAAATATACATTTTAGTCAACAAATCTGATAAAATCAATAATAGATAAACACAAATATAAAATTCTATTTATCACATAAAATGAATCACAGTCAAATACATATAAGTATCCTGCATCGTCATCTTCAACTTAAATCCTGTTCATGGGTCCATGTTTACAGATGTAGTTTGGTTTGAAATGAGTATGTACACAAGAAGATAGCTCTGAGACATTTACATAAAAAGTAAAATGAAACAGTTTATACAGGGAGTAAATCAAAATATTTCCACAATTTTTTTAGCTTAAAACAACTTATGCTTCAATTCTTGTTGTTAATGAACATGAAAATCATAACATTTTCCACACAGATACGTCTTATCAAGAACTATGTCATTTTCTGGCGAAATGGCCAAGTAGTATAACTTTCGGCACATCATAAGTCATAGGTTGAATACACTGCTAGAGAAGGTTTTGTACAATAAACCATAGAAGGCAATCTTTCAGTTGGATAAATGTATCATTTTTCTGGCTCTTCCACACAACAAAAATTAATTCTCCAAAACTGAAGGCATAAGTAGACAACAAATAAAATACAGTACAAATAATGGAATTTGTCATAAAAAAGATGGAAAATCATTGTGGGAAAAGGAGAAAATGCTGTTTACCAGTCTTTTCTCCATTTCCCACAATATTTCAAAAGTTTATCATCTCAGGATCATTAAAAATTGCAATTGTGTTGTATTGGGTTAATACAGTGCACATTCAAATTTCACCTTTTCAATTCACTTTTTCTTTCAGGTTTAGTGTTTTGGCAAAGCCCCCATCAGTTAAGAGTTTTTGGGAAAGCTTCGATTTGAACTCAAATAGAAGCCCTACATGGGAGCTACTGGGATATGCAACATTTGATCTCTCTAGTCCAATAACTTATATATTCTTAGAAAAACAACCTCGATACTTGGTCAGTTTATTTTTTGTTTAGCTTTAAAATGTTCATTTCATTCTGCCAGAACAGACCAAAGCTTTAATAAGTTTGTAAAATATTTGCAGCCCTTCTCACTTACAAAAAAATGTGCAGTTTTTAGAAGATGAAAGTTTGGATATTTACAGTTATAACAAAATTCATCTTGTTAGACATCTTGTTTTTTTTTTTTCATCATAAATATAACTCATTATTTTCTCATCATAAATATACCTCATAAAAATGCCAATATTCCTACCTAAATAGTTTATCACACAAAAAACTGTATTAAGTATTCATTGATCAAAACCAATAACTTTACATAGATCTACTAGATTATGATCAACTGTATGGGAAATAGCCGTTCAAGCTTTGATGATCCTAGACAAGAAGATTTTTGGGAACATTGCAGGAAAAGGAGAAAATGCTGGTTAACCGTATTTTCTTCTTTTTCCACAATATTTCCTACCCTGTTAGTGCAATATCCAATCTAAAATCTAAAGGTATGAAAATTAAAATAATTTTCCTACACTTGTTACAAGGTATTGTATCTTAATTTTCTCACATTCTCAAAACTACCAAATGCAGGGGCAAAGAAAGTCACACTTCTTGGAAATGATTCCTAAAAAAATGTAATACCCCTTTACCAATCAAACTTGGGTTTCAAAGGCCCTGGTAACTTGCACATTACATGCATTCTCTGTTTCAAACAATGTTTTTCATCCCTCCTAAAACAATTTTAAATTATTTAATCACATGAATTGTGTTGTCTGCAAATGCTTTCAATTTCACATCAGTCTAGAATTTTGTCATTTACTAAAATGCTTATTGCAACGAGCAGTGTTTACCATTTATCAAAAACATGCCACCCTCTAAATTTCTTGACAATATCTCCAGTTGAAAATTTGCATATGATAATGATATGGAAATATGGAGAACAAACACCTAAAGCATGTGAATACAGGAATAACAACTAACTCTTGCATATAGGAAACAGAGGCTGCTTCAGTGAACAGTGTAGATCAAGATAAGACTAAAAAGAAGATACAGTCTGATCTTGGATCTTGACTGTTTGTTATCTCCAAAAACATTTATGCTAAATAGCCAGAGGATTGCAAGATTTGAGTAAAAAATTATGTCCATTGATGTTTATAGCAGCAAAGGGCTTCATATTTACAGTGCTAAACTCAGCTTAACCCTTCACAAAACCACACAATTTAACCTTTATCACACAACAAAAATGTAGACTTGTCCAAAATGAAAGCATTTGAAGATGATGATATAACTAGCTCAAATGATGGAATTTGTCTTTGATAGAGTAGAAAACATTGAGAGAAAAGGAGAAAATGCTGGTTGTCAGCATTTTCTTCTTTTCCTCCAATGTTTTCAAAAGGCCCCCTTCCTCAGGGTCGTGAAAACATGGAAGTGTTTGGGAAAGGGTTTAACAGTTTAATATTTATTATGATAGGATCAGGCTTTTGAGAATTGAATTCATAGATTAACAGGTCTTTACCTCTTTTTACCAGACAACCAATATTAAACTTGTTGATATTGAAAGCATTTGCAGATGACAAATTATAGGCTGATAAAATGATAGAGTTTATCTTCGTTAGAGAAGAAAACATTGTGAAAAAAGGAGAACATGCTGGTAACCATGTTCTCTTTTATCCACAGCCTTTTCAGATGCCTTTGTCCTTAGGACCATACAAATACCTAATGTTTTGGGACAGGGTTTAGTTTTAAAATGATATTTGTATGTCAAAGTATTTTTCACCTATTCCAATAACCTATTTTTTTTTCTAGTCAGGGGACTTGCCAAGATGTCAGTGTCTACGCTGTCAGCCAGTGTAATTTTGTTACAGAAATATTTTACCGGCATGTTTTATCATGTTACCAGACAGTCCTTTGATATTATGAACCTTGGGAAGAAAGTCTTGGGAAACATCATGGAAAAAGGAGAAAATGCAAACTCCTGTTTTTATACAATTATACAGTGCTTTGGAAGAGGGCTTTGAAAACAATATGGGAAAATGAGGCAATGAAGGTGAGTAGCATTTTTTATCCTTTTACCACAATGTCTTCTGCCCTATCAAAGACAAATCCCTTTCAAATGCTTTCATTTTTGACAAGCATAAAATATTGCCATCTGGTAAAGAGTTGCATGATGCAAGTGCTTTTAATGGGATAAGATTTGGAAAAAAAATATTAAAACAACATTGAAATGTTTTGTTTAAGAATAACATTTATATTTCAATGCCTTTAACTAATTCTAATAATCTTATTTTCATTTGGCCAATACTGATGTTCTAGTAGTCCAAGGTCAATTAACTCTTTACCTAATGATCATGAGTTTTAATATATAACAACCCTCAGGCAAAACACTCTGGAAAACATTATTGGCAAAAAAAGAGAAAATGCTCTAAACCAGCATTTTCTCCCCTTTCCCTCAGTGTTTTCTACCCTTTCAGAGTCCATCATTTGAACGACATTCAATTTGTCTTTTTCTAATGCTATTAGTATGGACTGGTCTAGAATTCTATAATCTGGTAACGGAAGAACTCTTTACTTGACAGCAGAATTTTAGACTTGTCCAAATTGAAAGCATTTAACCCTTTACCCAACAATCCCTGGTTTTCATGACCCTGAGGAAGAGGCCTTTTTGAAAACATTGTGGGAAAAGGAGAAAATGCTGGTAACCATCATTTTCTCCTTTCCCCACAATGTTTTCTACTCTTCTACAGTAAAGTTTCAAGTTTTTTTTGTTATCTGCAAATGCTTTCATTTGGACATATCCAAAATTTTGTCGTTTGGTAAAGAGTTAATTTGCATGCAGTAAATGACATGTGGCACAGATCAGGAGATTTGTCTTTAAAACCGTAAAAAACATAGAGAGAAAAGGAGAAAATACTGCGTACCTGAATTTTCCCCTTTTCCCACAATGTTTTCAAAAGCTTTTTTCCTTATGGTTTGTTAAAACATGAGATTGTTTGCTAAAGGGTAAAGGTCTGCAGGGTCAGTCTGTGATCTTTTACAATAGAAAAAAGTTTAGGTTTTAATTGTAAACTTCTACTGACAACTTTTTCCTTCTCATGTAGTATGACTTTAGAAACCATTGTGGTAACAGGAAATATTGCTCATATTGTGCAACTTTCCCTTTTGCCCCAATGTTTTCACATTATTTTCTGTAGTAAATCCTAATTTGATGTTTTCTTGATTACCCCACTTTGTTTTTAAAAGAGACAATTTCATGAGAAAAACAATCTTCAATCATCATAGGGTTCTATTCAAATTATGTTTCTTCATCTTTGTTTTACTCATGCAAATGTATGACCTTGTAAAGAATATTTTAAGATCACAAAAATATATGCTTATTGTTCCTGTGTTTGAGTCTTCATTAGTCAGCTAGATATAGCTCAAGTGGTAGGGCATGAGACCTGTAAGCAACAAATCTCAGCACACATGAGGGTGTGGGTTAAATTCCCCATGTCTCTCCAACTAAAATTACTTAAAGACTTTCATATAAAAACAAGACAAATTTATGATGCATAGCATCATAGAAGCCGCAATCTTTTGGTGGACAATTTCAGAAATATTGATTCTGGAGAAATTGTGATTACATTTTTTGTATCTGTTTTTACCCCCACCCCCCACCAATGGAAAATCATGACAAATGGTACTAAAATGCAAGGAAAAAAGAAAAAGAAAATAATAGGTACATGTATTCTAATTCTATAAAAAAAAAATAAAAAGAATAAGTTTAGAGAGGAATCTTAAATAATCTTGTTATTATATTTAAAAAAAAAACATAAAAGCATCGGAATTTTTAAGTTTCTACTCGAAATTTGAAAATGGAGAAATTGTGCATTCAAATACACCATTTTCCATTTATCAAATGATTTTAGAAAGGAAACTTCTGTAGAGGCATCAAAGGCAATACTAAGGAATTATTCAAGTTACCAATTATTCAAAGTGATATTAAGATTGTTATTCACATATGATGTTTACATGTATTTACAATTTTTATCAGTGATCTCTTCTTTGTGTTTCATTTTTCAAAAAAAAAAGTTAACTTTTTCTAAAAGATGATCTTCTTGCTTGTCAAAAAGTATCTTAGCATGCATGTAACACAGTGAATCTTTACGTTTCTACTGTAGAAACAAAAAAACTTTTGCATGGCATCTCCAAAATTATTCTGATCATAGTCTGTACAGTTGGCACAAACCACATTTCTATTATTCCTGAATGGCAGCCACACACACACACACACACACACAAAAAAAAAAAACAACATTTTTAAAGTCTTTAAAGATCTAGATCTATTCAACCACAACATAATAACTATTACTATACATATTTCGTTTACTAAACATTTTTTGCATAGGCCTTGTACAAACCTAGTGTAAAACTTCTGATGTAAATTTCAAGAGCTGTTCTAAACCTTTGACCAGCAGCGACGTAAAAAGTTGTATATTCACAGTAATAGGTTTTGTAATAACTTTAACCCTTCAACTACATAACGAAATAGATACACTGAATAACGAAAACAAACAATATTTTTTCTTATGTTTATGAAATATCTTATAGAATATTAAAAAAATATTACACGGGCTATGTGTTGTCTGATCTTCATCTATTTCCATCATTTCCGAGCAGCTTCAACCCTAAGAGCACCAGGCACCACCATGATAATTACTGTAGTCAATGTACATCACGATCCATACGTCATGTTTCAAGGGTTCTGTAGATCAGGACCATACCTACAGCACATACAGTCTGATCATAACAGCTTCGACACACAATACAGTAAATGCTAAATTTCACAGGTCTCATAAGGTAGATGTTCCGTGTTACAAAAATCCATTCTGCTAAAGTGTCGACGAAGGGAAGAAAAAGGGTTATCTTTCCGCAAGTATTCACCCGAAAACAAGTAGGGCGAGCTTTCAAGTGGTAGGGCGTGTAGTGCACCTGTCACCCATCGTCAGTACGAAAACTATCGATCAAATATCTCCAAAATTATACAAAATAAAGTCATGATATTTGAGATTATGTTAGACAAAGTATATTTTAAAAGGTATAAGTAATTAATTCTATCCAACACAGTCCATATACCCATAGGGCGATAAATTTAACGTAGGGCGTCCTAGGGCGAATTTTCCTGTAGGTTGTATTTCAGTATGACAGTCATTTACATGGTAAATAGTTTAGGTACATTCCTACTGGAAGCAGCTTTCGAGCGGCTTCCAATTAATGTCAGCTTCCAGCGATGGTATTATACAGTGAGCACACTAACACTTTACCACATGACAAGATTTTGTACTCATCCAATTTGAAAGCATTTGCAGCCTAGAAAACAAATATGACAAAGACTATGGGATTTGTGTTTGAAAGGGCAGAAAACATTGTTGAAAAAGGAGAAAATGCTGGTTACCAGCAATGTTTTCAAAATCATTCTTCCTCGTGGTTGTTAAAAATTGGGATTGTGTGGTAAAAGGTTAAAGAACCATGTGTAACTTAGGATGGGTTCTTTCCTGTATCTTGCACTATCCCTTGTTACACAGCTAAAAGCCTTCTTGGGACTTTGCCCATGTTGGCAACTGGTGGAGACAATACATAAATGGATCAAATTTTGAGTCTGTGTACAGCACTAATTAGTTTCTTATTTGAAATTTCAAGACTAGCCATCTGATGCATTGAGACAAAACATTTAATCTAAATAATTATATGAATTCATATCATTCTGGGAATTTCGAAGTAGAAGAAGCACTAACCAGTTGATAACCATTGTGACTTTTGGCAAATTTAAGAGATTTTATTTTTAAAACTTTGCCACAACTTTTTCTTATGCTTGCAACTTATCCTAGTGTATAACCTTTGCAGCTCAGTCCTGTCATGACAATATAGTTGTACTTTGTGGTCAGTGAAGATATAGAACAGTCTGCACAAAACCTGCGAAACTTTGATCTATACTGTCAGTGTCTGCTTTACTTATTCACTACACTTATACACTTAAAGGTGGGTATTTAGATTTTTCACATCACACCAAATTAAAAAATATATATATCACTGAAATTTATATGAAAAAACAATACAAATCATCAATAATTAAGAATCATAAAATTACAAAAAAAAATTTTTTTTGATGGTGTTTCCTTAAAAGGCTACATAGCCTCTTAAGGTATTTTTAGATTTCGCACCAAAAATAAAAAAAAGCATTGTGGGAATGTCAAGTCACTGGCACGTGACTAATGACGCTTAAATTCCATAACATAACAAACATGTCATTATTTTCCATAATGTCTTCTTCGGACGCTATGTTTGAAGCTTCGTCTGTGTATTTCAGGTGTGTACATGAACGAGTTGCTCATGTAAAAACAGACTGTGTTTCCCATCAGTGTCGACCTGGGCCGTAGTAAATCTCTAATTTCTTTAGTTGTCTGACGGTTTTCGACTACTGGTGTTTTATGAATGGAAATTAAAAGGCTTTGGGAGTATAAGGATGATTTTTTTTGTATTTTTGTAAAATTTTCATCCCAAAATCTGAAGGGCCACCTTTAAGGCAAAAACAATCATGAAATTGCATTCACGTGGCTCTTATTTATAGGGTAAATATGTCTGCTGGTTTTTTTTTCACTCCCTGAAGGTTAATCCTTTACCAAACACTAACATGTCTAAATGACCCTCAGGAAGAGGCCTTTTGAAAACATTGTGGGAAAAGGAGAAATCCAGTTACCAGTATTTTTTTTTCCAAAATGTTTTCTACCCCTTCAAAGACAAGAATCAACCTGTAGGCGACATATGAATTGTAATCTGCAAACTTAAATGCTTTCAATCTGGGAGAGTCCAAATTTTGTTTATTGGTGGAGAGTCAAGAACAGTCTTTGCTTAAGACTTATTGTGCATGTACATGTATTTGGTGAAATTTGAGTATCTTTAGATATGAAGAAGAATCTAAGAAAGTATTTAGACTGCAAATAGGGACATAAAATTCATCAAATATTTGCTCTCAATCACAATACCCAAGAGTTAATATTTAATAGTTGAGTTACACATAGTTTTCCTGATATTTATTAGCATTATCATCTCCAAAAAACAAACATGGTTTAAATATACAGTCTTTGTACATGTATGAATATACAACAAGAGTAACTTTTGCAACTTTGACAACTGTACGGTAATACATTGTCAGATATTATCAGTAACATCCATACTTTACAATGGTATGAATAAGTCGTATAAAATCAGACTTCCCGAAATACGTCGGTCCGACGGACATGACCGACGAATCTTGACAAGGACTGACGATTTTTCAGGCTAGATCGGTCTGACTGTCCGGCATTTATTCCGAGCCGCTGAAAACGTAATCGCAATGTTTTGGACAAAAATGGCGTCGTTTAAATGTTACGAAGGCGCTAAACCTGGTAAAAAAAAGAATATTAACGTCAGAGGAGCGCACTGAATAGAAAAAAGAATATGAAAAAAAGAGACCGGAGAGAAAAGGAAGCATCATTGAGAATGGTTGGTTTATGACTCGGGAAAAGGTGCAAATGCGCTGCACAGACTGTCTGATTTTTTTACGGCGAGAAACTTAGAACGGACCAACATCTTTGCAATACAAACATATTTATTCTTGGATGCACAAAATTTAATGAATTGACTTGCTTGTACTGTTTAGTATTTTCTCCTTTTCCAATAATGTTTTCAAAAGCATTTTTCCTCAAGGCTGTTAAAATTCGTGATTGCTTGGTAAAGGGTTAAATGTCAGTGACTTTTGAAAGTCTTAACTCTTTACCAAACGACATAATTTTAGACTAGTCCGAATTGGAAGCATTTGCAGACTACAAAATTAATGTGACTCAAAAATTGAAATTTGTTTTAGAAAGGGTAAAAAACATTTTGGGAAAAGGAGAAAATGCTGGTTACCAGCATTTTCTCCTTTTCCCTCAATGTTTTCAAAAGGCTCCTTTCTTAGGGATTGTGTGGTAAAGAGTTAATGAGTGGAGAAATAGTTTGATATCATCATATGCATAAAGTTGATATAGTTGGTACCCGTCTTTCTTATGTTTTCTTTGTTTTTGTTAAATTTGATTCGGTCCGACAGATTTTTCTTCGGTCTGACAGATTTTCAGGCCTTGTCAGACCGAATGTCCGACACTTTTTGTAAACTTTCGGGAAGTCTGTAAAATATGCCTGTATTATAACACAAATTGTTTACTTTTTGCTGCAAGTAGGCCTTTAACTTTTTCTATTTTTAAGAAGCAATCATGTTTATCTGGACAAACTGTCCTACCTAATTTTTTTGCCTGGCTAAATTGATCTGGGCAAGATCGTTCTGTCCAAAAATTGGCTGGCCAATTTCTTCCACATCTGTTTCAAAGAATGTAATATCTTCCCAACCCTCACCCCTTTTCCAAATGATGTAATTTTAGACTTGTCCAAATCGAAAGCATTTGCACATATGAATCAAATGTAGACCAAATGTAGACCAATTGATGATCTGAATCGTCAAAGAAAAAAAAACTCGTGGAAAAAGGAGAAAACAATAGTTATCTGCATCTTTTTTTTTCTACAATGTTTTTATCAGCTGTCTTCCTCTTCGTCATCAAAAACGGGATAGTTTTGTTAAGCGTTAAAGCACTCAGTTATGGCCTTTTTCAGTCAGAAAAAAACAATATCCAAACATTGCAATTTCATGGTCGTTTTTTTTTTTATATATCCTACATAGACAGACAATTAAGATCTTGGATATAATTATAAGTACGTTTATTGATCTGCACTGCATTTAATGGACAGTCTGATCTTGATCTTTCATTATCTTCAAAAGCGACTTTACTAGTCCTTAGACAACACAGGTCATTGTATTTGAGTCATTCTAATGAGCAAGAGCATCACTACAGTGAACCTAGGGCTTTTAATCTGAAATATGGAGGATGAGAATCAACTAATATGGAGTAGCTAATCAGACAAACATCTAACTGAGTTTTACACTTAAAGCACTGAACTAATGAAATAGATATGTGAAATGTGGAAAAGCAGCCTATTACAGGACCACTGCTGTTTTGATTAGAATATCTCAGAAAACTGGCCTAACAAACCCAAGGTCTGATTGCATGTTCTACGCTGTCTGGTCTGAATCTGGGCTCTCCGAAAAAGCCTTTTTACCTGGTCAGTTGATTCAGACATGCTGATAGTCGAAATCTTGCAAACTGCATTTGTAAATTGTTATTTTTTGTGACAGTAAGATAGGGTTCCATTTCAAAGTTCGTTTTAAAAAGCTGATAATAATATAATTTGCTAGAGTCTTGTATTTTTGCGAACCATGTCTGAACATATTGGTCTCGAATTCTTTGTAATAACAAAGGTCTATAATTGGTTTCTATATTGAAATTAAGTAACAGATTACCATGACCCAAACTTTCCACTAATCTAGCAACTCGACTGGCCCAGACTTTATTATCAGAGAAACCTAATTGTTCATCGTACGCATTGTATAATTATCATTAGAGCCACATTCGCTGCAAATACTTACAATTTGGATGTGTTAAACTCTTTGTTGTTTGGTAAAGAGTAAACACCAGAGACATTACTCTTTACAACTCCATTTACACTTTACAAAAGGTAGATTGTAGATTGAATGGTGTTTAACACCGCTTTCAACATCATTTCAGTTATGTCTTAGTGGCCAATGCACCTATCCATGTTTTCATGGAGTGTTTTTACTAGCACTGCGGCCAGTGCACATATCCATATTTTCCTGGAGTTTCTGTTACCAGTTCTTCGCTCAATATTCTTTGTGAACAACTGGCTGCTTTCCCACATATTCATTGTCAAGACAATGATCTTCGTTGAGAGAGGAATGAAATCTGTCGCAATGAGTAGCATCAATCCTTGGAAAGAAATAGGCGGAGCCTGGGATCGAAGCAGTGACCTGTTACTTTACAAAAGGATCCTGTGATTTCACATCCTTTAGGAAAAGCTGTTTTGACAACCTTTTAGGAAAAGGAGAAAATGGTGACCATAATTTTCTCCTTTTCCCACAATGTTTTCTTCCCTTTCTGATAAAAGTCCCATCATCTGTGCCACATTCAATCATTGTGCTCTGCAAATGCTTTCAATTTGGACCGGTCTAAAAATTTTGTCAGTTAGTAAAGAAATAACCCTTTTTCAAAGGATCCTGTGTTTTAATATCCCTGTGCAAAATTTCTTTTGAAAACCTCAGGAAAAGGAGAAAATAATAACCAGCATTTTCTCTCTATTTTTCCACAATGTTTTCTCTGATATAAAACAATAACCTCATTACCTGTGCATCTTTTCATTTGCTGTCTGCAAGTGCTTCCAAAATTTCGGACATCGCTTAAACTTCATCGTGTTGTAAAGATTTAAGCAAGCTTAAGGGTCTGCTGCTTCCAGATGAAATATTTTTGGGTTTTCCACAGATATTACGTACATGTACTTTAGAAAGTAGCCTTGTAACATTTAACACTTTCTTAATCGACAAATTCAACATACATGTATCTGCAGACGACAAATTCAAAATTGGTACAAATGAGCTTAAGCTCTCTGATAGGGTAGAAAACTTTGTAGGAAAAGGAGAAAATGCCGGTAACCAGCTTTTTCTCCCTTTTCCCACAATGTTTTTCTAAAAGCCTTCTTACCCACAGTTGAGAAAACCCGGGACTGTATGGTAAAGGGTTAATATTTTCATCATTTGTGTAGTAATTTGGGTTATCAAGAAAGTAATGATAAATATCTGGATAGGCAATGCCTGGCTAAAGCTTTACATCATTCAACCACAATATTTCTTCAATGTTGTATAGAACAAGTAAAATGTCTCCAGTGTCAAGTGTTTATTTTTCCATGTACACAGCTAAATCACATGATGAAAGTTTTCTGGGTAATCAGATAAATCAACTTGTTTGAAAATCTATAACTCTTTTAATTCTGCCATCACAACCTTTCATATTATACTATTTCACGACAAGACTATGAGAATCTGTGCTTATCAGCCCAATGTTTCGCCTTCACCACTGACCACGTGTATTTAAATGAGAAGCGTGTTACTATTTCTAGCCTAACTGAAATCCATCTATTCTCTCTTGTTTCATTCATAAGTTGTTATCAGGGTTAAAAGTTCAATGTAATAAGGTCACAACAGCTAGTATTAGTGTTATAAGACTGTAAGTAGAAGCTGTCACGAGTTGCAGTTAGATCAGTTTGCCCTCAGCAGACGGGTTTTCGAAATTTGTGGTCTCTCTAATCGTCTGGCTCACGCCGACCGATTAAAAACTTATCCAAGTTTGATATAAATATCTTCAGTGATGACAGAGATATAGAAAATAGGTTGATTTCCAGTGAAAATTCTATGTTTAAAAAGAGGCTTAACTGTGTCAAAAATATTGTGATGTTTACCTGCTTTACTGGTATGGGTTCCCCTTTTTGACAGTTAACAACTAGTCTGAGTGTGAAATTAATATTGGCAGTAATGACAGAGATTTTATAAAATGTCAGAGTTTTTGCACTACGACAACTTAAACAACAAGCACTATTATACAGGGCTATGACAAAAACAGCCAAGTTAAATATTAAAACAAAGCAAAAAATATACATTTGTCTTAATTCAGAGAATGCCACTTTCAAAGCAATATCTAATTTTTTGTAATGTGTTTCATGGCTTTTTCCCAACACTAGGCCATTGCTCCGCAGTGCCTTGCCAAAGGACACACTTTCAACTTGCACCACTAGTAACACTTTCGGATTACAAACCTTACACCTTAACCTTTAGGCTGCTATGGGTGAAAAATGCACCTTCTGCAGACAGTGTCGATCCAGATCAGACAGCACAGAACAGTCTGATCTTGGTTCTACACAATCCAATAAGGAGATATTTTTCTCCACAAAATTACTTTGAAATAGCAACATTTGGGTCTTTACTATTCATTGTTTGCAAACAGGCCTTTATAAAACCCAGATTAAAAAATAGCTTAACCCCTTACCACAAAATCCCATGTTTTAACAGTCCTGATGAAGAAGGGAGTGGAAAATGTTTTAGAAAGGAGAAAATACTGGTAACAAGCACTTTTTCCTATTTCCACAATGTTTTCCATCTCACTAGATTTATTTATTTGAATTGGAGTTTCACACTGTTTTAACAGGTTAGGTTATATCATGGCAGTCAGTGCACCTATGCATGTGTTTCCTAGCCTCCTCACACCAGTGCTGACAAAACTTTCTTTCCAAGCCACTGACTACTTTTCTCACTTGCATCAGAGGTGAGAGGTGAAAAATCATCAATAAGAAATTTTGCCTTAACCGAGTATTGAACCCGAAACCACTAGGTCACAAATCAGATACAATAATCACTGAGCTACCTAACTGGGTACCATCCGACCTGAGACAAACCCCATTATTTGAGATACACATACTTAGTTGTCTGCAAATACTCTCAAATGGATGAGCGCAAAATGTTGTTGTCTGATAAAGAGTCAAACTCTGACCATAAGGGACCTACTGAACATAATATAACCAACATCATACAACCATTCATCTTAAGCCAGACGAAAAATTTTGGATTGAACAAAATTTAAAGCTTTCACAGACAACAAATCAAATGTAGCCAAAATGGTGATTTCTGTACTTGACAGGGTAGAAACCATTGTGGAAAAGGAGAAAATGCTGGTTACCAGCATTTTCTCCTTTTTCCCACAGAGTTTTCAAAAGCCTTCGCTTTTAGGGTCTTTAAAACTAGGGAATGTGTGGTAAAGGGTTAAATGAGTGGAAGTGTATACCATAACAGTGTCCTGTGATAAAAATGATACCAAAATTCTTGAAGATAAACCCTAAATTCTGCACTTTCCAGAGTGTGTTGTCCCACAATTTTGCAGAAATCTGGCTGTGGGACACCTTCTTCAAAAGCCCTGGGATCCTGCATGGCTCAGTGGTAAAGTGTGGGACTTGTGACCTGGAGGCCCCAGGTTTGAGACTCATTGGCTCCACTGGGCTCTTGGTGGGAGCGTCCTTGGGCACGACGCATCAGAGTCCTAGCCTAGTACTGGTGAAACCCAGGAAATACATGAAGATGAGAGCTGCCATTGTGATATGACTGAAATAATGTTGAAAGTGGTGTCAAATACTATTCAATCAATCAATTGAAAAGCCCTGCTCTGATCCATTACCAAACAATCCCAAGCTCTGACAAACATAACGAAAGAGGCTTTTGAAAACATTGTAGTGAAAGGAGAAAATGCTGTCCACCTGCATTTTTTCATTTTTCTTCAATGTTTTCTACGATGTTTTCCATCTTTATGATGAAAAATTCCATCTGAGCTACATTTACTTTGTTGTCTGCAACCGCATAGATAAAAATCCAAGGCATCCATTGCTAAAACCCCACCTTAAGTAGCATTCTCATGCCTGTGACAAAGCTTGTTTCACTCTTTAACAGACTACAAATTTTGGACTTGTCCAAACTGAAAGCGTAAAGCGCATGCAAGACAAATAAATCATGACATAAATGATAAAACTCTTGTCTTGGGAAGGAAAGAAAAGGATTTTGAGAAAAAGAGTTGGATACCAACATTATCTCTTTTTTCCACAATATTATCAAAGGGCTTTTCTCTGATGGTTGCGTAAGAGTTAAATGAGTGAAACATATGTGTGGCACACCAAGTCAAGGGGATTTAATGTATCTTCGTTATATATATATATATCAAGCAAGCTGTCAGATAATATGGATTCGTTTTGTCTAAAAAGAGACTGAATCATGAGTAGAGTGGTCCTTAGACAAGCAGAAAATTTACCAAAAGCAAAAAGCTTAAACCCAGGTCAGCTTGCGTGTACTGCACAGGCTGATACTTTTTGCAGATTCATTAAACCTTTTTTTCACAGAGCATGACCCACATACAGGTACTTTTAACTCAATAAGAAGACAAAACATGCCTGTGGCAATTTCAGGCAGTTTTATCATAAATATATCTCAAAAAGAACAGCATTGATCAATGATCACACTGCATGCTATATGAAGTCTAATCTAGATTTACACTGTCTGCAAAAGGACCCGTATGTCCCCCTTTGCATTACAAAAGTTTACAGAAATTAAATCTTACCTGCTAAATTTAAAATCACAAGCACTATGGTAATCTTCATATCTATTCATGCCTTGAATGTCCCTAGCATTGTCAAACTGTGGAATTGCTGTATACCTGTTCACAAATACTGTATGTGATTCTTATCTTAGTCCAATTTGATTTATAAAGTCACACCAGAGTCTACAATTAGTAAACATAGAAAGTATGATCACAGCTTACTCAAAGGTTAGGGTTTCCAAAAGAATTTTTATTACTTGTTCAATATAATATTATATTTATATTCAGTTTTATGATGTTTGTCAAAGGTGTATAATCACCACCAAACAAAATCCTTCTTTAACCCTTAAGTAAAATATACATTAACAAATACTGTTTTTAGCTAACTGTTTTTCATTTTCAAAGTTCTTATTATCGGAAATATCTAACCATCTTGAACATTGTACACCCAAAATCAGACTGACCTTGATCTGCACTGCCTGCCATATAGTAAATGGCTAAATTGTTCATTTCTTTCCTTGTTTCCAAGATTATTTATGCATTGCACAGAAAGAACACTCTGACTTACAGCATGAGGTAAAGGATAAAAAAATCATCAATCCTATAGATCTGTACATAGATTCCATCTTAGTCTATGTCTGAGCAAAAGTAATTGCTGAAAAGAAAAACAGTCCTTGGATATTTTGAACTTGAGCACAGTCTCTTGCGAAAATGAAATAAACAACCCTTGTTCTGGAAGATTAAACTAGAGTCATATTATAGTTCTTCCACAATGATTTTGTGAAAATACAGTGTAGTGAACGAATTCACTGGATTGGGTGTTTTATAAAGAAGTTTAAGAAAAATATTCATGAAGATAATATATATCAAGAACTCTGTTCTTTTGTGTAGTTGTAAAAGCATATATCGTAATTATGATTTACCACTGCACAAGAAACTATTAACCCGTAAGTGTACATGCTATTTTGTACCTAATAAAATTCATACACACAAAAGTAAAACAAGATAGAGTAAGATTTTTTTTTCACAGCATAGGCCCTATACATGTAAATCCTTGTGGTAAAAGATACAATTGTTTGTTATTATGCTCAGTCACATTTACATAAAATGTTAAAACCCTTTACATAGAATAAACCAATCAGAAAACATGAAACACACTGATACAACCATTTATATAAAGCTTTGATTCAACATGTACTTTTCAGTTGCTGATATCCAAACACCACTATTTTTAGTTTTAAATATCCTTGTATGAAAAAATTATTAACCTGTACCCTACAGTTTCAAGTTAGATCTTTTAACTTTCCTGCATAAAAAGCCACAAAAGGCGCACAAATTTGCACTGCCACAAATATTTGTTTTCGATAGAGAAACTTATCTGTGCTATTTTTATTTAGCTGTGACGGTTTAACATACGCCCTATGCTATAGATCGATAGGCTTAACAGGTATTGAAAGACTACCTTAATGTTAGACGACATTTTCAAGATTTGTCATGTTTGAAGTGCGCGGGTTACAAATATTTTAAGCAAGTCCTCATAGGAATGTTTTGCTCTCTAAATAGAAATTAACCAGCTTGAAATGGACAAGATTTAAATTATACATTGTATTTTTTTTTTCTAGTTTGACACAGTAAACGTCTACGTAGGGACAAATGATTTAGTCGATAGTGCTCTTCACTGAAAATTCAGACGATGTTTGTGACAGTTGCTATGAACAACGGTGACGCTGATAAAATACCACATGCCGCGTAAACTGCTATTTTAAATACGCTGTCATTGATGTTTTATACGGTTGAAAGTGGTACGGAAAAACACTCTTTCACAAGATTGCATATTTATGCAATCGTCTGATGCCAATTATTCTATGAAAAGTCAAAACGTCCGCGGGAACGACTTTTCTTATCAACCGGCGTAATCGTGAAAACAACACTTGCATCTATTGCACAATATTATTCAAAAGAAATTATTAACCGTTTAAAAACAAAATCTAACTGGACAGTTTTTTATATAAAGCGAAAGATATTATGGCAAACCGATACAAAATTAATATACTGGTAGCTTTCTTTATTGTTTTGGCTGAAACAGATGTTGATGCACAACAAGAAGGTTAGTACAGGATTATTGACTCTTTCTCTCTCTCTCTCTCTCTCACTCTCTCTGTAGATACACCAATTTACAGTATGACATCACTAAGTCCAAATTCCTGCGTCTGTAAGTTTTTTCTCTGCCAATCTTGTCGATTACCTGCTAGGCTTTTTGTCTGAAAAAAAAAAAAATGCTTGTTTGCCTGCCTGCCTGCCTGTCTCTGTCTGTCTGTCTGTTCTACTTCTACTACCCTCCATCCCCACCTCTCTCTCTCTGGTACTCAGGGGCTCAGTGATCAAGTGTAGGACTTGTAACCTGGAGGCCCTGAGCTCAATCCTCACTCAGAGCACTGAGCTTCTCATCAGAGTATTCTTGTCACCATGTTATGACTGAAATAGTGTTGAAAGCAGTATTAATCACCATTTAATCACTCCATGAATTTAGTCTTGATACATACAATGTACCTTGTAAATGGAGGTGAAAAAACTGTCATGAACAGAGAAATTTTAAATTTGTAACATGCAATTTATCCTTTTTTCACGATGTTTTAAAAGTGGTTTGCTGCAAGATGCTAGGAATCATCCCCAGATGAGGATGAGTTGAATCGTACATTTCATGCATTATGGATGTGTATTACTGTAAACCATTAACCCTTAACCTGCTGAATAACTTAGACCAAACTTTTAAGCCGATGGTAAAAAACCCAAATTTTGCTATTTCAAATGTACTTTTGGAAGGAAAAATATGTCCTTATTGGACAGTGTATATCAAAGATCAGACTGCATGTTCTGTGCAGCTGATCTTGATCTACACTGTTCGCAAAAGGTCAGTGAGTTACACTTAGCAGCCTAAGGGTTAATATTCCTTACTAAACAATCACATGTAATGACCCTGAAGAAAGAGATTGATAAAAATGATGTGGAAAAGGGAAAAAATGCTTTTTTATCAGTATTGTCACCTTTTCCACAATGTTTTTGGGTGCCCATTCAAAGCCCAATCCCATATTTACATAATATTTTGGCAGTACCACTTGTCAGCAAAATTAATGCGTTAGATATATAGTTGAGGAGAAAATTTTGCCAGTTGATTTTACTTTTGATCAAATGACAATTCTAGACTCACCTAAACTGAAAGCAACAAAGCAGTTGACAATTTAGTTGTGGCTCAGATGGTTGACTTTGTCTTTAACAGGGTAGAAACATTGTGGGAAAAGGAGAAAATGCTGTTTACCAGTATTTTCTCCTTTTTCAACAATGTTTTCAAAAGTTTTTTTTTAGGGTTGTTCAAATTCTGGATTGTGTAGTAAATGGTTAAAGAGTTAAACTATTGTTTTTACTTTGAGCAGGTGATATCAGGCTTGCGGGGCCTGGTAGTAATAGCACACATGGTCGAGTGGAAGTATATCACAATAATACGTGGGGGACAGTCTGTGATGACAGGTTTCAAGTAAATGAAGCAATAGTCGTCTGTCGGCAATTAGGACATTCGTAAGTACTATTGTCTATTGTATTGTTGATTTACTCCACTTTCAACAATGTCTAACCCTTTACCACACAACAAAAATTTCACACTTGTCTAAATGCAAAACATATGCCAACATTAAATTAATAAATGTGGTTAAATTTGTTACCAGCATTTTCTCCTTTTCCCACAATGTTTTCAAAAGTCTTCTTTCTTATGGTCGGTAGAAGTTGGCATTGTGTAGTAAAGGGTTAAGCCATATAGCGCTTTACTAAATTTGTGGATGCAGTCTTTGATAGAGAAGAAAACATTGTGGGAAAAGGAGAAAATGCTGGTTACCAGCATTTTCTCCTTTTCCCACAATGTTTTCAAAAGTCTTCTTTCTTATGGCCGGTAAAAGTTGGCATTGTGTGGTAAAGGGTTAAGCCATATAGCGCCAAAAAATTCTTAACGCTTTACCAAACAACAATTAAAAATTTTGGACTCGTTCAACTTCAAGCATTTGCAGACAACAAATGAAATGTTAGTCAACTGATGGAAATTGTCTTTTGAAGGGTAGAAAACATGTGGGAAAGAAGAAAATGCAGGTAACCAGTGTTCTCTCCTTTTCCCAAAATATTCCCAAAACCCGTTCTGCTTAGGGTCATTAAAACACGGGATATTCTGGTAAAGGGTTAACACATGGTTGGCCCTCCTCACCACAGAAATCAAATCTGTATGACAGTGGTATCTCATTTATACTTGAGTTTCCACTGTTTTACAGGTAGTTGGCTAGAATTCTACCAGCAGGTATCAAACTTAAAACCTCTGGCTCTGGATAAAGAATACAGAACCATGATCTCTGAGTCTTCGAGGGACATTTCTTAACCCTTCACCAAACAATTCCAAATTTAAATGACCCTAAAGAAGAAGGCATTTTAAAAACATTGTGGAAACATTGTGCTAACAATGTTTTCTACCCTTCCAAAGACAGATTCTAATTTTGGGTCCCATTTTAAATTTTTTCATTTGCAAAAGCTTTAATTAGCAAGTTCAAAATTTTGTTGTTTTGTAAAGACTAGTCTGCACATGGTGTGTAGTCTGATTTTTGATCTGCATTGTTAGCTTAGCTGAGAAACTGTGGACAAATGCAGCCCTATGATTATTGCACTTATTGAGATCTTAATTCAAGATTGAAAATGTGTGTTGAGTTTATTTGATTCTTTAACCTTTTACCAAACAATCCCATGTTTTATAAACCCTTGAGAAAAAAGCTTATTGAAAACATTGTGGGAAAAGGAGAAAATGCTGGTCTCCTTTCCCACAATAGTTTCTAACCTTTGAAGGATAAACCTATTTATTTGAATCATATTTTAATTTGTAGTCAGCAGATGCTTTATGAACGGTTATATTGTGTGGTAAAGAGTTAAAATTTAAAACACATGATTGTCTGACCTTTCTAGGACCTCTGGGGCTGCTGTTCTCAGTGCCAATGTTTACGGTCCAGGAAGTGGAATAATTTGGATGGATGATGTCACATGTGATGCATTAGAAGATAGATTGGTTGACTGTCAGTTTGGAGGGTGGGGTCAGAGTGACTGTACCCATTCAGAGGATGTGGGCGTGGCCTGCACTGCCTTCACATCAACCCCTGTGCCTCCTTCAACTGCCACGCCCACAGCTGCCCCTGTTGTCCCTGAGACAGGAAATTGTAAGTAAATAGTTTATGTTAAAAACACAGAAAAACTGTTTATAAAATTAATATGGGCCATGCTCTGGCAAAAGGGGGCTTAATACATCTCCGTGATTCATTATACCATGCAAGCCAACACATAATCATGGATCCATAAAATTCATTTTGTCTAATAACAGATAAAAGCGTGAGGTGGAGTGGTCCTTGGACATACAGAAAATTGACCAATAGCGAAAAGTTTCAGCACAGGTCAGCCTGCGAATTGCCCAGGCTGACCTGGGTCAATACTTTTCGCGGATGCATTAAGCCTCCTTTTCACAGAGCATGGCTCATTATGGCTGTTGCAATTGCCTGTAGACTCCTTTAACTTTCCCATCCTGGCCCCTTTTTCCACACTATTTTTCATCCCAACCCAAACAGATGTGTCCTGTGTGTTATCTATGAGTCAGGACTCCCTTAGTCTCTTGCTATCATGGATAAATTAATGATCGAAGGAAATGCCCCACCCAACCCCCAACCTCCAACACACAGACACACACAAAACTCTCCAATTAAATTCTATCACCATGACAAAATCAAAACACAGTCAATTACCTCCTTAAGCCATTACCACACAATCCCAAGTTTTATTAATTTTGAGAAAAAAGACTTTAGAAAACATTGCAAGAAAAGGAAAATATGTTAGTAACCAGTATATTTTTTTCTTTATTGACAAAGTTTTCTTCCCTTTCATAGACAAATTTTTTCATTTGACCCACAATCAATTTGCTGGCTGCAAATGCTTTCAAGTTGGAATTGTCCAAAATTTTGTTGTTTGATAAAGAGTTAATTAAACTGCTTAATTAAGATATTGTAATTTCAAGTTCTTTTTGCTTGAAAAGTCTCCTAGAAAGCCCAAGAAAGTCTCTAGGAAAGCCTGGTGTTTAAAGACCCTAATGAAAGAAGTCTTGAAATATTGAGGAAAAAACTGTGGAAAAAGGAGAAAATGCTGGTTACCAGCATTTTCTACTTTTTCCACAATGTTTTCTACCCTTCAAATACAAATTCCACAATTTGAGCAACATTTATTTTTTCGTCTGCAAATGCTTAGAATTTGGACAAGTCCATAATTTTGTTATTTGGTAGAGAGTTGGCAAGCCAGCCATAAATCCACATGTATTATCATTTTTAGGGCTGACAAATCCCCTTTGTAAACCAAAATTTAAATGTGACTCAGATGATAGAATTTGTCTTTGATCGGGTAGAAAACATTGTGGAAAAAGGAGAAAATGCTTGTAACCAGTATTTTCTCCTTTTCTTACAATGATTTCAAATGGCTTCCACCAAAAGTCCTTAAAAACTTGAGATTGTGTGGTAATGGGTTAAACCTTTTGCCAATGAAAGGTTTGGGTTAGATACAATTACTCGCATGCTTGTGGCCTTGAAAGGATGAGGTGCAAAGTACTGGTAAAACGTACTCTAGGAAAGGATTGATAGGTGCACTGGCTTTCATGATACAACTGCTATAATGTTGAAAATAGCAATAAATACAGAACATGCATAGAAACTTTGCTCACAGAGCGTTGTGATAAACATACAGTGTTGAAAACAGCAATAAACCTGCAACATGCAAACAAACTTTTTGCACAGCACTCATGATAAAACTGATATACTGTTGAAAATTGCAAGAATAACCGGACATGCAAATAAACTTTTTGCTTACAAGGTGGTGTGATAAAAAAAAATTATTATATCCCTATCAGTCAATTACTGGGATTTCGCGTTGAATAACACCACTATTGATGATATAGTTTTAGAATGTTTGCTGCAACTACTTTTTTCCTAGATTGCTCATATTGTACCATTCTGGATAATTTTCAGAATAAAAAAGGGTGAATTAGGAATAAAACAAATAGGATAATAAACTGGTTCGGGTGATATTAAAATCTGTCACTCGACTGGGGTTTGATGCGGTTAAAAATCCATCCTGTGGACTCATATTTTTTCAACCACATCACACCCAATTCTTGTGACAGATTTATCACCCTCAACCAGTTGATTATCCTCTATTTATCGTCACCTTATTGCAAGAACTCAATATCTGCAAATTTTTAATTTTTCAGGAGAAGCAAAAAACTGTTTTAATATTTCTGTATCAACTGGATCTCTCCCATTTTTCCCTCTTGTTTGACTAAAACTATACCAAATTGATAGAAGATGTGTTCATTTGGAATATTTTTTTCAGAAAAAAGATATTCAAAGAAGACTCACTTATAACATTTTGCCACTGAAATTTTCTTAGTGCAAGAAATCAATAAGTGCTCATATCATTTTTTGACATTAGAAAAAGTTTGTGCAAAAACTGTATAATTGCCATTAACCTATTACTTCACCAGAGAATATGCAGCAATGCCTTGAAATTTTCATTGCAAGAAAAGTTGTTCTTCTAAATGGATAAGAGAAAAAGCAAAAAAAAAATGACAAAGAGATAAAATTATTTAATTCTTCACTGTATTAGAAATGTCATGGTCGTCATGCAAAGATTTGGAAATTTTATAATATCTCTATTATTATTGGAGATATTTAATTCAAACTTAAAAAAGTTGTTAACTATCAAAAGGGAAGCCCATACAAGAGGGACAAACAACCTTTAAAGTATTTTTGACATAATTATGCCCCTTTTTTGACTTCAAATTTTCAAAAACTTTGACAGTTCATAATATCTGTTATTACTAGAGGTATTTACTTTAAACTTGGACAAGTTGTTAACTATCAAAAAGGGAACTCCTACAACACAAGCAGATAACCATCAAAGTATTTTTGACACAGTTATGCCCCTTTTTCATCTTACAATTTTCACTGAAAATTAAACAACTGCAGCCAAGTGTTGCCACTTGCATGTGATGCTCTTGTTCAGCATCACAAGGGTTAAGACTGTTGTTCTGTGAGAAGTCACTATTAAGCTGCTTTGACAATTTGGATTCCAATCAGTAAATTCCTACATAAATGTAGTTTGATCAGGATTTGTACTTGATATTGTACTGAATGCTATTCTATATTCTTGAGAATATAGACAGAACGGCAGAAAACACCAAGGTACATGGAACAACTTAATAACCAAACAAACTTTTTAGGTGATCAAGCACCAGCATTGAGGCAGATCTATCTTTTGCCAACAGATCAAGTTGGATCTGTTTATCTGTTTCATATGGATAGGTTGTGTCTGTCTATTCTAACACAATCTAATGATGAATTTGATGCATTCATGCATTTTTTATCTCTGAGTGTGAGTAGACTTGGTAACTAGGAAAGTATAGAATTCATTGTTAAAATGGAAAATTAATTTTCATGAAGTAAACAATAGGATTTTGGTATTGGCTGATGGTCGCAGAGGCATTTCAGATCCTCAAACT
Organism: Hippopus hippopus; assembly: GCA_946811185.2. Lineage (NCBI taxonomy): Eukaryota > Metazoa > Mollusca > Bivalvia > Cardiida > Cardiidae > Hippopus > Hippopus hippopus. The sequence goes on along the minus strand of OX328098.1, from coordinate 40,011,950 downwards.
TGGACTTTGATATTATTTTTGGGACAGTTCCATTTCTAAATACAGGTAGGTTTTACAATGGGATAACTTCTAACACAGTACGTAGTACCTGGCTGTGTGTTAAAATACACTGGATAATCATACTGCATGACAACTGTCACAACTGTGGCTTTTACAAGATATGGTTTCGATTTTTAGTTCAACAACCTTCAGAATAAATGTCCAACATACTAAGTTGTTTGAAATTAAAAAAAGAATAATGACTGGTCATTTCCTTAACTTATTAGAGATTCAATCTCGTGGTGGTATGCATGGTCTTTGCCTATTGCGATGTTATATGGAGCAACATAATTGTACAATGGACAGAATCATCTTTAGCTCACCTGAGCACAATGTGCTCAAGGCTAGCTTTTTTGATCATGCTGTGTCTGTCGTGTGTCGTCTGCTGTCCGTTGTGCGGTTGTCAACATATTCCTTGTGTGCAATATAAAGACTACATTTTTTAGTCAGATACTCATGAAACTTGGTAAATATGTTTGTCTTGTTAATATCGTGGACAAGTTCGAAATTGGGTCACTTCAGTGAGCGCTTTAGGGCCAATGGCCCATTTGTTGTTTTGAGTGAGGCTACCCTGTAAGTCCTTAAGAGATGCAGTCTCAAAATTTTGTATCTTCACTGTATGCCGTAGCATGGTCAGGAAAAAAACAATTGCAATTCAACTAATTACAATTATCCAACATAGAAGTTCCAGATTTAACATTTTGCTCTGGCATATTTTTATAATAATCATATACACCTGAAGCAATCTAAGAAGTTCCATGGCTAGTCAGGGTTTCATTCCAGACATAGCAATGTGCATCATGAGAGTGTGGATTAAACAAATAATTTGAAATTGTCAAGTTGTCTTGTGTGATACATGCAGGACAATGATACCATTAGCAAAATAATGACTTGCTGTAGGTCAAAGCCAGCAGCCTAGAAGGACTGTTCTCAATTGGCAAAAATTTAACAATTTCCTTTGATTTTTTGACACCTTCGAATGTTGTTCCATGAGTATCATTTAACTAGTCTTTGATATCTTCATAAGAATGTTCTGCCTATGTTATGATAACTATTGGTTCAAATTATGGCATCAGCCAATGATTTCTAGATAAAGTTTCAGAGACTATGTTTTGATAAATCATTTGCAAATTGGCTGAAATATTAATTTGCTTCTTTTCAGGGTAGGGAAGCTTCTGTTTATGCATTTTCCTATCTTGGCTCAATTTGCAGATGTTGCTGGCTTGTCTGGGTCAATGCTGTATACAGACATAATCATTTGTTCATTGTCCAAAAACTGGTCACGGTCTATGAGATTCACAATATTCAATACAATGATTACTTACATACCGGTAGTACTAAAAAAGCTTGTTCTGTTTGAATTTTCAAGATTCAAAAATTGAAACATATAATTATTATTTAGGAGCAGCTTCGAACTGTTGTGATTACTTCATAAATCTTGATACCAGTTTTTACAAAATATTTCAATTCATGGGCTTAGTGCTATGAACTGTTAGGTGGAAAGATCTCAATGTCTGGAAAATATTGTGAGAAAAGGTGAAAATATGATTTCTCTTTTTTCTCACTATGTTGCATTAATTTGGTTAGGAAAAAGCAGGTTCATATGCTTTCTTTTTGCATGAGTCTTAAATTGACAGACAAAAAGGAATGAAAACATTTATGCCACTGGAACTGGACTCTTTTGCCACAGTGTTTTAGAAAAGTAGATTCTGTCTATATTCTATAGTAACCTAAGGGCTTTAGTACATGGCATATAAATATGAAATATATATAAAGACTTGTGTCAGTTAACACACCATTAACCTTATATTAAACTCACCGGAATCTTGCCTTCAGAATAAGCAAAACTTTATTCTGATCTTAACTGCTGACAAGAAATTGCACCTACATTACCTTTGGTATAAAATATGCTTAATAATACATGCAGATGACACTTAATGATGTAAATAATGATGTCATAAAAGGCAAATATAAACTTCTTGCACCAAATATTTTGTTACAAACGACAAATAATTTTGCAGCAAGAACTGAACATGTATACTTATGTACTTTTTGCTCCAAAAAAAGAATTCATCGCAGTTATCACGTTTTGCTTCTTTTTAAAAAAGACACATTTCTTGGGGGAAATTGACAATGAAATTTTTTCAGGACATGTTTTTTTTCAGTTATGAGTCTTTTACTGCAAAAAAGTGATTTTTTGAAAAAATGTACTTATTGAGTTCTTGCATTAGGGTGACGTTATGTTGAAAACAGCGATAATCATAGAACATGCACACAAACAATTTGCTCAGTGGGCGTGATTTGACAAGTTTGTCAATATAGCACACTAAACAATGGTAAACAGTTGATTTATAATTTGTAATAGAATATGTTAACATGTTTAAAGTCTTTACGAAATGACAATATTTTAAAATCTGGTCCAAGTTCAAAACACAGACAACAATTTGAATGTACTAGTAATTTAAATTATAGGGTTTGTCTTTGAAAGGATAGAAAATGTAGGGAAAGGGGAAAATGCTGGTAAGCAGCATTTTCTCTTTTTCCCACAATTTGTTCAAAAGCCTAAGTATTTAAGGCAGTTAAAACTCAAGACTGCATGGTAAAGGGTTAACTCTTCACCAGAAGAATTGGTCTAGATGTTGAAAGCATTTGCAGAGAAAATTGAAAATGACACAGTCGATGGTTTTTAGCTTTGTTTGTGGAAAATAATGTGAGCATTGACAAAAAAACTTGTAATCATTAATTTTTCGCCTTTTTCCACCCACCCCACCCTACCCCCCAACAATCACACCCACAAAGTTCTCAAAAGCTTTCTTTATCAAGATAATAAAAAGATGTACTTATGAAGGGCTTAACTCTTTACCACACAATCCCGACTTTTAACGACCTTGGATAAGAAAGCTTTTGAAAACATTGAGGGAAAAGGAGAAAATGCTGGTAACCAGCATTTTCTCCTTTTCCCACAATGTTTTCTACCCTATTAAAGACAGAAATCATCATTTGAGCGACATTTATTTTGTCGTCTGCAAATGCTTTCATTTTGTTTAAGTCCAAAATTTTGTTATCAAATCATCATCATTTTTGTACAGTCCTTAAGAATAAAGCTTTGGAAACATTGTGGAAAAGGGAGAAAATGCTGGTAACAAGGATTTTATCCTTTTTCCACAATGTTTTCTACCCTTCAAAAAGACAGTTTCCATCATTTGAGCTTCATTTAATTTGTTCTTTGTGAATGCTTTCAACTTCGATTAATGTAAAAACCTTGTCTTAAGGTAAGGAGATCATTAAATTTACACTTTCAATCTGGAAACAAACCCCCAATCGATTGCAAGGCCATTTTTACCTGGTTACAGTAACTTCTTACCAAAAGACAAAATTCTCAAAGTTCTACAATGGTCCAGCTGAAAGTATCTGCAGATGACAAATGTGGCACAAACGATAGGATTTTGATCTGAAAGGCTTGAAACATTGTGGGAAAATCTCTTTCCTAAGGGTCATCAAAACTCAGGATTGTTTGTGTTAAAGATATATATGCTCCACAGATGATTTCTTAAAACATCTTTTAAAAAGTTGAATTATTAACTTGTATTAATTTTACTAGAAGACAAATATATGGACATGTTCAATTTAATAGCAATTATGGACAACAAATTTAATATGGCTCAAATGATGGCATTTGTAGGCCTGTAAAAGGCAAGAAAACATTGTGAGAAAAGGAGAAAATGCTGGAGACCATTACTTTCTCCTTCTCTGAGAATGTTTTCAAAAGCTGTCTTTAAATGGTCGTTAAATCTTGAATTGTTGGACCAAGGTTTCAACAAAATAGTTGTCCCATATGTCTTCATGTAGGTACCGGATCCGTGACATTTCGTCGAAAAGTCCGTTCGTCGAAAACGATCCCTAGCCCTGACCCTTACCCGAACCCAGACGAATTATAGCTCAAATCTTGCTCCCAGACAGAGCTTTTCGTGATATAAATCTAGGAATTGAGGAATTGGTATTTTAAAACATATATGGGTTTCGACAAGACGCCCTTTCGACGAAATGTTGTGCACCAATAGGTACCATTATAAAATGGCCATTAAAAAACGTCATTAAAAAGATAGGTAAACACATGCACAAAGATTCAAGGGGGTAATTTATTTGAAAGAGGTGTGTGTTTATGTGGGCTTAGTTCTTTCAGTTCCAGTTGTCTGAACACACTTTCTCTTCTCATTCCCAGTAGTGAGATTTTTTTTTCATTAATTAACTCCGTCCTTACCAGAGGTTACAGTTACCTGAACTCTCTTTCTCTTTTCATTCCCAGAAGTGAGACTTTTTTACTAATGTCTTACCAGACGACAAAATTTTTGACTGGTCCAAATTGAATGAATTTGCTGATGATAATTTGAACACGGCTGTTATGGTGGAATTGGCCTTTGGAAGGGTAAAAATCATTGAGGAAAAGGAGAAAATTCCTTCTTTTCCCACATTGTTTTCCAAAGCCTTATTCCACAGGGTAGTTAAAATATGGGATTGTTTGCTGGAGGGTTAACTTTCAAAAGATAGATCTACAGTATTTATGATAGTGACAATTTCTACAAAGTGAAAGCAAACTGGAAACTGTCACCTCTTCATCGCAATACATGTACGAGGGGAGTAAACATGCAAATGTATTTATTTCTTTGGGTTATTGGCTATTTCTTTGAGCACTTTTTCTGCCATATGCGATATTAAAGTTTTTGTGTAAGTTGTAGATGCAGGATCAGACCACGCTGAGCATGAAGTCTGATCATGCATCCATACTGTGTGCCCCTTATTTCTAAAGTACAAGTATGAAAAAAGATACTGTTCATTTGAGTCAGAACTAGAACTTTAGCTCCTGAAAAAAGTCCAATTAACCCTTTACCAGACGACAAAATTTTAGCTTTGTCCAAATTGAAAGCGTTTGCGGATGACAATTTCGTTGTGGCTCATATGGTACAATTATTCTTTGACAGGGTAGAAAATACTGTGGGAAAAGGAGAAAATGCTGGTTACCAGCATTTTCTCCTTTTCCCGCAATGTTTTCAAAAGGCTTCTTTCTCAGGGGCGTTAAAAGTTGACATTGTGCGGTAACAGGTTAATATGTTTGCAGACTTTCTTTCACCAGGTAGAGAGATAACTCTTCTGACTTTGAACCCTCTTCATATGGCAAATATTTGCAGAGAAGAAATTAGATATGCCTCTGGTGACAGGATTTGTGTTTGAAAGGTAGAAAACATTGTGGGGAAAAAGGCCAAACTGTTGGTTACCAGTGTTTGGCTGTTCCCATAACTGTTTTTGATCCTTCCTGATTTAAGTCCATCTTTTTTTCCTACATTTAATTTGTCGTCTGCAAGCGTTTTCAATTTAGAGCCGTCTAAAATTCTGTGAGTTGGCAGAGTAAACTGAAGGGGTCTTTGTAATTGGTAGTAAAAGCTGACATTTTGAAATTTTAACCCTTTCAGTACTGTTGGTGAAAAGGAAGGCATTTGCCAATGACGGATCAAGATCAGACTGCACAGAATATGCAGTCTGATCTTTGATCTATACTGTCTGCTTGGTTGGTCAAGCCTTTAAAACAAAAACTTACCTGAATTTTACTGGCTTGTATTTTCTATCGTCCAAAGAGGTTAACCCTTTTCCGAACAATCCTGAGTTTTAATGACCATAAAGGAGAATGCTTTTGAAAACATTGTGGGAAAAGGAGAAAATGCTGATATCCAGCAATTTCTTCAATATTTTTCATTCAATGAGAGACAAATTTCATCATTTCAGTCATATTTGTTTTGTCGTCTGCAGATACTTTGAATTTTGGCGAGTCTAAAAATTTGTTATTTGGTAAAGAGGTTAATTATATATATTTGGCGCTGAAAGAGTTAACCCTTTACTGCACAATGCCCACTTTTAATGACCCTAGGAAAGAAGCCTTTTGAAAACATTGTGGGAAAAGGAGAAAATGCTGGTAACCAGCATTTTCTCCATTCCCCACAATGTTTTCTTCCATATCAAAAAAAAAAAAAAATTGGCATCATTTGAACCACATTGAAATTGTTGTCTGCAAATGCTGTCAATTTGGCCAAGGCCAAAATTTTGTCGTCTGGTAAAAGGTTAACCCTTTACCAAACAACAAAGTTTTAGACTGGTCCAAATTGAAACAAGTTTTTGCAATTTACACTAATCTCTCTTGATTCTGCTTCCTGGAAACTACACCAGTATTTGCGCAAAATGTGTGTGTCAATGAACAGTCCCAAAGTTTAAAGAGGCCCTTATACTCATTTTCAGCCAGTTTTAACTCATTTTGTCTATTTTATCAAACTATAGTCATTCTTTTATCTTCATGCCAAATATTGCTCCTGACGGTTGCAAGGTTGCTTAGATTACGGTCAATAGAAAATGAATTTCGCTGAGTTGCGGCCTTCCATGTAAACAGACTCGTCGTTTCCGGTTTTTGAATCGAAGATTTTTGATATATCCGTTATACACTCGGGTAGATTCGTATGATGATCATGCATTCTGTCACGTGACTATATTTGACCTTCGCCCTGCGTCTAATGAGGTAAACAAAGGAAAATAGAGGCTTCTCTGTTGCAACCTCGATTTTCAGACGGAGTTCGCGGCCTATATGCAGATTACACCGTATCCGACTCTAGGCGGAAACCAACGATAAATTTCCATGACGCACCGCCATTGTTAACAGCTTCGATCGTCAGCCAGTTTTCTTCTGACCAATGTTTGGTTTCTAATACAAATCTTCGTGTTTCTTTTTTTCAATTACACCATATATGTCAGTAATTTATCCATGTTTACACAAAGGGCTGATTTCTGTACCATTCTAAATTGTTTGAAATTTAACAGCGTTTTTGTTCACCGGCTGTAGACGGGCATCTTTAAGACACCTGCTCCCAGGTGTGGAACTCAGGACCTTTTGATTACAAAGCCGACACTCTACCTCATGACCACGGACACCACACAATTTTTGTGTTGATACACAATTTTTCCAAACATTATTCAAAACAATAAAATAGCAGTTTTAAACATGCTAAAAATATGAATAGAATAAAAAAAAATAATAAATGAATTAAAAGTTTGTGTCGTGGGGGTGGTGGAAAGGGGAAGACTATCCTTAAAAAATTTCTTTGCTTAATGATAACAGATAAAATCTCATGTCACTCTAAACCAAATGATAAAATTTTAGATTTGTCTAAATTCAAAGCTTTTGCAGATGAAATTTATATGGCTTAATTGATGAAATTTATCTTTGAAAGGGTAGAAAACATTGTTTGAAAAGGAGGAAATGTTTGTAACCAGCAATTCTCCTTTTCCCGGAATTCTTTTTAAAAGGATTCTTCCTAAGGGTGTTTTAAACAAGGGATTGTTAGCTAAAGGGTTAATTGACTGCATGTCAAAAGCTAGATGTCATCAACATTTTTAATCAAGTGTCAATAATGTCGATATACAATTTCACATTCAAAGCAGGCAAAATTTGCACAAGCAATCAGTTTATCAGCCTTGTGACTTCATAGTGAAGTTATTAAATCATCTTGACAATAAAAAAATTCAATTACGTTAGAAATTTACATAATGGACTGATCAGCATGATGGATAAGGAGATCTTACCATGTCATCAAGGAATATTGGAAATCTATGGTTGGTTAGTACTTAGGGATTCACACCTTCATCTTTACAAAGTAAAACCTGCAGCCGAAAAGTCTTATCTCATGTTACATGAATGTTTTCCTAATAGATTTCCTTGCTTTGATTATGACCATTTGCTTCTATGTCCCTGTACTCTTTACCAAACGACAAAGTCTTAGACTCATTCAAATTTAAAGTTGTTGCAGAAAACAAAAATTAATGGAGTGTAGCTCGAATGATGAAATTTGCTTCTGAAAGGATAGAAAATATTGTGGGATAAGGAGAAAATGCTGGTTACCAGCATTTTCTCCTTTTCCCACAATGTTTTCAAAAGGTTGCTCCCTCAGGGTTGTTCAAATACAGGATTTTGTAGAAAAGGGTTAATGCAAACATGGATAAGCATCTGTTACTTACTGTATAACTAGAAATTTTTGCGACGTGGGAATCTTTGCGATTTCGCAAATTTGAAAAATTCGCAAACTTTTCTGTTCGCGTATCTAACATCAAGTATAACAACAAATAACGACGGTCTTGAATTCGCAAACATTTCCCAACGCAAAATGCTCTTAATCGGTAGCTCACAAATTTTTTGACATGTGTATATATCCGCGTATACAGTATTGTAATGCTGTACCTAGTTCACCCATTGTCTGTGGAGGTGGATTATGCCTTCTGTTGATACAGAATGGTATGAAATCACAATGGTGGGTAAAACAGATTTGCATGTGTGTCAGTCTAGAGTTACCTGACAGTACTATTGAGACAATGTCTTGGTTCCTTACATTTTTGGTTTTGCTCAAAGAGATAGGCCCGTGTTAATCTTCTTTGACAATAATGCAAGGTCTTACCATGCAATGGTTGTAAACGAGTATCTTCAGGATCAAAATATCTGACATTTGCCATGGCCAGCGATAAGCTAGACCTATCACCTGTGAAGTAAATATGCATGTTGTGACAACTGAGGCAATCCTACCAGGTATATGTATTGACTTCATTGATGTTGACGTAACATACTAGTATTTGTAAAATTAATGGTAATTTAGCTTACAACAGCACTACATGGACTTCCAGACTTGCCTGTTTATTGATGCATTTCACTTGTTTGAACAATATAAATTATGTATATTGTGTGTGATATTTATTTTTCCAGGTATCCATATATACCGGTTTATGGTAAACAACTTAGACAGTCTGTTTCGTAACCTACTAATTATGATTATGGAACTAACCATATTTAAGTCTTACAGCTTCAGGTTGCTTTCTAACTACATGTATAAGGTAGGGCCCATCCAAGGCTCTGGGATTTACCAAGCAATCCTGTGTTTTAACGAACGTAAAGCTTTTGAAAACATTCTAGGAAAAGGAGAGAAGACTGAAAAGTAGCATTTCCTCCTTTTCTGACACTGTTTTGTAAAGGCCTTTTCTTCAGGCTCAGTTAAAATTGGGATTGTGTGGTAGAACGTGAAAAAAAACCTAATGACTTGTGGGTAATGTAGATTTGGTGGTGGTACTGTCATGTTGTTATTTTCTGTTCATTCTTATCAAAATACTCTATAAGCGGAAATTTTTGCGACATGGAAATATTCGCAGTTTTGCAAATTCGAAAAATTCGCAAACTTTTCTGTTCGTGTATCTTACCACAAGTATACTAACAAATAACGAATGTCTTGAATTCGAAAACATTTCTGTTCGCAAAATGTCTGTAATTGGTAATTCGCAAACTTTACGACACGCGTATATATCCATGTATACAGTACTCATGGATTTACTGGTTTCTTTACTTACATTATAAAGAATAAAAACTTGACTCGATTACTGCCCAGGTTCATTTTTAACTCACAAAAAAATCTTTATTTACAATTATTCAAAGGACTGAAATTTGCAGAAAAGGACGAAAGAATCTTTTATTTACCTGTATGGACAACATATTAGGAAAAGCTTGTAACACGCAATTTCTCCTTTTCCTATGGTGGCATATTTCTGCCGCGAGATACGAGGTAGCTATCATGATAATTTAAGAGAATTATCGTGATAAAACAAAAAAATTCACGATAAAAATATCGCAATAATGCTAACTCTTATCATGATTTTTTTTGCTTTCGTGCCCACAACTGACATTCATGATACCTATAATTAGATACGGTTTCGGAATACCTTCGTATACAACCTTATGAATTCTCCTTTCCCCTGTACGGTTTCAAAGTTGTTCGTAGGAGGCATTTCGAGTCGTCTTTGTGATTTTACAGACCTCTGTCATTCGGGCATTGTCAAAATTTACCAATTAAGCTACAACTGTTAATTAATGATTCGAAATTTTACTGACTGCAATCTTATTAAAGGACAACTCCACACCAAATTTTTCATTTCAAAATCGGATAAAACGACACCAGAGTATGTTAACAAAAATCTTGTTAGCGTTCTGTGATGCTTACTCCACGAGATATAGAGGTTTAAACTTTCGGATTTTCACCTGTGTGAAAGTCGCTAATTGAAAAAACCGTGACTTCCGGTAGTTTGCCGTGATCTCACAAGTGTGAGAAGATAATCATAGCCGCTATATATGAACTAACACAGAAAATTGAGAAAGCTGCATGATATTTATAAATATATAAATTGCTATTTCACGTTTCAATCACTTGTGTACTGCAGAGTTTCAATCTCTAGCCCCCGTCACACCAAACTAGGTCTTACAACGTCTCAACCCATCCTGACATAATCGGAAAACGGGTTACGGTAGGGGATGAACGTATAATTTTGGCCTGATAATGGCTGAAGCTCCTATCTCACCAAACCTATTCCCAGAAAGTCTTAACTCGGTCAACAAAATCGAAAAACTGGCTGGGATAGGACATGTAATTTCGGTCGGTAAAATGCAAACGCACTGCAGGTTATTGCCCGACCGCACTGCGTCTCTAATAGGATCAAAGTACAGCAGTTCCGTTCGTAGTACGTCCATCTCGCTTTAAGTACGTTGTTACTCCGTCTAATCACAGGACGGGATGGATCGCAAAAAATTTTGAGCAGGCTCAAAGTTCTGTAGCACCTTTCGTAAAAGGATACTAATACGCCCACTTCGTCTGAAGACAGTTTCAGTCCGATCAGCAAAAAAATTCGGAACAGAGTGAGAACGAGTTTGGCGTGACGGGGGTATATCGCTCTTACATCTACAATCATAGGAAAGAAATTTTGAATGAATTAGCTTAGTGGAGAAAGTACTTATAAAAAAGGAATAGTTATTCTTCTGGTAACGAACATAAATATTTTGAAATTTATTTCTTGATGTTATTTCAATTGTACCACTACCTAATCAACGAGTTGTAATAGATAAATATAAAAAAAGAAATAATAAATCAAGATAATTGAATCATGCCAAAATTCTCTTCTACTAGGTCGTAGAAGGAAGAAGGAACGTTGCAATGTGAAAAGGAAATAATTCGAGTTAATTTCTAAGGCTGTTTCTACCAAATATAGGACACCGTCGATCATTTAATGGTCTACAAATCCTGCGCAGTCTGACGTTGATCTACACCATCAGTGTCAGCATTTTACATGTCTCCTTCAGCTTGGAAAGAATTAAAAGCCTTGATCTGCCTTAGAAATCTTATCCTCTCTTTAACATTCACGAACAACATTAAATCCAGCACACATCCTGAATTTGCTGTTAAAGTTAAAAAAAAAAGATTTCACTCGATCTTCATTTATTTTCCTACGTGCTTTTTTTTTTCATAATCTCACATTTGTTTCTTTCATCAACAACAACGTTAAAAGATTGTCTGAATTGCTTCCTGCCTTCCTGTCCTCCATATCATGCAGTAAACATTTTTGATCGTCTGCAAAATACAGGGTCAGTCCATTTCCTAAATACTGAGACATGTAAGGCGTACAATTTAAAAGGAAATACCAACGTGGACAAAAATTGTTTAACTGTCTTCTCCCGTGTTTCTCCCTGTAATCATATACGAGATAAGAGATGCTGACCATGAAAATGCAGCGTAAATTAAGAATTTATAACTGCGTACAAACTTTACACACAACTTTAGTGCGCCAACCTTTTATTTTGAGAAAAGAATTGTGTGTTCCATCCATGTACAAGGACAAAAGGTTAATTCAGTGCCTCTTTTGTGATGATATCTCACCGTTGTGGTCTGACATATTTTTTTTTACCCGGCTTGCAGCTTGAGGTTAATAAGCACTTGTCATAAACATGTCATGTACAAAGTTACTCTTTTGTTTTCACGACCATATTGAACCCTTTTTCGTAAATAATGTAAATGGAATTTGGAATTTTACACAGGTTAAATGGGTAAGTCGAACGTCATAACTTTTGTATTTTCCTCATTCATACAATCTTAAATTTAAAAAAAAAAAAACAGCATAATCTGCTTGTCGAATTTCTTTTCTTCTAACTTCTCTCTCTCTCTCTCTCTCTCTCTCTCTCTCTCCTCAATGACCTTTTGCGAACAGTGTATATTAAGATCAGACTGCACAGAACATGCAATCTGATCTTATGTACAGTGTCCAATGCGGAAACATCTATTTTTGTTTCTCCAAAAACTAGCACTTACAAAATTTTGCAATCGGCATGAAGGTTTATTTAACCTTTTGAGGATTAATGGTAGATCTGATATTAAGCCATGTCATTTAGTTCAGACAGACAGACAGCAGACTGACAAATAAATAGTCATCTCCTGGCTCGAAATAGTGCTTAAACTCGGCACCCGGCATACGATAGGGATTTTTGTGACGAAAAAAGTCGTCTCCTAACATGAGGGAGGATAAGGCTGAGAGAAAAAAAGTCAGCATCAGAGCAAATTAACAGTACACAGAAGCCGAAATAAGAGTGGCATCACATCCGGTTTATCAAACATTGCACAAACTCGCACAGGTGTGCAAACCACATCTTCGCTTAAAACTCTCTTTCTACGATAGATATTGAAATGCGGTTTTTCTATTTTAAGATGGTTTTCATTTAAGGATTCATATATCCAAAAAAGAGATTTCGGCTGTAGTTGCCCTTTAAGTCAAAACTACCGAGTTCATCCAAATGATGAATTTTCTATTTATAGATATCGAGAAACCGATAAAACTATCACAATAATTTTATTTCGCATGTCAGCTTCGAGCACGGTGGAGAAATTTTGCGATAAAATATTAAGTTTATCGTGATATTTTTATCATGAAACTTTTCACGATCTTGATAAGATTTCCAGGAAACTTTTAATTTATCGCGATAATTTACCAAAATTATCATGATAGCTATCTCGTATCTCGTGGCAGAAATATGCCACCATATTTTCCAGTGATATTTTTCAAAGCTATCAAGTGCAATAGGATAAATTTCTTAAGTGTATGTAAGTGCTGAACAGGTATGTTTAACCCAATACTTCATGATAAAATTTTAGACTCCTTCATATTGATGCACGTAGCATTTTTTGAGGAGAAATTAAACAATGACACTGGTTTTTAAAATGGTAGAAAACATTGTAAGGAAAGGAGAAAATGCTGGTTAGGATTGTGTTGTAAAGGGTTACTGTATGGTTTAGATGGTAATAATATAATTATGTTGAAATGTTTGCACTGCACAAAATGAGCTGTCTGAAATCATACCAAAACTGTCTGATGTTACGGGAGATCGCTCCTTCCTTACTGCATAGCTTCATCCGGTATAAAATCAATACCTAACAACTGCGTTGGGGAGAATTCTCTTTAGCTCAGTGGTTACGGTGTTGGTGTTTTAAACCTCAATAAATGAGGTTCAAATCCTGCCAGGTGCAGTTTGTATTTCAGCTATGCATTTGTTGCAAACTTTGATGTTCGTAAGACTGATACTTAAGTCTAACAATTTTCTTACTGATGATATGAAAAATATTTTTGGACAAGGAACAATTTCTTGTTGCCAAGTGATTGCACCTATTCAAACTTTTTTTTTTTCAGAACATGTCTACTGGAGAGGGGCATGCCTTTTTTGTGCTCCTACCTCTTGTATAAATTTGCTACTAAATATGTAAATTAGATATGCCTTCTGAGGTACTTTTAATATAGAATGTAGATATAACCTGGGGTTGAAATTGGACACTCAAATTATTTGGTACCAGGTGTACTGTCTGTGTACAATATCCTAACAAAGCAAGTCTTGCATTACTTGTCAAGATGGCTTCTTTACTCCAGGGCCTGCTCTGGCTTTTTTTTTTTCTTTCGCCACTATTTTCGCCAAATTAAAAAACTTTTCGCCACTTTTTTTATTTATGAGCCATTTTTTTCGCCACTTTTCGTAATTTATTACCATTTCTTTCACCACTTTTCTTAATTTATGAGCCATTTCTTTCTGCTTTTTCGCTACTTTCCTTTTTACCACCATTCATCCCCCTTTATTCCGTTCAGGTATCAGACACAGAGAAGAAGGTTTTTTTATGGTTTTTTTTTTCCAATTTTAATTCATTTGTACAAACATGGAAACATGAATGATGAAAATTACATGATGGGGATTTAATCCTTTAGCACATACACAATTTTAGACACATCCAAACCCAAAGCATATACAGACATCAATTTTAAATGTTGCCGAAACAGTGGAAGATTGTCTGTGATAGGATAGAATACATTATTTGAAAAGGAGAAAATGCTGGTCACTAGTACTTTTTTCTTTTCTCACATTGTTTTCATAAGTCTCCTTTATTGAGGTTGTTAAAAAGTTGGCACTGTGTGGGTTGATAAAACAAACAAACAAAAAAAAAAACATGGTAAAAACGCAATGTAGTTAAATTCTGTTTGAATCTAGAAGCAGACTTGTGCTGCAAGTAGACAGTATTTCTTCCATGAACTTTACAGGAGAAATTATACTATGTGATGAAAGAGTTTCTGTATGCCTGTGTTGAGTGAAAAACAGTTGAATCTTACTATCACTTTTGGATATGATTTGCTTATCAAACAAAAAAATGAGAAGGATTTTTATCTACTTGTTGACTCAAAAGAACATTATCTGACCATTGGGTTTTGATTGCCTTGTAATTTATGACCCCATTGATGCAGAGTCACACATTACTTCAAACCCTGACATTTCTCATCAGATTACAAAAAAAGTCCAGAGTGATGAGAAAAGAAAAAAAAAAAAACTTCTTCACGGCTTTAATGAGGACCAACCACAATCTTGATTCAAAAACATAACTAGGACTTGGTAAAATTTAAAAGAACAAGATATCTGTTTGTAAAACAGTCATGCCCCCCTACTGCCACATTGATACAGGAAGTGGCACAGTTCATAAACTGATATCAAAAGAATTGATTAGGAAATATTGACATCATCTTTTTGATTTATAGCCCACTTCAATTGTTAAACGTGATAATCTGACAACAGTTCGCATAATTATACACACCGCCGTGTGTATACATACAAGATTGTAAACAGTTGCCGATACACAGACTGGGTTATCGATTTTCTTTTCGGCACGGATTAACCTTAAAATCGATATAGGCCAGTCAATCTACCCTATTTTGGGGGTCAACCTAGAAGTAATTGCAACAGTTTTGAAACTCTGTTTTTCTGTTACTACTATGTATGTACAAGTATCCATAAAAAGTCCCGAACTTTTGCAGTTGCACTTTTTGAAAAATAGACGTCCAAAGAATAGTGGGGTCTTAGATTCAACAAAATTACAAGAAACATTATTATTTGACCATAAAGCGAGATTTATTAAAACATTGGAGATTTAGTTAATCTTTTCACAATACTTATGACAAAGAAGGCAAACCATGCTCTTTGAATCAATTGAAGGTCCTTTTTATTATTATACAGTTCATAAAATCCCTAAAATTGTATGTAAAATTACCCCACCCACTGACTTTTATCCTCGAAAACCTATCAATGCATGATCACTCTTTATAATATTGCCACTTTTGCATGTAAGTGTTTTTCGGTAATGCAGTTTATGACATACATGTATGTATGAATGTAGATGATCCCTACCGATTTTCGGATCAATTGGTCAAAGGTCAAGGTCACGGTGACTTTCAACAATGTAATGGATCGGTCCCGCTTACACCTTGTCCTAATGATAACTAGCCACAGGTTTAACGGAGGTTTTTCATATGTAGCCGGGTACAGGTATTTGGTGATATATCGTGCGGCAGTATCGGTTCGGTAGTTCAGTTGGTTAGGGTGCAGGAACGATATTCATGAGGCCCTGGGTTCGAATCCCGGTCGAGTCGTGATTTTTATATTTTCGGATCATTGGAGATTTAGTTAATCGACATGTGGTTCAGAAGCTCAGTTGGTTAGAGTGCAGGAACGGTATGCCTTAGGCCCTGGGTTCGAACCCCGGTCAAGCCGCGATATTTCACCAAATACCTGTACCCGGCTACACATATATGGTACTTAAATGTACCATGGAATGCAGATGATCCCTACTTATTTAGAGGTCAAATAGAATCTAGTCAAAAAACACAAACGTTAACAATGTGGCGTAAAAATGACATTCATAAATTATCGTTTAAAGTAGTTCTTAACCCCTAGGTTTCTAAGCGCGACAGTGTAGATCAAGATCAGATTGCGCAGAATGTGCAGTCTGATCTGAGGTTTACAATGTTTGACAAGATATTGTAAAAGAAGAAATTGAAATATATACTTATTCAGGTTTTTACGTATCCTAAATGTCATCATCATCCACGTTCTCCTGTACATCGTAGAGAGTCTGGGAGTTAGAACAAGAAATCCCTCTACAGTCTTTGCAAGCGCTGGAACAATCAAGACCATGTCTGCGACAAGAACATTTTTTCGAGTCACAGCCTGTTTTACAGCCACATCTCACTATTTGTAGAAGTTTTTCAGGTGCTGGTGGAAGGGTCATTTTAACTGGAAGAAGGACTTCATTAACAATCTGCCACCCATAATCAAGAGGGTTAAGGCTTGTATTGCCCATCCATAACTGAGTTTGGTAAAATACTCTGAGGCTATGAAATGCTGCTGCATCCGAAGTTGGTGGTAAGGATTGAACTTGAACTGAACTGCAGCTTGATATTACTTTAGATGTGAATCTTTTATAGCGCAATTCATCCAAAGTCTCAGAGTCTGATCCCTCATATAAAGCTGAAATCAGAGATTGGCCGTATCTCCGTACAGAACTTAGGCTAGTGGATGCAAGGAAATCCTCACACAGTTTGCGGAACGAGGGCCTTTTCTGGAAAAGTTTAAGAGCTGCAGGTTTTCCAATTCCAAAAATCCTGGATGTGGTATCACAACCCGTTAGTGCATGAAGTAAAGGTAAGTACTTACAGAGCATATCCCCTAAAGATGACCGTGCTTTGCCTATGTCCCACAACTTCGCATCCTTCCCTGCAGATCTTGAATCTGATTTGAACTGAATTTGGATGGAACCAAGCGTACAGTAGTGGTACAATAGAAGAACCAACAAATCGGTGTCTTCTCCAATTAAAATGGTTGTGTTTCGCTCAGCAAGTTTGATTACGGTTTGCACTATCATGCAATCTGCATCCCCCTGTGCATGTAGTACATCGACGCCTGCACTTGTTAGGCACTCGCCAAGCATATCAATAAACTTCTGCTTATTTTCTGGGTTATTAAGAAACGCATCTTTTTTCATACGGAGAGGTGTATCAAAGGAAAACTTTACATGTGTTCCTATTTTTCCCTTTGTCTGGCGAAAGTGAGTCACGTCTTTGGTATCAGGGCCATGCGTGTAGCCATCAAAAACAACTGTGATGTGGTTTTTGTATTTCTGTTTTAAATAATGATAGTAACTTAAACAGATGTCATTGAATGTCTGCCCTGTCTTCCAAGGAAGTCGGTGAATAAGACATCCTCCGTCAATGATAATCTCGTGTGAAGGGTCGTTTTTTACCTGTAAACACGCATCAAATTTGCATTGTTTCCACAATGCATCGGCTAAGGTACCTTTTTGAGCTGCCCTTGGTAGACCACTGTTGTCGAAAAGAGAAGATGGAATACTTGATAGCTCATATTGAAAAACCGAATATATGTTCTCAGTGTACCTCTCAGCAGCAGTTGTAAGACGCTGGAACAAAAGTTGTGTATCTATTTGGAGGCCTTCCCCATCCAATTTCACGAGTGACTTCTCGTTGATAGGTACTGCTTGTAGTGAACGTTTGAAGGTAAAACTTTTTTGAAGTGTTCCATTCATTCCTCGCACTATAGATTCCCCAATAGCCAAAGCACAATCTGTGTTTGCAGACTCTTCGGCAGCCACACCACTTTCAATATTCCTTAATTTAGTGTCTGTTTTGTCAAAAGGGTTTCTTTCTCGAAGAAATGACAGCATAGTATTCAAATCTTTGGAGTCTCTGGAGACCCTTGCCTTTGCCGTTTCCTTGTGTTGCTCACTGGTTTTGTACACAGTTTGGCTAAAGTCCTGCATGGCTGAGTTCATTTGCAGACAAATGGGCATCGAAAGTAACCATTTAGTTCTTTGTATGTCTGATAGACCCCTACCTCTTGTTAGTCCTCCTGTAGCCTTTAATGATCGCATCAAGACTTGCTCTATAACAAGGTCCGTTGATAGTCCAGCCCAGTTATGCTCACTCCGTCGTATCACATGTTGCCCAGTTTTGAAAGCATTGTAAACTTCAGGGTTTGTATCATGTAAACACAACATGTTTTGCAAGTAGATATAGGCGCTTTTCAGGTAGAGATTGTGACCAGATGAAGCAAAGAATGGAAGCATCTTTTGCAAACTATCTAAATGCAAGAGCCAGTCACCAGTTCGTTCAGCTCGAATGAATCTCTGGATCAATGATACCATATCCATGTACTGAAACCATAGACACGCTGTGCGATTGGTAGATAGCTTTAGCCTTTCTTCTTCACAGAGATGTATGAGGTTTTGTAAACTTTCATTTGTGTTAATTTCGTCCGCAGATTTAGTTCCCTGATCAAGGTCATCATACAAAACTGCCAGCTTTTGTAAATCATCGTTTTGGAAAAAGTTTGCTAGGAACTGGTCATCATTTGAACTATCCTGGTCAAAGCATGCGACTTCTTTTGAGCAAGATGGAACGTAACAATCAGACTTGTCCAGAACAGCACTTTCCATTAAAAGAACTGTTAGTGCATTGTCAACTAGCATATGTCCTCTAAGCGCACGTTGTACCGCTTTCCCAGACAGCATATGTGTCACTGAATTCCATGCGTAGACTGTTTGTAATAATTCTTTTAATCCTGACCCACACATAAGTTGACCAATGCATCCAAGAAAACTCATTTCCGTGTGAAACGCCCCGAGACGGAGAACTGTTTTCTTCAGTTGATTTTTTGGGCTTTCTGATGCAATTATATCAGTAGCTTTCTGAAAAAGTGGCTGATCGAATGTCAACACTGGCGTTTTCCTATATTTCTTGGCTTGTTCACATACAAAGTCAAGTGTCGTATATACGCAATTGACATCACTAGGGTTGAGATTAATCATAGGTAAGAAAGTTACAGTTGACTTCTTCTGAAATGTGTCACTATTCAGGTCAAATGTCTGCATAAAACCAGACCAACTTGGTCGATGTGAACGAAGAGGCCATATTATCTTACAAAACATATCTAATGGCCTCTGCAATTGTCGACATGATGTAATTTCGGGGAGATCATTGAAAACAGCTGCTTCATGAGTCTCGATGGAGGGCACAAAGTACTTCACAGAGATTGTGCCTCTTTCGGTAAGCTTATCTATAGAAACATCTTGTCTTGGCACACATAATGCAACCTCAGATCCTGGTGTTGATGAAGCTATTATACCCATACCATGAAATGTGTCA
Organism: Hippopus hippopus; assembly: GCA_946811185.2. Lineage (NCBI taxonomy): Eukaryota > Metazoa > Mollusca > Bivalvia > Cardiida > Cardiidae > Hippopus > Hippopus hippopus. Next base: position 39,992,501 of record OX328098.1, on the reverse strand, counting down.
TGTCCGTCTATGGTTCCAGTGTTGTGGTCCACATTATCCGCAACAAACTGCAAAAACGGGTCATTTTTGTCCTGGCAAGGAATGTTGGTAGATAAGGCTTCTGCAGCATTACATTCATACTTTTGGACTTCGCTATATGAGCAGCAGAATCCAAGGCTATTAAGGTGATCAATCAAAAATCTTGAACCAAAGTGATGGTGAAGTTGAACCCCAAGACCAAGTTGAAGCGGAGCAATGACACTTCTTGGACGACAGGGCTGGATGATACTCTGACCAATAGAAGCAACCTTAATATCGTTTGCCTGACCTACAACAACTTCAAGAAACAATTGCAGGCTGTTTGGTAAAAAGGAAATATTCTTTTCCTTCGAAGATATGTCATTGAAATCGGGGTAGTAATCTCTTGATATCTTCATTGAACTAATGTCATCTTGAAGCAATTTTGCAGCAGTTTCTAATATTTTAGCTTTCTTTTCTTCATCAGATTGTCCCTGTGATTCTGTATAAAATGAATGTATTATCGAAGCTGCATTTGATTTTAAAGTAACAATGTCACGTCTGCCGTCAATACTGCTAATGACCACATTATCACCAAAATGTTCAATAATTTTTGTCTTCATATGTTTTGTGCTGTATGCCTTGTCACCACACACTTTAAACATTTCTGAGACCAAATCATTAACCGTGAGAGTTTCACTGGTTGTAAGTTCAAGAAATTGCATGACTTTTACAAAAGCTTCAGTCTGTTCCTTATCCTGTGGTCGGCCAGGACTTTTCATTGTAGGTGTGACACATTTTGCTGTTTGGTATGCTTTAGGAATTCCTTTCCCTGTCCTGAAATTAACACTGCACTGCTGGTGATAAATTGCATCAGCAGCTGGTAAATCAAAAATATGGTTTAAACGCCTTCTCACATCATCTGCCCACTGATCACCCCTTTGAATACAGTGGTTTATAACAGTACGTTGAAATTCTAAACTTCTAACAGGGTATGTGTCAAAAGATCTCTTTTTGCTCGATAAACAACATTTGGCCAAAACTCCACAAAATAAACATCGTGACTTAAAATCAAAGTTTGGTGCTTCAGAACGCAAAAGAATCTTGTGTTTATCGTTTGAACATACTGAATTTTTTTTATCGTTCACTGACCGAGTAAATTTTTTACGACATGAAATGTGAACTAACTCTCCTGCATTTATTGTCAATTTAGCTGGATTATGTTCATTAGCAGATCTAATCGTTTTGCATCCCTTTTCCCCAACTTGAACAGAAGGTCTGTCGGTGCCTATGGGCTCTTTGCAAAGTGGACACAGTAACTTGGAATCCATCTGAAATAAAACAGTATTGCATGGCTGAACATTTGAATTTTTATTTTTGACGTAGTAACCACTTAAGTATGTGGTAAGGAAATAGAGGATATTTGTCTTTTTCGGTGAAAGATCGAAATATATTTCATCGAGTGGACGCCATCGGTAATGTTTTCATGAGTGGCAAAGCCACGAGTGAAAATATTACCGATGGTGTTCGCGAGATGAAATAAATTTCGATCTTTCACCGAAAAAGACAAATATTCTATTTATTTCATGCTTTTAACCCTTTCGAGGAGGAGCTTCATCAAAATCCAGTACAGTTCTTTTCCGTTATTCCCCGTGGCGTACCCCTCCCGTATAGCAACGCATTACAATATTACGTCAAGCGCGAGAAATGTAAGGTATATGACGTCATATTTCCCATCTGGTTGTTAGGCACGCGCAATTTACCAAGCCAACAAGAATATGAATATCGGTATTTTCACTGGTGGTACCAGTGTAAGATCGAAATTTTTTTTCACTGCTATTTCTCGATATCCTACCGAAAAGCATGAAATAAAGAATGTTTGCAAATTACATGTAGTACATGGGCAGTAAGAGTGGAACCAGGCCCATTTTACAACTTTTAATATGCTTGTAATTGTAAATTATGTGTCTTATCGTTAATTTATTTTTGGATCTATCGCCTGTCTAGATCTAACCAATTAATTGTATGCATTTTTACATGCGATATTTACCTTTCATATATCAGCATATCATGTATTGGGATAGGCATGCACACTTTTTCATATCTGGTCTTCAATAATGGGACTGAAAAAAAACCCCAACAACAACAACATAATTTGTTGCATAATAGCACTGGAATGTTTTTTTTTTCTTTTTTTTTTGTATTACGTAATATATTTTGTATGATAATAAGTCATGCTTCATAGCGAACAACAATCGATTGAATAATTGGTTGTTTGATTGATTGATTGATGCCGTTTTCACAGTACACATAATCCATGTCCTTGGTTTACCAGTTCCAGGCTAGGGTTTCTAAAATGTCTTGCCATCAGACGACTCCACGCAAAAACAAGTGATTCCGTTGAAGTTCGAAGCCAGCTGCACCAGGCATGAGTCATACACTTTACCAATGAGCCATGCAGGACACAATAGCTAGCAGTAAATATTACAAATAAACATGGTTATTCACATAGACAACTTTAATATTCAAGCTGAAATAACTGTTTAAAAAATCTATGACAACTTCAAAATCGTCACCTTTGGGCATCATTCTCATATTTAGTGGAATTGAAATTAGTGATTTTATTGTGTGAAAATTGTTTATGTAACTTACTTGCTGTAGACTACTCCACTCCTTTTCCTGCCAGCACTTTTTCTCAGTAAGACAGATAAAAAAAGCCATGGTATTGTGCTGAAATAAAATAATGATGATAATAACTTTCTGGAAACTTTTTGCAATTACTATGCAGATTTACAGGAAGAGAAAAAATGTTTTTAAATTGATTACAGGTAAAGTTTCAAAATGAATAACCTTCAAATTATATCCAACTAGGATTGGTGCCTCCACATATTAAATGATCACTAAAATACAAATGATTGTTCCATTATGTACGACAACATAAAAGATTTTTACTTTTTAAAGACAGAGATCGTTCAAATTATTGCCCTTATGTGATTTTCACGGTGAAAAAAAAAAAAAACTTACCTGATTAAGACGTTTTGTTTTTCATTCTCTACCATTCTTTTGTGGTATATTAAGGTGAGAGCAAGCCTGGTCTCTTTGTAAATACCCTGAAATTAACCGAGACGGTTGATATTAGTACTTTTGGATGTTGAAATGACATTAAGAATAAGAAGTATTTCCCCTAACAAAAAGTATAGCATTTAACTAAATATCTATCAAAATTAAGTCCCGTATGGGCTTCCGTAGAAAAAATTTTTTGTAAGATCTCGTACGTATTTTCTCAGCTTCCGGTTTTTTGTCATGATGGAAATTCGCAAAATTACAATATTCTAATTCAATTTATTACGTTAAAATGATGTATAATCATAGTTGAACAAGTCTGGCGATTTTAGCTGTTGAAATATGCAATGAGGTAGACGTAAAGAAATTGCCAATGTTGACATAATCAAAAGTTTATTGTTGGCAGATTGGCGAGTATTACTGAAATAATTATAGTCTCAATGTGTGCTTGCAATTTTTATGTAAACGTATCAAATAATTTAACTTACCTAAAGCAGTTTTAAATCGTCTAAAACAATGTGTTTACATCTCTGTTTAATAATCGTATATTGATACCGCCATTACACTTTATGTGACGTCACTTTAAAAAGCGCGTGACATCAGCGATTTCTAGTGGTACGGTAGCACAATTGGGCCATTTCCGAAAATGTTCAAAATTGTTAACTTTGGTCATTAATTTCTCTTAAACTACAACAGCAAAACTTGGGGATTTTATAGGGTAAACACATATCACTCAATACTATCGACGGGTAAACTTAAAAATTCTGTTGCAATTACTTCTAGGTCTATTGCTTTATTGACTGGCCTAATAGGGATCATTTACACTCCAAGATGAATATCTGTAAGAATTTGAAGGACCTAGGTCAATTCTGTGTCTAGTTATCATCCGGACAAGGTTAGGTCTAAATATCATTAAGTTGACGGTCACTGTGACCTTGACCTTTGACTGATTGACCTCAAAATCAATAGGGATCATCTACACTCCGAGACGAATGTCTGTGCCAAATTTGACGAACCTAGGTCAATTCTGTGTCTAGTTATAATCCGGACAAGGTTTGGTCTATATATCAACATGTTGACGGTCACTGTGACCTTGACCTGTGACCGATTGACCTCAAAATCAATAGGGATCATCTACACTCCGAGACAAATGTCTGTGCCAAATTTGACGAACCTAGGTCAATTCTTTGTCTAGTTATCATCCGGACAAGGTTTGGTATATATATCAACATGTTGACGGTCACTGTGACCTTGACCTTTGACTGATTGACCTCAAAATCAATAGGGATCATCTGCACTCCGAGACAAATGTCTGTGCCAAATTTGACGAACCTAGGTCAATTCTGTGTCTAGTTATCATCCGGACAAGGTTTGGTCTATATATCAACATGTTGACGGTCACTGTGACCTTGACCTTTGATTGATCTCAAAATCAATAGGGATTATCTACACTCCGAGACGAATGTCTGTGCCAAATTTGACGAACCTAGGTCAATTCTGTGTCTAGTTATCATCCGGACAAGGTTTGGTCCATATATCAACATGTTGAAGGTCACTGTGACCTTGACCTTTGACCGATTGATCTCAAAATCGATAGGGATCATCTGCACTCCGAGACGCATGTCTGTGCCAAATTTGACGAACCTAGGTCAATTGTGTGTCTAGTTATCATCCGGACAAGGTAAGGTCTACCGACGGACAGATGGACCGACCGACCGACATTAGCAAAGCAATATACCCCCACTTCGTTGAAGGGGGGGCATAATTAAACTTAACAAGGTTTACAGAGATGTAATCTATATAGTCAATAAAACAGCTGATAGGAAGGAAAAGGTGTAGTGTATTCTAAAAATAGAATGCTATAAATAGAACACTGCACTGCAGATTTTGCTTGAGCTGCCGATGTGAGGAAGTCAAATGACTGTTTTCAAGATTTTTTAATCCTTTGGTTTACCATCCATCATTGTAATATATTAAAAAATATTTGTAAAGAATATCTCCAGCTGTAAGAAGAGGTAATTCGGCTGTATTTTACGACTAGACTGTTCATTTATGGACAATCAGTACTGATCGTCTGACGTCATTTAAACAAATAAGCAGACGCTTTACCTGTGGGAAAAAAAAGACAAGTTTTCGTGGGATAAAGGGGTGGATTTAGCGAGTTAGTAACAGATATGGATGATAACACTCTGCTGTCTTGTCTAAATTTACAAAGTTGATAAAGGATAACTGGCGTCACCCTTTGTCTTAGATAGCCAATATTTCATGAATATAGCCAGGTCTAGAATTTTTTAAGGCGAAGTTTTTTCGCCGTGCAAGCTTGACGAGGCAAAGTTGAGCCATTGAAGGTGACTTCTTCGCCCACGTCGCCCGGTACGGCTGTAGCTTGTTCCCTGCTTCACCCTTTCTCCACTTGTCTCGTGAGTTGAGACAAAAACTGAAGAATTGCCTATAAAAAAAAAAACTTTCGCCACTTATTTTCGCCAGTTAAAGAAAAAATTCGCCAGTTGTTCAGAATTTTCGCATTTGGCGAAAATGGCGAACGGCAGCGCGGGCCCTGTTACTCATATAATTCTGTCTGCTTGATTTCAAAATGAAGAAGGAGTTAATACTAGTACCTGCTGTTTTTCCTTTAATTATCTGATAGATCAAAGGCAATATGCAATTTATCTATTACAGCTACAGGTTGTGTTATGCACCAATCAGATAGTGCCTAGTAGAGTACTGGTACTTCAAATTCTGTGTAAAGATAGATGAGGAACTAGCTTTACTCAATATGAAAGACAAGGATTATTCTGACTAGGATAGATAACAAACTCAATAAAGAATTTAACCTTTTTGTGATGAGACTGTTCATGTGCATGAATAATACCTCAATTTGAAGTTCCAAGTCTCAAGTTACGTTTTGAAGTCTTGTACCTGGCAGAATAATTTCTTGTCGAATTTGGGTTAATCCTTTCCCAAGCAACAAAATTTAGACCGTTCCAAATTGAAAGCATCTCCAGAAGACATATCTGAAATTGATACAAAAGAACTTACTTTCACTGATTGGGTAGAAAACAGTGGGGGAAAAGGAGAAAATGCTGGTCACCAGCATTTTCTCCTTTTCCCACATTGTTTTCTAAAGCCTTCTTCATGGTTGTTAAAACATAGGCCTGTGTGGTAAACAATTAAACTGGTAGCATGTTTTATATATCATATCATATATTAGGTAACACCCAATGCTACATGGCAGAAAATCTGCCTGGCTCACGATTCTGTGATATTGCAAGACTTTAAAATTTAAATTGTGATACTCTTTATGCTCAAAGATAGCCCTATTCGCAAACAATTATATTCTTTAACTAGTTTTGTAATGTGACTCTGGTCAGAAAAATCTTTGCAGGTCATTAGAAGTTTAGCCATAGATAAAATTGCTCAGTTACTCAAAAACAAACATTAAAGGGTAACTCCAGACCAAAGCTATTTTTGGATATAAGAATCCTTAAATGAAAACAATCTTAAAATTGAAAACCATATTTCAATGTCTTTCGTAAAAAGAGAGTTATTAGCGAAAATGTGGTTTGCACACCTGTGCGAGTTTGTGAAATCTTCGATAAACCGGATGTGACGTAGGAAGTGTGATCCACACATTTATTTCGGCTTCTGTGTATTGTTAATTTGCTCTGATACTGACTTTTTTCTCACAACCTAATCCTCCCTCATGTCTGGAGACGATTTTTTTTTTGTCACAAAAATCCCTGTCCTAAACCGGGTGCCGAGTTTAGGCAATATTAAGAGCTAGGAGATGACTATTTATTCGTCAGTCTGCTGTCTGTCTGTCTAAGCCGAATGACGTGGCTTAATATCAGATCTACCATTAATCCTCAACAGGTTAAATAAACCTTTATGCCGATTGCAAAAGTTCGAATACTGCTAGTTTTTGGAGATAGATATCTCCGTATTGGACACTGTACATAAGATCAGATTGCACGTTCTGTGCAGTCTGATCTTAATATACATTGTTCGCAAAATGTCATTGAGTCGCGCTCAGCAGCCTTGGGGCCACACAGAAAGTGAAATGGGGCAAGAAATCAATGGTAAATTCACTGTTGATTATCCATCTCTTTCATATTACTTAGAGAGAGAGAGAGAGTTGGGGGTAGTTAGAATAGAAATTCGACAAGCAGATTATGGGATTTTGTTTTATTTAAGATCGTATGAATGAGGAAAATACAAAAGTTATGACGTTCGACTTACCCATTTAACTTGTGTAAAATTCCAAATTCCATTTACATTTTATAAAAAAAAAGGGTTCAATATGGTCGTGAAAACAAAAGAGTAAATTTGTACATGACATGTTTATGACACGTGCTTGTTAACCTCCAGCTGCAAAAAAAAATGAGAGACCACGACGGTGCGATACCAACATCAAAGTGGCGCCGAATTAACCCTCTGCCCCTTTACATTGATGGAACACACAATTCTTTTCTCAAAATAAAAGGTTGGCGCACTAAACTTTTGTGTAAAGTTTGTAATAAATTTTTAATGTACGCTGAATTTTTTATGGTCAGCATCTGTTATCTCGTACGTGATTACAGCGAGAAATACGGAAAAAGAAAGTCAAATAATATTTGTCCGCGTTGATATTTCCTTTTAAATTTACGCCTAACATGTCTCAGTATTTAGGAAATGGACTGACCCTGTATTTTGCAGACGATCAAAAACGTTTACTGCTTGATATGGAGGGCAGGAAGGCAGGAGGCAATTCAGACAATCTTTTAACGTTGTTGTTGATGAAAGAAACAAATTTGAAATTGTGAAAATAACACGTAGTAGGAAAATAAATGAAGATCAAGTGAAAAAAATGGATTCAACTTAAACGACAAATTTAGGATGTGTGCTGGATTTAATGTTGTTTGTGAATGTTAAAGAGAGGATACGATTTCTAAGGTAGATCAAGGCTTTTAATTCTTCCCAAGCTGAAGGAGACATGTAAAATGCTGACATTGACAGTGTAGATCAAGTTCAGACTGCACAGGATGTGTAGACCGTTCAATGATCGACGGTGTCCTATATTTGGTAGAAACAGCCTTAGAACTGTACTCGAATGATTCTTTTACACATTGCAACGTTCCTTCTACCACTTAGTAGAAGCAGGGATCTTATATACATGTGTATATACGATCCCTGGTAGAAGAGACTTTTGGCATATTTCAACCGTCTTAAGTTATTTCTTTTTTTTTATTCATCTATCAAAATTCGTTGATGAGACAGTGGTATAATTGAAATAACTTCAAGAAATGAATTTCAAAATAGTTTTGTTCCCCACTAGAAGAATAACTTTTCCTTTTCATAAGTACTATCTCCACTAGGCTAATTCATTTAAAATTTCTTTCCTATTATTGTAGTAAGATGTAAGAGCGATAGAGATTGAAAATCTGCAGTAGACAAGTGATTGAAACGTGATAAAGCGATTTACATCTTTGCAAATTTCATGCAATTTTCTAAGTTTTCTGTGTTTGTTCATATATAGCGACCATATCTTCTCACACTTGTGACGTCACGGCAGACTACCGGAAGTCACGATTTTTTCAATTAGCGACTTTCAGACAGGTGAAAATCCGAAGTTTAAACCTCTATATCTCGTGAACTAAGCATCACAGAAGATTTTTTTTGTTAACATACTCTAGTATAGTTTTATCCAATTTTGAAATAAAAATTTTGGCCTAGAGTTACCCTTTAAGGCATTCTGTTACATCCTGTCTGACTAATGCATATGGCAACCTGTAGCTGCCATTGATAAATGTGGTGTTGCCTGTTGGCTATCGGATAGTTATGGTTGATACAACAGTAACAGTTTAAATTTGGGTGTTACCTGTTATCGATAGGAAGGTTGATAACAGGCTGCTAATTTAGGACAGGGATCTTATATACGATCCCTGTTTAGGAGGACCAAAATACCAATCTACAGGTTTTCTTTTTCTGTCCAATTCTCTCTTATCTCTGTCTTTTTACAGAGACTATATTGAATTCCCCACCATTCTTTGACCTCCCACATCGAAGATTAACTCGTTACTGAACAGTCTATTTTTGGAATTAACCAAATAATTTCAAATTACAAAGAGTAAATGTTTAAAGAAGAGGCCTTTTTGCTTTTAAACAGTCTTGAAAACAAAGATGAAAAAGTAGGAGTTGCTCATTTTCTCACAATTAAGAGTTTCCAGGGCTGTCATCTGCAGGAGCTTAGCCCTTTGCTACACAATTCAGTGTTTTAATGACCTTAACAAAAGAAGGCTGGTAAATAGTATTTTCTCCTTTTCCCACAAAGTTTTCTACCCTCTCACTGACAAATTGTGCCATTTTAGCAAAACTTAATTTGTCATCTACAAATGCTTTGAATTTAGAGAGGTCTAAACTTTTGTTGTTGTTTGATAAAGAGTTAAACCTTTATCGCTGTAAAGCAATAGATCTGTCATCAAATGAAAGTTACTGATTTTTCGGTGATTTACAATTTCTTAGTTTATTTCAATAATTTATAATATAATATATGCCGTGGCAAAAGGGGGTCTACTGCATCTCCGTGATGCATTATACCAAGCAAGTCATCACATAATTATGGATCCATAAAATCCATTTTGTCGAACAACCAATTGAATCATGAGGTAGAGTGGTCCTTTGACACATAGAAAATTTATCAATAGTGGTAAATTTTGACCCAGGTCAGCCCGTGCGGACTGTTCAGGCTGACCTGGGTCAATACTTTTTTGCAGATGCATTAAACCTCTTTTCACAGAGTATGGCTCATATATAAAAGTGCCACAACACTACAAATATTTCTACAGATTAGATTTAACCCTTTACCACACAATGCCGACTTTAAAAGACCCTGAGGAAGAAGCCTTTTGAAAACATTGTGGGAAAAGGAGAAAATGCTGGTAACCAGCATTTTCTCCTTTTCCCACAATGTTTTCCATCCTTCCCAGAACAAAGTTCCATTTTTTAGTCACAAGTATTTTGTCATCTGCAAATGTTTTAAATTTGGACTAGTCTAAAATTCTGTTGCCTGGTAAAGGGTTAAAGGTATGCCAAAGTAGCTAATTACCCTCTGAAGTTCCAGATGGTGGAACTTACCTTGAAATGGAAGAAAACTTTGTTGAAAGGGACAGGGAGGAAAATACTGGATGCCAGCATTTTTCTCTTTTTTCCTCAAAGTGTAAAAAAAAATGTCTTCCCTCAGGTCTGTAAGAATAGTTCCGGTATATTTTCATGTTAACTCTTTATCACATGACAAAAATGTAGATTTGCCTAAACTGAAAGCATTTGCAGACGAGGATTTAAATGTGTCTCAAATGATGAAATTTTTCTGTGATAGCATAGACAGCATTGTCAGAAAAAGAATTACCAGCATTTCTCTTTTTCTCCCAATGTTTTCAAAAGTCTTCTTTCTCAGGTTTGTTAGCACTCGGGATTGTGTGGTAAAGTATTAGGTGTAAAGACAATGGCTTGAGAAGACAGGTGACTACTTTGTACAGGCTGTCTTTAATGAAGCTTTTTAGCTCCACTGGCCGAAGGCCAGCGGGCTTATGTCATGGCCTGTTGTCCGCCGTGCGTCCGTGCGTCCGTCCGTCTGTCCGTGCGTTAACTTTTTTTTAAAACATCTTCTTCTCTGAAACTACCCATCCAATTTTGATGAAACTTCACAGAAATGATCCTGCCATGGTCCTCTTCAGAATTTCTTGAAAGAATTTAATTCCTTCAAAAACTCTGGTTGCCATGGCAACAAAACTGAAAAATTTTGAAAATCTTTGAAAATCTTCTTGTCTGAAACCGTAAGGCCAAGGGCTACCAAATTTGGCATGTAGCTTTATCTAGTGGACCTCTACCAAGTTTCTTCAATTTATAGCCCTGGGGTCAAAATTGGCCCCGCCCCGGGGGTCACAAGTTTTACATGGGCTTATTTAGGGAGAACTTTAAAATTCCTCTTCTACCTAGCCATAGGGCCTAGAGCTACCAAATTTGGCATGTAGCTTTATCTAGTGGATCTCTGCCAAGATTGTTCAAATTATAGCCCTGGGGTCAAATTAGGCCCTGCCCGGGGGTAACAAGTTTTACATGGGCTTATATAACAAGTTTTACATGGGCTTATATAGGGAGAACTTTAAAATTCTTCTTTGACCTAGCCATGGGGCCTAGGGCGACCAAATTTGGCATGTAGCTTTATCTAGTGGACCTGTACCAAGGGTGTCCAAATTATAGCCGAGGGTCAAATTTGACTTCGCCCCGGGGGGTAACATGTTTTACATGGGCGGGCTTATATAGGAAAATCTTTCGCATCTAGCTATAAGGGCTAGGGCTATCAAATTTTGCATTTAGCTTTATCTAGGGGGTCTCTATCAAGGGTGCCCAAATTATAGCCCAGGGGGTCAAATGTAGCCCCACCCCAGGGGGTCACAAGTTCTACATGGTCTTATATAAGGAAACTTTAATAATCTACTTGTACATAGCCATATTTAGGCCTAGGGCTACCAAATTTTGCATGTAACTTTATATAATGGGCCTCTACCAAGAGGGCCCAAATTTTAACTTTGGGGGTCAAGTTTGACTCCACACCAGGGGTCACAAGTTTTACATTGGCTTTTATAGTGAAAACTTGATAAACCTGTGTCATGGATCACATATTTTACAGGGCCTTTTATTCAGCAAACTTGTTTTACATGACTTTTTATTGGGCAAGATTAAAAAATCTTTTTGTTTATAACCACACATTCTAGTTTCATATTGTAGGTCTGGGGTCAAAATTGCCTTCATTCCAGGGATCGCAAGTTTAACATGGGCTTCAAAATATTGTCACTTCAATTTAAACATTAATCAAGGGAAATAACTCTTTTTATGAAATAAAGTTCGTTACTATTTACCTCCCTTGATTATCAAGCTGCAGTGATACATGATTGGTGCTAGACAAGTTTTTTAGCTCCACTGGCTTTATATTGTGGACCTCCACCAGGATTCAAATAATTATAGCTTTGCGATCAAAATTGGCTTTGCCCATGGATCACAACTTTCTCGTAGGATTAGATAGAAAAATGTTTGCATGTCCTCGTGTTTGAAATCAATTTGCTGAATATTGTAATGTTTGGCTTGTAGTGTTTTTACTTAATAGCCAGTGGAGCGATACAGGGCCATCATGGCCCTCTTGTTTTTAAATCATTCTTCAGGTACAGAGCCAGATCCCACCATACGTTTATTGAGCCCAGTCAACCGGAGGGGTATGGGAGTGGTGCAGGTATTCCTGAATGGTACATGGGGTGGTCTTTGTGACAATGAATGGGACATCAATGATGCGAGGGTTGTTTGTCGAATACTGTGTTACGAGTACGATTTTACAAATAATTTATTTGAACAACTCTTCTCTTCTTTAGCCAAGATCAAAGAGACCATCTGGTTAAAAAACACAGGCCTTTTAACCCTACACCAAATGACAAAATTTTGTACTCGACCAAATTGAAGGCATTAGCAGACAACAAACTACATGCAGCTTGATTGATGATTTCTGTCTATGATAGGGTAGAAAACGTTGTTGGAAAAGGAGAAAATGCTAGTTACCAGCACTTTTTCCTTTTCCAACAATGTTTTCAAAAGCATTCTCTTTCAAAGTTGTTAAAACTCGGGACGACTTAAGTAATTTTTGCCGATCGCATAGATTAAGATCAGACTGCACAGTATGTGCAGTCTAATCTTGGATCTACCCCATCTGTTGCCTGATGCTAGACTATAGCCAAATTCATCTTCATTGTCAGTTGAAATCTACCTTTAGATCTTAAAAAAGGTATTTTCTTCTGAGTTAGTAGTGAAAGAGTTTATGACTCTGAGGATAAAAGCCTTTGTAAGAGAAATATTTTTTTTTGAATTTTTTTTTCTACAAAATTTCTTGTCCTGTTTGTTACGGGTTTACCATAATTGTGTTACAAAGTAATATACATTTAAAAAATTTTCTGTGGGATTAGGGGGTTGAAGTGTATACCAAACAGCAAATTCTCAACTCTTCCAAGTTGAAAGCATCTTTAGAAGACTATGTTGAAAGTCAGTTATACAATTGAACCAAAGTTCATTGACAGGGTAGAAAACATTGTGGGAAAAGGAGAAAATGCTGGTTACCAGCATTTTCTCCATTTTCCACTTTGTTTTCACAAGCCTTCTCCTTCAGGGTCATCAAAACCTGGCATTGTGTGGTAAAAGGTAAATGAATCTATGTACTGCATTACACAAAATAAGTTGTCACATAAAATAGACCCATTTTTCCTTAAAACCTACTCAGGTAGAATGGTACTTGAACAGGCTGAATATTTACCAATAACAAAAACTTTCAACTCGAGTCAGCTTGCATTAACAGCATAGGTAGACATCGTCCAATACTTTCATTCCAGATGCATTTAGACCCCCTTTTCACAGACTCATGACTATAATCCTATAATAGCTAGATTAGCAACATGAACTTTCCATGTTGTCTTTATGGTCCCAGTCAAAGTACAAACAGAAAAATTTCCATGCAATCTGTCATTTTCACACACGACTCTTTACCAAACAACACAAGTGTGGACTAGTCCAAATTCGAAGCATTTGCAGATGACAGTTTAACTCTATCACCACTAAATACATAAAGTTAGATTTTTTTCAAAGGCCACTAATAGCCTTTCACTGCAAATGGAGAACCAGTTGGTCATAATATAGAATAAAGAAGTAGTGTAGATCAGAGATTAGGCCGCATGTTCTGTGCAGTCTGATTTTGATCTGCATTGTCCACAAAAGCTTTTTTGTGTCATCAACAGTGAGGAAAGAGTTAAATGTTGCTATATGGCAGAATTTGTTTTTTCAAGGGTAGAAAACATAGTGGGAAAGAGAGAAAATGCTGGTAACCAGCATTTTCTCCTTCCCACTACGTTTTCACAAGCCTTCTTTGATAGGGCTGTGAAAATCTGGGATTGTGTGATAAAGGGTTAACTCTTTACCAAACAACAAAATTTTACACCTGTCCTAATTTGAACACAGTGCAGATGACAAATGAAGTATGGCTCATGTGATGATGTTCAATTTTGGAAAGGTAGAAAACATTGTGGGAAATGGAGAAAATGGTGGCTACCAGCATTTTCAAAGCCCTTTATCTTTGGGTCATTAAGACATAGGATTGCTTGTTGAAGGGTTAAAAAGATAGCAGATTTTAAAATTTTCATTTGTGGACAAGTAGCTTGAAAATGAATGTCACCACCAAGAAAAAAAAAGAAATTATTATATTTTCAGTGCCGCAGATGCACTACCAGGGAGTGAATACATCGACATCTCAAACATTACTGAACCAATGGTTATCAATAGTGTACAGTGTGCAGGCACAGAGACCAACCTAAGTAGTTGTCCACAGTCTGCGTGGGCCCCGAACAGCTGTGGTAGGAATGAGATGGCAACTGTAACATGTATACCTATAAATTATTCTCCTGTCAGTAAGTAATATATATTTTTATTAACTCTTTACCAAACGACAACATTAAACACTCACCCACATTTGCAGACATCAAAATAAATGTGATTCAAAATTTAAAATGTTGATTTTGAAAGGGTAGTAGTATAGGAAAAGGAGAAAATGGTGGTTACCAGCATTTTCTCTATTTTCCACAATGTATTTAAAATTTTTCTTTTCAAGGGCCGTTATGGGAAAAGGAGAAAATGCTGGTTATCAGCATTTTCTCCTTTTCCCTTAATGTTTTCAAAAGGTTTCTTTCTCGGGGTCATTAAAAGTTGGGATTGTGTGGAAAAATGTTAAGCATCTAAATCATAAACTCTATCCATATATGTACATATAATGTCATTTTCCGACAAAAACGGAAAAATATAGAGAGCTGCATATGCTATGGTAGGTTCCTCTGGATTCTCATGTTCATATTTACAAATCAACCAGAGCTGGGACCCCAAAAAATGATTATACACTAGTGTTTTATTAAACTAAGTCATGGAGTTGCTAAACAGCTGTATTTTATGTGACAAAAAGAATTATCAAAATGATAATGAAATAAAGCTGGCTTATTTTTTAATCTAAAAGAAATACAAATGGAACTATGAAATTGTACTAATTTACTTTAGGTCCAGAACCCAATTTGAAGTGCACAGATGGACTACTGACGGCCAGTTTTAGCCGAGTGACTGATCCTTATTTGGAGCGGAAACATTTGACCATAGCTTCTACCTCTAGTGTACCCTGTAACTTGGTTTATGGTAACTCATCTTCAGATGTATCCATTGGTATTCCGTTTGATGAGTGTAATACAACAAGAACTGTAAGTATAGAGAAAATTACCAGTTGTGTCTTTCACTGCTAATGGTGATTTCCATAGCTTCTGTGGATAGTGTTCATCAAGATCAGGCTGCATGGAATGTGCAGTCTGATCTTTGATCTACACCATCCGCTACCTGATGCTTTACTTTTACAAAAATCATTTCCAACTGCTGTGGAAAACTAGTAATAGACCTAGAAAACGTCAGATTGATGTTGTAGGCAGCAAAAGAATTAATTACATGTAGTGGATAACTGTGTTATCTCATATCAGACAATTCCATATTTTTATGACCTTTAAGCCTATAAAAACATTGTGAGAAACGAAGAGTTTGCTGTCAGAGCTTTTTGACCTTGTTATCTATCTCATCAAAAGCATATCCTGTCATTCCAGCCACACTAAATTCGCTGTCTGGAAATGCTTGCAATACTGACAAGTCAATGTTTTTTACATCGATTACTGACTGAGAATGTCCATTTTGTTTGAGATTATTTGATTTTGACAAGCCCAGAATATGTCATATAGTAAAGAGTCAAATGATCCCATTATTTTTTGACCATGAGTAAGAAGGCTTTTGGACACTCAACACTGACTTATGCATAATTGTCTCAAAGCACACAACTACACTTATCCAAATTGAAATCATTTGTAGATGGCAGATCAAAGGTGTTGCAAATGATAGAATTTGTAGAAATCATTTGTAGACGGCAAATCAAAAGTGTTGCAAATGATAGAATTTGTCTTTATAAAGGTAGAAAACAATGTTGGAAAAGGAGAAATTGCTGGTTACCAGCATTTTCTCCTTTTTCCAACAATGTTTTCATAGGTTTTCTTCTTTGGGGTCATTAAAACATGGGATTGTTCGGAAAAGAGTTAAGAAAATTTGGGACACCTCACTGTATAAAATGCAGAATCTTAATAAAGTTGTCCCTTCCAGAGTTCGATGTCCTCACGATCATAGAGTAGTGTTTGTGTCAGCCAAAGCTTTTAACAAAACATCCAAACATTTGAGCCAAATAGAATTTGTCATCTGCAAATGCTTTCTATAATGAAGAGTCTAAAATTTTATGACTTGGGAACAACCAATGTAAGATAAATCAATTTATACTTATGTATTTGTTAAAGTTTGAACATTTTGTCTCTCTGTTTTTACAGACAAATGCCACACATATTATATACAATAATACAGTCAAGTACGCTTCAACATACACATCAGCTGGTGGCACAATAACCTATGCTAACACCTACTTGGTGAAAGTAGAGTGCATATTGCCGAGAGAAGTGATTGCTAATAAGCCAATTGTGCCTTTGACGGAGACAGTGACCCAGTCTGCACAAGGAGAGTTTATTGTTAGTCTGCAGTTTTATCTGTAAGTACATAAGGACTATTAATTGATGTTTGTGTATGTTTATACTCTTTACCTTTTGACACAATTGTAGACTTGGCCAAATTGCAGTTGAAAAACTAAATACCACTACATTGATTGTATTTGCTCTCGAAAATGGAGAAAAACATTGTGGGAAAAGGAGAAAATGCTGGATACGACCATTTTCTCCTTTTCGAACTTAGTTTTCAAAAGACCTCTTTCTAGCAATGTCATAAAAGGTCAGGATTGTGTGGTAAAGACTTAACTGCTGCTTGTATGTGAATAACATGAGGTTCAGTTAAGGGTCTCGGTGAAGTTGGGATGACTCCTACAGGCTTAAGCTTCTTTGATCAAACCAAGTGATGTTATCTATACAGTTGTAAAAACTCACAGACATTGAGTTAGTCTTTATATTTGCTTTGACCAACATGACTCTCTCTTCCAATACAATTTAGGCTACACTTACAAATTGGGAGGGAGCTGGCCACATGACCACAAAAAATAATGAGAAATACTGTTAATCCCTAAAAACAATAGAAGACTTTTGCAGGGATTTCAGTTGAGTTACTTTAAATCCTGCAAGAACATAAATAAACGAATTACAGTATATTAATAGGCTAATTGTTTATTTTCCTCTTACTTACTTAAATACCATCTAGCAGCTTGCTCAAATTTGTTGTTTGTTTTATTCATGGTATGTTTACAATATAATTATTCATTTTCTATTCAAAATAATTTTCTAGCAATGGTTTTTCAAACCCGCCTGTGACACAGTTTCCTTTGGAGTTACCAGTTGGACGGATTCTAAATGTTGCCTTGTTACTCAATGATGTAGATTCCACACTTAGATTGGTTGTTCACAACTGCACAGCCATGCCCACAGCTAACAGAGATGATCAAATTAGATACCCTTTATTTATAGATAAGTAAGCTATCTTTTTTACCCCGGTTTCATATATTAAATACTTTGTGTTTCAACATTTTTTTTTCACAACGATTTTGAAACATGTTCTTACTACTTATATTAATCTTTCTCACATTACTTTCAGGGTCCGTATTTACCAACCATTCCTAAGAGTATTCTTAGTCTTATTCTCAAGAATGTTCTAAATTTGAAAGTAACACACCTTCTGATTGGCTAAACCAAATGGTTTAGCCAATCAGAAGTTGTGTTACTTTCAAAATCCAGATTTAGACCAAGAATATTCTTGAGAACGGTTGGTGAATATGTGCCCTGGATAACTTAACCAGTACTTGTGCAGGGATGTGGGTAGTTCCCAAAGTTGACCCCACTCATCATAGGATTCGAATCTAGAACATTTTATGTGAGAGGCCGACACTCTGCCTCTGTACCACTGTCTCCTACTTTGTGTTTTAGGTCTGTTTAACACTTCACCATATGATCCAGTGTTTTGACAACCCTGAAGAATGAGTCTATTGAAAAAATTGTGGTTACCAGTATTTTCTCCTTTTACTACAATGTTTTCAAAAACACCCCCCCCCCCATTTCACAGGGTCATAAAAAAACTCAGTATATGTGAGGTAAAGATTAAAGCATTCTAAATTCAGTTTTAACTATTTATAACAAGAGCATCAATCTAATCTGGTTGGCAGAAGAACATCTCAATCAAAAAGATGTTTAGTCTCAAAATTTAGAATTATCTCTTTACCACACAGTTGTAGGTTTTAATGACTGAAAGAAAAAGCCTTTGTAAACATTATGAGAAATGGAGAAAATGGTGGTAACTAGCATTTTATCTTTTCCCCCACAATGTTTTTTAACCTAAGATAAAAATAATTATTTCAGCTACTATTATTTGTCGTCTGTAAATGCTTTCAATCTGGTCCAGAGGAAAATCTGGTGGTTTTATAAAGAGTTACAATACTATTTTCAATTGTTGGTAAAATATGAGCCCTGCTGTATTCTATAGATGTGTAGAAGACCCAGACACAGTACTTGTTCCGTTGAATGAAATATGGTTTGGCTGGCGATATAGGACCTTCAAGTTTGTACAGTACGGCGAAGTACACATTCACTGTGTTGCCCTCATTTGTGGACAGGAGGAGACGAGTCCTGACTGTGATAGAAGCTGTTTTAGATCTACGGCCACATCAGCGACAGTACAGGGTATGAATGATATTCAGTATAATTCAAAACCATTTGAACCATACTCTGTGAAATGGGGGTTTAAAGCAACTGCAAAAAGTATTGACCCAGGTCAGCCTACATAGTCTGCACAGGCTGACCTGGGTTGAAACTTTTTGCTTTTGGTAAATTTTCTGCATATCTAAGGACCATTCTATTGCAAGATTCAGTTTGTCTGATACTTTTTGAAGATACATCAAGCCCTCTTTCACAGAGCATGACTCGCTACACTAGACCCTGAATCACCTACCTCAGTTTTACCCTATTATTTAACTCTATACAACACAATGACGAGTTTTAACGACCCTGTGAAAGAAGCCTTTTGAAAACATTGTGGTAAAGGAAGAAAATGCTGGTAACCAGCATTTTCTCCTTTTCCCACAATGCTCTATCGCATCTTTTGAACTACGTTCAAACTGTTGTCTGCAAATGCTGTCAATTTGGACAAGTCTGTATTTTGCTCGTGTGGTAAAGAGTTTAGCCTTTCATGATGATCCAGTATTTTAAAGCCCTGAGGAAGAAGGTTTTGAAAAGCTTGCTGGAGAAGGGGAACTTGCTGGTACCTAGCAATTTATCATCTACTGACAATGTTTTCTACCTTTTCAAAGACAAATCCATCATTTGTGCATCAGCTTTCTTTTTGTCTGTTGCTGAGCTTTTATTTCTGACTCGTTGAATTTGAAAGCAATTGCAGACAACTACATGAATATGACTTAAATGATTGGATTTTTCTGTAATAAGATAGAAAACATGGTGGAAAAAGCCGAAATTGCTGGTAACCAGCATTTTCACCACTTTCCACAATGTTTTCATAAAGCCTTTTTTTCCAGAGTCGTTGGTAAACAGTTAAGTTTCTACTATGTGGTTTTGATGTTTGATAGTCATGGTCTTTTGTTCCCTTTTTTAAAGGTTCAACCACGAATGCCCCAGGAAGAAAGAAGAGAAGTGCTGGAAGAGGCTATCGTGCAGTGTATGTGTCCAGTCCCACACTCATATTCTACAATGATCCAGTCACCTCAGCAGAAATTGAAAGACCGCCTCTTAGTAAGTAGTGAAACCAAAAGTGTTGATGACGAGATGATAGAGAGATGTAGATAGATTTTAGTAAACATCATAAGGCAATCTGCCCAACATGCCTCATGTACAAATGAACCAGACTCTTCGAAAAGGGGGCTCAATGCATCTGCAAAAAGTATCGACCCAGGTCAGCCTGCGCTGTCCGGGCAGGCTGACCTATGTTGACACTTTTTGCTATATTGGTCAATTTTCTGTATTTCCAGAGCCCAGTCTACCTCATGATAAAGTGAGCTGTTAAAAAATGTGACTATTATGGATCCATAATCATGTGAGCGCTTGCTTGGTATCATGCAAGACGGAGATGCATTAAGCCCCTTTTGCCAGAGGACAGCTCAAATGATTTACAAATTTATCTGTACAATGACAGATGCTGAAATTGGCATGAAGTGTAAATGAATTACACACTTCAATTACTTAACCCTTTCTGAAATGACAATTTAAGACTTTCAATTCAGGCATTTGGATGATAAATTCAAAATTGGTACAAATGAACTAAGTCTCTCTATA
Source organism: Hippopus hippopus (assembly GCA_946811185.2). Classification (NCBI taxonomy): domain Eukaryota; kingdom Metazoa; phylum Mollusca; class Bivalvia; order Cardiida; family Cardiidae; genus Hippopus; species Hippopus hippopus. The sequence continues at coordinate 39,972,042 of OX328098.1, read as the reverse complement.
GGGTAGAAAACATGTTCGGGATAGCAGGAAATGCTGATCAACAGCGTTTCTCCTTTTCCCACAATGTTTTCAAAACCTTCTTTCCTAGGGTCATTAAAACATGAGATTGTTTGGTAAAGGGTTAATTTCCTTGTGGTAACTGTTACATAAAAGCATAAAGGCTTTTAGGTCCTAGTTTCTTTTGTTGAATGGTTAATCCTTTACCAAAAGACAAAATTTCATTTTAATCTTACATTGTAGAAAATATTGTAGGAAAAGGAAAATTTGTTCAACACCATTTCCTAAGGATAGTTCTCCTTTTCCCACATTATTTGCATAAAAGCATACAGACATTTAAGTCCTAGTTTCTTTTGATGAATGGTTACTGTTTTACCAAACATTTTTTTTTTATTGTAATAAATGATGTGCACAAGAGAAGGAGAAAATTTTCTATTACATGATGAATTACCTCCCTTTATTATCTGCTAACCTTAATTATTTTCTAATAAGGTCAATGAGGAGGATTAAATGTCTTAAATAAAGTCATTCACTCGATAGTATCTAAACAGTGAAGTGGACGAGGTTATCAACTTAAGCCTTTAAATTTAATTCGAATTTTCATACTGCTATTCACTGGTACCACTGCTAAATCCAATACTGTAAATGCAGTTAAATTTTCCTTAGTTTATTATCTTTTTTAATTGGCGATAGTTTTCGTTTAGGACGACCCATGTTGACGAATAAGTGAAGAATGATAAGATTTTAAGGGTTCAAGAACAAGATTTATTAGAATAATGTCAACATGTCAATTAAATTCAATTATGAATTACTGTTTTCTTTTTGTTTGCCGACATTTAAACAGCGCCGATTTACGTTAGCAATGTAAACGAATTTATGATATCTAATTGAATTCCTGTAGTCGCCATCGCCGTTTCTGGCGGTATTGAAATCCAAGGCATTCTATCACTGCGTCGAGTAAAACAGTCAATCAAAATATAACGTGAAATAAACAAATAATCGCGTTCTCCAATTAACGGCTTAGAATAACAACCGATAACATGACACGCGTTGTGGAATATACAAGCCAACTGTGACCTGTCCATTACCTAAGGTTGCGTCCGTCAAGGTGTGAAACAAGCGATTACCACATTTCCGGTGCAAATTAGCGCGTGATCCAGGCAAGTAAAGGGAATTTTACCCGACTTTTTTTGGGAATAAATTAATCGACAATTTTTATCGACAATTGGAAGAATTAATCGACAGCTGAATTAATTAATCGACAATTGTCGATAATGTCGATTGGCAGCGCGAGCACTGGTAACAGGACTGGCAACCAGGATATTATGTTTTTTAGTACTGTTGAAAATTTTTAGTCTGTTTTTTAGAAAAAAAATTTATTCAAATTTCCTATTAAATTTTGTTCATTAACCAGTAATTATATGATGCATCATGTTATGGAAATAGGATTTTCTTCAGAAAACAATTTTTGAAAAAGACTGCAAGAGAATTAGCCTAGTACAAGTGAGTGTTTCTCCTCAAAACGACGGGAAAAAACTCCCAATATATTCACAAACAGAGAGCATACCAGTATTAAGCATACCAGCATTTTCTCTTGCTCAGTGTTTGTAGTAGCCTATTACCTAGGGGTCTTTTAATCCTATACCAAACAATACCATGTTTTAACGACCCTGAGGAAGAACCCTTTTGAGAACATTGTGGGAAAAGGAAAAAAAATGCAGGTAACAAGCATTATCCCACCAGGTTTTTACCCTTTACAAACCAATTCCAATAATCAGAGACATATTTGTCTTTTACAAATACTTTTAATTTGGATAAGTACAAGATTTTTTTGTTGATTAAAGTTAAAATAATGTTTATGATTGTTTTCAACTGTGCCTTGGTCAAATTACAAAGCTAAAGCCAACCTATTCATGTGTTACTTAAGGAATGAAGAGAATTTTTTTTTTTTGTTTTCATGGAGGTATGAAAAAAAAAACCTAATCACACTGTATGAAACCACGAAGCGGTTTCATACAAAAGTGTGATTAGGTTTTTTTTTCATACCTCCATGAAAGAAAAAAAAAAAAATTCTCTTCATTCCTTATAATTCAATATCACAGACAACAAATATGCACTTAAATAATACTAACTGCTCTTTTTTTGTAAATCCAACATTGCGTATTTATTTACTGTCCTTTTCATTGATAATTCAAAGCACGGTAAAACTGCTCCTTCATGACGTAAAAATGACGTAATTCATGACGTCATTATAGTATTGAACATTTGCAGATTGAGTGGATTTATTATTAGAAGTTCAATATGCTAGAATTAAATTGAAAATAAGATTGTTTAAACCCAGCAGAGTAACAATGAGTTTTCAGCTCTCTCTTTGAATTTACTGTTGGATTTTTTTTTCAGTATTCAGAAAAAATAAATTCAGCTAGCAATTTGAACTTCGGACTCGATATAAAATCAGAACGAAAAACATTATGAAATCTCGTATACATGTTTGTTTACATTAGTTTGACTGCAAAAGTAGTTCGGGCACTGCTGATATTTTTTTTTTTCATGGAGCTATGAAAAAATCTTTTCAGCCAATCAGAACCCTCCAATGTTCATGGAAAAAACTAATATTGAATTATTCAAGTTTCACCTGTATATGGACAGGGCTCTGATGATAGTTATTGTGACAGGGTTCATTCTGCTGTCATTGCTGATAAATGTTTCGACATTGGTTATGCAGAATAGCCACCAAGGCATTGGGGAAAAATATTGTGAAGCATAGGGAAAAGAAAATTCGGGGCTTGAACAAATTTGTTGTCTCATACAGAGTGAAGAAAAGTTAATATTTATCTGTGCTAATCTTTTCCTTTCAGCCATTACAACACAGACAACAGGTAGAACCACAACAAACATGGCAGTCACTCAGGGATCCATCATTACAACATCTAGAAAAACTTCGGTCAAGTCTTCTAGTTGGCCAATCACATCACAGAAGCAAGTCTTGAATGTCACCCAGACTCGGCCCACTGCATTTTCCAACCCACCTTCAACAACAACAACATCCACAACACCAACATCTGTATCTGCCAGTCAATCCACAGATTATAGTAAAAGTGTCATTGATGATCCAGGATTACTCGTTTCAAACGTTTGGTCAAGAGGTTCCGTTGTCATGTTCTCACTCTTTGGTGTGACTCAGTTTATTATGTGCCTTACATTATTCTACATGCTGATTTAATTCATTCTTGAAAAATCCTGTAGCTTTTTGAATCCCACCACTTTTGAAAATATTCTGGCAAAAGGATAAATTTCTCTTGATGAACGAATAATCCTTTTCCCTTAATGCTTTTGAGTAATGTCTTCTTCGGGGTCGGTAACCCTTTTAGCTCTGAACCTGAATTTAATTGCTTAAGCCTTTACCGCCCATTCCCAAGTTCTAATGTCTTTGAGGAAGAAGCCTTTTGAAAATATTGTAGGTAAAAGGAGAAAATGCTGGTAGCCAGCATTTTCTCCTTTCTCATTATGTTTTCTACCCTATCAAAGACAAGGTCCATCGTTTGAGCTGCATTAAATTGTCATCAGCAAATACTTTCATTTTGGTCAAGTCTAAATTCTGCTTGTGTGGTAAAGGGTTAAGTAGACAGTCTAGCCAAGATCAGTCTGCACAAAATTTACAGATTGCACCTACACTGTCTGCATTTTTGGCAGATACTGCAACAAAAACAGCTGTGAAATTGCAAAATCTTCCTCTTCAGTACTGACTGAGAATGTCCATTTTATTTATTTAGCACTACAAAGGTTAAAACAAAGCATTTTATGGTAAAGGGTGTAAATCAAAGTAGTCAACAGTGTAGATCAAGGATTAAACTGTAGTTTACAAAAGCTGACTACAAACATTTCTGCAGGGATTTAAAAATGTTTTATTTGCTCCTCTGGCCAAAGGCCAGTAAGCTTATGTCATGGTCCTGTGTTAGTTGTGTGTATGTTGGCTTGTCCATGCGTTTCCTTTTATTTCAATTATGATCTTCTCCGAAACTATCCATCCAATGTCGATGAAACTTCATATGATCCTGCCATGACCCTCTTCAGAATTGTTTCAAAGAATTTGATTCTGTCACAAACTGTTTTCCATGGCAAAAGACAGGTATTAAGAATCGTTTACAGTAAATTTGTTTTATAAGATTTTAACTTCAAAGTTTGACAAGTTGTTAACTCTCAAAAGAGGAACTCATACAACAAGGGCAGGAACCATTAAACTATTTTTACACAGTTATGCCCTTTTTTTAACTTAGAATTGCACTGAGTGTCAAATACTTGCAGCTGAGTGTTGGCACCTGCATGCAATGCTTTTGTTGGAATTGTGATGGAACATATTTTACTCCATACAAGTTGTTTTCCTTTAACTCTTTCCCAAACGACAGTATTTTAGACGGGTTCAGTTTGAAAGCACTTGTAGATGACAAAGTTTGTATGGCACAAATAATTGGATTTGAATCAGATAGTGTAGAAAACATTGTGGGAGAAGGAGAAAATGCTGGTTACCAGCATTTTCTCCTTTGCCCATCATGTTTTCAAAAGGCCTACTTCTCAGGGTCGTTAAAACTCAGGATTGTGTGGTAAAGGGTTATTTGAACAGTCTTGACTTGTAGCCATCCTTTGAGGGAGGAGAGTATGCTGGTCACCAGCTGTTTTCTACCATACATCCCATCTTATGAGCCATATTTATTTTGATGTCTTAACCTCAAGAGTGCTGAAAAAACCCAACAGGCATTTTAAGTTTAGAAATAAGACCAAAAAAATTGCTATTTCAAGGTTCCTTTTGTCTATAAATTTTCATCAAAGTGGACAGTGTAAATCAAAGATCAAACTGCATATTTTATGCAGTCTGATCTTGATCAACAATGGCCAAAAAGGCAACTGTTGTGGGAAAGGGTTTTAAGGTTTGAGATGTTGTCAGTTAAGACAAGTCTTGATTTTGTTGATTTATAGAAAGTTAAGCAAGTTTTTGTCCCATGTTATGTTATTTCTGATGTCAAATTTTTAGCCCGGCTGTCTTCAACAAAAACATGAATTTATTGTCCTAGCACTTAATGTTCTACTATGTCTGAATCATTTTGCAAGACGATTTCAGCCATACTCTGTGAATAGGGGGCTCAATGCATTTGCGAAAAGTATAGACTCGGGTCAGTCTGTGAGCCTGCAGAGACTGACCTCGGCCAAAACTTTTTGCCATCAGTCAATTTTCTGTATGTTAAAGGACCAGTGTGCCTCATGATTCAGTTGGTTGTTAAACAAAATTGATTTTATGGACCCATAATTATGTGATGGCTTGATTGGTACAATGCATCACAGAGATCCATTAAGCCCCCCTTTTGACCAATTCATTTTTTCTGATATCTTTGCCATTACTGATTACACTTCAAACTCGGGCAGTTTTTAACTATCAAAGGGGAACACAAAGCAATAGGGAAGGTAACATTCAAAATATTTTGACTGTTATACCCGTTTTGGAGTTAACTCTTTACCAAATGACTAAATTTAAGGCTTGTTCAAACTGAAAGCATTTGGTGACGACAAGCTAAACGCAGCTCGATAAATTGGAGTTGCTTTAATAGGGTAGACAACATTGTTGGAAAAGGAAAAAAATGGTTGTTACCAGCATTTTGGCCTTTTCCCTCAATGTTTTCAAAAGGCTTCTATTTGAGGGTCATTTATATATGAGTATGTTTAGTGAAAGGTAGGTTGGGTTTAGGGTTAGGTAAGTAGTACTGTAACTTGGAATGCAACATGCCCTATATGGCCTGCAACATGCGAAAAAGGGCATTCGGACATTTGTGTAAAGTGTTGTCTCGGATCAACCTGTGCAGTCCAGGCAGGCTAATCTAAGACGGCACTTTACGACTACATTAGATTTTGTCCAACAGTAGACTTGCGTGAAACAGAAAATCACACATGATCGGAAAGTGCAGTCTTGAATTAGACTGCGCAGACTGCGCAGGCTGATCCGAGACAACACTTTACGCAAATGTCCGAAAGTCCCTTTTCGCATGTTGCAGGCCATATATTTCTGAAGGCAACAGAAATCGAGTGTTGGCGCACACCTGTGGTGTTCTTGTTTTGTGTTTGTGGTAGTAATTATGTCTCCCCCTGTCAGGGTCGGGAGACATATTGTCATGCACAAGAATCATAACTCTGGCTTGTATATTTTTTGAGTTATTTTCCTTTGATTATTTTCCTTCACAAATCGTGTCCGCTCTATAACTCGAAAACCTTTTAAGGAATTTTGATAAAACTTCACACATTTGTAAAGCACCATGAGACAAACTGTCAAGCACAAAAACCATAACTCTGACTTGTATATTTTTCGAGTTATTTCCCTTTGATTATTTTCCTTCACAAATCGTGTCCGCTCTATGACTCAAAAACCTTTTAAGATATTTTGATAAAACGTCACACATTTGTAAAGCACCATGAGACGAAGTGTCAAGCACAAGAACCATAACTCTGGATTGTATATTTTTCAAGTTATTTCCCTTTGATTATTTTCCTTCACAAATTGTGTCCGCTCTATAACTCGAAAACCTTTTAAGAAATTTTGATAAAACTTCACACATTTATAAAGCACCATGAGACGAAGTGTCATGCACAAGAACCATAACTCTGGCTTGTATATTTTTCGAGTTATTTCCCTTTCATTATTTCCCCTACTCATTTTATGTACAATTTTGTGTCCGCTCTATAACTCGAAAACCGTTAGAGAAAAAAGACCATTGTTTTAGTTAGAAATTGCCTTGGTGACATATCAATCCTTCTGACACCAAAAAGGGGGGAGACATCTGTTTTTTTTGTAGGAAAACAAGTTCTAGTTTTCCTTAACCGTTACCACACAATCAAGGGTTTTAATAGTCCTGATTAAGAAGAATTTTTAATACAGTGTGGGAAAAGGAGAAAATGCTTGTCACTATATTGAAAACTCATTCTCATCCATATTGAAAACATTTGTAGACAACATGTCAAATGTAGCTCAAATGATAGAATTTTTCTCTGAATGAGGTAAGAGAAATATGGGAAAAGAATAAAATGCTAGTAAAGAGCATTTACATCCTTCATTTACAATGTTTTCAGGGTTTGTATTCACAAACCATTCTTTAGAACATTCATAGTCTTACTTTAAAGAATTTTCTTTATTTGAAAAACAATTTCTGACTAGCTAAACGATTTGGTTAAGCCAACCATCAGCTGAGTTACTATCAAGTTAGAAAATCGTGGAGAATAAGACTAAGAATGTTCTTATGAATGGTTGGTGAATACGTACTCAGATCTTCTTCATCAGGGAAGCTGTAGTTCTTGGGTTTAAAAGCAAGGGATTGTAGTGTAAAGAATAAACTTGTGGAAAAAAGAAACCGTTCTGTGTATTTAAGTTTTTTTTGCTCTTTTGTCTAAATGGAAAGAATTCATAAGCATACACTTGAGCATTTTTTTCTCAGTGCTGACCAAGTAATTGGGAAATCAAAATGTAGTATACTGGTCTATACCACAGATAGATATAAATGTATAGCTTGTGTCTGCATAAGGAGACACTTATACTTCCAGTGCCTTACTATAGAGCTAGCTTTTGTAGCCATGTGGTAGTGCATTCAGCTTGGGGCCCAGAGGTCTAGGGTTCCACCCCCGCCCTGGGAGGTTAACGACCAAAAATGTTACAAAAATATGTTTTGCTATCTTATTCACCAAGTTTAATTAATTTCAACAAATATTTTGTAGATTCAGCACTATGTTTTATATATTTTTCTCACATATCATAGTTACATCCTTTTTGCTTCAAACCATTTGCTCAGATTTTAATTAGTCAATTCATAAATGTAATATTCCTAACATGTTTTCATACTCCTAACATAGAACCATAGAGTTTATCTAAACATTAAGCGGAAAATACATATAGAAATTATTTCATTCAACTTTTTTGTGTAATTCATTCATTTTCTTCTCCTTCCAAAGCTTGTGTCTTTGGTTTAATAAATTGTTTCAAGCATTAATATTTTCAAGAGTACCAATATACTGATTCTACCGATTTTATCCAATGACAAAGGGCCAAAAGTTGTAATTTTAAGGCTATTTCAAACCATAGAGAGCTTTTCACATATGAATTTATGTTTGAGACCAGTTTTGGACAAGATTAGACTGAACAAAATGTGCAATCTGATTTTAGATCTACACTGTTCTCCATGCCAAAGTCTAGGCCAAAGCCTAGGCAGCAATTTTCTAAAAGGCAGTTTTTTTTTTACTGAAAATTTTGATTTTGTTTATTTTGTGGTCTCAGAGTTAGTATCATTGGACACTGTTGATCAGAGATCAGACTGCAGATTTATTGGAGTCTGATCATTATGTACACTGTCAGCATACATCAGGAAAGTCTTCAGTGGCATCTTAAGGCTTAATCAGTCTTGCCATGCCAAGCAAAACTACATTTGTTTCTGCAAAAATTGTAGTTCAAGATCTATACAGAAACCAAAATTATAATACCAGTACTCTGCACAATTTTCTTTCCAAGCCACTGGCTGCTTTCCCACATAACCATTGTCGAAACAATGGTCAGTGGTAGGAGAGGAATGAATCCTGTCGGAAAGACTATCGTCAATCCTCGGAAAGAAATTGGCCGAGCCAGGGATCGAACCCACAACCCCCTGTTCTCAAGTCCTGCACGCTGCCTGAGCTATTGGGGCTCGGCTCATAAGTATTGGACTGAAAATTTGGCCTCTAGCCTGTACACAAGCTTTTTCAAGAATTTGTCCCAGTGACCTATTTTTTAGCCAAACATAGCCTATTTTCCCATTGTAGATATTATTAGAACAAAGAATCTGACCACCTTTCATGAGTATTTTACAGAAAATGTGGCCTCTAAAGTGTGCACAAGGTTTTTTTCAAGATTTGACATGGCGACCTAGTTTTTTACCAAATGTGATCCATTTTCACTATCATCTTTATGATCGTCAAGAAAACCATTCTGTCTAATTTGCATAAGCATTGGACTGAAAATGGCTCTAGATCATATGCAAGCTGTTTTAAAGATTTGACCTAGTGACCTAGTTTTTGATTCGACGTGACCCATTTTCAAAGTCATCCAAGGTATCATCAAGACAAAGATTCTGTCCAAGTTTCAAGAGTATTGGACTGAAAATGATGCCTCTAGAACGTACACAAGGTAAATGTTGACGACACACAGCACACTAGGGACACAGCAGGATCACAAAAGCTCACCTTGAGCACTTCATGCTCGGGTGAGCTGAAATCATGTGAACACTCTAGAGGCCACATTTTCTATCCAGTATTCATGAAAGTTGGAAAGAATGTTTGTCCTAATGATATCTCAGGCAATTCAATAAAACTGTTAAGTTGACAAGGATGTCTGTCTTGAAACTATCTCAGAGGAGCTTGAAAATGGGTCATGTTGGGTCAAAAATTAGGTCACCAAATCAAGTCCAAGAAAAACCTTGTGAAACATGTTTCAAACCTCTGGGAGTAAGGCAACAGCCAGAATACTGAAAAACAGAGTAGCTTAATGCATAATAGTGTTTTACTCTTTCCCCATCCCACCCTGAGGAATTTACAGAGTTATTGTTGTTAAAACGAAGTTGTCTGCTGCAAGGTTTTTTTTATCTAGACACTGTATTGATATTTATGCTTTGTAGTTTTTGTAGACATTTTGTCATTGTTATTTATGGTTATCCTTAAAGTAAAGAGATATTTTTATACAAATAATTAAAAATTACATGTTTTTTTTTTTTTTCAGTTCACAGAGACCTTTTCAGCAATACGGCAGTAAAATTTCACAAATACAAACAGTTCCAACTGAACAGTAACTGTTGTCCTGTTGTAAAAAGGAAAAATTCGTTATACCTGTTTACTACACGACAAAATTTTAGACTTAAGGGTAGAAAACTTTTCGGAAAAAGGAGAAAATGCTGGTTACCAGATTTTCTCCTTTTCGCATAATGTTTTCAAAAGCCTTCTTTTTCAGGGTTGTAAAACTCGGGATTGTGTGGTATAGAGTTAAGGATAGGGCACCCTAATGCGGATTCCTGTAACATTGCCTTTCATCGCCGAAAAACATATGGGTTCGGCTAAGACTTAGGTAATCTGTAATGGACTGGCCGATAGATGCTGGTTCCCCACATCGATTACGGATTACCCGAGTCTTGGCCAAATCCGTACAATGAAAGGCGATGTTACAAGAATCCCATTAGGGTGCCCTATCCTTAAGTAAAAAATACCTGTTTGACACCCTTGTAGAAAAGGGCTTTTGAAGCCATTATGGGAAAAGAACAAATGCTGCTAGCCCACATATTCTCCTTTTTCACAGTTTCCTACTCTTTCCAAGGCATATTACGCCGAGCCCCTGTAGCTCAGTTGGTAGCTTGCAGGACTTGAGAACGCGGGGTCTAGGGTTCGATCCCTGGCCATGACCCCTGGCTCGGCCAATTTCTTTCCGAGGATTGATGATAGTGCGACAGGATTCATTCCTCTCCCACCACTGACCATTGTTTCGACGATGATTATGTGGGAAAGCAGCCAGTGGCTTGGAAAGAAAATTGTGCGAAGTACTGGTAAAAGAGACTCCAGGAAAGCATGGATAGGTGCACTGGCCGCTGCAATATAACTGAAATAATGTTGAAAACGGCGTTAAACACCATACAATCAATTAACTAAGGCATATTACATCATTTGTACAATATTTATTTTGTTGTCATCAAATGCTTTCAATTTAGACAAGTCCAAAATGTTTTCCTCTGGTAAACACACATATGATTATTGTGTTATAAAGAACCATCTTCCAAATTGTCTGCTGCAAATACGACCTTAGACGGTAATCAGTAAAATGAAAGCATCTCAATGCCTACCCAGTATTTCTGTCACTTTACCCTTTACCAAACAATAGCCTGTTTTTATGATCCTGAAAATGAAGGCTTTTGAAAACATAGTGGGATAAGGAGAAAGTGCTGGTAACCAGCATTTTCTCCTTATTCCACTGTTTTCTATTCTTTCTGATACAAAAAAAATTTTTGAACAATATCAAATATGAAGTCTGCAAATGCTTTCAACTTAGATAAGTCTATATTTAGTAGTCTGATAAAGAGTTAGTACACAAAGTTTGGCTTTTGAAACTGAAGAAAGAACAGAAGCCAAGTAAGTGTGAGAAGTGCTGAGCCCAATATTGCAATCAGTAGCATTCAGGACTTGAAACCATAGGGATGCTGGTTCGAATTCCCAGCTCAGCCAATTTCTTTCTGAGGACTGATGATAGTCATTGCAACAGGATTCATTCCTCTCTCACCACTGATCATTGTTGCGACAATAGCTATGTTGGAAAAACATCCAATTGCTTGGGAAGAATATTGTGCCAAGTAATGGTAAAAGAAAACCCAGGAAAACATGGATTGGTGCACTGGCTCCTGCAATATAACTGAAATAGTATAACGGAAATAATGTTGAAAACAGCACTAAACTCTATACAAACATATATGGCCAGCAACTCAACTAAAACACTGTCTACAGGAACCCATGAATGAAATCAAATTGAAGTCACCAAGATATGTACAAAGTTTATTAGTCAAGAAATTTCCTATCCTACCAGAAACAGATCTCAATTTTTCAGCCATATTTAGTTTTCCATTGGCAAATGTTTTCAATTTACTTGGGTCTTCAATTTTGTCCTCTGATAGAGAGTCAATTTTTTTCGTTTTAAATGACAGATCAACCAGCATATCAGCTATCACTGCTGTATTTCTTTTCACTCGTATATCTTATTGGTTTCCTAGGTCCACTTCATAAATAGTTTTCACTAGGATGGGTCTTCATAGTGCCTCGTCCTAGGACTTTATAAAATGGCAAGTATTTCCAACAGGAATCTAATATGCAGTTCTAGGTTACAAGTCCAAGAACAGAGCCAGATACTAGTCCCCTGAGCTCCATTGACATAGGGTTGGCACTGTTGATTCAAGAAACCTCTTTTCTAAAATTTACCAACCAACAAGCTTTATACAGTTTCACTCATCAAAAAATTGCACTCCAATATTTTGTGGTTAATCATGCATTGTTATATGAATATAAAGAAAATATTTAAATCTTTGATGAAAGGGAAAAAAAAAACAGTCACTAAAAATTTAATGCAAGTGCATGATCCTAAAATAATGATTTATTATGCACAAATACCGGTACATGTATACGTGTTTGAAAACATGATGCAATTTTTTATATGATACTTTGTACAAAGTTATTTGAAACTGTTTCTTTCTCTACTAACATCAAAAGATGATATTTCTGATAAATGTTGAAACTTTTATGTATAACAAGAGGGCCATGATGGCCCTGGATCACTCACCTGAGTCAATAGGCGAAATTTCACTCCACATGCAATAATTCAATTTCTGACCAATTGTCAGGTCAATTGAGCTTAAAATGTGGCCTCTAGAGCATCCACAAGGAATTTCCGTAAGTTGACCTAGTGACCTACTTTATCTCAATAGGTGACCCAATTTAGAACTCATCAAAATTTTATGGAGACAAACATTCTGAACAGTTTTCAAGTTAATTGAGCAATAAATGTGGCCTCTGGAGTTCCCACAAGGTATTTCTTTAATTTGACATACTGACCTAGTTTATGACCCCAGGTGACCCAATTTCAAACTCATCTGATATTTCATCAAGACAAACATTCTGACCAATTTTCAAGTCAATTGAGCAAGAAATGTAGCCTCTAGAGTGCCCAAAAGGTATTTCTTTAATTTGACCTACTGACCTAGTTTATGACCCCAGGTGACTAAATTTCACACTCGTCCGATATTTCAGCAAGACAAACATTCTGACAAATTTTCAAATCAATTGAGCCATAAATGTGGCCTCTAGAGTGCCCACAAGGTATTTCTTTAATTTTACCTAGTGACCTAGTTTATGACCCCAGGTGACCCAATTTTGAACTCATCTTAAATTTCATCGAGAGAAACATTTTCATCAATTTTCAAATCAATTGAACAATAAATATGGCCTCTAGAGTGCCCTAGAGATATTCCTTTAATTTGACCTAGTGACCTAGTTTATGACCCCAGTTGACCCAAATTCAGACTCGTGAGATTTTATCAAGACAAATATTCTGACCAATTTTCAAGTCAATTGAGCAAAAAATGTGGCAACTAGAGTGCCCACAAAGTATTTCGTTAATTTGACCTAGTGACCTAGTTTATGAACCCAGGTGACCCAAATCCAAACTCGTCCCATATTTCATCAAGACAAATATTCTGACCAAATTTCAGTTCATTTGAGCAATAAATGTGGCCTCTAGAGTGCCCACAAGGTATTTCTTTAATTTTACCTAGTGACCTAGTTTATGACCCCATGTGACCTAATTTTGAACTCACTGAACATGTTGTGCTCAGGTGGGCTAACAAACTTAGAACAGGTTCACTACATATTAAATATCAAAGCTCTATGCCTTCCAGTTTCAGAAAAGAAGAATTTTAAAGTTTTCCTTCTTTGTTCCTATGTTCGAACTTGTGACCCCTGGGGCAGGGCCAGTTTTGACCCCAGGGCCATCATATGAACAAACTTGGTAGAGGTCCACTAGGAGATGCTACATACCAAATATCCCAAATATCGAAGCTCTAAGCCTTCTAGTTTCAGAGAAGATGAATTTTAAAGTTTTCCTTCTTTGTTTCTATGTTCGAATTTTTGACCCCGAGGGCGGGGCCAGTTTTGACCACAGGAGCATCATATGAACAAACTTGGTAAAGGTCCACTAAGAGATGCTACATACCAAATATCAAAGCTCTACGACTCCCAGTTTAAGAGAAGAAGAATTTTAAAGTTTTCCTTTTTTGTTCTTATTTTCAAAATTTTGACCCCTGGGGCGTGGCCAGTTTTGACCCCAGGGACATCATATGAACAAACTTGGTAGAGGTCCACTAGGAGATGCTACATACCAAATATCAAAGCTCTAGTCTTCCAGTTTCAGAGAAGAAGAATTTTAAAGTTTTCCTTCTTTGTTCCTATGTTCGAACTTGTGACCCCCGGGGCAGGGCCAGTTTTGACCCCAGAGGCATCATTTGAACAAACTTGGTAGAGGTCCACTAGGTGATGCTACATACCAAATATCAAAGCTCTACGCCTTCTAGTTTCAAAGAAGAAGAATTTCAAAGTTTTCCTTCTTTGTTCCTATGTTCGAACTTGTGACCCCGGGGCAGGGCCAGTTTTGACCCCAGGGCCATCATATGAACAAACTTGGTAGAGTTTCACTAAGAGATGCTACATACCAAATATCAAAGCTCTACGCCTACTAGTTTCAGAGAAGAAGAATTTTAAAGTTTTCCTTCTTTGTTCCTATGTTCTAACTTGTGACCCCCGGGCCGGGGCCAGTTTTGACCCTATGGGCATCATATGAACAAATTTGGTAGAGGTCTACTAGGAGATGCTACATACCAAATATCAAAGCTCTAGTCTTCCAGTTTCAGAGAAAAAGAATTTTAAAGTTTTCCTTCTTTGTTTCTATGTTTCAACTTGTGACCCCTGGGGCGGGGCCAGTTTTGACCCCATGGGCATCGTATGAACAACCTTGGTAGAGGTCCACTAGGAGATGCTACATACCAAATATCAAAGCTCTACGCCTTCTAGTTTCAGAGAAGAATTTTAAAGTTTTCCTTCTTTGTTCCTATGTTCTAACTTGCGACCCCCAGGGCGGGGTCAGTTATGACCACAGGGGCATCATATGAACAAACTTGGTAGAGGTCCACTTGGAGATGCTACATACCAAATATCAAAGCTCTACGACTCCCAGTTTTAGAGAAGAAGAATTTTAAAGTTTTCCTTCTTTGTTCCTATGTTCGAACTTGTGACCCCGGGGCAGGGCCAGTTTTGACCCCAGGGCCATCATATGAACAAACTTGGTAGAGGTCCACTAGGAGATGCTACATACCAAATATCCCAAATATCAAAGCTCTACGCCTTCTAGTTTTAGAGAAAAAGAATTTTAAAGTTTTCCTTTTTTGTTCCATGTTAAAACTTGTGACCCCCGGGGCGGGGCCAGTTTTGACCCCAGAGGCATCATTTGAACAAACTTGGTAGAGGTCCACTAGGAGATGCTACATACCAAATATCAAAGCTCTACACCTTCCAGTTTCAGAGAAGAATAATTTTAAAGTTTTCCTTCTTTGTTCCTATGTTCGAACTTGTGATCCCTGGGGCAGGGCCAGTTTTGACCCCAGGGCCATCATATGAACAAACTTGGTAGAGGTCCACTAGGAGATGCTACATACCAAATATCAAAGCTCTACGCCTTCCAGTTCCAGAGAAGAAGAATTTTAAATGTTTCCTTCTTTGTTCCTATGTTCAAACTTGTGACCCCCGGGGCAGGGCCAGTTTTGACACAACGGGCATCATATGAACAAACTTGGTAGAGGTCCACTAGGAGATGCTACATACCAAATATCAAAGCTCTACACCTTCCAGTTTCAGAGAAGAAGAATTTTAAAGTTTTCCTTCTTTGTTCCTATGTTCAAAATTGTGACCCCTGGGGCGGGGCCAGTCTTGACCCCAGGGGCATCGTATGAACAACATTGGTAGAGGTCCACTAGGAGATGCTACATACCAAATATCAAAGCTCTACACCTTCTAGTTTCAGAGATGATTTTCAAAGATTTTGCTATTTTTTTTCCCTTTGGTTGCCATGGCAACCAGAGTTACGGGTGGAATTAAATCTCTTGACCAACTTTGGTAGAGCTTCACCCAACGAACATCCCTGCCAAGTTTCATCAAGACTGGCCCAGTGGTTTAGGAGGAGAAGATGTTTAAAGAAATTGTGGATGACGGACGACGCATGATGGACGCCGGACGCGAGACATTGGGCGATCACAAAAGCTCACCTTGAGCACTTCGTGCTCAGGTGAGCTAAAAAGTACGACTCCTCTGCAGTTTAACCCTTTACCACACAATCCCCCGCTTTAACAACCCTAAAGAAGTTACCTTCTGAAAACATTGTGGGAAAATGAGAAAATGCTGTTCACCTTATCCCTCAATGTTTTGTACCATTACAAAGAGAGAAATAATCTTTTGAGCCACATGCAAACGCTTTCAATTTGGTCAAGCATAAAATTTTGTAGTTTGGTAAAGAGTTAAATCAAAACATGAAAAGTTCATACAATGTTCATTTCCTACAGAACTGACAATCTTTTGTTTTACTTTCAAATGTCCTTTGCTGTTAAGAAAAGAATTCACTAATGCTTCTTTTCTGAAATTTTCATCATTCTTACACTGGTAATATTCCCTTTAAACTTTCACCACACAATCCTGGGTTTGAATGACTCTGAGCAATTTTGAAAAAATTGAGGGAAAAGAGAAAACGCTGGTAATCAGCATTTTCTCAGTTTCTCATAGTGTTCTACCCTTTCAAAGATAAATCCATCTTTTGAGCCATATCTAAATTTATCGTCTGCAAATGCTTTCAATTTTGACAAGTCTAAGAATTTTTTGTTTGGTAAAGAGTTAGATACAGACTTTCTTTTTCCTGGCATTCTTAGAAAGAGCAATAATAATTAAGAGTTTCACGTTCTATGCCAGTGAAAATGGAGTCTCAATTCTTCCTTTGGAATCCAGGTCTGATAACTTAGGCAAACGTGACCTTGGTATAAGTTTGAATCTTCCCATATTTCCACCTGCAGACTTCAACTTTGCCACGATAGTTTTCAGATCAAGCGGTCCAGATATGACCAGGTAATTTTTTCCACCATCTTGTTTGACAGTAGACATATAGCATTTAGAGAGTGCATATGCCCGAACCTCCCCTATCTCTAGGTCCTGTAATCCGGGCCCAATGACCAAGTCTTCTCCATCAGGATTGGGTAAGAAACTGTCAACTCTGTTTTGTATGGCCTGGACGATGAACCTGTCTGCCTCATCCTCTTCTTTCTTGAATTGTTTGGCCTGATTTCTCAGACGGCTGGCTTCTGTCTCAATCTGGCTGTATGGAACACATTTTCCACTAAGATCCACCTTAGACATCTGTAATATAATCATCCAATTTGATTTGACAAATACTCCCCTGCCACAAGTCTGCGGCAGTAACTTTTCAAAAAAACATCCTCACAAAATGTAGATAGTTGTCTAAATCAAGGTTTATTCTATGAAAACAAATGAAAATGTAACAAGTTATTTCACTGAAATGATATCCCCTGCCAAAAAAGACCTTTTTTGATAGAAAAATATAAAAGAATTTCATTTTGCATGTACACATGGCCTTTTTGTTATTGGTGCACATGATATAATACATTGAGCCCCCTTTATCCATGACACGACATTTCATTAAATAGAAACAAATAATGATTGTCTGTGGCTTATGATAAACAGTAAAAATATGACGTTTCATAAAATTCTGTCCATTCATTCTTTCCCTTTTTTATCATTTGGACATTACTTTGTCAAAAATGATGGCTTGGGGACACTGGAAATCTAATTGCAGCAACGTCTACTTTACCCCACCTCAGAGTTGGGTAAAGTAGATATCGCTGCGACCAGTTTTTGAATATAAATGACTACAAATAGATGCCAAATTCCTATAGCCTTGGTTTGATCACTTCCTGTTTTTAGTGTCATCTTTGAAAATACTGACAACAAAATTTTGAATGGTTATTCACAATGACTTTGGAGGATAGCTTAACAATAGCTGCTAATCATTTCAGCGATTTGACACTGAAAACTTTTCAAATGGATGCTGTAACAAGTGTTGTTGAAGGTATCTTTAATGGCTCGATCGGTTCAGGAAAGTCACTTGTAATGAAATTGTGATGTCACGTGTTAAACAAGTCTGTAATTAGATTATCAGCACAAATGATAATCATGGGGAGACCCTCAAATATCCTCTGGTGGCAAAATTAATAACAAAAACAAATAGCTGGAAAACATCACATGCAGACTGCAATTTGGAGAGTGTTATAAGGAGTAATTAAGAAATTATTACAGTCTGGACCCTGGCTAATTATACTTAGATAATTTGCTGCATCAATTGCCATTTTAAGTATTCTGGTTCTGTACCAAGAATGCCCAAATCAGATTGGTATGTATTTGAAAAATGCCACGTAGTAGACAATTCTGTAGTTATCAATTCCATCTTTGGAATACATGTCATCTATATAGGGTTAATGGGGGGCTGTCACTGTAAGACACATTGAATGGGGAATCATGATTTCAGTGGAATGACAGATCTAGCTTTGTGAATTTGTAGTTTTTATTGTCCTTGTAGATTTTTTTTTTGTATGAATTGTCCTCTTTGAATGAGTAATAGAATAAAACATGAAGATTTGTAAGTTGAAATAAAGACATATTTGCAGGATTTTCCTGCAGCAAATTGATAAAGGAGCAAAGATTAAAATCACAGCAATTCCACAGTGCACTGCTCTAAATGCAACCCTGTCCAAGCATTCACAACTCTGCTGTCCTATTTGGTTTGCTGCAACATGAAGAAGTCACTAGGTTAACCCTTTACCACATAATGTGATCATTTAAAGAGCAGCAGAAAAAGTCTTTTGAAAACATTGTTGGCAATGGAGAAAATGCTGGTCACCACCACCTTTTTTCCCTTTCCCACAATGGTTTCCACCCTATCAAATACAGAGATCATAATGTAAGCCTTATTTATCTTGTACAAATGCTTTAATTTGGTCCAGTCAAGTACATATTAAAAGATGGTATTTGTCTTTGAAATGGTAGAAAACATTGACAAGGAGAAAATACCGATTACTTTCTTATGGCTCATTCTAAGGCAAATATTGTTTGATATAGGGTTGATCACTGACCTTCTTTGAAAACACCCGTGTACGTAGAATACATATATTAATAATTAAAGTGCGGTTTAATTGATCAATTCAGGTTTAATAGACGAATAAAAGTGAATTTTTTGTGAGAAAAGGACAATTACCCATACCAAATGATTTCTTCTTTCCCAAAAAATATTTTCCTAAGGTGTCAGATGAAAGTTTGTCTGCTGACATTAATGAGTAAATATACTCACATGGACCACATCTTGTGTCTCATACAATCTAAACAATATCTCAGCTGCTGCAAAGTTTCTCACTTTGTTCCGACCAAAGGCAGTATGCTCTGCCAGCTTGGTTCCTTGGATGAATAGCACACATCTGCAAAAAACACCAAAAATGTAGCTTAACTTTACCTCTTTACCAGAAGACAAAGGTTTACGCATTTGCATTAAGAAAAATTAATCTCACTCAAGTATCGGTAAATATCTCTGAAAGAGTAGACCATGTTTTGGGAAACCTGGTAACCAGCATTTTCTCCTGTTCCAACAGTGTTTTCAAAAGCTTTATTCTTCAAGGTGGTTTAAACATGGGAACATCATTTTCTCCTTTATCGACAATTTTTTAAAAAACTATAACTTTCATCGTAGTCAAAGCATGGGATTGTTTGGTACAAGATTAACCACACAAGAAGTATTCAGATTTGCTCCAATTGAAAGCATTTGCATACTACAAATTAAATATGGTTAAACAATGGGATTTATCTTTAAAAGAGAACAGAATATTGTGGAAATACTTTTCCCCACAATGTTTACAAAAGCTTCCTTGCTAAGAGTTGTTTATGTACATGTTTATGCACATGTATTTTGATTGTGTGGTAAAATGGGTTAAGTAGTTGCAAATGTTTACAATGGTAAACAGCCAAATGATAGTTTTGTATTAGTCATACATCCATATCTCTGCTGCTTCTTTTTTAAAATGCTGAGGCTTAAAAACCTGTCTCTGTACAGGAAAAGACCAATCCAAGTGTAATATGCTGATAAAAAAACTGCCCAGGGCAGGGACAAAAAAAGTCTTGATCAAGCAAACACTGTATCTCAATAAAATAAAACTAGCTCTTATGCAAGGCAGCTAGCACTAACTTATATTAAACCTGGCTATGCATCTAGAAAATGACAAACAGTATACCACATCACTATTTAAGCTACCTTTTTTTGCAGTACACAGTACAATCAAACTTTTGCCACACCTGGCTACGTATCTAGGAAATGACAACGGCTCTACACATCCTAGCTACATATATATACATGTAAAATAAACAGGTTTGATCCTTTACCAGAAAATCCCATACATTCCCAAACTCTGACGAAGAAAAGGACAAAATGGTGGTAAGCAGCATTTTCTCCTTGTCCCACAATGTTTTCTACCCCATGAAACAACAAATAATATCACTGTTTTACCTTGAAACTCTAAGATTAGCTATTTGAAAGGCTAACACAGAAAGTCTCAGCAAATTACACATCATGGAATTTAGAGGATAAAAATGGTTTTTAATTTGGCCCTAAAAGAGAGAATAAGTCTTACTTTGTCTTGGAAATGGGCTTTGCTTCATGCTGATAATTGCTGAATCTTGTTGGCCCAACTGACTCAAAAGTCCAATGGAGATAGACCCCGCTGTAAGTTGCGCTCTGTTGTAGGATACAAAAGGCATACTGTTTTCTATCTAAACACCAGTTGGATGTTTCAAAAATCACAATATCCTTTATGCTCTTGCTTCTGTCATCTGGATCATGTCCATGTCTAGCCAGTAATGCCATATTGGACTCCTTGATAGGCTTTGTGCCACCTTTGACAGTAACATCCAATACCAACGGACCTACAAATAAAGGTACATTTGATTATGATTCCACAAATTAAGTGGGTTTTTTTTTGTGCCTCTGCAGAAGACATATATGGCTCAAACAATGGGACTTTTCTTTGAAAGGGTTGAGTGCATTTTCAGTTCTTTGGAAAACGAGAAAGAAAAAAAATTCTCCTTTTCCCACAATATTCTCAAAAGCCTCCTTCCTCCAGGTCATAAACTCACCTGACAGTTTGGTACAAGGTTAAATCTCAAGAGTGCTCAGCACAATTTCAATTCAAATCATTTATTTGTAAATAAAGGTCACTGGCCCATAATACACATATAAAGATTAAAAGGAAAAAAAAAGAAACATGCATGAGTCGGGTACATAAAATCATCATCAATATCATAATTGAGACCACGCCGTTTTATCTCATCAACAACAAAACCCAAAATCAAAATCAGAATCGTTCGTTTAGAGTACATGAAATCATCATCATCCGTCACCATCATCATTAACTATATATAACCATAGCAAAATTTTTCCAGAGCAATAGAAGAAAAAAAACCTCATCATCCTCTTCAAAATCAGTTGATTTGTGTGACAATAGAGATCAAGATAAGACCGCCTTTTGTGAACAGTATAAGACAAGATTGGACACATAATACATTACCATATACATGCAGTATGATCCTAGATCTACAATGTTGGATACTTTATTAAATCTTCAAATATGCTATTTTTTGAGGAAGTCCATTTCATTTATTTGGCACTTCACTTCAAAGGTTCAAGAGAATTAACCAGTTAATATATATGTTACCTGTAGTTTCATTAGGAGTTATGTATCTATGGTTGGCAGGTATGTCCTCTGGTAGTGTATTTACAAGTATCTCCCAAGCATTGTTATAGGCATCAACTAAACACTCCACTTTGCTTTTACCATAACCTGAATACAGAATAGATTGATAAAAGCTACAAGTAACCAGATTTTGTTTCAACAACTTTAACCCTTCACCAAATCTTTCCATGCTTAAACAACTCTGAAGAAGACAGTTTTTGAAAACAATCTGGGAAAAGGAGAAAATGCTAGTAACCACCATGTTCTCCTTCCCCATGATGTTTTCTACCTTTTCTGAGACAAATCTTGCTCTTTGAGCCAAGTCTAATTTGTCCCACAGGTCTCAACAAAACTCTGGCAGGATATCTATAAATACCTCAACCCTTTACCATCCAATCCTGAGTTTTAATGACCCTGAATAACAAGCAATTTGAAAACTTTCTGGGAATAGGAGAAAATGCTGGTAACCAGCATTTTCTCCTTTTCCCACAATGTTTTCTAGCCTATCAAAGACAAATTCCATCATTTGAGCCACATGTAAATTGTTGTCTGAAAATGCTTTCAATTTGGACAAGTCTACAATTTTGACATTTGGTAAAGAGCTAAGAGACAACATAGCCCATTTTTGAAATACCATTGAAAAACAAATTTTCTTTCTTCTGTCTGTCCTTCTTTACTGATGATTTGCCAGCTATCACCTCACATAATTTAGTGATTAATCACTTTTGAAGGTTGGTAAGATTTTTAAAGCCTGAATAGCCCCCTTTAACCCTTTACCACACAATCCCGACTTTTAACAACCTTGTGAAAGAAGCCTTTTGAAAACATTATGGGAAAAGGAGAATATGCTGGTAACCAGCATTTTCTCCTTTTCCCACAATGTTTTCTACCCTATCAAGGACTAGTTTCATCCTTTCAGCCACTTTTAATTTGTCGTCTGCAAATGCTTTCAATTTGGACATGTCCAAAATTTTGTCATTTGGTAAAGAGTTAATAAAATGGACCTTTTAAAATACAAAAAGCAGATGAATTATTGCAATAGTCAAGGTTGCTTTGACCAGAATAAGATACAAAGTAGTAAACAGTGTAGATCTAATATCAGATTGCACATTCTGAGCAGTTTAAACTTGATTTAATCTGTACACAAAATCAAGATAAGTTAAAGCCTAGCAATCTAGTGGTTAAGATATTGACCGGTTTCCAAATCACTTCAGATACATCACAGTGGCAAGTGCACCTATCCTTTCTTCCTTAGATTTCTTTTTACCAGTACTCACACTATATTCTTCCCAAGTTATTGGTTGCTTTCCTCCATAACCACCAGATAACCTAAAAATTACTGGAAGAAAGAGCAACTGCTTATATCATGTAATTGCTCTTTCTACCAGTGTTTACACAAGTTGCATGGTAGTACAAGATCATCTTTCTATGTAAATTAAAAATGATCCTACCTGGGGTAATATGCACATCTTCTATGAATACATCACAAGATGAACAGGTATCTGATGTAGGTTTGACACGTTTATAGACACATGTGACGGTCAATCCACTGTTCAAAATACAACTTTCAACTGGCACAGTGTTGTTCTCAGAATATGCTGTTGCTGTCAGCGAGCTCACCAAGTTCCTAAATTTTTCCAAAATTGGTGCGTTGTTCAGCGACACTTTGGGTACAGGGGCTGGGGCATCCTACAACAAACATACAAGAAAATTACAAGGACAATATATCTAACTCTTTACCACATCACAAAATTATATACTGGTCCTAATTGAAAGCATTTGTACACGGAAACATGAAATTTACTCAAAATTGGAAATCTGCATTTGAAAGGATAGAAAATATTGCAGGAAAAGGACAAACTGCTGGTTACCACATTCTTCTATGAGACTGTTAAATCTAAGGATTGTTTGGTGTATGCTTAAGCCAGTAAAAGGGTCCTTCTTGGCTCAGAGGTGAAGGTGTAGGATTCATACACTGAGACCCTGGGTTCCATCCTTATTCAAAGCACTGAGTTTTTCATGGGAGTGTCTTCAGGCATGACACTTCAGAGGCCCAGCCATGTACTGGTGAAACCCAGGACAAATGTGAATTAGTAAGCTGTCATAAAGATATGACATAATGTTCACAATGTTGTAAAATACCTTTCAATCATTTCACCCAAATAAAATTAAGCACAACTAATGTTGCTTTTGCTGACAGTCAAGATGAACATCAGATTGCACAAAACACCCAAACAAATCTTAGATGTAAGTTCAGTATGATATCAATTTCCTTCTTGGGATATTATACAATCTTGCTATAATTACCTTGAAACTGCAACAAATAGGCTGTAGTTTCACAAAAGGTTCGATTCATTGATTTAGGGTTTTTTTTTTCACTTCACTATACTGAAACTATTTACAGACAAAAAATTAAATGTTGCTAAATTATTAGAATTTTTCTCTGATTGGATAAAAAAACATTGTGGATAAAGAAAAAAAACCTGGTTGGCTGGTTAATAGCATTTTCTCCTTTTCCCAAAAACGTTTTCAAAACCTCTGTTCCCCAGCATTGTTGAAAGTTGAAACTGTGTGGGAAAAGGTTATTGCCCCTGGAGTTGATATAAATCATTTAAAAAAGCACAAAACCCCTTGTCAAACATGTTTTGTTTACCACCCTGGAGGAAACGGTTTTCTAAAATGTAGCATGTGTAATAACATTCTCTCTTCCCACCCTGTTTTCCACAATTTCAAACACCAATCCCATCATTTGAGCCATTTTTAATTTGACATCTTCAATTTAAGAAATAATCTTCTTTCTATCGTGGTTTATCGTTCATTATTGCATAAAATGTGCCTTTTCGGGCCGTTATAAGCATGTATTAACGGGTAAAAACCGGGTGTTAACGGGAGAAAACGTGTATTAATCAGTAAATTCACGCGCCGTTAACGCCCAGCTTTGTACTATCAATATCCTCGATTCGGGCCTACCTTGTAAACAACATTTGTTCTTGTCAGATTTTCCCTGGACCCCGACTATCAAACTGTAGGAACTTGTACCATATTAGATCCTTTTCATGGCTTGTCTTTGATGATATTAGTACACCACAAACACAATTTTGCACAGGATCTCAGTTTAATCGAGATCTGAACAAAAAATCACTCGTGAAATTTACTCTAAACCAGCTACATCCCACCCACTTTTTAACGTGATCGGTAATTCCCTCGCTTGGTGTAGATCGATCTCTCTGACGTCTTTCAGTTACAGAAATTCATATCCACTCATTCATCCTAGTTGTAATCGTCCAAACGTGTGCAAGTTTATCCTACATAAGTCCACTTTATATTAAAAATCATTAGAAGTGAATTTACAACGAGAGAATCAAAACTGGCATACAGGGCTAATGGCCCTTCACTGCACTTAACAAAAACTTCTTCGCCGACTTCCAGTTTTGACCCATTTAGGTACAGTAGATTTGAAGTTCGCTTATTTGCATTTCTATGGAGATATTTTTGCTATCTTTGCAAATTATTGCTAAAATATCCTTACTTTATGCAATAATAGCATTAATTCACGTTTTTTTCGGTTGTTAACATTCGCAGGGGCCCTCAAAATACTTTAACACCCTCGTGCTTCACACTCGGGCGTTAAAGCATTTTTCAGGCCTGTGCGAATGTTAACGACCTCAAAAACATGAATTAACCCTATAATAAACCACAGTTGTGAGTTATGAGGCACAATACATAATCCACGAGGGCGATAGCCGAGTGGGTTATTCATTGCGCCTCATAACTCACAACGTGGTTTATTGAACAATAAACCACGATAGAAAGAAGATTATTTGGAGTCTAACATGACCAACTCTTAATGAAAGGAAAACTAGTTCACACTTAGAGTAAAAACGCGGATGCAGATTATATTCCATTGATTAACTTACTTACTTACTTACTTTATACAGAATGACGTCTTTTTATATAGAATGACGTAGATTTTACCACGCTTTCTTTGCACTGTGTTTATAGAGCCGAATTCACGTGTCATGTTAGAATTAGTAATTAATGGACCAGCCTACTATTTTGTTGTTTGGTAAATGGTTACGCTTTCCCTATGAAAATTAGCTCTGTACCATGCAGCAAAATTTTAGGCTTGTCCAACTGAAAGCATTTGCAGGTGACATATTAGATACAGCTGGAATGATGGGACTTCTCCATAAAATGGGTAGAAAATATTGTGGGAAAAGGAGAAAATGCTGGTTACCAGCATTTTCTCCTTTTCCCACAATGTTTTCAAAAGCCTTCTTCCTTATGGTTGTCAAAACTTAAGATTATTTGATAGAGAGTTAAGAGTTGAGAGAAAAAGAAAAACAGAATGATATATTACCGTATCTGGTATATTTATGCCCGCCACAATGGCCTCATTTTCAAGATGTTCGTCCTCTGGGTTTACATTCTCCTCGTCTTCTTTTTCCACAGGAATCACTAAATCACTGACAGACTTGTTTAGAAGTGCTTTCAGAGCAAGGGAATAAGTTTCCTGCTTGCAAAGTTTCTTGTTTGGATCTGTAGCTCTGGCAATGGGAGTGTCCTCTGTTATATAACATGAGGTAAATTATTACCTAGCAACAGACTTGTAACTTTTGTATCAATACAGGGCCTATATGCACCAACCATTCTTAAGAAGATTCTTAGTCTCAAGAGTTGTCTAGATTTGAAAGTAAAACAAGTCATGTTTCACTAAACCAAATGGTGTAGCCAATCAGAAGTTGTGTTGTTTTCTAAAACTAAAATTAGACCAAGAATGTTCTTAAGAATGATTGGTGAATACAGACCAAGACCTTTTTGATGTACATGTTTCAACAAGAAGACTGACTGTTTGTTTGCCGCCTAATGCAGTTTTCACCATTTTCTACATTATTTCAGTCATATCACAGCCAACCAAGGCCCGATCCTTGTTTTCCTGGCGATCATTTTGCAATTGTATCATGCACAAAGATGAAGTGCCCTGGGGTAAGGCGAATTTTTCCTGTACTGACACAACATCCAATTAATTTCTCAATTCTTTATTAATTTTCTGAAATAACTTTGACTTCATAAACTGAACTTAAACTTTTCCATTTGAACCTTTCATAAATGATTTCAAGTTTAAGTATCTTTTGAGTAAGACTTTTAAATATACTCTAACAAAACAACCTCATTTTTTCACATTTTTCATGGATATCACCAGGGCAAGGCTACAGTTCTGCAGTGCCTTGCTAAAAGACACTCCAGTACATCCAGCACTGCCAGTGGGTATCCAACCTAGCTTGACCAATGAGGGCATTTACAGAGGACAATTGAAAAATTTTGAAAATGATACTGCTTGTCCTTCAATAGGTAGTAAACTTTGTGGGGAATATAGAAAATCCTGAAAACCAGCATTTTCTCCTTTTCTCAAAATGTTTTGAAATACTCGCTTTTTCAGGGTCTTGTTACTCTTCACTAAACAAAAAGGTTTTAGAATGGACCATACTGAAAGCATTTTGCGGCAGTTAAAATGCAGCTTTAATGATTTGTCTTAAATTTTTTGACAAACAATAAAATTGAAGCTTTGTCCATTTCTAAAGACTCTGCAGACAAAAACTGATTATTGCTTGAATATGACTTAAATCAAAGGATTTGTTCTTAAAAGGGTAGAAACATTGTAGGAAAGGAGAAAGTGATGGTTACCATCATTTTCTCCTTTTTCAGTAATGTTTTCAAAAGCCTTTTTCTTGGGGTCATTAATACAAGAAATAATGGGGTAAAGAGGGTTTAAAACATTGAAGGAAAAGGGAAATTGCTTATTATACGCATATTTTCCTTTCCTCATATTTTCAAAAGCTGTCTTCTAGGGGTCATCAAAGTTAAGATTGCTTGGTAAAAGTTTATATAATGAATGCTTAATCCAAAACCCTACCTAAAATAAAACGTCCTTCAAATGATGGTACGCCATCATTGGTGCTTGAGTCCATCTGGAACATGTGTTGCAAACCACACTTGGATGCAATCATCGCTTGTTCCAACATGGAGATTGGATTGTCCGGAAGCTGCACAGGACCCTGTTTAATATAAATAAGTCATCCTCTGTGAAAAGGTGGTTAAATACATCTTCAAAAAGTATAGACTAGATCAGCCTGCAGCGTCCATGCTGGTTGACCATGGTCGAAACTTTTTGCTATAAGTGATTTTTCTGCATGCTAGAGTACCATTCTACCTCATTATTGAGCCGTTTAGTAGATAAAATTGATCCACATCATACAGTGACTTGCTTTGTATAATACATTATAAAGATATGTTAAACCCTCTTTTCCTAGATCGCCACTCAAATATAAAAAAGGTACACTTGCATGTAAACATGTATTAACCCTAAAAGCTGCTAAATAAATCAAACTTAAGATTTCCAGCCAATGGTGAGACCCCAGAGTTAAGGATTAAAAATTTTGCCCGTCAAAGAAAGCTCACAGTATCAGACAGTGTAGATCCAAGATCAGACTGCATGTTCTGTGCAGTCTGATCTTGATCTACACTGTCCGCAAAAGGTCGGTTGACTCGCGCTTAGCAGCCTAAGGGTTAAATCCTTCTTGTGATCAACCTGTTAAGATTCTTCGTAAAGAAATCAACTGGGTAAAGATGTCAGCCTACATTTACCCTTTACCAAACAATCCCGGATTTTAACAACCTTAAAGGAAAAGCCTTTTGAAAAATGAGAAAATGCTGGTCACCAGCATTTTCTCCTTTTTTCCCCCAAATGTTTTCTACTTTCCCCAAGAGAAATTTCAGTTTTTGAGTCACATCTTCTTAGTCGTCAGCAAATGCTTTCAATATGGACAGGTTAAAGAGTTCGTTGTTTGATTAAGAGTTAACTAGAGTACTGAATGCAGAATCCAGACTTCATCAACCCTGAGAAAGAAAGCTCTTGAAAACATTGTGGGAAAAGCAGAAAATGCTGGGAACCAGCATTTTCTCCTTTCCCGCAACGTTTTCTAAAATCCCCAAACCAAATTTTTGAGTCACATTAATCCTGTTGTCTGTTAAGTCTTTACTAAATGATAACACAAGTTTAAATTGAAAGCATTTGCAGACGACAAAATAAATGTGACAGAAAATTTGATATTTGTTTTGTGAAGGGTAGAAAACATTGAGGGAAAAGGAGAAAATGCTGGTTACCAGCATTTCTCCTGGTAATGGTTACCAGCATTTCTCCTTTTCCCACGTTGTTTTTCAAAAGGCTTCTTTCTCAAGGATGTTAAAAGTTGGCATTGTGTGGTAAAGAGTTAATGCTTTCAATTTGGACTACTCCAAATTCTTGTCTTTTGGTAAAGGTTAATACTTTACAACACAACAAAAATTTAGACCTGTCCACTTTGAAAGCATTTGCAGATGACCAATAAAATGTAGCCCCAGTCTTACAATATGTCTTTGGAAACAACTTAAAAAAATCAGAGGGCAGGGTGCCCAGCCTAGTAGTGCAGTCAGTAGCTTACAGGACTTGAGGCCAGGGGATTATTGGCTTGGATCCCAAGCTCGACCAATTTCTTTCTGAAGATTGGTGATAGTCATTGCAACAGAATTAATTCATCTCACTTGGCCGATTACTTTTACAGCAATGGTTATGTGGGAAAGCAGCCAGTGGCTTGTGAAGGGTAATGTGTGAAGTATCGGTGAATGAAACTCCGGGAAAGCATGGGTAGGTGCAATGGCCACCATGATAGAACTGAAATAATGTTAAAATGGCATTAAACATGATACAGTGTTGAAGGAGAAAAAGGGTAAAAGAGGAAGAGAGATGAAATAAAAGGCAGACATACAGACAGACACACAGACAGAAAATACTTACTTTTAGATAAGCTGTTAACTTTCTAAGACCAGTACAAAGAACAGTTACTGTATCAAGGTTTTTAGTAATTGAGGCGATTATTTCTGGCATTGGTTTGTAGACAGGAGTTCCAAGGCCCTCATAGTATGCTGGCTTGCCTGTACTTTGTAGATACTTTTCTATACTTGCTCTGTAATCATGAAGGTAGTTCATTCTCATATAACCTCCCTTGTTTTCAGTGTAATACACCCATCACAAGTTTTCCTATTTCACACACATTTAAAATAAGCATTGTGTGACATCACATATTATGACGATATTTTGTACTTCTTTCAAAGGAGTGAATTAGGTTTTATTAAAAAAAAAAAAAAAAAAAAGATATATATATATATATATATCACATGTGCATGTACATTTGTGCATATTCTGACCTTTATAACAGGTGAAATATTGTTATGTGATAAAAAAGAATCTGACATGAGTTGGTTTTTGAAAAAATGGAAAAAAAGCCCCCTAAAATTAAACTTGCCAACAAAAATGTTAATAAGTTCACCAGAGGCTTGTTTCATAACAATTTTCAAGTCCAAAATTTTGTCATTTGGTAAAGGGTTGATACTTTAACAGATGACACTTGTCCAAAAAGAAAGCATTGGCAGATAACAAAATCAATGTGACTCATAAATTGAAATTTGATTTTAGAAGGGTAGAAAGCATTATGGGAAAAAAAGAAAATGCTGTTATGCAGTATTTCCTCCTTTTCCCATCAAGTTTACAAAAGTCTTACTATTTTAGGATTGTTAAAGCTGAAAATTGTGTGGTAAAGGGCTAAATGGAACGTAACGAAGTTGTATATACCTGACCATGTCTGTACCAGGATCCTTCAAGCTGTTAATGTCGTCCAAGGAAGAATTAATCAGCAAGTCATAACCTTTGTTAAACACCTCATGTTTCAACTCTTTCTTGTTACAACCAACAGATCTTATCAGAAATATTCCACTGATGCTCAGTTTCCCTGTAAAGACTTGCCTAAAAAAAAAAAAACACATACACACAAGAGCATTGAATGAGGGTGCAAATGCTTGGCTGCAGTTGGTTTTAGAAATAGATTGATTTTCAGTGAAAATTCTACGCCATGAAAGGGACATAACTGTCACAAAAGTGTTTTGATGGTTACCTGCCCCGGTTGTTTGAGTTCCCATCTCAACAGTTTACAACTAGTCTGAGTTTGAAATAAATATCTTCTATAATGACAGCGAAAATCTGTCTGCCTAAAAAAACATTAAAAATATAGAATAGTTTGATCAAGGGTAAAATAATCTTCTGGGGAAAATACTAGTGAACAACAGTTTCTGTTTTTCTCACAACGCTTAATGGCCTTGTACTTACAAGATAATGGATAACAGGCAGACAAAACAATTCTGTACATCACAGACTTAGGTCATACATGTATTTGTCTGCAAATGATTTTAATGTAGAAAATTTTTAAATTTGACCATTTTGAACTAAGAATTTGTTACACCTTACACATCATCCATACAATACAGTAAAACAGTAGAAAGCATACCTGTTGTAAATGCGAGGCATTTCTACACATTCGTAGTTAACTCTCAAGTTCAAATTGGTACACATGCATGCATTTTCCAATGACTGTATGGAGTTTTGTCTTTGAAATTTGTCATTCTTCAGAAAAGATATGTACCTTTTGAACTGTAAAATAAGAAGGAAAAAAAAAAGCTTTTCTTCGGCTAACAATGTTTTGACCTCTTACTAAAGTATAAAAATATAACCTTGTTCAAACTGAAAGCATTTGCTATCAACAATAATAAATTATTAATAGAATGTAGCTCAATTTATGTGATTTGTCAGTGACAGGAAAGAAAACATTGTGGAAAAAAGGAGGAATATGCTGTTAACATTTCTTCTTTTCCCACATTGTTTTCGCTTTTGATATATAATTTTATTAAACTCATCTACAAAAGAATATTATTAGGCTTGCCAAAGGCTCTCTTAGTAACATTTCTTCTTGATCTGTTTAATAAAACTCATCTCAAATGCCAACTCATGTCAGACCCTATATATCTATATCTCAAATGTTTGTAAGCTAACGAAACTTGTAATGGGTTAATTACAATGAAAACAAGGGAGTTCATGAAAAAACTGTTTAGAGGATATATTCAGTAACTTTAATAATAGCATTAAAAATAGCAATCTGTGGTGGAGAAAGAAACATTTGGTTTCCATAGGTAATTAGTCATCCTTCCCCCTCAGTGTAACTGTATCTGTATCCTTAAACAAATAATACATGTAATTGTTCCATCATATGGCCTGCAACACGCGAAAAGGGGCATTCGGACATTTGCGTAAAGTGTCGTCTCGGATCAGCCTGCGCGGACTGCGCAGGCTAATCCGAGACGGCACTTTCCGTTTTTATGTAATTTTCTGTTTTGCGCAAGTCTACTGTAGCACAAAATCTAATATAGTCGTAAAGTGCCGTCTCGGATTAGCCTGCGCGGACTGCGCAGGCTGATCCGAGATGACACTTTACGCAAATGTCCAAATGCCCCTTTTCGCGTGTTGCAAGCCATATAATTTTGAGCATTGCTCTGGCAAAAGCGAGTTTAATGCATCTCCATGATGCATTATACCAAGCAAGTCATCGCATAATTATGGATCCACAAAAAACATTTTGTCTAATCAGGGACTGCATCATGTGGAAGTATGGTCCTTGGACATGCACAAAATTTACTAACAGCAAAATGTTTCAGGATTTCTATATTCCCCGCAAAATGTTCGACACATGTCAGCCTGCGCAGACTGCCCAGGCCTGAATAGCTTGATACTTTTTGCAAATGCATTAAAGCCCCTTTTCATAGATCATGGCTTTTTTTTTCTTTACCGATGACAAAATGTTAGACTTGTCCAAATCAAAAGCATATGCAGACAACCAATAAAATATAGTGGGAAAAGGAGAAAATGCTGGTTACCAGCATTTTCTCCTTTTCCCATAAAGTTTTCAAAAGCCTTCTCTGTCAAGGTTGTTATAACTCGGGATTGTGTGGTAAAGGGTTAAGAAGTATTCAAATTTAATGCATTTTTGGACCAAGAAAAAAAAACCCAAACAATCTCACCTTTTCTATGATTGGCAAGTTTGCCTTGTTGCCAAAACTTCCTGAATTAAAAGAAAAAGAAAAGGGATTTTAAACCATTCAATTTCACCAACATACAAATCCAGCGTCTATTCATCTGTAACGGTTGAGTACCACAAAGCCATACTTTAAACCTGGTTACCAGTCTATTTCCTTTTCCCACAATGTTTTCAAAAGCTATTTTCCTCAAGGAAATTAAAACAAAGGGTTTTCTGATAATGGCTTAAAATAAGATTTACAAGTTATATCCCTCTTTGCATATACATGAGCCATGCTCTGTGAAAAGGGGGTTTAATGCATCTGCAAGAAGGATCAACCCAAGTCAGCCTACGTGCATTGTGCAGAGGCAGCCCAGGCTGACCTGGGTCAAAACATTTTTGCTATTTGTAAATTTTCAGCATGTCCAAGGACTATTCTACCTCATAATTCAGTCGACAGTTTGACTAAATGGATTATATGGCTACATCATTGTGGTGACTTGCTTGGTATAATACACCATGCATTAACCCCCCCTTTTGCCAGAGAGTGGCTTACATTGTATTATGCACCAGATGAACCTAAATTTGATGTTTAATAGATGATTTATCTCATAATATTTAGCTTTGCCAATGATTTGTCCTAGGATATTATGTATAACAGATGATTTATCCCATGTTGCATCACAGGTACATTATCCAATAATATTTTCGTGCCTTGTCTACTGGTACTAGAATAACAATGTGTTTATACTGGGATTGATCAAGGTCATCCATAACTAGAAAACTTAGAGAGAAATCAGCTAATGGTAATATATCAAGGCCATTCATAGTGATAACAAATTCTGGAAACAAACAGCTTACAGAAAATCTCATACCTGCACCACCCCCACCTCCTTGATTGCCACCTCCTCTTTTGTTGAAGCCTCCACGCCCACCAGCACCACCACCTCTCCCACCACCACTCCTCCCCCCACCACCACTTCCCCATCCCCCACCACCACCTGCCCTATTCCCACCAAACCTACCACCAGATTTATTACCACTTTGACCCCCTCTACCTGACCCCCTGTTACCACTTCTATAGTTCCCCCCACCCTCTGAACCAAAATCATCATTGCCATCATAACCAAAGTTACCACTATCCCCTGAACCAAACTTGGCCCCTCCCCTACTGCCATAGTCATCGAACCCCCAATCATCATCATCAGCTCCAAGCTGCATACTATCACCTCCAAATGCTCTCCTTGATGAATTCCCACTGTAACCACCCCTGGATGTAGATCCTTGCCCTCTTTGCCTCCCACCCCTTGCGTTAGCCCCACCTCTTTTTTTCCCTCCACTTGAGATCTGGTCCCAAGAAGTAATTTCAGACAGGTCAGAAAATTGGTCATCTGTTACACTTCCAGCCCCAGAGCCACCAAATGACCCCATATCATCCCAAGATGTTGGCCCTTCAAAATTCTCCTCAGACCAATCACTAGTATTCCATTCAGCCTCACTTTCTGCACTTTGATAGGACCCAAATCTGTCCCCTCCAACTGCTCCTCCTCTTGGTTTCTTAAATACCTGGTTACCATCATGTTCATAGGCTGGTCTTTTATTGGCACCACTATAACCTCCCGCCTCTCCAAACCCGCTAAACACCCCACTATCATCAAACATGTGGGACCAACTCATCTTTTCGACTGATGTCTTCACAAATACTAAAGATGTGTTTATCTGTTATGGAAATAAATAGGCAAAGTAAATAGTTTTATGTGCACTGTTAATTATCAAAGCATTACAAAATCCAACTGAAATTAGATGTATTACTTAAAGAGGCCCTTATACTCATTTTCGGCCAGTTTTAACGCATTTTGTCTTTATTTTATCAAACTATAGTCATTCTTATATCTTCATGCCAAATATTGCGCCTGACGGTTGCAAGGTTGTTTAGATTACGGTCGATAGAAAATGCATTTCGCTGAGGTGCGGCCTTCCATGTAAAAAGACTCGTCATTTCCGGTTTTTGAATCGAAGATTTTCGATATATCCGTTATACACTCGGGTAGATTCGTATGATGATCATGCATTTTGTCATGTGACTATATTTGACCTTCGCCCTGCGTCTAATGAGGTAAACAAAGGAAAATGGAGGCTTCTCTGTTGCAGCCTCGATTTTCAGACGGAAGTCGCGGCCTATATGCAAATTACACCGTATCCGACTCTAGGCGGAAACCAACGATAAATTTCCATGACGCACCGCCATTGTTTACAGCTTCGATCGTCAGCCAGTTTTCTTCTGACCAATGTTCGGTTTCTAATACAAATCTCCATGTTTCTTTTTTTCAATTACACCATATATGTCAGTAATTTATCCATGTTCACACAAAGGACTGATTTCTGTACCGTTCTAAATTGTTTGAAATTTAACAGCGTTTTTGTTCACCGGCTGTAGACCGGCATCTTTAAGGCTTGGTTATCAGCATTTTTGTTTTCACACATTTTTAAGTCTTCTTCATCAAGGTTATTGAAACTTGTAATTGTGTGGTAAAAGGTTAAATCCATGAATTCCATTGTTATAAAACAAGCCTACATAGCGAATAAACCTTTCATTGCTAGATAAACTTTTGTTATAAAACAAGCCTACATAGCGAATAAACCTTTCACTGCTAGATAAACTTTTGTTATAAAACAAGCCTACACAATGAATTAAATTTTCATTACTAAATAAACTTCATTTTCAATAATATTTCAGTCATTTCACAGCTGCTGGTACACCAAACAATAACTTCCTGGTCTGTCTTTACCAAAACGGTGTGCGCACAAACTTTGTGCATACATGCAGTTTAGGTTAGCAAGCATCAAGTCTGAAAACAAGTTTCACTGAACTGCATAACTTTCCAAATTGAGTAAATATTTGCATAACTTTATGCCAGCTCATACATTAGGGAAAAGCAGTGATGGATGTATGAACAAGGTGTTTCATAATGTTACATTTTCAAATATGTCTAAGGTATAGTGTTTATAAATGAACTGACTGAATGGATCCAGTGAGGCTCAAAGCTGGGGCCTCCAGGTCATGAGTCCAACACTTTACTACTGTGCCGAGCAGGACCCCTTAGTGTTTATAAAGGTACTACAATTCATACCATTTAAAGTTAAAAGAATAAAGTATTATGAAATGCACAATATTTAAGGCAACATTGAACAATAAAGGCGGCTATCCTTTTGAAATATACATAGATTTACATCAAATCTTCAAAATGACGTCCATTTTGACGTCACAGGAGATTTAGTCTCTTCATAAAAAACCTCACAGAAAAAAAATACAATGGGCTTATGTTCAGCAAGTGAGGGGGTCATGATCACTCTTGATTCAAACTTGCTTTTCAACCATTTAAATACACTTTTGGCTGTGTTTAGTGCTGAATCATCTTGCTAAAACCACATTACCTACTGTGCTAGATACTTTACCACAAAGTGCTGGAATAATCCTTTACTTCAAGGGAACAGCTACAAAAATTGCTTCCTGTAATTGTTGCAGGGTCTTCATCACTGTCTTCAATTACACCAATCATACCTGGAGCACCTCATAAAATGTGCATAAAGTCCACCCTCAGATGAGCTGAAGGCATCAATAGTTCCAGAGATGAACCTGATCACAAACCAGATCAATGAAAGAAAACTTCATGAAGAGGACAGCTCTCCTCGACATCAAAAGGGACGTCATTTTGAACATTTAATGAAAATAGATGTACAGTTCAAAAGGCAATAGCTGCCTTTACTGTTCAATGTTACCTCACAAACTGTGCATGTCATAAAACTTTATTCTTCAACTTGTCAAATGGTCTAAATTTTACTTCATTACCTTTATAAACAAAATACATAAGGCTTAGTTGAAAGTGTAACATATGAAACATCCTGTATATACAATACCAAACAATTTGTGTAAGTCTACACAGTTTATTGAAACACAGCCTTTGTGCGTAATGACAGGCACTGTACAAAACACTCTAAGCCTACCCCTGCCTTCCCACTCAGAACTTCCTGACAACGTTCAGCAGAGCCAAAGAAACAATTCCTGTCCGAATAAGAGGTCTTGCATGGCTCAGTGGCATGGATGTAGGATTGATACTCTGTAGGTTTTTAGTTTGATACCCATCAGTCACACTTAAACCTTTACCAAACAGTCCCAAGTTTTAACAACCCTACTAGATTGGCTTTTGAAAACATGGTTTTCTACCCTTTCAGACACAAATGTCATCATCCGAGATATATTTGCCTTCTGCAAATGCTCTCAAATTGGACAAGGCTAAGATTTTCTCATCAGCTAAAGAGTTAGAGATTGCTTGCCAAGTGATACTGTTTGTCTTTCTAAGGTAAGAACACATTGTGGAAAGAAAGAGGAAATGCTCATTTTCCCGCATAGTTCCGAAACTCTCTTCTTGTTGAGGGCAGAAAATATAAAGGATCATTTGTTAGTGATAAAATTCCCAGTTGAAGACACTTGGCTTGTAATCTTGGGCTTGTGTGATAGGATCTAAACTCGGCTGAACTCTTTCTCAAAGTTAGAGAGAGACATTCTGACAGGTTTAACCCCTATCCTGCTAAGTAAGTTACATAATACTTTCAAGCTGATAGTACAAACCTGAATAATGCTATTTCAAACTTTGTTTTTGGAGAAAAATATCTCCTTATTGGACAGTGTAGATCCAAGATCAGACTGCACGTTCAAATCTTGATCTACATTGCTGCGAAAGGCGAGTTGCGCTTAGCAGCTTAAGAGTTAATTTCTCCACCTTTGAACATTGTTTTGAAAAAGTCTAGGTAGGAGAACAGCCAATGCCTTGGAAAGTGTTGTGCAAAGTGCTGGTAAAAGGAGCTGCTGGAACCGATTCATAGATATATGGCTGACCTCATGTTGGAAATGGTGTTCCACCCTGTACTTTTGGTCGAAACTAGATTTATCACTAAACGTGATCATACCCCCCACCAGCTCCTTGTCACAAAACAGGTCTTTGTCACAGAATGCAGAATGGTTTAGTACAAAAGTACAAGTTGAAAAAAAAAAAAAAAAAAAACTAGTGCGAATAGAGTTATGGTTTTTGTACACTGTACTTCTTGTTAATGTGGTCTATCTGTATATGAAGTTTGAAGTCACTAGCTTTTATACTTCGGAAGTTATGCCCCAGACAAAAATCCAAAGATAAAATTTACAAAAGGCAATAACTCTGAAAATAGTGGGAATAGAGTTATGGTTCTTGCACAGTGCACTTTGCTTTAATGAGATCTAATTGTATATGATGTTTGAAGTTACTAGCTTTTGTACTTTGCAAGTTATGCCCCAGATAAAAATCCAAAGTTAAAATTTACAAAGGGCAATAACTCTAAATATAGTGGGAATAGAGTTATGGTTTTTGTACACTGCACTTCTTCTTAATGTAGTCTATCTGTATATGAAGTTTGAAATTACTAGCTTTTATACTTAGGAAGTTATGCCCCAGACAAAAATCCAAAGTTAAAATTTACAAAGGGAGATAACTCTAAAAATAGTGAGAATAGAGTTATGGTTCTTGTACAGTGCACTTTGCTTTATGGTGATCTAATTGTATATGAAGTTTGAAGTTACTAGCTTTTGTACTTTGCAAGTTATGCCCCAGACAAAAATCCAAAGTTAAAATTTATAAAGGGAAATAACTCTAAAAATAGTGGGAATAGAGTTATAGTTCTTGTACACTGCACTTCTCGTTAATATGGCCTGTATGTATATGAAGTTTGAAGTCACTAGCTTTTTTACTTTGGAAGTTATGCCTGGGACAAAAATCCAAAGTTAAAATTTACAAAGGGCAATAACCCCAAAAATAGTTGGAATAGAGATATGGTTCTTGTACACTGCACTTCTCCTCAATGTGATCTATCTGTGTGTGAAGTTTGAAGTTACTAGCTTCTATACTTTCAAAGTAATGCCCCAGACAAAAATCCAAAGTTAAAAATTTACAAGGGGAAATAACTCTGAATATACTGAAGACAGAGTTATAGTTCTTGTACACTGCACTTCTCCTTAATGTGACCTGTCTGTATATGAAGTTTGAAGTCACTAGCTTTTATACTTTGGAAGTTATGCCCTGGACGAAAAACCAGTTAAAATTTACAAAAGGCAATAACCCCAAAAATAGTTGGAATAGCGTTATGGTTCTTGTACACTGCCCTTCTCCTTAATGTGATCCGTGTGTGAAGTTTGAAGTTACTAGCTTCTATACTTTCGAAGTTATGCCCCGGACAACAATCCAAAGTTAAAAATTTACAAGGGGCAATAACTTTAAATATACTGAAGACAGAGTTATGGTTCTCGTACACTGCACTTCTCCTTAATGTGACCTATCTGTATATGAAGTCACTAGCTTTTATACTTCGGAAGTTATGCCCCAGACAAGCTTTTCGTGACGCACGGATGGACAAGGTAACTCCAGTATATCCCCCCAAACTTTGTTTGTGGGGGGTATAATTAGTCACTTGTCCAAATTGAAAGCATTTACAGACAAGATAAACTGTGTCTCAAATAGTGAAAATTGTCTGTGAAAATGTAGAAAATCCTGTTTACCGGCATTTTCTCATTTCGTTACAATCTTCTCGAAGGCCTTCTACCTCCGGTATATTACAACAAGGGTTTTTTTGGTGAAGAGTTTGAACCAAATCAGCAAACAAATCATCTTACCTGTTACAAAGCTTCCAATTAAATGGCTGTCTTCTGGCATGAACAATCTGTAGCTCAAGCAGGTACCCTAGTGATTGTTAGAATACAGCAAGTGTATACCTTGTTGATTTTTCAAAGTGGATGATAATTTTGTTTAACCCTTTACAAAACAACAGAATTTTAGATCTCTCCAAGTTGAAAGTATTTTCAGACAACATACCAATGAAGTCAATATTATGGGGTTTGTCTTTCATCGGATAGAAAACTTTGAGGGAAATGGAGAAAATTCTCATACATGTACCAACATTTTCTCCTTTTCCCCATAATGTTTTCAAAAATTTTCTTTCAAGGTGCTTAAAACTTGGATAAAGGGTTAATGATTAAGTATACTCAACTTTTCATTCAATGGAACTTTGACACATGTTCCGGATAGATTTTGGACACATTGCTAGAAACTGAGGAACAGCTTGACTCTTTACCAAATGTCAAAACTTTAGACTGGACCAAACTCAAGGCATTGCAGAAAACAAATTAAATGTTATTATAGTGGTGATTTCTGTCTTTAATAGGATAAAAAACATTGTGGGAGGAGAAAATGCTGGTTACCAGCATTTTCTCCCTTTCCCTCAATGTTTTCAAAAGGATACTTTCTTAGGGTCGTTAAAACAAGGGACTGTTTGGCTAAGGGTTAAAAACAGCCAGGTTTTAGAACAAAAACAAAAAGATGGAATACAGACTCAAATTTCTAACATTTAATCCTAAGAGCTCCTACTAATTTGAACAAGAGAACCACATGTGGGTGCCAAGGCTCTGCTGTAAGTACTTGATTTTCAGTTAAAAAATATGTCGAAAAAGGGGCATAACTGCATCAAAAGTACTTTGATAGTTACCCGCCCTTGTTGTTTAGGTTCCTCTTTTGACAGTTAACAACTTGTCTGAGTTTGAAGTAAATATCTTCAGTAATAACAGAGATATCAAAAAATGTCAGCTTTCACAAGTGCTACAATAATGACACATATGCCAGGAAAGCACAATAAACAGCTGTCTTTTGATATGAAAAAGCTTGTAGGTTCGATAGAAAGTGGTTTGAAAGCTACGAATGTTGCAGACAGGCTTGGAATAAGTTAATGCATTGTGTTAAGAATTTTTTAAAGTGTTGGCATGAGAGGGGTGACATTGAAAACAAGCCTAAAACTGTGAAACTATAAAATATGACAGATAGAGGTGAAAATGTTTTAAGAAGAATTGCTCAAACAGATGACTTATTTTAAAGGAAATCACTGGACAATTTAATTAAGTTACACAAGTGTTTCCTAGGACAATGCAGCACTGCTTACATAATCTAAGATACAAAAGACGATCTGCCAAGAAGGTGCTGCATATTAAGGATGTGAACAGCAGATAGCAAGTTGCTTGGTGCAGGGGAAAAAAAACAGTTGAACTGTAGAAAGGTGTTGGAAAAATTTGTTGTTTACTGATGAAAAATTTGATGATAAATATTTAGCCAGTTGGACGAACCAAAGTGTGGAGAAAAGTGGCAGAGACATGCAGACCAGAGTGTCTTGGTAATGTTGCTCAAGGTCCAAAGTCAAGTGTTAAAGTAATGGCTGGGTGTGTATTTCATACCACAGTGTTAGAACTTTATTGTTTGTAGAGGGAAATATGAACTCATGTAAGTTCACATTTATTGTTTGTAGAGGGAAATATGAACTCAGATAAGTTCACAATCTATATGATGTAATGTATACAAGTTTTATATATTACATTATATAGATGACGAAGTCCATCACAAAATAATCCCGCGATATACATGTAAAAATCTAACACAACACAAGACACATTATATGTCACATATATGTGTAAAAAAAATCCACACTTTCTTGGCATTCTGAAATTTTTAAAAAGTTTTCATGGAAGTTAAGTACAGAATACATGATGAGTATTCTTAACCCAACTTTAAGAAAAAGGAAATCATGATATCCAGTGAAAAGTCTTGTCTAAGGAGTCACTTATATATATATATGAGCCATGCTCTGGCAAAAAAGGGCTTAATGAATTTCCGTGATGCATCATTATAGGCATGTCATCATATAATTATAGATCCATAAAATCTTTTTTTTCAAACAAATGACTGAATCCTGGGGTAAAATGGTCCTTTGACATGCAGAAAATTGACCAAAAGCAAAATTTTGACCCAGGTCAGCCTTTGTGAATTGGGCAGGCTGACCAGGGCCGATCATGACTTGGCAAAAGTGAAGCTGATCCTAAACGCATGTATTCAAATGTGTATCTAATTTTCAGTGTTCCATAGATTAACTCTTTACCATATGACAAAATTTTGAAATCATTGAAAGCATTTGTAGACAATTAGTCACATGTGGCTAAAATTTAGGCATCTTTTATTGGGAGAGTAGAATACATTGTGGAAAAAGGAAATACTGCTGACTATACTGTAATATAGTAAAGAAATAGAAAACAGTATGCTTTCTTCTTGAGTAAGAGATTATCCACTGTCTCCTCTCAGGAAAAATAGATGTAAAGTGGGAAACCTAATAATCAAAATAATTATCATGCGACAAAATTTTCATCACATGACCATTTGGCTGATACTACCAAACTTTTATTTGGCAGCAAAAGTAGCATCTGACAATATTGTAACTTTTCACAGGCTATCATTCACAAAACAATAAGTTTTATACCTCTACTGAAGACAAGACCGACCTTTCGACCTTTTCTTCGTAAGAAAGTGACGGCTGTTGCACAGAATGACACTGGTGATCCGCTGGTTCACTCAGTTACACAAGGTGATTCTCAACACCAGGGCTAAAATTGTGAGATTTCTTTCTGTTTTTCCTAAAATTCAATAGATTTGATGTCAGTATAAGCTAAAGATATGAAGTAGCATAAACAAATATGTTACAAAAGTTTGATTATTGTTTTCTCAATTTTGAGAAACCATATAACGATACATGTGCATGCATAGGTCAACAAATGAATCGGGTTCATTTGTTAACAGTTACTTCATTTTGAATATTTTTTAAATACTTTAACTATTAGGCTTATTCTGAAACAAAGCCCTACCTAGTATATGCACTGCTTATTTCAGCTCTTTACCAAACAACAAAATTTGGTATTTGTCACATTGAAAACATTTGCAGACAATAGAATAAATGTTTCCTAAATGGTCAAACTTGTCTTTAACTCTTTCAAGACAACAAAGTTTTAGACTTGTATAGTTTGAAAGCATTTGCAGACATATCAAACATGCCTCAAATGTTGGAATTTGTCTTAAGTGGTATAAAACATTACCAGATGTTTCTACCAATTCAAAAGAACAACATATGAACCATGTTCTATGAAAAGGGGGCTTAATGCATCTGCATAAAGTATCTACCCAGGTCAGCCTGCGCACTCCATGCACACTGACCTGGGCCAAAACATTTTGCTATTGGTCAATATTCTGCATGTCCAAGGACCAGTGTATCTCAGGATTCAGTCGGTTGTCAGACAAAATAGATTTTATGGATCCATGACTGTGTGGTGACTTGCTTGGTATCAAGCATCACGGAGATGCATTAAGCCCCTTTTAGCCAGAGCAAAGCTCATAATTTGAATTCTATCTGACTTGTTTTCTGAAAATTCTTTCAGTTTATACAAGCCTAGAATTTGTTGTGTAAAGGGTTATATTCAATTCACAACACAAGAGAAAGAGCTTATGTGTCATATACATTTGTAAAATAGTTCAAACTTTTAAGGGCATTCTGAGATTTTCTAAAACGGTTTCATGGAAGATGAGTAAAGAAATATAGAAGTATTCTTTACCCAACTTTTAAGAAAAAGGCAATTATGATAGCCAGTGAAAAGTTTGTCTTTGGAGTCACACATGTATATATACACATATGTATATACAAATGGAACTTCAGAAAAAGAATGCCAGGAATTTAAGTGGATTCTATAGCTCCTACTCATGGTAATTTGATGGTTGCTTTTGTCTACAGTGCATCGGCTAAGCAGACAGTGTATATTAAAGATCAGACTGCACATTTGTACAGTCTGATCTTGATCTGAACTGGCTGCAAAAACAACTACTGTACTATTATGAAAGACACTTAAATGGATAACCCTCTGGTGACAAAAAATGACTGGGAGAGTTTCCATAAAATGATAAGGTACCTCTTGCAATTTGGGTGCCAATGCTTCCAGCAGTGACAGATTATGTAAAGCTAATGGAGAGAATTTTCACCTATGCAATGAAAGTGGCTGGCTTTGTGTACATACTTTGATTGTTAAAGACAAATACATGTATATGTACAGATAATAACTTAAGTTAAAACCTATATTGATTCACCTTCAACCAGACAAGCTCTTCTTTTTAGAACCTTGGACAAGGCTTTTGAAAACATTGTGTAAAAAAGAAAAATAAGCTGGTGACCAGCAGTTTCTCCTTTTCACACCAGGTTTTCTACTCTTTTGGAAATATATCCCATCAGTGGTGCAATATTGGTCACCTACAAAGGTTTACAATTTGTACAAGTCAAAAATTTTGTAATCTGCTATAGGGTCAAAGTTAGTCCATGATAACTTAACCCTTTACCAC
This sequence comes from Hippopus hippopus, assembly GCA_946811185.2. NCBI lineage: Eukaryota > Metazoa > Mollusca > Bivalvia > Cardiida > Cardiidae > Hippopus > Hippopus hippopus. The sequence continues at coordinate 39,928,377 of OX328098.1, read as the reverse complement.
ACACCACCGAGTTTTAACGACCCCAAGGAAAACAACTTTTGAAAACATTGTGGGGAAAAGAGAAAATGCTTGTAACCAGCATTTTCTTTTTCCCACAAAGCTTTCTACCTTTTCAAAGAAAAATTTTCTTTTTTGTGCAGTATTTAGTTTTTCATCTGCACATGCTTTCAAATTCGACAAGTCCAAAATACTGTCGTTTGGTAAAGGGTTAATATGCAGTATGTTTTCTGCTTGAGTGTGAGCAAATCCACTGTGACCTTTAAGGCCAAAAAAAGTATAAAAAAAGTGTGGAACCCTACAATCAAAATTATTTTATCATGTGACAAAGTTTTCATCACACGACCATTTCACTGATACTACCAAACTTTTATTTGGCAGCAAAAGTAGTATCTGATATTACTGTAACTTTTCACAGGCTATCATTCACAAAACAATAAGTTTTATACCTCTACTGAAGACAAGACCGACCTTTCGACCTTTTCTTCGTAAAAAAGTGACGGCTGTTGCACAGAATGACACTGGTGATCCGCTGGTTCACTCAGTTAAACAAGGTGATTTTCAACACCAGGGCTAAAATTGTGAGATTTCTTTCCGTTTTTCCTAAAATTCAAAGAGATTTGATATGTCAGTAAAAGGTATAGACATGAAATAGTTCAAACAAAAATGTAACAAAGTTTTGACCTTGTATTCTCTGTTATGAGAAGCACTAAACAATATTTATAACATGTACATACACAGGTAAACAAAATATTAATACATAATTGGTTATTTTTCTTTACTTCAATTATAACTATTATGGTAAAGCCTATTTCAAATTCAAGACATACTTAGTACCCAATCTGGCTCCACCTGCTGTCTTTTTCAGCTCTTTACCAGACAACGAAATTTGAGACTTTTCCCACTGAAAACATTTGCAAACAACAAAATGAATGTTTCTAAATGGGCAAGCTTGTCTTTAACTCTTTACCAGATTCAGTTCGAAGCATTTAACCATCACTTTATACAGATATGCTGACTAAATGACCAAAGCTGTTGATGTGCCATAAAACACTGAAAGCATTTGCAGACAACAAATTCAATATAGCTAAAGTGTTGGAATTTTTCTTTAAAAGGGTAGGAAACATGGTGGAGAAAGGAAAAAATGTGGATTACCAGCACTTTCTCCTTTTCCTACCAAGTTTTCCATAGCTTCAGGGTCTCTAAACATGGCATTATGTGGTAAAGAAAGAGAGAGGAAAAATTTGTGGAGAAATTTCGTTTATCAACACTTGCTCTTTTCCCCATAATGTTTTCAAAAGCCCTTTTTCTTAGGGCTATTAAATTATGGGATCATTGGCAAATTAATAGTAAAGACTAGTGGTACATGAAAAACAAGGAAAATAGGAGCAAAGGAAAAATCCATTTTTTAATAGATCTACTACCAGAATAAATTAAATTATAAAATATATTATAAAAAACATGGGATTGAGTGGCAAAGGGTCAAGTGCTTAATCAGTCTGAGATGCTTTTTTTTAATCATTACACATGTGAAAAGGGCAAATGGAGAAATATTTTTCCAAAAAAAAAAAAATGATTTCATTGAAGTCAGACAAGGGACTACAGGAATGATTATTAACTACAAATGTTCCTTTTTTACGATGCTTCCAAAAGCTGTTTTCCGTAAGGGCATTACAAAGTTAAAGTATCTTGTCATGGATACATGATAATCTTTAGAAAGTCTCTAAAACATTACATAGGTACTTGTGTTAACTGTGTAGATAAACATCTGACAGGAGTTACTACACAGCACTGTGCATTGAGCAGTCAAAACTTGGAATATTCACCCTCCAAAAAAAAACTTGCAACTGTAATTAACCCTTTAACACACAATCCCGAGTTTTAACAACCCTGACAACAACCCTGAGGAAGAAGTCTTTGGGAAACATTATGGGAAAAGGAGGAAATGCTGGTAATCAGCATTTTCTCCTTTTCCCACAATGTTTTCAACCCTTACAAACACAAATTCCATTATTTGAATCACATTTAAATTGAGGTTTGCTAATGCTTTCAATTCAGGGACAAGTCAACAGTTTTGTCGAGTGGTAAAGAGTTATTGGATACTCCTTTCTAAACAGAAAAAACATCCATTTTGCTGATTTACCCAATATTTATCTGCGGTAGAACAATAATATGGTAACATTATACATGTAATATACAGTTTTCTTTACTATTTACCCTACAGTGCTGAGTTTAACAACTCTGACTTGAGAATAGGCTTCAGAAAAAATTGTGGAAAGGGGAGAAAATGTTGGTAACAGACATTTTTTCATTTTCCCACAATGTTTCTTACCTGTCCACTAACAAAATTTATTCATGAGCCAAATTTGTCACCTGCAAATGCATTCAAATTGGACAAGTCTAAAAATTTTTGATTAGTAAAGAGTTAAATTTTGTATTGTGCACAATGAACAAGTAATTCTGTTACTCTCCAACTGTAGAGATTTCAGTGTTCAACTCATTGCTCAACGTTGTCTTTATAATCATCATATTATCTCAAGAACACGGATGTTTTTCATCCTGGAAAACAGTTAAGATATTCAAAGAAATATAATCACATATCATATGGGGGTGGACTTGATTTAGCTAGTCTGAGCACCCTTTTTACTCAAGGCATGGGAATTTCTAAACTAATCAAGTGTTACGGAGTAGCTGCACCACAGCATTGCGTTGTCTGAGGTGGTGCAGACTTAGCAGTCACGTGACCTTCTCTCCAAAAAATGGCAGAAAGGCCAACAATGTTCCAATGTGAAGACTGCAAAAGACAGTTTTTTGATATGTAACATTTCCTAAGACATCCATGTGTTTTGCAAGATGGTAATTTATACGTCATTAATTGAAATAACATTTTGCTGCTTTTGAATGCACTCTTTTATAATTGTCTGCCATTTTAATTTTTCCTGTCACTTATCTCTGGAGTACATCGTTTGCTCCGTTTCAATTGATTTAGCGTACTGCTCTCGTGCAGTCAGAGTACTTGAAACATCAAATCAATTCCACCAAAGTATATGTATACAATCTCTTATTGCACCAAAACGTTGAAAATTATCAGAAAGAATGGTTATAGGGCAGCAAGTACTTTCTATTTAATTTTCTTGTCTAAACTCTGTATTCTATCATATTGTTCTCCCATCATCAAGGGATACCAACATTCCAGGCTTCTTAGACTTTGCAACATCAAGGGTTATTTTCTACCAGTGCCAGATTACTTTATACAAGAGGGCCCTGATGGCCCTAAAGTCACTCACCTGAGTCTTTTGACCAAACATGACCCATTTTCAATCTCTCTTGAGATATCATGACAAACAATCTACTAAGCTTTCATAATTATTGGACTGAAAATGCCTCTAGCATGTACACAAATTTTTTTTAGAATTTCTCTCAGTGACCTATTTTTAGCCAACCATAGCCAATTTTCCCATTGTAGATATTATCAAAACAAGAATGAAAATGTGGCCTCTAGAGCATACACAAGGTTTTTCTAAGATTTGACATAGTGACCAAGTTTTTGACCCGACATGACCCATTTTGAAACTCGACCGAGATATCATCAAGACAAACATTCTGACCAACTTTCAAGAGTTTTGGACTGAAAAATTAATGTGGCCTCTAGAGCGTACACAAGGTTTTTCTAAGATTTGACCTAGTGACCAAGTTTTTGACCCGACATGACCCATTTTCAATCTCGACCGAGATATCATCAAGACAAACATTCTGACCAGAGTGTCTTGGTAATGTTGCTCAAGGTCCAGAGTCAAGTGTTAAAGTAATGGCTGGGTGTGTATTTCATACCACAGTGTTAGAACTTTATTGTTTGTAGAGGGAAATATGAACTCAGATAAGTTCACATTTATTGTTTGTAGAGGGAAATATGAACTCAGATAAGTTCACAATCTATATGATGTAATGTATACAAGTTTTATATATTACATTATATAGATGACGAAGTCCATCACAAAATAATCCCGCGATATACATGTAAAATTCTAACACAACACAAGACACATTATATGTCACATATATGTGTAAAAAAAATCCACACTTTCTTGGCATTCTGAAATTTTTAAAAAGTTTTCATGGAAGTTAAGTACAGAATACATGATGAGTATTCTTAACCCAACTTTAAGAAAAAGGAAATCATGATATCCAGTGAAAAGTTTTGGACTGAAAAATTAATGTGGCCTCTAGAACATACACAAGGTTTTTCTAAGATTTAACCTAGTGACCTAGTTTTTGACCCGACATCACCCATTTTCGAACTTGTCCGAGATATTATCAAGACAAACATTCTGACCAAGTTTCATGAGTATCTGACTGAAAATGTGGCCTCTAGAGCGTACACAAGGTTTTTCTAAGATTTGACCTAGTGACCTACAGTTTTTGACCCGACATGACCCATTTTCGAACTTGTCTGAGATATCATCAAGATAAACATTCTGACCAACTTTCAAGAGTTTTGGACTGAAAATGCGGCTTCTAGAGCATACACAAGGTTTTTCTAAGATTTGACCTAGTGACCTAGTTTTTGACCCGACCTGACCCATTTTCGAACTCATCCAAGATATTATCAAGAAAAACATTTTGACCACTTTTCATGAGTGTCGGACTGAAAATGTAGCCTCTAGAGCATACACAACGTAAAAGTTGATGAAGCACGACGAATGACGGACACTGTCACAGCACAATCACAAAAGCTCACCATGAGCACTTTGTGCTCAGGTGAGCTAAAAAGTCGGGCTGTTTAGATCCAAAATAATATTGCGCTCCCAACCTAATCTCAACCTAAACTATCCGGACAACACAGTCTAGGCTTAATCTAAATAGATTCTTAGTTCTGATTTGCCATCGCCGCTATACATTATGGGTTCAAATTAAACTGTTTCAATTGAAATTTGGGTTTTCCATGGACCGCTGTTGGAGAGTTGCTCCCAAGACGTTTTGCCCCTATTTTTCACCCTTAGTTGTTTAGCCCCCTAATCCTAGTCATTTTGCCCCCGAACCATTTCCCCTCTATTCATTTGTGTATAAATTTGAAAAAGATTTATCAACGCCGTTTGTTTATTGGATATGTCACTCATAGTTTATGTTATTTACCATAATTTCCTCCATTCTCGAGAATGATTTCGAAAGCCTTCTTTTACAGGGTTATTGAAAGTTGTTAGTGTGTGATAAAGAGTTTAAGTATCATTTGTTTCTGTCCTTGGAAAAAAAAAATAAAAGTCACACAATGGGTCCTTTTATTTAAGTCTTCTTTCTTTTTTTTTTTTGCCCAGCCTGGGTTGTTCAAAAGCAAAATTAGGTGCACTGGTCGCCACGATATAGGCCTTTCCAGAAACTAGGTAGCCTCCCTTTGAGTACTCTTCGTTTATGCATGTGCACAAGCGCAACTTCTACTTCCGAGGACTACACAAGCACGGAAGCAATATGTGGAAGTAGAGACTAAGAATGAACTTACCCTCTGTAACATGTGTTAAATTCCAAATCTATCCACAAATAAACAAAGTAACGGAGAAGTGAGATCAAAAACAGTTAAGAAGAGTCTGTTTAATCCTTTACCAAACAATCCCGGGGTTTTCACGACCCCGAGGAAGATGGCTTTCGAAATTATAAGGGGAAAAAGAAAAAATGCTGAAGACCAAACTTGTCTCCCTTTCCCACAATGTTTCTATCTTTTCAAAGAAAAAAAAATCCATCATTCGAGCAACATTACCTCATTGTTGGAAAATGCTTTCAGTATACACAAGCTTAAAATTTTGTTGTTTGGTAAAGGGGTAATGTGACATGTGCGCGTTAATTTGTACATTACGGCTCTTCAGTCGCCCACCCAGCAGTGCGATACCGAGATCAAAGGAACACACCGAATTAACCCTATACACATTTAACTGAAGAATAATTTTGACGTATTTCTTTTTAACTCAAAAAGATGATGGAATATAGGCCTAAGTATTTTGTGAAGGGAGACTGGAAGATTTAAAATTTTAACTAAAGCTACATATGTTATGTTCATGATCTAGACTCTTACATAATAGTTATAATATTTGTCTGAAGGAACATGATAATTTTTTGAGATCAGGATTTTCTTGACAATTCATTGTATGCATGTAGTGCTGTAATTTCGGTAAATGGACTGTTCCTGCCTCTTTTAAGACACTTATTAACCTTCTACCAACCAAACAATCTGGATTGAGTTTTAATGACCCTGGGAAAGAAGGCGTCTTGAAAATATTTGAAAAGGAGGAAATGCTTGTAACCAGCATTTTCTCATTTCCCGCAATGTTTTCCATTTTTTCAAAGGCAATTTCCACCATTTGACCCACATTCAATCTGTCGGCTTCAGATGCTTTGGATTTTAACTAGTCCAAAGTTTTGCCGTTTGCCGAACCTGGTAGCTAAGTCGGTAATGAACAGGGCTTGAAATACTGGGATCATTGGTTCGATTTGTTTATACAAAATGATTAAAGTGATAACATTTTGTAATCTAAAAAAAGAGAAATGGATAGTCTATTTATTTAAATCTGAAACTCCATATATTTTGAATTTATTACAAAAAACTCAATACCCCCCAAAAATATCAAAATGTCTAAATGCTTTTTTGTTATTCTCCTGTTTGAACTACCAAATAGATGACTTTCATAACAAGGTCAGGTCAAATTTCAAACCTCCCATTCCTCCTCCAAAAGAGGTAATTCCAGCTTCATTATGAGTGGCGAAATATGTACTGTCATTGCTTTCGTTTAGAAGCTGGTAAAGGGTTAGCTGGGTGTTCTTTGATCTCGGTATTTCACGGCCAAAGTATGTGACCTGCAGAAGCGTTTCGGTACACATGCTAGGCGCTTACACAGACGTGTCATATTAAAGTCTCGTTCCTTTTCAAGCTGATGTTGATAATTTGTAAATATAGGATTTGGAATTATCAAAATATTGTTACAGAGAGTAAGTCCATTTTAAATTCGACGCCAAATGATGTATATTTCCTGGCCGAACACATTCTGTTCTCATATGCAATGTTATGGGTCACTGTTTTAACTGCATGTCGGAATTCATTGCTTTTTTTTTTAATTCCTTGTCCTAGAAAACCAGGGATATTATATATGATCCATGGTAAAACCAAGGCAGTCTGCAAAAAATCTGTTATTTCTATCGCAGGGCTTCGTTTTGGTCTGTACTAACATTTTTGTGTCTTTCGAAAAAGATAGTTGATGCAACTACCTGCACTGCAGATTTTTTGGCATATAATCGATGTTATCTTAAATGCAACAAGTTTAGGCGTCTTTTTTATCATTGGCCGAGAAATTCAACGGAACTTAACTGAACAAATCTTACGTTTGTCAACAGTGTGCGATACAGACCAGAAGATCAGATGTGTTACTTATCTTCCATGATAATTTTTAGGAGCGAGATATTGTGATTTTGGCAAGTTAACTGGATGATGAAAATCATGAATGATGTTTTTCGTTTGGCCATTGATCGTAGTCCCCGGAAATGGGAATTTCCACAAGGGAGATAATCTTTGAAGGGAGGTAACTGAGTTTCCGTAGAGGCCTATAACTCCAATGATGTTGAAAACTGTGTTACACAACATACAATCAACCAATCAATCAGCCTTCCTTTCTTTCTATGAATATCTTATACCTTTTTCTTCAACACTTGTTCCAGTGCTATGTCTTTTCGACAATAGGTACAACCCTCACCCTCCCTCTCTCATTTGTAGGTTGTTCGATATTTCCATTTCATAAAATCACTGAAATATTTTTCTTACTACTAAACTGAAATTAAGCATCTGCTTATTGTTTTATACCAATATTTATATCAGTTTATTGCTTAAAGTCATTAATAAAGCTGAAAAGACAAGCAAAGTGTCTCTGATCAGACAATGTGAAACTGCTAACTTCTTGTGGATTTTCATATTTTGCAGCGATATGTTTTTCAAGTCAATGTTGATTTCTGGATAAGTTTTTCTGCATGATTTGGCATGAATTTATGAATGAGGGCTGCAGATAACTTCGAAGCCTGTTAATTACACTAGATGGGGATCAACATAATTATCATGTTTTTCATAAAGGACATGCCAATCTGATTAGCTGTGATATTGCTTGTGCGTGCTTCAGACTTTAAACTTGTTGTTTATGGCGGAGTTTAGATCTTTCAAGAATCATGTATATGCATTACTTGCTGCAAGTAGATTTACCAGTGCTTCATTTTTGGCGAAATTTTTTGCTAATTGCTGCCAATGGCAATAGACAGAGAGAGCCCTGGTTTCGATATAAACAAACAATTGGAATAAATAATATCTAGCAAGGTCAGAGCTGTTTATCTTTTTTCTCTTTCTACCTAATATTTGTATATCATTTTATAGAGCATGCTTTGCAGATTTCAAAAATACAAAGTATTTCCAATTTCGATCACTTTTTGGTTTTTTACAGATTTTCCAAATCTCAGAATTTTTCGAAAATGTCTGTCAAATATTGGGGTGAATTCTTCCAAATTAAATACACGTCATGTAAACTTGAAATAACCAAGAGTATAATCATTCTGAAACATAAAAGTAGACAAAAATGAACAATGGATGTACTCATATCATTTTAATACCTTACCCAGTAAAATTCACATAATTATTTTCATATCTACTTGTTCATAATCAACCATTAGTTCATATACATACACCAACCTGTCCCCTGCATACTTGATATTGTACCAATCTGGAAAACCTGGGACTTGTAAAACTGTAAATTCATTGGTTAAAATGGCCTAAATTTTCAACCCTTCAAGAAAAAACCCTTTGTTTAAACAAAGAATAAATCTGGAAAACATCATGGAAAAAAAGATAAACTGCTCAAAACACGCTCTTTTTTGTACTATGTTTTCTTCCGTATAAAACAATCAAAACTCATTTGAACAAATTCTATAAATTTTCTCAACAGATGCATTCACTTCTAAAATTCTAATTTGTTTAAGGTGAACAATGTGGACTAGAATCTGTAAACAACTGAAAATTCAAAATTCAGTTTCAATGGAACGTAAAGAAATAGAACATACTATATTTGAAATAAAGTAAACCATTTGAAGTTAACAAAAAATAAAAAAAAAACAAGTTAAATGTAATACTCCTAAGGATCGTGAGCATGACTTGTTTATCAAATTATCTCTAAGCTATCTGCATTAATCCCTTACAACACCACAAAATTTTGGACTTGTCAACATTAAAAGCATTTGCAGACGACATATTCTGTGTTGCTAAAAAGATGATTTCTGTCTGTGAAATTAAAGAAAACTTTGTGGGAAAAGGAGAAAATCTGGTTGCTAACATTTTCTCCTTTTCCCCCAGTGTATCAAAAAAATGTCTTTTATATGTCAGGGTCGTAAAAGCAGGATTTTGTGGCAAAGGGTTAACAAGAGTAACCCTTTACTATATGGCAAAAGTTACGCTTGTAAAAACTGGCAGCATTAAAAGACATGTTTTATGTAAAACAAATGGTGGAATTTGTTTTTGAAGGGTAGAAGACTAAGTTGTGGTAAAATGAGAAAATGCTGTTTACCAGATTTTCTCCTTTTCCACAGTATTTCACAAAGCCCTTTTACCTGTGGCTCACCATAACTCAGGAATGTGATACAGGAATAAACATTTGACCTCTTTTGAATCAATGGTTTACCCATGATATATAAAATAGTCAATGCAAAATGAAATTCTAACCAATAATAGAGAAAATTCTGTTGCTGATGCAAAATAGCACGGCGTTTTCAGTATGCAATATCATTCTAAATTAGCCCTAACTTTGTCACTTAGATTCAAAGCATGACAGTCTTCTTTCTTAAATCAATTTATATAATTCCCTTGAGGAACCTCTCAGCCTCTGTTTGGCAAAAGATTTTGTAATTTGGTAATTAAACGGAAGAGAAATGACTTTTTGAAGCGACCCACTACTTTCTACAAATAGCATACTCCAGGATACCGATACGCGTAATCGAATACTAGCGCGAGTTGTTCAATTCAAATATTTATTTCTTTTATGCAATTATTGGTGTCAAATGGTCAAGGCTGCTGGAGTAAAAATGTTAAGGAATCCAAATAGGTCGTCAGGCATAACAGCAATTTCTTTCAAAGACAATTTGGCTGTTGACAGATACAGTTCGATAATCTATAAATAGCTCTGACCTCGCTATAATATCGACAGCCTAATAGATAAAATGTAGATAATTTTGATTGGCAGAGCGAGCACTGCTTGCATGGGGGGCCGGCACAACAACCAGTAATGGCAAAACTACTAGGGGACAAATGACCAGGGTGGAAAAGTGGAAACGACTGTAAATACCAGTAGTGGAGGAAATGCTTTTGGGGCGAAACCATAGGCACTCGGTTTCCTTGTCTTTTACTTTTGTATCGGCATAATACCGGCAAATGCCCCTCCACTATACAGCCCTATGCATACATGTGGTATTGTTTTACGAATTAAAAGATAAACTAATGAAATTCTGTGCTTTATTCCATAGACCAATATTGTATTTGATGCATACGAATGAATCCATAAGAAATCAAAATTCTTTTGACAGACGATTTAGATTTTCATGGGTTTTCGCGATATAGTGGAGGGGCGTTTTCCGGTATTATGCCTTTGTGTCTTACCTCTTCTATTTCTGCATATCTTAAATACTAGTATTTAAGATATGCAGAAATAGAAGGGGTAAGATACAAAAGTAAAAGACAAGGAAACCGAGTGCCTATGGGCGAAACGACTCGCAACCCTGTGTTTTCGGAACAAAAACAACAGTTCTTCCCGCACCAGGCTAAATTTTGACATCCTAACTATTGAAATATTTGGCAGCGTTCACGTCACAAAGAGAGCATCTATCGGCATTAGACTTACACGAATGAATTCAACTTTTATCTTCCTTAGTTCATCGCAAACAACGCCGGCTTTACATCCGGGTATTTTTGGCAAATAGTATAATCACTCCAAGACACCCATATGACATCACAATACCCCATTACACGGTAGGCCTATAATACGCAATGGAAATTTTTTCACGAAATGGACGAAATGGAAATCGCCTCTGACTTAATTTGATACCTGATAAAATTTGGATCAAATTATTCACATAATAATATCATTTCAATAATTTTTCAATGAATACTGCATGACTTATGCGCTTTTTCATATAATTTAGCCGTTCAGTATTTATTTTTTATCCTTTAGTCGAAATTTTCGGTAATCAAAAATGGTGGGCGAGATGGAAATTTTTCACGAAATGGAAAATGTCTCTGAATGAATTTGATAGGACTTTAATAGTAGATCTGTAAAGACTAATTCGATCAAGATATTAAGGTTCATCATATTTAAGCTGCCCAATGGGTTCACTTGCCCGACCCTGGTGGTCCCAGACGAATGGCATTGATTCCCGGCACTCCTGAGCTATCAGATTCTTTGGGAGCTTGCTTAAAAGGTGGGTATTTAGATTTTTCACTTCTCACCAAATTAAAAAAAATAGATATCACTGAAATTTATATGAAAAAACAATACAAATCATCAATAATGAAGAATCATAAAACTACAAAAAAAGTTTTTTTTGATGGTGTTCCCTTAAAATGCTACGTAGCCTCTTAAGGTATTTTTAGATTTCGCGCCAGAAATCAAAAAAACATTGTGGGAATGTCAAGTGACTGGCACGTGACTAATGACGCTTAAATTCCATAACATAACAAACATGTAATTATTTTCCATAATGTCTTCTTCGAACGCTATGTTTGAAGCTTCGTCTGTGTATTTCCAGTATGTAAATGAGCGAGTTGCTCATCTAAAAATAGACCGTGTTCACCGTCGGTGTCGACCTGGGCCGTAGTAAATCTCTAATTTCTCTTCTTGTCGGATGTTTTTCGGCTACTAGGGTTTTATGAATGAAAATTAAAAGGCTTTGGGAGTATAAGGATGATTTTTTTGTATTTTTGTAAAATTTTCGTCCCAAAATCTGAAGGGCCACCTTTAAAATGGGTGCCATTGCGAGGACCTTCGGCAAATTTGTAATTATCACAGTCTGTTTACGCTTCTATATATGTACAGCCGGTGACCTACGATTGACCGGTTTCCGTCTGTTTCCTGTTTCAATGTTGACACTGGTACCCGGGCATATATGTCAACTGCATATCATCCTTGTATGCACGAGTAAAATTAAATCACGAGCAAAACTTGTGTCTGTATGGAGTTATACCAGTGCCAAATTTCAGTCCGGTTTTCATGATCAAGGCTGTCGTCGGCAGTCCGGCCATGGCCGGACCACTGTTTCGACCGCTTACAGTAGATCTAGGTCTATGTAACTCAGCAAGTATTTATTGAAAAAAAAATCTAGACTTTTTATTTGAGTTTCACTAGCACAACTGGTCTCAAGATGCGTCAGAATCGCTGTAAATTTGAATTTTTTTCGGAGGTAGGTCCCCCGAATCCCACTTGAGACAGGGTTAACAAACCCCTCTCCACCTCCAAAACAAAGGGTAACCCTAACGTTATACTTGTGATTGTTTCTCCTGTAAGGGCTAGAGCGTAGAGCGCTCCAGACAAAGTCAAAACAATAACAACAGAGCTACCCTCCGAATCGAAGGTAGGCCTCCTGTCCTAACCAGCCAACTACATGTAATAAGAAAATCAAATTTTAATCGATCTAGATCTACAGCAAAATTGCGAATAAAGATAGTAGGCAATAGATCTAGGGGAGGAAATAGACGTTTTAATAGATCAAAATTGAACTAGAATAAAGGAAACGAGAGAAATTAAAGTTCCTAAATTTTATATCATTGTGGATCGGTCTCGGGTCTGAAAACGGTCACCGTCAGATTCCACTGTGGTTTTTATGGTCAAAGGGAAAAAACTCGTAAAATCTGTTTATCCATTAGTTATGAAGAGTACTCTCCCTTATTGTTACCCCCCCCCCCCCCCCACAACCCCTCGGAATAATCTTTTTTTCAACTATTACAAACAGTCACACCGAAACTTTAAGAACCGGTGCAAGGTTAATTTATACCCATACGGTCTATCGAAAAACCTGGACCCTCTGTTAACCCTTATCCTGCTAAATAAGTAAAATGGAACTTTCAAGCCGATTTTAAAAACCCAATCTTTGCTATTTCAAAGGAGTTTTCTTTTGGAAAAATGTTCTGATTGGACCGTGTAGATTCAAGATCAGACTGCACGTTCATAAGTACACCCAAGTTTAGTCTGTGCTGATTCTTAAAGTTATGGTTTGCCCGCTGGTATTTTTCTGTCAAAGGCAGGATGCTGTTGCGCTATTTTAAATCAATTTATTGTCTATGGGATTATGTGTTCAAATTAATAGAGAGTGACCTCCACTCTTATACCCCCTTCCACTCAAAAAAAAAAAGGAGGGGGGTTTCTAAACTGGAATCAACATCAATAATAACGGGAAAAAACATAGCTTTCATCTCCATTTATTAACTTGGAAGATTCAGGTTTGCTTTCACTTTCTGTCTCCTGTTCCTTACGGTCAATGATCAAAGAAATTATTGGAATTCGACAATTCAGCCCATATTAACGATATTTGTTAATAACCTCGAAAACCTAATTGAACGAAAACATGTCGTTGGTTTATAAGTTTAAATGGTAACATAAGAAAGCTAATTTATCGTATACATTAATCAATTGATAAATTTTATTATAATTATATTAATATTCTGCGTGAGCTCTTACTTTGATAACCGAATTGTTACTTTCATGTTTAAATTTTGGCGGTCGCCTTGTTTACAAATGTGACGAAATACAAGGGAGACTACCACCTGTTTACAAAATAGTAACCACGTCTGCAATTGGTTTTTCTTTCTTTTGTCTACTGTCATGATATTTTCAGATGTAGCAGCATCTACAATCCTGTCTTAAACTTTACCAGATTAATGACAGCTCTACGAACATTTTTTTCGATACAAATCGTCTTCACAAACTGCAACGATGTTTATTCGTCTTTGGTTTTATGCTGTCCACAAATATAAGGGACGTAACTCTGCCATGAAGAAAGTGATGTCAGTATATACGAGTTTTCTCCCTTTGACCATAAAATTACTCCTAATTTAAGCCGGTTCTGGTTCGTGCCACACAGAACTTCCCATTGACGAAAATCAGTGTAAACAGAGTGGAAAGAAAGTAAAAGTGTTCATGAAATAAAGGAACTTCTAAAAGTCGCACAAATTGTTAGATAAATGAATGAATGTCTTATGAATGAACGGGATGTTTACCCCACCATAGGCTGCCTTAGATTTAGGAAGAATCTTGTTCGTTTATTTCCTATGCCGTTTTCCTGGCAAAATGGAACTGGCGGATCAAATTGATAAAGGTTTAAAGTTGAAAAAACAAACAAAACAAAAAATAAATAAAGAAATAAACTAGAACTTGTTTTTCTACAAAAAAAAAACAACAGATGTCTCCCCCCTTTTTGTTGTCAGAAGGATTGATATGTCACCAATAACTGAAATAATGGTCATTTTTCTTTAACGGTTTTCGAGTTATAGAGCACACACGAAATTGTACGTAAACTGAGTAAGGAAAATAATCAACGGGAAATAACTCGAAAAATATACAAGCCAGAGTTATGGTTCTTGTGCATGACACTTCGTCTCATGGTGCTTTACAAATGTGTGAAGTTTTATCAAAATATCTTAAAAGTTTTTCGAGTTATAGTGCGGACACGATTTATGACGGACAGACAGACAGGCGGACGCATGGGGAAAAACAATATGTTTCCCGACCCTGACGGGGGGAGACATAATACATAAATAATAATAATAAATACATAAATAATGGTAGTAAATTCTTAAAAGAATAATATATGAACTTGTCATATTTGTGTTCACACCCCTTATGGAATTACATGTATGCTATGAAATCGTAAAATGGAAATCACTTGACAAAATGGAATTTATCAGGACATCAATTTTAGATTAGAAGCAGGGTAGAAAATAGTTATGTAAGAGAAACACTAAAATAATCTTGAATCGATTTAAACTGATTTTAAAAGCACCTTTTCGTCGTAGTTTTATCAGTCTATTTCCCTAACTATGTGAATTTTTAGAAAATGGAATTGGTGGGCGAAATGGAAATCGGCCATCTCTGCTTAATTGAAATAAAAATACTAAATTGTAATTTATAATAATAAACTTGGAATGAATATTACACAAAATGAATATTTGTTATATGGAGCTAGTCATACTTTTTGTGAACTTTGTTACGAAATCGACATAGTAATGCAAATTGTTTGATGTAATAGAACTCTCGTCACGGCTTGAAATTGATGATTAGCCATCCTATTTACCTGTAGAGTAGGTTAAAAATATAACGCAGGTAATAGGTTATGATACAAAAAAAAACTATTCTAACTAGAGCTATCACTAAGTGTGATCATACCCCCCACCAGCTCCTTGTCACAAAACAGCTCATTGTCACAGAATGCAGAATGGTTTAGTACAAAATTAAGAGTTGAAAAAAAAATGAAACTTCCGACAAAGGGTTTGCACTCATTAAAGGGTTAGGTTAATTTGTCACCAATAAAACACAGAGACCAAAGGTATATAATAAATCTTTAGCAATATACATAGGCAGTAATTTGAACTATTGGAGTGATATAGAGGTAACGTTACCATTAATATTTACAGAACATGTTTTTCCCTGGAATTGCAGCTGTAATCAAACTGTGGTCACTGTAGTAATTCAGGATGTGAGTGATGTTATTCACACAAGTTAAACACGGAATTCACATTGTGAAACACATTATTAAATAGTTTTGTACATTAAAAATAGTAGGAGCATTACACTAGACAAATTGTGAATCAAAATGATATAATATAGCAAAAATTGCAAAAGTCAAGGGGAAATAATTCTGCCAACACATTGCAGCAGAGTCATGAAAATTGCACATACACAACTTCATAAATATAGGAACATTGTGTGTAAATTTGAGTTCAGTACCTGAAAAACTGTAGGAGTATTTCAGCAAACAAATTTGTGTCTATGGACAGACGGATTGACAGACAAACAGATTATATTAAAAACAGAATTCACAGTAAGAAACACATTATTAATTAGTTTTGTACATTAAAAATTGAAGGAGTATTACACTGGACAAATTTTAAATTAAAGCGATACAATTTAGTGAAAATTGCAAAGTTCAAGGGGAGATAATTCTGCAACAGATCGCAGCAGAGTCATGAAAATTGCACATGTACAACTTCATATATATAGGAACACTATGTATAAATTTGAGCTCAGTACGTGAAAAACTGTAGGAGAATTTTGCCGGACAAATTTGTGTCTATGGACAGACAGACGGACGGATGGACAGACAACCATGGCGATTCCAGTATACCCCCCTCCACTTCATTGTGGGGGGGTATAATAATTATCAAGAAGAACCTTACCCCTTTTTAACACAATCCCGAGTTTTCACGACCCTGTAAAAGACTTTTGTGGCTTTTGTGAACATTGTGGGAAAAGGAGAAAATTCTGGTAAGCAGCTTTTTTGTCTCATTTTTTATTTCTTGTCTGCAAATGCTTTCAATTTTGACGTCCAAAGTTTTGCTAGTTTGGTAAAGAGTCAATATGGTAAGTGTTGAACGTGTTACGCAGATATGGATTTGGAATCAAAGCGGCAACATTTGGTTAATTGGATTA
Organism: Hippopus hippopus; assembly: GCA_946811185.2. Lineage (NCBI taxonomy): Eukaryota > Metazoa > Mollusca > Bivalvia > Cardiida > Cardiidae > Hippopus > Hippopus hippopus. Next base: position 39,911,683 of record OX328098.1, on the reverse strand, counting down.
AATAGAGACAGTCAACATTGTATAATCTTCACACCTATATTAAATATCTTGGGTAATTAGAACGTCAATTTACACTGTTTCTTCAAATAGACAAGGACAGCCGCCAATAATTAATGCACGGTTTGTTTTCTCCTTATCCCACAATGTTTTCCACCTTTCCACAAACAAATTTCAATATTTGAGTTACACTCATGATTCCCATTGTGAGAAAGACTTTTGAAAAGATTATGGGAAAAGAAGAAAACGCTGGTAGCCAGCAATTGGTCCCCTTTCCCGTATTGATTTCTACCTATCCACGAACAAATTTCAATAATAAAGTAACATGGATTTTGTCGTATGCATTTGCTTTTAATTTTGAAAATTCTAACATTTTGTCATTTAGCAAAGAGTTTTATCTGGGTGTGTTCATTGTTTTGTTAATAATTCCTTGATAAAAAGTTAACTACGGAATTAATAAATAATTGAGTAACATTCAAAATCCCTAGGTTTAACTACCCTAAAATAAAAGGCTTTTAAAAAATTGTTGAGCAAAAAGAAAATAACAAGCAACTTCTCCTTTCCCACAATGTTTTCTACCTTTCCACAAATGAATTTCAATGTTAGAGAAACATTTATTTGTCGTCTGCAACAGCTTTCAATTTAGAAAAGTCATACATTTTGTCTTTTGGTAAAGATTTTTACCTGTGTGTGTTCATTGATTTGTTCATATTTCCTTCATGTACTAAGGAATTAATCAATATGTGAGTAATTTTCATAATCCCAAGTTTTTACGACCCCACAGAAAAAAGGCTTTTGAAAATACTGAGGAAGAAAGAGAAAATTCTGGTTACCAAAATAGGGAAACTGGTTACCAAAATTTCTCTATTTTTCCTTTTCAAAATGTTTTCTACCTTTCCTCAAATAAATTTCAATATTAGAGTAACAATTAGTTTGTCTTTTGCAACAGCTTTCAATTTGGTAGTCTTACATTTTGTCGTTTGGTAAAGAGTTATAACAAGTTTTATCTGCGTATAATCATTAAAATTTATTGCCATTAATGCCATTTTGTAAAAATTGTAATTGTCTTATAATAGGCTGAATAAAAATGTGTGCAGAAAAGGAAAAAAAATGGGCCACGGTCGAGAGCGCCTCCATATGGTGTGGCATGGACTGCAATTTCAAATTATGGAAAATTATCTAACAATGAATATTATTTTATTAATTGAACATGGAAACTAAACGCTCTCGATGCAGAACGTTGTAATTTACACAATGTATCCTTTTTAGCCTAATTTCAGCAGGGCTAAACTCTGATTCAAGTCAGTAATTTCCATTTTGTCAAACTATTTCCATTTCATAGCCAAATTTCCATTTGATAAAAGACAATTTTGACTGAAATATGAACATTGAGCAGAAAATTGCATGTTGTGTAGTATTCTTTAAAAAGATATTGAAATGATATTGTTAAAAGATTATTTTGACCTCAAGTGAGTATGAAATTTGAGACGTGATGATTTCCATTTCGTCAGGGATCTATATGTATATATATAAATGGCCCCTGATTTTGTCGATTAATTTCCATTTGTCTATTTCGTATCAAAATTTCCATTGAATATGAACAAAAAAATGACCAAATACCAAAAGTTTGTGTTATATTCTTTGAAATTTATTGAAAATATAGAATCTATCCATTTTCATTTTTTTAAGTTCAATTTATTTTCAATTTCATCAAATACTTCAATTTCTCCCGCCATTTTCATTACCAAAATTTCCAACTAAAGTGTAAAAAGAACATTGAAAGGCTAAATTATGAGGAAAAAGTGCATGAATCATGCAATATTCATTAAAAAACATATTGAAATGATATCATCACGTGATTAATGTGATCCCATATCAAGTATCAATGTAAGTCAGAGATGATTACCATTTCGTGAAAATGATTTCCATTTCGTCGATTTCCTAAAAAAAATTCCATTGCGTATTTTAGGCCTACCCACTAACACCCCCCCCCCCCCCATTACATCAAAGTCACCAAAGACATGTACAAGATTGATACAAATATTCCATGATAATGTCTTAAACATGTTTATACATATATATGCCAATTATTTGAGATCTTTTATACACAGAAGCACATGTTTTGCCTTTGTATGCTGTTGTTCATATCTACAGATCTTTTTTGTCTCCCCAGTGACAGTATATAGGCTCCAGGCTTAGAGCTCTACCATGCTCTGTAATTGTAAAAGGATCAAGTACAGAGTTTCCAAAAGAATTTTTAAAAAAGTTTCTATTAATTCTTTATCAAGCGACAAAATTTTAGGTTTGTCAAAACTAAAAACAATAACAGACAACAAATTAGATGACCATGAGATTGTGAAGGAGTAATAGCTTGCTACAATTAATTGTTCCTTTTCCCACGAGGAGCAGGACAACTCGCCCCAAAGACAGTTTGCCCCAAGACAACTCGCCCCACAAAAAACTCGGCACAAGACAACTCGCCCCACCTTCAGAAGACAATTCGCCCCACCTTCAAAAGACAACTCGCCCCACATCAAAGATAACTCGCGCTGAATAATGAGACAACTCGTCCTACATCAAAGACAACTCGCCCCGCTTTTATTACTATCACCTGGACGTATATAAGATAGAGGTGTAAAACTATTATGATTTTTATTGTCTTTCTTTCTTTTTTAGCTCCACTGGCCGAAGGCCAGCAGGCTTATTTCATGGCCTGGTGTCTGTCGTGCGTGCGTGTGTCCGTCCGTCCGTGTATGCTTTAACTTTTATTTCAAACATCTTCTCTGAAACTACCCATCCAGTTTTGATGAAACTTCACAGAAATGATCCTGCCATGGTCCTCTTCAGAATTCTTGACAGAATTTGATTCGTTAAAAAACTCTGGTTGCCATGGCAAAAAAACTAAACAAATATTGGAAATCTTTGAAAATCTTCTTGTCTGAAACCATAAGGCCTAGGGCTACCAAATTTGGCATGTAGTTTTATCTAGCAGACCTCTATAAAGTTTCTTCAAAATATAGCCCTGGGGTCAAAATTGGCCCCGCCCCGAGGGTCACAAGTTTTACATGGGCTTATATAGAGAAAACTTTAGAAATCTTCCTGTACTTAGCTATAAAGCCAAGGGCTACCAAATTTTTCATATAGCTTTATCTAGTGGGTTTACCAAGAGTGCCCAAATTATAACCCTGGGGTCAAATTTGACCCAGCCCCAGGGGTCCCAAGTTTTACATGGGCTTACATAGAGAAAACTTTAAAAATCTCCCTGTACTTAGCTATAAAGCCTAGGGCTACCAAATTTTGCATGTAGCTTTATCTAGTGGGTGTCTACCAAGAGTACCCAAATTATAGCTCTAGGGTCAAATCTGACCCCGCCCCAGGGGTGACAAGTTTTACATGAGCTTATATAGGGAAAACTTTAAAAATCTTCTCGTACCTAGCCATAAGGCCTAGGACTACCAAATTTTGCATGCAGCTGTATCTAGTGGGCATCTACCAAGAGGTCCCAAATTATAGCCCTTTGGTCAAGTTTGCCCCCACCCCATTGATCTCAAGTTTTACATGGGCTTATATAGTGAAAACTTTAAAAATCTTGTTGCTAACCATAAGAACTAGGGCTACCAAATTTAGCCCTGTCTCAGGGATCTCATGTTATACAGGGCCTCTTATTGGGGAACTTTTGAAAATCTTCTTCTTTATAACCACACATTCTAGACCTGTATTATTTGGTATGGGGCTTTATCTTGTGGACTTCTACCAGGATTCAAGTAATTATAGCTCTGTGGTCAAAAATGGCTTTGCCCTGGGGTCGTAACTTTCTCGTGGGCTTTCATAGAGAAAATTTTGTATGTCTACTAATTCGAAATAAATTGGCCAAGTATTGTAATGTTTGGCTTGTAGTGTTTTTACTTATTAGCTAGTGGAGCGATACAGGGCCATCATGGCCCTCTTGTTTTAATCTATATATCTTTCTCTCTCTTCTTTTTTTATTCAAGTGATTGAAGATTACATTCTGTTGTTTACACCAATTGAACATTTAAGATAGCATGAATGATGCTAACTGCAGTTTGACATCCCTGACATATTCAGCTCAAGGAATGGATATCCTATCATACTGTCAATATACCCGTTCTTTTCAATCAATCAATCAATCAATCAATCTTTAGACACATAGAAAAACAGATGGATAAACCGACCTACCCGTCGTTTGTTTGATGATAAGTCTTTCATCTTGCTTTTATCTGTTAGATCTATAGATACATTTGACCATAAGCCGTTTGAATTACATCTCTTAATCCTAGATAATTATTTTTGTATTTCAGTAAATAATCTGTATTGTAATAGATTAGCGGCAAATAGTTGTTATTTTCATGAATTGATAACCAATCTGCAAGGAATTTTTGTGTTCGGGACGAGAATTTTGCTAGATTTTAGGTGATTTTTTTTTTAAACTTGGGCCAGATTCTTCGAATTCTGTGAGCTAGTCCGAGTTTTCATAACTTGGGATGAGTTGTCTTTGGTGTGGGGCGAGTTGTCTTCAAAATGTGGGGCGATTTTTCTTGGGGCGAGTTTTTTGTGGGGCGAGATGTCTTGGGGTGAGTTGTCTTTGGGGCGAGTTGTCTGTCATTCTTCCTACATATTTCAAACCTATAGCTACTGTCTCGTGGATTATGACAGTCAAATATTAAGACTAGAAACAAGACCCAATTTATTGGAGTTGAATGGTTGTTTTTGTCTATAGTGTTTAAGCTAAACGGGTGGTGTAGATCAAGGATCAAACTGCACACTCTGTGCAGTCTGATCTTGACCTACACTGGCTGCAAAAAACAATTATACTGTAGTTGTAAAAAGTGCTTTATGGGTTAAGACTGAAAAAAAAACAGCCTAAGGTTGATGTTTGCTGTTAAGATATTACACCATTTGAACGTTAAACCCATTTGCAAAAGTCTAGATTTACCACTTTGGCCAATTTTTAGGCAGCACAAAGAAGAATTAGTTCAAGCAAAAGAAGAAATGTTACTTGAATTTTATTTGAGTCAGGTATCACCTGGACAAACTGACCTGAAACTGACCTCTATGCAATGAATAATTAGAGAGTGAATATTTTAATCTTCACATATAATTAGAAGGTACGGAAATTCTAGTAACGGTAAAAATCAGGCTTAACCCTTTCAGTGCCATAATCAAAATATGAAGATTTTTCAGGATGACATGGATCAAGATGAGACTGCACGGAAAGTGCATCTTAGATCAATATCATCCGCCACGTATTACCAATCTAAACCAACAATTCATGTTTATTTCAGGTGTTTTAATTATTCTTTAAAGTCAAGATAAATCTACTAGCCGCATAGAGTTGAAAATTGTTCTCACAGAACCGCATTAAGACAACAATAGCGGAAGCAAAGTTTGGACAGTAATTCAAGCGTATAATATATGGTAATAGAGGTAAGGCTAAGAGCTGAGGATTGACGATACTTGTGGTTCTTTGATAATAATTAATAATACTTGTATAACAGTTGCCAAAATACTCCATGTCATTTGATCCGATTGTGATTTGAGAATCTAAAATATGTTATAATAAGGCCAACTTTATATAATTCTAGTTGTAAGATTAATTTTTCGCCATCAAATGGAACTGACTGACTGTAGTGTAATATGTACATTGTTGGACTCACAATTGTTTCCATACTTTCTAAGATTTACACACAGTCCCAAGTTTTTAAACAACCCCGACAAGAGAAGCTTTTGTAAATATTGTGGGAAAAGGTGAAAATACTGGTTACCAGCATTTTCTCCTTTCCCACAATATTTTCTTTTCTTTTAAAGACATATTTCATGATTTGAGGTTCACTGAATAAACATACATGCAAAATTTAAGACCTGGAGCTAACAAATTTTGCATGTATGTTTATTCAGTGGACCTCTACCAAGATTGTTCAAATGATAGCCCTGGGGTCAAAATAAGCCCCATCCCATAAGTTCCAAGTTGTACATAGGCTTACAAAGTGAAAACTAAATATCTTCTTGCTTCTAACTGTGAACTACAGCTGTAATGTTTTGTGAGTGTTTTCATCTTGTAGTCCTCTTTGAACAATCTTGGTAGAGTTCCACTGAATAAGCATACATGCAAAATTTGTTAGCTCCAGGTCTTATTGCTAGGAAGGTGAACGTTTTTAAAGTTTCCAAAATTTTATATACTGTACATTATAAGCCCATATAAAACTTGTGACCCCTGGGATAGGGCCTGTTTGAACAATCTTGGTAGAGGTCAACTAGATAAAGCTACATTCAACATTTGGTAGCCATAGACCTTATGATTAGGAATGAAAAGGTTTTAAAGTTTTTACTGTATAAGCCCATGTAAAATCTGTGATCCCTGGGACAGGGCCAATTTTGATCCCAGGCTTAAATTTGAAAAGAGGTCCATAAGATGAAGCTACATGCCACAGTAATTACAGAGATATCATAAGAAGTCAAAGTTTTTGCACCACAACAACAACAACAGAGGCACAGATGACAACAGGGCTTTGACAATACCTCAACACTTTCTTCAAAAACAACCAACCTAAAAATTTCATTCAGTAGAGATATCGAAAATATTGTTGGAAAAGGAGCAAATTCTTGTCAAGAAATGCTAGGAGCATGACTGATGAATAACAGAAAATATACACAAAGATTTCTCACTAAAATCAGTTTTATTTCATATTAATGGTCTTACATTTATATACGTTGAATAAGCTTGTCAGCCCATTACTAACATCATCAGGTTGTGTCAAACAAGTTTTTTCAACTGCCTCTTTGCTAGACAAAAACTTAAGATCGTACGGGAACATATTCGAAGACTTTGAAGGCACCAATCATATATATGGGAAAAGAAGAAATTGCTGGTTTTATGCATTTTCTCCTTTTATTTCACAAAATGTTCTGAGCCTTTTCCCTGGGATCTTCTGGTAAATTCTGCATGATTGGCAAATGATACCAACATTTTGCAGTCCAATGAGAAGACTAATTTATTCTATTCTTGCATTTACAAAATCTTCTCAACCAGAATATCCTACAACCCTTTACCACACAATCCCAACTTTTAATGAACCTAAGGAAGGAGACTTTTGACAACATTGTGGGAAAAGGAAGATATACTGGTAATAAGCATTTTCATCTTTTCACGCGAAGTTTTCTACTGTTCCCAAAACAAATTTCAATTTCTGAATCGCATGTATTTTGTCATCTGCAAAATGCTTTCAATTTGGACAAGTTTAAAATTTTGTCATATGGTAAAGAGATAAAATTTCCATCCATCAAAAAAAGAGTAGATTCATTCCATCAAATTCTGTAGTCTAAAAATGTGACACTTTGTCATCTTGTAAAACATTAACCCTTTACCAAATAACAAAATTTTAGACTAGTCTAAAATGAAAGCATCAGCAGATGACAAAATAAGTGTGACTGAAAAATTGAAAATTGTTTTGGAAATGGAAGAAAACATTGTGGGAAAAGGAGAAAATGCTGGTTGCCAGCATTTTCTCCTTTTCCCATAATGTTTTCCAAAGGCTTCTTTCTCAGGGCTGTTAAAAGTCAGGATTGTGTGGTAAAGGGTTAACTGACTTTTAAATCAATATGATGGACAATCCTCATGATGCTCAGCAAGGTATATAGATTAATTATGAAACAAAACTAATATCATAAAAACTATTGTGACATAATGACAATACAGTCACAACATCAATCTCGCCATGGAAACCAAGAGACCCTCTCTATACTTTGACAAATAGAAAAACCTCTATTAATAACTTATAAAAATATAAACTTCTTTTAAAGGCCCAGAAGCAGCCAAAAGTAAAGAAAGTGGGAGTTAAAATGCATTTTAATTAAAATCATAACTTTTAAAAGTATGGAAATTATTGTGAGATTATAATATCTTATTGTGCTGACCATCCAAGTGTAAGTGGCTGGAAAAAAAAAAAGATTAAATCAGGTAAAAAGTAAACAAAAAATAGACTGACCTTGCAACTTTTGACCTATATTTGACAATTAATTTTTTCTGCCAGTCACTAGCACTGTCTTGGACCAACTGTACATAAACAGATTGTCACCTTCACAATAATTTCTGCTTTCGAATGGTACAATTTGTATGCAATTTAACACCCATGTTACTTTGGGCAGCTATCTGGGCTTTAACTTCTTTTCTGACGACAGTATTTTGGAAATGACAAAATCAAAGCCATTTGCAGACAACAGATCAAACACAGCTCAAGTGATAGAAAATTTTCACTGAAAGGTTGAAGTGTGGGGAAAAGGAGAAAATGCATGTTAACAAATATATTTTCCCTTTCCAACAGTGTTGTCAAAAGCCCACTTCATCAGGATTGTAAAAACTTGGAATTTTTTCAGAGAGTGTTAATTCTTAGATTGCCAAGGCTATGAATCTGCAAGGCTGCATTTTTTTTATGCCAGTGAACATACAAACACAAAAAAGCCACAAAAATCAGAGCCTTTATTCAGCATCCATTCTAATTTTAATTCAAAACACTACTTTATGGTCTGAAACAAAAAACATCAGCCCATAAGACATTTTTCTTTTGAATTTAGAAGTATAATACATGTAGTTCTTAGAATTTCTGGTGAATACAAATCCTCACTGGTTGCTCTGTGCTGTCTGATCTTGATCTACAAAGAAAACTTACTTAAACTCTTTACCACAAGAGAAAAATTTAGACTTGTCCAAATTGAAAGCACTTGCAGACATCAATTTAAATTTGGCTCAAATGATGGAATTTGTCTTTGATAGGGTAGAAAACATTGTGGGAAAAGGAGAAAATGCTGGTTACCTGCATTTTCTCCTTTTCCCACAATGTTTTCAAAAGGCTTCTTCTTCAGGGTCGTTAAAACTCGGGATTGTGTGGTAAAGAGTTAAGCAATTATAGAGACAACACTCTAGTTTTGCAAAAAAAAAAACAAACTTTCTCTGCCCTAAATTATGTATTAACATGCCTCTATGTCTTAGGAATATGTTAACTCTGTAAAAAGGACTGTTCATGTTCCATCAAAAAAGCCTATGTTATTTAAAAAAGTCCCATCTTATTCATTTTTTTTCCCCTACCTAAAATTGCATGAAAAAGTATTTCAAAGCCAAATGGTTTCCATGGCAACTCCCAGTGTAACTTGAACATCCTGACATTCTCACACTAACACTTACTTCACCAAATTGATGAGATCTGACAAGTGCACAGATTTATTGGTGAAGGAACAGAAGCAACTTGTTAATTATGTGTGTATACATGTTTATATGTAATATGTATCGAAATTACTAGGAGCCCATACACAAGAATCTCTAGGACCCTGCTTATAAAGCTTGAATTTATGCACAATCTTAAACCCTTTACCAGATGAGAATATTTTAGACTCTTCCAAATTTAAACTGTTTACATACAACTCATTAACCCTTTTACCAGACAACAAAATTTTGGCCTTGTCCAAATAGAAAGCATTTGCAGATGACAATTTCAGTGTGGCTCAAATGGTGCAATTTTTCTTTGATGGAGTAGAAAACATTGTGGGAAAAGGAAAAAATGCTGGTTACCAGCATTCTCTCCTTTTCCTCCAGTGTTTTCAAAAGGCTTCTTTCCCAGGGTCGTTAAAAGTCGGCATCGTGCAGTAAAGGGTTGAATGTGACACTGAGATGTGATCAGATATGTCTCTAAAAGGGAAGAAAACATTGTGTGGAAAAGAGAAATTGCTGGTTACCAGCATTTTATCCTATTCACAATGTTTTCATAAGCCCTCTCTTAAAAGGTTGTTAAAATATGGAAATGGGTTGGATCTGTGAAGTCCAAAATTTTGTCATTTGGTAAAAAGTCAAACCATCAAGGCATCATTTCTAAAAACTTAGCACTTATTTCAAATCTTTATTGTGTATTACACGTTATGCACTATGCTTTAACATCTTGTGCTGCTCTGGTAGCATTTACAGTTAATGTATATCAAGATCAGACAGCACAAAACATGCAGTCTGACTTCAGATCTACATTGTCTGCTACTTTCTTCTGTATTATGACCAGGCCTGATTATGACCAAAGGAACTTTAACATGAAATTTTATCTTTAAGCCTTTACCGCACAACCCTCAGTTTTAATTCTGAAGAAGATGGCTTTTGAAAACATTTTGAGAAGAGGAGAAAATGCTGGTAATTTTCTACCCTGTCAAGAACAGACTTCTTTCTCGGACTCATTCAAACTTGGGAATGTTTGGTAGGAATCTGCCTAGTACAAGGTGTTCAAATTACTAACATAAGTAGATGTAGAGTATTACAACCCTTCCTATAAAGCCTGAGTGGTTCCAGGTGGTAAAATTCCAAGAGCAGTCATTATTCTGTCAAATGTGACATGTTTTCATGATGCAGTGTCCACTGAAAAGGATATACCTTTAAAAAAATCATCAGATCTAAACGAGATGAAATATGAAATGATTTCTACAAACAATGAAAATAGATAATCTATTTTTGTATGCTGAGAGAAAACTATGCATTGAACCATTTCACCCTTTACCAAACATTCCTGTAATTTAACAACCCTGAAGAAGAAAGCTTTACAAAACTTTGTAGTTTTCCCACAATGTTTTCTACCCTTTTCAAGACAAATACCAACAATTAAGTCACATTTCATTTTTTGTCTGAAATTACCTCCAAGAATGAAAAAGTTTTTTACCAGACGACTCATTTTTTGATGCTTCAGAGGTAAAAGCATTTGCTGACAACAGATAAAAAGCATCTCAAATGATGCAATTTGTCTTTGAAACAGTAGAAAACATTGTGAGAAAAGAAGAAAATGCTGGATACCAGCATTTTCATCTTTCTTCACAATATTTTCAAAAGCATTTTTTCTGAGGGTCGTTTAAACACACCTTTTTGCGCCCTTCTTTAATCCTTTTGCCATTTACTTGTCAGGCATTTCTATAGGGGTTTTCATCTGTATTTTTTTAACTTTTACTTCACAAACTTCTATAGCATTTGTCTACCAACATTGCAAATAATTTTTTCAATGCCTTTTTTTCCCCAAACTTTGCATTAAATAGCAGAAAATTCTATAGAGACACAAATCCAGAAAAAGTCAAATTTCTGCATAATAAAAGAAATAAAAACACTTTGGTATAAGCATTCATTTGGTAGCAATAATAGGTCAGTTATATACAGTCGAACCTCGTTTATCCGGACGCACCTGTTGCCTACGGATGTTTCCGGATAAGCCGTATTTCCGGACCAATGAACTGGGATCCCACAACTTCCATGTTGATAAGGGACACTGTGCATCGTAGGAATTACAATAGCGTATGATTTACACAAGCACTTCTCTGTATTTTTCCTACGATTGTTCAGATATATAATAGAATAAAATGTCATAAATGAGCATTTTGCTATTTTTTTTAATGTGTTTTTGTACACGAATTTCCCTTTATACCTTATTGCATACACATGTACAACTTTGTACAAACGGCTGAGCTTGTAAAGCTCGGCACATTATGACTTTTAAAAACGCCACGAAAAAGGGGGGCGAAACACAAGTACAATTGTTTTTTTTTTATTACAGTATTACTGTTGATTTTTCAATTTCGAGAGACTTGTATGGAATGTGTGTCCGAAATAATAAGGGTAACATCTGACAAAAGTTTGTTCTATTTTTACAACCGGTGACGGGATCATTAACTGTAGCTGATCAACAGATTCGGCGTGTTTTCAGTTTTGAAATAATCTACACGTTTTAAGTATTTTCTTACCACTTTTGGCCCACAAGAAGTTGCTTTCCGATACGAGTTAAGTCATAGTTAGAGCTGTGGATGGTGTAGATCCAAGATCAGACAGCGCGTTCTGTTTAGTCTGATGTCTATCCACACCTTCCGCCATTTTGCAATCGGCAGAGTAATTTTTAATAACAAAAAATGTAAAACAAGCCATCTGTCAACGATTTCAAGCCTGTTGCGGGTACACAAGTGTTAACCCTTTACCACACAATGTCGAGTTTTAAAGACCCTGAGGAAAAGGCCTTTCAAAAACATTGTTGGAAAAGGAGAAAGTGATGGTCACCAGCATTTTCTCCTTTTCCAATAATGTTTTCTACGCAGTTAAAGACAAATTATGTCATTTTAACTACATTTAAATTGTCTTCTGAAAATACTTTACATTTAGACCAGTCATTTCTCTTTTTGTCTTGTGGTAAAGAGTTAAAATTAACATCATGGGTCTGATGTAATGTGCAAATTATTCGAAGCGAGAGGGTTGTAGTGCAAGCGTTTGTTGTACATATTTACAACTGTTTTGCTCCAAGAAAATTACACCCTGCTACAAGCAGACTGCCAGTCAATACAAAAGACCACACAATAAGCTAATATCATGCCTGCTTTACATTAGCTGCTAATGCTTTTTTGCATCTAGTAAAGGTTGTTACTTGAACACCTGAGCTATCATGTCACGTGTTTTGTGTAGTCGGCAGAAAAAAAAGTTCGGCTGTTTTCATATAAAAATCGCTCGTAGCCAAAACAAAAAAAAAAATGCATACGATAATTAATGCTTTGGTGTTAAATATAAATGAATTACTGATAAATAAAGAAAAGGAATACGAGGTTGCGTATTTTTTTATTTTTATTTTAGATCTATTTTTCTAAGAGGGAGAACACAGTTACGACTTAAGCCATTTCCCTCACAGTTTCACACTTCTGCAGAAGGTGACCTTTGAAAACATTACGAAAAAAGGGAGAAATTGCTTGTATAGCATCAAAGAGCCAGAAAAGATTAAGCCCTTCAAGAACCTTTCAAAACATAAGTTGCTTATATGCGGCCTGTGTAGATCAAGATCAGTCTGTAGACAGAATATTTGGTCTGATCTTTGATCTGAAAAGGTATTGATAATCTGTCAAACTGACACTTAACGATGGCACGTGTATGTCTATTAACACTTTTCCCAAACAACATCTAATTAAGACGTTTGTTTTCAAATGTGTGAAAACCATCTGAAATAAATTGATACTAGACTGATACTCGTGTTACAAATGCATACTATGGACCAGTTCAAAATCACGTACCGGGGAAATTGTTTGATACACAGTCAGGCCACGTCCGGTTTATCTGATAAAGAGTTACATTGTTTTTTAACCCTTCGTTCCCGATTTTTCCGTTCCGGTTCCGGAACGCGGATTTCCGGAATAAAAAGTAAAATTTGTACAGAAAATATTCGTTCCCTGATGTTTTTTTCCGGATCTTGAAATTTCCGGAAGTTTGGAGCCCGGATTAACGCGGCTCGACTGTACATCCTTTTTTAAAAATTTCTTCCAAATTGTTTGCTTTTGAGTGAAGCTTAACCAAACTCTAATATAAATTGCAGTCGAATCACAGCAACAGCTCACTAATGTCCATGCTGTGCTTTACTAGCACTAGGCAAAGGCTTTGCAGAGTGTTACCTAAGGACACACTTATATGACTAGCTCTGAAGGGAAAATTCTAAGTACTGTATCAACAATTTTGGCAAAGTTATGTACATGTCACTCATTAAAAATAATTTTCATCAGACTCAGTGCACAAGATTTTTCTTTTCTAACTTATCAATAGCCCAAAAAGAATGCTTCAATTATTTATTAACTGAAGAAGAAAATAGGAAATTTTAGATCTTGACAATAAAACGAGCACAGATTAACAGATGATAAAATATAACAATAAAAACAGAATAAATACTGCAAATATCAACAATAACAACAAGTCCCATTAAAAATGAAAACAGTGTACCATCCCTCTAGTCTTTTCAAAAAGATGATGAGGATTGGACCAATTAAAAACTTCTTTCTACAAGGATTATTTAATTTTCCAACAATAAGACTTCAAACAGAGGTTTTGATTGGAATACAATGTTGGCTTATCTAATTACCTCCTGCATTAAAAAGTCAGGGATGATAAATACAGATTTAAGCCTTGCTCTATGAAAAGATGGTTTAATGCATCTGAAAAAGTATGGTGCAGTCAATGCAGGCAGACCTGGGTCAAAACTTTTTGTTATCGGTACATTTTTTGCATGTCAGGGCCCATTCTAGGTCATGATTTGGTCCATTTTTCAACAACATGGATCTATCTTATGCTACAACTTGCTTGGTGCAGTACATTATAAAAATACATTTAACCACTTTTCCACAGTACAGCTCATTTTTTTTTTAAAATATATATATATTTAAAAAAAAAAAAAAAATGTATATACATGATCAAATATGAAAACAAGGGGGATACAGGAGTGACGATCATTTTCTACTTTTACCACATTGATTTCAAAAGTGAACTGCTACAAGAAGAGAGAAGTGTTGTGCAGGAGATTATGTGTTAATTCATAGAATGGTTGTGAAGCTCAGAATCATACTTCTAATTTCAAGACAATACCATAGCAAACATTTTTGGCAAAAGAAATTCAAAACAGTCCTCAGTTTGTTTGAAAAATTGTCCCCTCTACACATTCTCGGCCTTTCCACTAATGGCTATGTATATTCACTGTTTAGTACCAATAATGTACACAAATGCTTGGTTTTTCACTGTACAGTATGAATGTACCAATGTACCATCAATAAAAAGTGGCTGAAACTATGAACAAATTTTAATATTTTCCATGGATTGGAAAAAAGAGAAAACAAAAAGGAAATGAATAAATCATTAAAAACAATTGCAGTATTTAGTCTGTATTATAACAACTCACTGTGACACAATCACAATGTATAAATATTTAATACAAAAAAAGACGTAAATGAATTTTGCCACAACCCTAAATCACCGTTTGGTCCCAGTCACCTCCTACAGATAAAACCTAAAGGTACAACAAATTGTCAGTGTTCAACTGGCTTGTCTTTCAAACACATAAACAGGGCAGTATCAGTCTTTGATACGGTTATGTTTCAGCAGTGAAAGAATATGAAATAAAGTATACGAGCCATGCTCGACAACAAGGGGTGAAGCATCTGAAAAAAGTATTGAACCAGATCAGCCTACGTGGTCCGAGCAGACTGACCTGGGTCAAAACATTTTCTGCATGTCTACCTCATGATTCAGTCGGTTGTTAAACATAACGGGTTGAATGGATCCATTATTAAATGATAACTCGCTTGCTGCTTCATGTAGATGCTTTAAGCCCCCCTTTGCCAGGACCCATCTCATTTAAATGCCATTTTGTAGATTTGGTTAAATGTATGATTAATAATCATCTGAATACATCAAGTTTTTATTGCACTAACAGTGATTTAAGGAATTCATTCATCTTAAACATTCATACTGACAATTAATAAATTCATTAATAATCAATTTCACCCACTGATAACATTCCTGAAAAAACAATTACATACAGAAAGAAAGAAAATGTGGAACACATAAACTCCTGTAATTGTAAGGGTTTTTCTTTTTTCAAAATTTGTAATTGTGATCTTTGTATTCATCAGATATATCAAATGACCTTTGAAAATACCAAGACCTGGCCATCACATTGGCTAAGACAAAAATGTCCAAGCTAATCAGAAGACAAACCATGGTATATGTAATTCGAATAAATTTTGAACAGGCAGTGAGTAGCCCATGAAAAGCCCAACCCAATGATGATGAAATTCGTTTAAAACACCTATTGATGATCAGCAAATACTTGTGTACTTTTCTCTGAACTATGAACATTTACCTTGAGTTTGAAAATTCAATCCGAGATTAAACAGGCCATTTAAGTCTCCTGCCAGAGGAGACGATAAAATTATTTACCAGACGACAAAATTTAAGTTCCAAACTGAAAGCAAGTAAGAATGACAAATTTAATGTGGCTCAAATGATGGCATTTTTCAACAATCCATAGGACAACATTATAGGAAAAGGAGAAAATGCTTGTTACCAGCATTTTCTTCTTTCTTACAATGTTTCCAATAGTTTTCTTTCTCTGGGTAGTCAAAAATTTGGTATTGTGTTGTAAAAAGTTCATACATAACATCACACAAACATAACCCTGAACCAGTTAACCCATGTCTTAACAACCCTTAGGAATATTGCTTTTCAAAACATTGTGGGAAATGGAAAGATACTGGTAACCAACATTTTTTCATTTTCAATCGATGTTTTTGAGATTTCAAAAGACAATTCCCATTCTTTAAGCCACATCTGATTTGACTTCTGCAAATGCATTTCATATAGATGAATCTGAAATTTTTGTCGTCCAGTAAAATCTGATTCCATTTCATCAATATCCATTCTGATGATTTTTGTATAAAAATAGTATTTCAAATGTAAATTCAAGGTGGGGAAAAAAATCTAAAAATTCCAACAATTTTTCCTTTTGTTCAGATGATCCTATTTTTCTATCAATACAGAATTTACAAAGAATGGAATATTTATTCTGCTGTGTCATCATCGCCTAGTCCATTCACTGTTGGTGGTTGACCATTGACTGGTGTTTGGGACTCTTCAGTATAAAGTGGATTTCGTACTTCCATTTCACCCGTCTGAAAATAATGGAAAAGAAAGTGATGGTTTTTGGGGGGTATGAAAAAAACGTTTACTTCTACACATGAAAAGCATAAACTTCTTTATTTTCATTGCAGCTGCACACCTCAACCCTTAATTAACTCTTTACCACACGATCCCGACTTTTAACGACCCTGAGAAAGAAGCCTTTTGAGCACATTGTGGGAAAAGGAGAAAATGCTGGTAACCAGCATTTTCTCTTTTTCCCACAATCTTTTCTATTCTTCCCAAAACAAATTTAAATTTTCAAGTCACATTTACTTTGTCGTCTGCAAATGCTTTCAATTTGGACAGGTCTAAAATTTTGTCGTTTGGTAAAGAGTTAAACAAACTTGTGTATAACCCTTTACCGCACAATCTCCCAGTTTTAATGATAATGAAGAAAAGACTTTTTACAAACATTGTGGGGAAAAAGGAGAAAATGCTGGTAACCAGCATTTTCTCCTTTTCCAACAAAGTTTTCTGTGCTTTTGAAGACAAAACTCATCATATGAGTTGAATTGTATTTGTCATCTGCAAATCCTTTCGATTCAGACCAAGCTAAAATTTTGTAAGCTCATTCCTACTAAATTCAAATTTATATTCTGCAGATATTTTGAAATTGGAAGAGTCCAAAATTTGTTAAGGGACTTAACCCATAACCAAACAATCACATTTAATTTTTAGTAACCCTGGTGAAAAGGCTTCTAACAAAATTGTAGGAAAAGGGGAAATTTTTGGTAACCAGCATTTTCTATATTTCTATACAGAGACAAATCTCATCATTTCAGCCAGGTTTAATTTTTCAATGCTTTCATTTTCAGCTAGTCTAAAACTGTGTTGTAAACAAACCTGACTTTTAATGATGCTGAAGTATAAGGCTTTTTGAAAACTGTGTGGGAAAACAAGAACACACTTGTAACGAGCATTTCCTTGTCTTTTTATAGTGTTTTCTACTCTTTCAAAAGTGAATCTTATCTTTTGTGGCAAGTTTTATTTGTCTACTGCAAATGCTTTCAATTCTTACGGCCGCAAAATTTTGCCGTCTGATTAAGATTTAACCCATAAATGTATGGTTCCATTCTCTTTTTACACCTCAGCCCAGAGCTCTAGACAAGAGGGAGTGATGGTATTCTAAATCCATTATTTCCCTTTGAAATCCTGTATTGTGGGTACTCATTAGAATTGTCTCGATGAGACGATTCTGAGTACCCACAACATAGGGTTTAGTGGAGAATAATTAACATTTTCAATTTTGACATCAAAATCACCCCCTGTCTGGAGCTCTGTCTCAGCCATTGACTGCTTCTGGAAAATACTGCAGGAAAAACATACAACAGCTTCTAAGACTGCCAAAAATGTGTTCCGTTCCATGCAAGTAAGAACAATATTTTTCTTTCCTCTTAAAGTTTTCCTTTCTGTATGTCCTTGTGTTGCCCTTAAAGCCCCCAATAAATCAAACAGAGATTTTCTCTCTAGAAATAAAACCAAAATAAAAGTAGTTGTACAGTTCCTTCTGTCTATAATGTTTGAGAAAAGTGGACAGTGTAGCTCAGCGATCAGACAGCATGTTTTGTGCAGTCTCATTGTGATCTACACTGGCCATAAAGGCAAGTATAGGCACGAAAAGGGCTTTAAGGGTCAAAGATTGTGTTACTTACAGGTGCTAGACCAGGACATTCATAGACAGTATAATCTCCTTCTTCATTTTCCTCTTCTGATTCGTCTTCAGATGCATCTTGTTTCATTTCACCATTGGCCCTGAAAACAAAAGCTTGGACTTTTATACATTTGTTTTCTTGTAGCCCTAAGTCTGGGTTTAACTGGTTATGCAGACATTGTAGATCAAGATCAAAGTGTACACAACAACATGCAGTCTTGGCCAATATTCACCAACTTTTCTTTCTTGTGTTCTAAGCTGTATTCTATGATTAAAACATAACATAATTTTTGATTGGATAAACCAAATAAGCTATTTGATTACATTTCAGGTCAGTCACTCTTGACAGATTCTGGTTATGGTACCAGTAATTGTTCAATTGTCAATTGAGATAGTTTTGGATTGTTTCACTTGAGATCATTTCAGGTAATTCCCTTGATATAATTTCAGGATGTCTCACTTGCAGTTGAATCCAGTATTGTCACCTACAACAGTTTAACTCTTTACCAAACGACATAATTTTAGACCAGTCCAATTCGAAAGCATTTGCAGACAACAAAATAAATTGGTTTCAAGAATCAAAATTTGTTTTAGGAGTAGTAGAAAACATTGCAGGAAAAGAAGAAAATGCTGGTTACCAGCATTTTCTTCTTTTCCCACAATGTTTTCAAAAGCTTTCTTCTTCAGGGTTGTTAAAACTTGGGATTGTGTGGTAAAGGGTTAAGGTTGTGTCACTTGTAATAGTTTTTGGTTGTGTCACCAGAAATCAATCCTGGTTGAGTCAATTTAAAACAGTTTCAGATGTTTCAATTGTAACAGTTCTAGATGGTGTCAGATATAGCATTTTAAGGTTGTGTCACTAGTACCAGTTTCATAGCGTGCCAGTTGTGATAGTTCAAGGTTGTGTCATTAGTACCATTTCTAGTTGTGTCAATTTAAGAACAGTTTCGGGTTGAGTCACTTTTAATCATTTCTGGTTGCGTTTATTGTAATAGTTTTAGATTTTATAACTAGTAAGAGTTTAAGGATGGTCACTTGTCATAGTTTCAGGATGTACCAATTGCAAAAGTTTCAGAGAGTTTTCAAAAGTGTCACTTTTCATAGTTTCTGGTCATGTGGTCACTTATGACAGTTGTAGATTAAGTCTTTTGTAGCAGTTTCAAAGGGAGTCAGTTGAAATTTTCTAAAGGTATGTCACTTGTCATTGTTTCAGGTTATGTCATTTTTTACAGTTTCGGTTATGTTGCTTGTAATAATTTAAGGTTATTTCAATTGTAAACATTAGATGATGTCACTTGCAGTAATTTCAGGTTGATCTAAAGTTTACTTCTACAGTGAGGGGTTTACCCTTAAGCCTGTATCAAACAATCCTTTGTTTTAACCACTCTGAGAAAAAAGACATAGGAAAACATTGTGTGAAAAGGAGAACAAGAGGGCCATGATGGCCCTGTATCGCTCCACTGGCTAATACGTAAAATCACTACATGCCAAACATTACAATACTTGGCCAATTGGTTTTGAACATAAGACCCCTGAAACAGGACTAAAATTGGTAGCCCTAGTTCATATGGTTAGTAACAAGAAGATTTCTAAAGATTTCACTATATAAGCCCATGTAAAACTTCTGACCCCTCGGGGTGAATCAAATTCCCCCCTAGGGCTATAATTTACGCACTCTTGGTGAAGGGCCTTTAGATATAGCTACATGCGAAATTTGGTAGCCCTACGCTTTATGAATAAGTACAGGGAGATTTCTTAAGTTTTCTCTACATAAGCCCATGTAAAACTTGTGACCCCCGGGGCAGGGCCAATTTTGACCCCAGGGCTATAATTTAAGCACTCTTGGTAGAGACCCACTAGATAAAGCCACATGCAAAATTTGGTAGCCCTAGGCCTTACGGCTAGGTACAGGGAGATTTCTAAAGTTTTCCCTAAATAAGCCCATGTAAAACTTGTGACCCCCGGGGTGGGGTCAAATTTGACCCAAGGGCTATAATTTGGGCACTCTTGGTAGAGGCCCACTAGATAAAGCCACATGCAAAATTTGGTAGCCCTAGGCCCAATGGCTAGGTCAAAGAAGAATTTTAAAGTTCTCCCTATATAAGCCCATGTAAAACTTGTTATATAAGCCCATGTAAAACTTGTTACCCCCGGGCAGGGCCTAATTTGACCCCAGGGCTATAATTTGAACAATCTTGGCAGAGGTCCACTAGATAAAGCTACATGCCAAATTTGGTAGCTCTAGGCCCTATGGCTAGGTAGAAGAGGAATTTTAAAGTTCTCCCTAAATAAGCCCATGTAAAACTTGTGACCCCCGGGGCGGGGCCAATTTTGACCCCAGGGCTATAAATTGAAGAAACTTGGTAGAGGTCCACTAGATAAAGCTACATGCCAAATTTGGTAGCCCTTGGCCTTACGGTTTCAGACAAGAAGATTTTCAAAGATTTTCAAAATTTTTCAGTTTTGTTGCCATGGTAACCAGAGTTTTTGAAGGAATTAAATTCTTTCAAGAAATTCTGAAGAGGACCATGGCAGGATCATTTCTGTGAAGTTTCATCAAAATTGGATGGGTAGTTTCAGAGAAGAAGACGTTTTAAAAAAAAGTTAACGCACGGACGGACGGACGGACGGACGCACGACGGACAACAGGCCATGACATAAGCCCGCTGGCCTTCGGCCAGTGGAGCTAAAAATGCTAATGACAAGCATTTTCTCCTTTTCCCACAATATTTTCTTCTCTTTCACAGTCGAATTCCAACATTTGAGCCACTTTGTATTAGACGTCTGCAATACTCTCACTTTGGAAAAGTTCTTAAATTTTGTTGTAAGGTAAATGGTTAAACTGCAACATAAATGAAAATTTGCAGCAAACAGAAATACCTAATTTTATTGCAATGGCAATAGTCTTTTTATTGACAGATTTGACCCAGGATCAAACTACACTATCTTTGCAGTCTATCCTTTATCAACACTGTCTGCAACAGTGCCCTGAGTTCCCGTTGGAAGCTTCAACAATTAATACATACTTCTCCATAGCTATCATCTGCTGTTTTTGATGCTGATAATGATACATTTGTGCACTCTGGGCCAGCTTCCTATCCCCAGGGGAAGGGAGTCTCTCTTTGGTGGGACCTGTGACCCCATAGGCAGGGTAGTCCACATCACTTGCAGCTTTTACCCGTGAGTGAAGTCTGGAAAGAAACAACAACAAAAAAACTTGTATTAGTAGCCACCTCTTTGAAGCAAGCTATCTCTATTAACTCTTTCCAATAAGCCAAAATTTTAGACTTGTCCAAATTGAAAGCATTTTGTGGACGGCAAACAAAATGTTGCTCAAAATTGAAATTTGTTTCAGAACATAATGTTTTCAATAGCCTTCTTCCCCAGGTTCGTTAAAAGTCGGGATAGTTTGGTAAAGATTTAAGCAAACATGTATTGAGTTTCCAGATAACAAATACATGTACATTGAAATGTTCTGTACTAAGTGAGCACCTGTCTTAGAGGCCCACTAGCAGCCAAAAGATATCATTAAAAGTCTGACAATGTGTTACAGTAAAGTTTGTCAAAGTTCCATTGGCTGGCAGAAATATGAGTTGACAGACTATAATGTATCACATTATCATAATGATGTCCATACTTTGTGACGTATGAATTAAATTTGCCTACATTTGACTCCTGAATTGTTTATGTTTTGAGTCACATCTCACTCTGTTGGGTGCTAATGCTTTAAATTTGGACCTGTCTAGAATTCTTTTGTTGGCTAAAGAGTAAATAGTAAGAGGCTGCATATCCCATTAACTCTACTAAATGACAATGTTCAAAACTGAAAGCATTTGCAGACAACAAATACAATGTCGCACAAATCATGAAATTTGTCTTTGAAAGGGTAGAAAACATAGTTGGAAAAAGGACAAAGTGCTGGTTACACTCATTTTCTTCTTTTCTCACAAGGTGTATCGAAAGTCCTTGAGCTTGAGGTTGTTAAAACTTAGGATTGTGTGGTAAAAGGCAAAGAAAATATGTTAGAAAATATAATTTTTCTGACTCTTCTTTTTCTTATTTATTGATGGTTTGCCAGTCATTACCTTACTTAATTTAGTAATAAATCATTTCTATGTTTGGAATGATTCTAAAAGTCTAAATAGCCCCCTGTAACTCTTGTAGAGCTAAATACACAAAACGGACATTCTCTGTCAGTAATAAAGAAGATGTGACAGTCTCAAGGGTAATTTCATCAGAATTTATGGCAAAGGAACAGACAGTGTAGATCCAAGATCAGATTGCACATTCTGTGCAGTCTGATCTTGATTTACACTATCTGCAAAAGCAACCATTTACAGGTTAAGCACTAGGGTATTTCTGACAAGACCTAGCTGAACTGATTTTTATCCATATTTTATCTGTGAAATCCCCTCTATAAAGATCACACTTAACCCTCTCCCAAACAAACCTGCGTTTTTACGTGTCTGCAGTACAAGTCTTTTGAAAACACTGTGGGAAAAGGAGAAATTGCTCGTAACGAGCAATTTCTCCTTTTCCCACAATGTTTTCTACCCGATTAGACAACTTTCTGCCACATTTATCAAATTTAACATTGTCGTCTGCAAACTCTTTCAGTTTAGAAGATTCTAAAATTTGTCGTTTGGTAAAGAGTTAAACAAAACAGCTGCTGTAGGCAAACAGAAATCTTTATGAGACAATAAATAAACTGATGTTTCCTCTTTTGGGAAAACTTTTAGTGTTTATGTGACAAAGTTCTGTACGAAACCAAAAAAGATACTTTAACATACTTTAACCCTTTACCACACAATCCTGACTTTTAACAACTCTGAAAAAGAAGCCTTTTGAAAAAAATGTGGAAAATGGGAAAATACTTGTTGAAAAAGAGAAAATGCCTGTAACCAGCATTTTCTCCTTCTCCCAAAAAGTTTTGTACCTTTCCCAAAACAGCCTTCGAAATTTGAGTCACCTTGATTTTGTCGTCTGCAAATGCTTTCAATTTGGACTAGTTTTAAATTTTGTCGTTTGGTAAAGAGTTAATCCCTACAGCAGATAACAAAATTTTAGAGTTGACCAAACTCAAAGCATTTACAGACAACAAATTAAATGTGGCTAAAATGATAGATTTTGTATGTGGTGGGCATTGTGCCAGAAGGAGAACTGCTGGTTACTATGCTGGTTTCCAGCATTGTCTCTTTTTCCAACCATGTTTTCATAATAATGAAAACACAGGATTGTTTGGTAAAAAATGAAATGACTATACTCATTCATCAGTCTCCCAAGTTTTTACTTGATTTTTTTCTCTATTTCCTTTTTTTTCTGGGGGGTGGGGGAAAGAGAGGGAAAGAAGTTGGGGGGGGGGGGCATAGTTTCTGCTTAACTAGTTTCCAGAAGCATGACTTTCTCCCAATGTTAAAATAAAATTTTTGTATCCAAATGATTATATACAACAAACTGATGTGGTTCAAATGATAGAATTTGACATCAAAGGGTAGAAAACATTGTGAGAAAAGGAGAAAATGCTGGTTACCAGTATTTTTTAAAAGCCTTCTTCCTCAGGGTTGTTAAAACTTCTAATTGTTTGGTACAGGACTAATAGGAAACATAATTAAGGAAAGGGAAAAGAGCATTTTTTCTTCTCTTACAATGTTTTCAAAAGCCTTTTTTCTGCGGGGTTTTAACAACCCTCAAAAAGTGGAATTTTAGAAAAAGGAGAAAATGCCGGTAATCAGGACTTTCTTGTTTTTCCACAATTTTTTTTCCAGACACAAATTCCATCATTTGAGACACTTTTTTGTTTGTCATCTTTAAGTGCTTTCAATACGGACTAGTCCAAGATTTTCTTGTTTGGTACAGGGTTAAAGAAAAGTAATTAAGGGAAGGGGAATGGAGATTCCATAAAGCAAATCAATTCCTGATTGCTAAGCCTGAAGTTGCATGAATGGAACCAGTTATGTGCTGATTCATTAACAAAACCTCAGTGACACACTGATCAATGCTTTGAATGGTTACCATGTAATTCTTTGGTTAACAACGTATATCACATAATGTTCGCACGCATCCTACTGAGCATGTGTCTTTGTCATGAATAGTGAATCAAAAGTGCACCTATGTTTTTTTTGCACATATGGCACTAGTATTGGTGCACTGAAACAAGTAGCGCTTTCTTTGGGTAGTATTAGTAAAGAGAAAAAAAGATGAATCTGTGAACTATCACCGTGAAATAATCAAAATACTGTTGACACGGTGTTACACACCAAACAAGCAAACAAAGGCAGGAAATACAAAGCTGTGGAAGTATAGCTGTTTCCACTTTTGAAAATTATTGTTGGAAAAGGAGCTGTAGCACCTAATGAGCAATTTCTCCTTTTCCCACTATGTCTGCTGAGCTTTTACCCTATGTTTTTCCTTGAAAAATTAACTTCCACAGTGACCTTCATCCTTGTTTTCTGACGAAATAAGCATGGATAGGTGCCTTTTTTATTTCTTCTTATTGTTTAGAATTATAAATGTAAAGAAAAATCTGTCCGTTAGAATGTATGTATTTATTAAAGATTAACCCTTCATTTGGTTAAATTATCCCCCTTTTTAACTTTATAACATGCATATTTGTACATTTACCATTCTCATAACCAGGCTTTTATATATTTTTTGTGCAAAACTAAATGAATTTTTCATTAAAATGATGTATATTTGTATATTCTTACGGTAATTTTCCTGTTCACCTGACTATTAAAGAAAGGCATGTTTAATATAAGCTTAATTTTGGAACTGTATATACTTTTTTTACAGGCAAATTTCTCAGAAACAAGCACAGTGACCCATATCTTTTTTTGCTGTAATCTCCTAGAGACATGATGAGCTTTGTATGTGCAAAGTTTTAAAAAAAATCTGTCTGTTAGAAAAATTTGTGACATACATAGTTAAATGACCATTGCTGACAAACCCTTGGAAAACATTGTGGGAAAAGTGCTGGTAACCAGCATCTTCTCCTTTCCCATTATGCTTTCTAACCTTTCAAATATGAACTCTACCTTTTGAGCCACAACAAATTTGTCATCTGCAAATGCTTTCAATATGCACCAGTCTAAAATTTTGTCGTCTGCTAAATAGTTTAAGAACCCTCACAAAGATGGCTTTGGAAAACATCGTGGGAAAAGGTAACTAGCTTTTTCTCCTACAATTTTTCTTCCCTTTTAAAAAACAAAGCTCTTCATTTGAGTCAAAATTATCATTAGTCTCCTAATGTTTCAATTTAGAAAAGTGCCAAATTTTGTTGTCTGGTTAAGTATTAACATTCCAAAAGCTACAAAAGTTGTCATGATTTTGTGTTTTAAACCTTACCAACCAATCAAATGCTTTAACCCTTTGCCACACAATTACGAGTAATAACGACTCTGAGCAGACAGGCTTTTGAAAACATTGCGGGAAAAGGAGAAAATGCTGGTAACCAGCATTTCCTCCTTTTCCCACAATTTTTTCTACCCTATAAAAGACAACAAGTATCAACTGAACTATGTCTAATTTGTGGTCTGCAGGTGTTTTCAATTTGGTCTAGTCCAAAAGTTTGTCTTTGGAAAAGAGTTTACACTTTAATGGGACAATTTAGATTTGTCCAAACTGAAAACATTTGCAGGCGACATCTTGAACATACATGTAGTTCAAATGCGGTCCGACGAATCACTGAAATGCCACCAAAACACCCCTATTTTTTATTGTTGGATTCAAATAACTGACAAAAGTATGCAGGATTTTTTTTTTCCAAAAAAAAATCACTCTTAATCAAATTATTAATCATTATTGAGAAGAATGATGTTGTAAATATACACTGATCATTGATTTACACGGAGAACAATCACCGAAATGCTCGAGTGTCTGACCTGTTACACACCGAAATACCCGATCTTGATTACCACAAACTAGTCTAAAGATTTATCAGTATGACGTTAATTTTGTCCATTGTATTTCTTTGAATGTTAAACACACAAAAGAGAGCGCGAATCCACTGTATTTGCGAAAGAAGTATATCTAGACCCAAATCAGACATTGCATAATGTAAGTCTCTGATCCGTCAAACAAACAAGTTTCTCGGCACTTTCTGCTCTCTTCTGTTCTGTTAAAGTGATCATAATTGAAGATGTTCGGTTGATATAATTCAATTTGTTTGGTGTGTAGATCTGTCGTTTTTTTAAAAGGTAATATGGTTATTAATCACAATCTTATCGGCGAAATTGTAATTGTCTAATCAATTTACGCCCGGTGCCGTGTTAACTACAGATTCAAAATGGCTGCCGGTTTTCTAATTTGGTGATGCTATAATTTCATATTCTTAATATAAAAAAAGGAAAACTATTTTTTTCTAGCATACTTATGAATGAAGATCAGATACATCAACCTTATACAAGAGCTACTGAAGTAAGATTACGTAGGTATAATCCCTGAATTGACTAATTTTAGTTTGGGGAGCGGGTATTTCGGTGGACATGTACAGTACAGTAGGCTATTCCGGTGAACATTCTTCACGGTGGCCTTCAATAACATGTTGCTATTTGACATGAGGTTTATTACTAACCCTCCTTCATAAATAAAATTACAGTTTGTGACAAAAACCACAAGTTCAGTTATTTTAATAAAACAAAAATAGGGGTATTTCGGTGTTTCGGTGGTATTTCGGTATTTCGGTGATTCGTCGGACCCGTTCAAATGATAAAGTTTGTGCCTAAAAATGTAGAACTCATTGAGGGGAAAAAGAAAAAAATGCTGGTTGCCAGCATTTCCTTGCTTTCTAACGGTATTTTCAAAAGCCTGTTTAATTAGGGTCATTAAATCTCAGGACTTTGTGGTAAAGTGTTTAAGACCTTATGGGAAAAGGCTTTAGAAAATATAGTGGCAAAAGGAGGAAATGTTGGTAACCAATATTTTCTCCTTTTCCCACAATGTTTTTCACATTTTCCACAAGACAAATCTCGTCATTTGAGCCACCTTTCATTATGTTGTCTGCAAAATTAATGCTTTCAGTCTAGAATTTTGTTATTCGATAAGGAGTTAACCCACTTAAGAGTTTTAAAACCGTTGCTGTGACAGGAGAAAATGAACGTATACAGCATGATATCTTCTTTTTCTTAGAATGTTGTCTACCCTTTCAAAAACAAATCCATTAATTCAAGCCATAATCCAATTTCTTGTCTGTAAACATTTCTAATATGGCCTTGTCTAAAATTTTGCCAACTGACAGAGTTGAAGGGCCATTCAAGAATTGACATCTCCCAAAAGATTAGCACACTCCCATTGTCATGGTAACAGACAGTTTCTTTTCATCCTTTTATTGCTCTATTTTGGAGAAACAAAAAAGGGAGAAAGACATATAGACATTATCGCTGGCAACTGATGATTTTTTGTCTAAACTTTTTATTAACCAACAAAACTTTAGACTCATCCAAGTTCAAAGGAATTGCAGACAAATTATATGTGGCCGAGCAAATGGTAAGATTTCTGTCTGAAAAGATTGAAAACATTATGAATAAGGGAGGAAATTCTGGCAACCAACAATATCTCCTTTTCTGACAATATTTACAAAAGCCTTCATCGTCTGAATCATTAAATACCGGATTTTTTGGTTACTGGCTTATGAAGACAATGTGTTGAAAATCTTGCAACTAAAAGAGAAATTATTTATTAAGAGCAACTTCTCCTTTGTCAAGGTATCTGAATTTGTACATGAACACATGCAAACCTTTATACTAATTGACTTTTTTCAAAGAGTAATTATCTGACTCTTTAACTGATAACAAAAACTATAGGCTTGTCCAAAACTGAAAGTATGTGTATTTGCAGATGACAAAAAAAAAAATACTAGTATGACTCAAAAATAGAAATTTATTTTGGGAATGGTAGAAAACATTGTGGGAAAGGGAGAAAATGCTGGTTGCCAGCATTTTCTCCTTTACCCTCAATGTTTTCAAAAGCCTTTTTCTTCAGGGCCATTAAAACTCGAGATTGTGTGACAAAGGGTTACAGTGAATTTTAATGGGAAACAATCAGCTAAAAACTACATTGGGGACTCACTCTATCCGCCCACATAATATCTCTGAGAGTTTAAGGCCTTGATTTATGGAGGTATTCAGTCACCCTTTAGCCACACAATGTGGTGTTTTAACTACTGCTAAGAATAAAGCTTTAGAAAACATTGTGGAAAAAAGGGGAAAAAAATGGTTACAGTATTTTCTCCTTTCTCCCACATTGTTTTCTACCTTTTCAGAGTCAGATCTTAGATTTATCAACTAAGCCACATAATATTTGTTGTTTGCAAATGCTTCCAATTTCAACAAGTCCACAATTTTGTCAAGGAGGTGAATTTCAGTGGTAAACGTTTAAGTTAAAATCTACAGTAGGGACTCACTCTATCCACCAATGTTTCCCTGAGAGTTTGGTGCCTGATTGATGGAGGTGTCTTTTGACTCTTTACCAGATGACAAAATTTTAGACATGTCCAAATTCAAAGCATTTTGCAGACAACAAATAAACATGGTTCAAATGATTGTATTTGTCTTTGAGAGTATATTACATGATTGGAAAACGAATATAAAGTGTTAACCAGCTAGTTATCAGAGTTTTCTCTTTTTCCCACAATGTTTTCTAGAGCATTTTTTCTCAAACTCATTGAAACACAAAATTGTTTAAGTAAAAGATTATTCAGGTACTTTAGATCTATAGAAAGTTCAATTTGGCTTGCAGACCATAATAGGCCATCTAAAATTTCTGAATAGCACAATTTGGCCAATTCAATTTTTGCCTTTCCTTTTACAGCTCACCTATTCATGTTTGTCCTGGGTAACGAACAAGTACTTGAGCTCTGTAGTGCCTTGCACCCCCTCTGTGATTAAACATGTATTTCATGATTACATAGATCACTGTTTTAATCACAAAGCCATCCAGGAAGGCCTCACCAAGTGCTGGTCAGGAGCTACTTGAAACACAATACAATGGATCAATACAAACACCATCTCACTTGGAGACAGCAGCATAACCCCTTCCTAAGGACTCCCATCTTTTAACCACCCTAGAGAAGAAAGCCTTTGAAAATAATGTAGGAAAAGGAGAAAATGCTGGTAACCAGCATTTTCTCCTTTTCCCAAAATATTTTCTACCCCTTCATAGACAATCCTCTTATTTCAGTCAAACGTAATTTGTTGCTTGCAATTGCTTTCATTTTGAACAATTCAACAATTTTGACATCTGGTGGAGGGTTAAATCATGACTGTGACAAACGCAGAACCACCAGTAATTGTTGCCATAGTGACAAATTTGGTCGTCATGACTTCATTCATGGATTTTCCTCTGTTTTCTTTTCCATGATTGCATGATTCACAGAATATGATCTCTCTTTTTATTTTTAGATTTTCTCTATTGAAATGAAAAAATCTTCCACCATTTCTCTGACCTGGAAAATTAATTTAAGAAAATATCCCTTAGAAAAGGCACCAGAACAAACAAGCATTTTAGCACAACTGAAAAAGTCCTTAACCCCCCAAAAAATAATGAAGGTCATGTTTAGTCTTTTACATCATAAACCCCAGTTTTAATGGGTGGATGGATGTTTTGGTCATGGACGTTTTGGCCAGGATGTTTTGGCCACGGACGATTGGTCAGCTGAAAGTGCAAAGTAGGACATTTTGGCAAAACGTTTTTCTAACAGAAAAATGCAATAAATGAACTTTCTATGCTTACTAGTACAGTTTTAGAAAAAGGAAAGCATAATAAGTCCATTTCATGCATTTTTCCGCATTAAAAAAACATTTGGCCAAAACATATTAGAATTTGCATTCTTCTATTGCAAACAGCTTAAATTTTTCATAATTTATTGTAAACTGTTGTTGTGAACAGTCATTTCAAGTTATTGTTCGATCAACATTAACTGACAGAATTGATAAATGGCAATTAAAGCAATCATCAAACACAGTTTCGTCCTAAATAGAGTACATGTATAAAAACAAAATAACACTTGAAAGTAACTATTAACACTAATCAACTGAAAAATGAAGAAGTTAACTATTTGTAACTCTATCAATTAAAGAAAATAATGAAAATAATCCATTACTCCATAAATGTCAAATATAGCAATTCTCATTTTCCTACAATGTTTTTTTTAAGCTTCGTT
Source organism: Hippopus hippopus (assembly GCA_946811185.2). Taxonomy (NCBI): domain Eukaryota; kingdom Metazoa; phylum Mollusca; class Bivalvia; order Cardiida; family Cardiidae; genus Hippopus; species Hippopus hippopus. The sequence goes on along the minus strand of OX328098.1, from coordinate 39,881,380 downwards.
TATAGGGTTTTAATTCACAAAACCTCAAAAAAAAAAAACATTTGGCCAAAATGTCCTACTTGGTACTATCGGCTGGCCAAAACATCCGTGGCTAAAATGTCCATGGCCAACACATCCTACATTCATTTTGATGACCCTGAGGTGAGAAGCCTTTTGAAAACATTTTAGGAAAAGGAGAAAACACTGGTTACCAGTATTTTCTCCTTTTCCTAAAATGTTTCTACCCTTTCTAAAACAAATTATATCACTTGAGCCATGTTTGAATAATAATCTGCAAACGTTTTGAATATGGATGAGTCCAAAATTGTCTTGTTTGTTAAACAGTAAAGAGTTAACCCTTTACCATTCAATCTTGAGGTTTAACGACCTTGAAGAAAAGGCCTTTTGAAAACATTGTGGGAAAAGAAGAAAATGCTGGTAACCAGCATTTTCTCCTTTTCCCATAATGTTTTCTACCCCTCCCAAAACAAGTTTCTATTTCTTAGTCATGTTTATTTTGTCGTCTGCAAATGCTTTGAATTTTGAACTTGTCTAAATTTTGTTGTTTGGTAAAGTGTTAACTAATATGTAGTTAGGTGCTTATAAAACTTTTTTCATGCTACACTCATTTGTACAGAATTAATTTGAGCCACATCTTATTTTGTCGTCTGCAAATGCTTGTATTTGGACAAGTCAAAAAAAAAAACTTTTCTCCTTTGCAAATGCCAAGTTCAATATGGACAAGTCTAAAATTTTGTTGTCTGACAAAAAGTCAGAGATCTGTCACAGTTTACAGGTTTGACCATCATCAATAATACTTTTCCAAACAAACCAGAGTTTTAATGATGCTGAAGAGACAGAATTATGAAAACATGACTGTGCAAAATGAGAAAATGCTGGTAACCAGCATTTTCTCTTTTTCCCACCATGTTTTAGCCTTTGAAAGACAGATTTCACAAATTCAACCACATTTAATTAATTTTGTCCTCTGCCAATGCTTTCAATGTAGACAAGCCTAAAATTTTGTTACCTTGAAAAGAGTTGTACCACAGTTTATAGGTTTGACCATCATTTATCAGTTTTTCCTGTCACCATCAATTTACCCTGGGTCTATTTACTGGGCCTAGGAACATCAATTTGCCACACAAAATGGCTTTGTGTTCATTATCAGTCCACCCATTACTCTAAACCAAAACTTGCACTCTACAGAACTGACAGAATCACCACAAAAGATCTTTTGACATACGTGGTCGCTGGTTGAAATTCCAGGCTCAGTGAATATCTTTCCGAGGATTCATGAATTTCTTTTGGCTGCTATTGGGCCTTTATGGGATCCCAGTAACACTTTTAAGCATGCTCTGTGAAAAGGGTGTTAAATACGTCTGTTAAAAAGTATCATCCCATGTCAGCCTGTGCAGTCTGACATGGGTCAAAACTTTTTGCTATATGTAAATTTTCTTCATGTCCTAGGATCATTCTACCTCATGATTTGGTTTGTTTTACCACAGAATGGATTTTATGGATCAATAATTATTTACGATTTGCTTGGTATACTGCATTAAAAAGATGCATTAAATCCCCTTTTCCCAGAGTGCTGCTAAAATATATTTCTGAAGCAAATTATGAATAAAATGAGGAAAAAAGGGATGAATATTGATCTTCTACTGTCCGATAATTCATTATCCTTAGAAATCATACAAGGTGCGTGACAGGCATTATGGGATATCATTTGTTAAGACACCTCTGTCTTGGTTTATTTCTTTAGCACACAGTCTAGAGTTTTAACCAGCATTTTCTCCTTTTCTCACAATGTTTTCTATCTTCTCTGATACAATTTCATCACTTGAGTATCATTTCATTTGTTGTCTGCAAATGCTTTGAATTTGGACTAGTCTAAAATTTTGTAGTTTGGTAAAGAATTATTGAAGATATTTCTACTGAACCATGCCATCTCTCCTTGTAATATTGAAGAATAATACACCTATTGACAGACTGCTTCTGTTCTGAATCAAACGATTTCATGTTCAAATGACTTTAAACAATTAAGCTTTCAAAACTATTGTCAATAAAGGAGAAAATGCTGGAAACCACCTTTTCTACCTTTTCCCAAAATGTTTTCTACCCTTTGAAAGAAATTTCCCAAAATTTGAGCCATGTTTAATTTGTTGTTTGCAAATGTTTTTAATATGGATACATCAAAAATTTTGTAGTATGGAAGAGTTAACCCTTTACCAAACAATCCCTATTTTTCACGTCCCTGAGAAAGAAGCCTTCTGAAAACAGTGTGGGAAAAGGAGAAAATGCTGGTAACCATCATTTTCTCCTTTTCCCACATTGCTTTCTTCCCTTCCCAAAACAAATTTAAATTTTTGAGTCACATTAATTTTGTCGTCTGCAAATGCTTTCAATTTGGACTAGTCTAAAATTATGTCGTTTGGTAAAGAGTTAATACAGATCAAAGGCAAGTTTGAACATTTTACCTGCAGACAACAAATTTAATCTAGTCCATTGTGAAAAGAACTCACAGATGTCAAATATGGCTTAAGTGATGGAATTTGTCTTTTATAAAGTGTAGAAAAGATAGAAGTTTATTTTGTATCAAAATGCAAAAATGCTGGTTACCAGAATATCTCGAGACACATAAATTAATGGGGTACACAGCCATTTACGCTTTTGTTGTGGGCAGTGTAGATCACATTCAGGGTGCAGAGAATGTAGTTTGATATTAATCTGCACACTCCCCTCCACAAAGACGCTAAAATATTCCTTGGTATTCTACTAGATAACGATTCATTTTTTACCAGTCAATGAAATTCTAGACTAGTCCATATTGTGAAGCATTTGCAGACAACAAACAATCCATGCTCTGTGAAAAGGGTGTTCAATGCATCTCTAAAATGTATCGACCCAGATCAGCCTCAGCAATCCGGACAGGTTGACCAAAACCAAAGGCTGAAACCTTTTTTGCTTTTGGTCAATTTTCTGCATGTCAGAGGACCAAAAGATTCAGCCAGTTGTAAGACAAAATTGATTTTATTGATGATTATGTGATGACTTGCTTGGTATAATAAATCACAGAGATGCATTAAACCCCCTTTTCACAGAGCATGGCTCAAATAAATGTGACTAGATGTTGAGATTGTCTTCAAGAAGTGAAGAAAAATATTTTTTTCAACAACACTTTCAAAAGCACTTCCTTTTCAGAGTTTTCAAAACACAGAATCCCTTGGTAAATGCCTAGTTATTGAAAAACCATTCTGAATTCTACGTCCCTAATTATACTGGGTAAATTAGAGGAGTCTGATTCTAAAATAACTATCATTAGCATCTTCCCTAACAATCAAAATAGGACAAAAATAGACACAATGATATTAAGACAGAAATCAACAAAGGATGGAATTTTCAACAATTATGTTGTACATTTTCCTTGTTTCAAATGCTGCAATTCTATGATTTTTGAAAATAATAACATCAAGACTTCCAATACTGAATGTAGTGACAACTAATCCTTTACCTCAACAATCCAGAGTTTTAACCCTTTACCACACAATGACAACTTTTAACGACCCTAAGGAAGAAACCTTTTGAAAACATTGTGGGAAAAGGAGAAAATGCTGGAAACCAGCATTTTCTCCTTTTCCCACAAAGTTTTCTACCCTATCAAAGAAAAATTGTGTCATTTGAGCCACTATGAAATTGTCATCTGAAAATGCTTTCAATCTAGATAGGTCCAACATTTTGCCGTGTGGTAAAGGGTTAAATACCCTGAGGAAGGTAGCCTTCGAAAATATTGTGGGAAAAGAATACAATGCTAGTAACCAGCATTTTCTTTTTTAACCACAGTGTTTCCTAACCTTTTAAAGACAAATTTACACATTCGAGCCATTTGTTGTCTCCAGATGCGTTCAATTTGGTCCTGTCTAAAATTCTGTTGTCTGGTAAATCGTTAAGAAAATGTTACTGACAAATGACAAAAAAAAAAAGACCATTCTAAGCCACATCTCCATTTGTTGAAGGTGCTAGCATAAGGAAATGTGTTCATACAAACCAAACAGGGTAATAAAGAATATTTGCTTATGCAGCAGATTTTCTTTGTCTGCACTCTTGAATATATTACAGGGTGCTTCTTCTAACCTTCACCCATTCCCTTTTCGGAGAACATTAAAGTGACTATCGGATCGGACTTTATGGAAAACATTATAGTAACAGGAACAGTTGCCTCTTTTTTAACTCTTAACCTGGGCCACAAAATCTTTGACTCAACTAAATTCTAAGCGTTTGAATATGACAAAATAAATGTATCTCAATGATTTAAATGTCTTTGACTGGGTAGAAAATACCGCAGGAAAAGGACAAAGTGCTGGTTATCAGCATTTTCTCCTTTCCCACAATGTTTTCAAAATTTTTCTCTTCAGGGCAGGTAAAACTTTGGAATGTGTGATAGAGGGTTAATTACCAAAATGTTTTCAAGAGTAAGAAAGTTGTACTGTGAAATATCCCTTTACCACACAATCCCTAGTTTTTAAGACCTGAAGGAAGAATGGCTTATCAAAACGATCTGAAAACATGAGAAAATGTGATAACTTTTTCCCCCAAGATATCTTTACCATTTTAAAGACAATTTTTACCATTTAGGCCACAGTTAACTCTTTACCACACAATCCCGACTTTTAACGACCCTAAAAGCTTTTGAAAACATTATGGGAAAAGAAGAAAATGCTGTTTACCAGCATTTTCTCCTTTTCCCATAATGTTTTCTACCCTTCCCAAAACTGATTTCAATTTTTGATTCACTTTTGATTTGTCGTCTGCAAATGCTTTAAATTTAGATCAGTCTAAAATTTTGTCGTTTGGTAAAGAGTTAACTTACAGTCTGCACATGCTTTGAATTGGACATGTCCAAAATTCTGTCCTTTAGTAAAGAGGTAAAGGGTCGAATTCTGGAATAGCACACTCACCCCAAGAGAGAGAGGGACAAAAAACAAATGTGATTTGTTGATGGAAAACATAATTTATCTCTACTTACAACACCTTGACATTATCTGTTAGCCATAATGTTTGTTTTTCTGCCTATCCCTTAACCTCACAATGCCGTCTTTTAGCAACCATGACAGAAAAGGCTTAAGAAAACATTGTAGGAAAAGGAGAAAATGCTGGTAACCAGCATTTTCTCCTTTTCCCACAATGTTTTCTACCCTATGAGAGACAAGTTTTACATTATGAGTTACATTTAATTGGTTGTCAGCAATTGCGTTCAATTTGGACAATGGTAAAATTTTGTTGTCTGGTTATGAGCAATCTTGACTTTTTACCATACAATATTGTGTTTTCACAACCTTGAGTAAGCTTTTCCAGCATATTCTCCTTTTCCTACAATACTTTCTACACTTCCAAGACAAGTTGCATCATTAGGGCCAAATTTAGCCCTTTATCAGACTACTAAAAAATTACACTTGTCAAAATTGAAAGCATTTGCAGACAACTAATTGAAATTAATGTGGTTCTTTTATTGGATTTCTGGTAACCAGCAGTTTCTCTTTTTTCCCACAGGGTTTTCAAAAGCATCTTTTCTTAGGGCCAGTAAAACTGGGACCTGTTTGGTGGGGGGGGGGATAATTTGTTGTCTACACATACTTTTGATAATTTTTTTATGGATGTATCTAAAGTTTTGTTGTTGGTAAATGGTTAATATGTTGCAATCTCCAGACAAGGTTTGGCAACATAGTGGCAAATCTATATACTATGTTTTCATGTGTATTTAACCTCAAATCAGGTCATTCAAAATGTTTACAAAAATATTTGAAATTCCTTTCTAGAAGGGTATAGAAAAAATTGTGGAAAAAATCCCTTTCCACATTGTTTTCATCCAACTTGTTGATTTTTTAAACAGGGATTTTTCAAAGCTGTCAACAGCAACTTTGTTTCAGGAAGTAATTGGTTCATCAACAAAAATATGCCTTGGTCAAGGCCACTTTACACATGACGTAGAAGGGAAAAAGTGTTGTAAATAATTACAAGAAGAGATCCTGTGACACAGAGAAGATACAAATTCAATATCAGGTTTTCCCAAAAGTAAGCTCTATTCTATATTTGCATATTGACAAAAAAGCTTCTGGATAATAAGACGCCCACCATACGCAGCCACTGTCTGAAAGTTTAGCCCTTTATCATACAATCCAAAGTTTCAAAGACCTTGAAGATGAAGGCTTTTGAAACCATGGTGGGAAAAGGAGAAAATGCTGGTAACCAGCATTTTCTCCTTTTCCAACACTGTTTTCCACCATGTCAAAGAACTTCGATTCATTTGTATCACTTTCACTTGGTTCCCTGCAGATGCTTTCAATTTGGGAGAGTAAAGATTTTGTGGTTTGAATTACACTAGTCTGCATTGAAAGGCTTTGCAGAAGACATATCAAATGCTACTCAAAAAATGAAATTTGTTTGATAGCTCAAAAACTGTGAGAAAAGGAGAAAATGCTGGTGGTAGCCTGTATGTCCTTGGTATCACTAGCACTAGGCCAGAGCTCTGAAGTGTCTTGCAAACATAACTCCCATGCAAAATCTTAGGCCCTCCAAATTACAAGTCCAACACTCTACCACTGAGCCATGCAGGGCCCCTAATTGCTTATTACAATTAATAATTGATCCATTTCAAAAAATGTTTTTATCAGCAGTCCCTTGCAGGTACATAAAAATACATAATACAAAAAAAAAAAATCACAATGGCATCAAATTGGGTGAACAAAAAATATTTTTGATATGAGGGGCTATGTATTTATAATTGAATTATAAGTATTTAATCTTTGATCACACTATATGATATTCTTTGAATCAACACGAACCTGTCTATTACTCTCTATATTTTCTTCTTAAACCCTTTTCCACACAACCCAATTTTAACAACCCTGGGGAAGAAGGCTTTTGAAAATATTATGAGAAAAGGAGAAAATTCTGGCCACCATCATTTTCCCCTTATCCCACAATGTTTTTTCTCTATTATCAAGAGCAAATCTCACCATATGAGCCACATTTGTCATCTGTAAATGCTTTGGATTTGGACAAGTCCAAGTTTTTGTTGTGTGGTAAAGAGTTAATTGCCTTAGATGATTATATCTTTACAAAAATCAAGCACTTCATTCCATTTAACACTTTACCATCCCATATTTTACCAACATCTGGAAGACGGTCTTTGAAAACCTTGTGAGAAAAGATGAAAATGCTGGTATCCAGCATCTCTTCCTTTTCTCACAAGTTTTTCTAAACTTTCATTCACATCTCCCACCAATCAGGCAACATTAATTTCTTCTTCAGCAAGTGATTTCAATAAAGGCAAGTCTAAAATTTGTCATTTGTTAGAGTTAATGAAACAAACATAATCTCACTTCCAGATAAGTGGGCTTAGAAATTAGAATTTGATTTTTTTCTTTCTTCCCTCAATGCTGTTGGAACACAAATACATGCAGTCTTGAGGAGACTATTTATAAAGGTATCAACAACAAATTCATTCTTTAGTCTTTAAAATTCCAAAATTCTTCTTTAACCCTTTACCACACAATCTCAAGTTTTAACAACCCTGAAGAAGGCTTTTGAAAACACTGCGGGAAAAGGAGAAATGCTGGTAACCAGCATTTTCTCCTTTTCCCACAATGTTTTCTACCCTATCAAGGACAGAAATCATCGTTTGAGCTACATTTAATTAGTCTGCAAATACTTTCAATTTGGTACTCAAAAGCTTTTTCCTTGGAATAGAGTTATAAAACACCTGAACAAGAACGTTCCCTAACAAGAAAGAAAAAAAATATCAAAAGAGAATAAAAACTATTGATTATCTGCTAAAAATAATCAACTGGAAAACTATTTCGGGGAAAAAAGGACAAAATATTTTGTCTGGTAATTGTACTTGCTGAATTCTCTTTCAAAGCTCATTTGCCCCCAAGAAAAGTTAATTCCTACAAATGTGTGAGGTTACAGCTTTTTTTGTACAATCAATATTTATTCTGGTCATTATGATCCACCTTGACCCTTCAATTTGGTCTTAACCCTTAGGCTGCTAAGCGCTACTCACTGACCTTTTGTGGGCACAGAAAGTGTAGTCTGATCTTGTATCTACAGTGTCCGATAAGGAGATATTTTTTCTCCATTAAAATACATTTGAGATAGCACTATCCCGGTTTTTTTCTATCTGCTTGAAAGTTTCATTAAACTAATTTAGCAGGATAAGGGTTAACAGAAATTTTGTTAATTGGTAAAAAGTTAAAGCTTCAAATCCAAAAATCTATCAGACATAACTTCTTAATAATTTTAACTAGTCTATACTCACTTGTACCAGCAAACTCCAGCCATTATGAGACCAACAAGCCCTGCCACACTGCAACCTGCTATTATAACTGTAAGTATACGAAATACAGCTCAACACTACACAGATTTTTTCATACCTATCGGTGGTCATCTATATAATTGTTAAAATTTAATACTTCAGCGTTTTTTTGACTTCCTTTATATTTAATGCGAGCACAATGGTATAGATGGAGTGCCAGAAAGTATTTCCCTGGTTTTGTTGCCTAGCAGTAAACTCTTTAGTCTTTACCAAATGAAAAACATTTAGATTTGTCCAAATAGAGAGCATTTGCATCCAACAAATTAAATATGACTCAAAAACAGCTATTCGCCCTTGGAAGGATAGCAAACATTGTGGAAAATGCAGAAATTGCTGGTAACCAGCACTTTCTCCTTTTTCTATAACATTTTCAGAAGCTTTCTTCCTGAAGGTTGTTAAAACCCGGGATTGTGTGGCAAAGGATTAAGGAATCTACCTACACAGGCTTTACAAAAGTAGTTCTTAAGTTTGACATTTGTAGGACCTTTCAAGAAAGTTGACAATATGATAAGGTCAGGGATCATTCCTATCTTTCCATGCAAACACCATCTGATGCTGGTTACCAGTATTTTCTCCTTTTTTCCTCAATGTTTTCTATACTTACAAAGAGCTATTTCAGTTTTTGAGTCACAAATGATTTGTTGTCTGCAAATGCTTTCAATTAGTAAAGGTCTAAAATTCTATCGTTTAGCAAAGAAAAAGCCAGAATATTGCAAGTTTGATTGTATTTCACCAAAATACACTAAAAATTAACAGACATTGTAGATTCAAAATCTAATTGCTTGTTCTGTGCTGTCTGATCTAGATCTATACTGTCTACAAAAACTAAATAGCACTCTTAAGAACACTTACAACTATCCCATATCCACACTTACCAATCATAAAAAAATCATCTCTGTCTTCATCATTGACTCCATGGCTTGGCTGAGACAGGGCTTCAGGCTTGTTCGGGTGTTTGTGGGCAACAATGGCTTCTGCTGTCGATGTAGTAGTCTCTGCGTCTGTTTTCCCTGAAATGTAGGAAAGGAATTTATTTTCAGTCATTATTATTATTTTGCCCTTAACCAAACAATCCAAAGTTAATTTGGTTTGGTTTGTACGGAGTTTAATGCCGTTTTAATAGCATAGGTCATATCCTGGCAATCAGTGCACCTACGCATGTGTTACCAGTACTGAAACAACTTTCTGTCCAAGCCACTGACTACTTTCCTCAATGCATGCATCAAATGTGAGACTTGAAAAATCGCCAGAAAGAAAATTTGCCACAGCCAGATATCGAAACTGCAACAATCTGGTCATGAGTCAGATACGCTAACCATTGAGCCACCCAGCTTGGATCCTTTACCAAACCATCCAGAGTTTTAATGACCCATTGGGAGAAAGCTACATGTATTGAAAACATTGTGGGGAAAGGAGAAAATGCTGGTAACCAGCATATGGTATTCACCTTTTCCCACAATTTTTTCTACCTTTTCAGAGGACTTACACTCCATTGTACCAATTTTGAATTTGCCATCTGTATATGTTTTGAATTTGAAAGAACCTCATTTTGTCATGTGGGAAAGGGTTGATGACCCTGAGAAAGAAAGCTTTTGAATGCATTCTGGGAAAAGGAGAAAATGCTGGTAACCATTTCCACCTTTTTCCATTTTGTTCTTTTGAATGACAAACTCTATCATTCCAGCCACATTGAATTTGTCATCTGCATACACTTTCACTGTGGAAGTGTCTTAACCCTTTACCAAACAACAAAATTTTAGACTGGTCCAAATTGAAAGCACTTGCAGACGACAAGATAAACTTAACCCAAAAATTGAAATTTGTTTCCAGCAAGGTAGAAAATATTGTGGGAAAAGGAGAAAATGCTGGTACCAGCATTTTCTCCTTTTCCCACAATGTTTTCAAAAGGCTTCTATCTCAGGGTCGTAAAAACCAGGGATTGTTTGGTAAAGGGTTAAATTGTGTCGCCTGGTAAAGAGTTAACTTAAGTGAGGTCTTAATTTATCAACATAATTTTTTTCTGCAGAAAAGTTTTTTCTACAACCCTTTACGACATTGTGGGAGTAGGAAAAACCAGCAATTTCTAGTTTTAACACGATTCTTTTCACAAATTTAGTCATCTTTCAGTGCATAATATAAGTACTGGACATCTTTTGACAGCTAAAGCTGAAATCAATTAAAACTCTGAAAGATTTCTATCGTAAAGACTTGACTAAACAAGCAGGCTGGACAGATCCAAGATCAAAATGATGCTTTAGCCTAAAGCCCCATGACTTTTGACTTTTGCACTGTGAGCTTAGATCTGATCAATTCTAACAAAAAAAAAAAAGGTCCGACAAATAAGACTAAAGTCTGAAGCTATTGGGACTACTGAAAAATCACTAGAAGCTTAATTCTGCCATAAATTACATCTCCTTAACTTTTCTTGTAATTGATTGATTGACTGATTGTATTGTGTTTAACCTTGTTTTCATTTCAGTTATATCCCAGCAGCCAACGCACCTATCCATGCTTTCCTGGAGTTTCTTTTACCATGGCTGCCTTTCACTCAACTGTGTAGATTAATGCAAATCATTTTAGGTTGTACATACATACAATCCCGGCTTTACCCAACGGTATAAGCTGGCATAAAGTTCGGAAAATATTTACTCAAATCATAAAGTCATGCAGTTTAATGACATTTATTTTCAGACTTGATGCTTGCTTACCGAAACTGTGCATATGTAGTTTAGTGAAAGTCAGCCCAATACGCCACACAATATTTTTCCAAAGTCACTAGCCTCTTTTCCCACATAATAATTGTTGAAACAGTGATCAACGGCGCAAGAGGAATGAATCATGTTGCAATGACTATAGTCAATCCTTGAAGAGAAATTGGCCAAGCTGGGGATTGTGCTACCTGGGCTTGGCACTGTTCTCATAAACTCTATCATCTGTTCTCCTTCGCGGGAAAAAATGGAAAGTTCAGAATCAAAACACTAATAACATAGATGTTTACCCCCTTGTTCTCTGTTTTCATTAACATCTAATTGAATTTCTTGTAGTGATGGATTTTCTTGGATTTCCTCAGGGTAACCGGACCTCTCATTGTTTTCTGAAAAGAATTAAAATCTCATGAGAGTAGGGGTATGGAAGTTTCTATTTTTCTCGCTTTTCTAAGGCTAGATTAACCCTTTACTAAACAATCCCTGGTTTTTACGACCCAGAGGAAGAAGCCTTCTGAAAACATTGTGGGAAAAGGAGAAAATGCTGGTAAACAGCATTTTCTCCTTTTCCCACAATGTTTTCTACTCTTCTAAAGTCAAGTTTCAATTTTTGATTCACATTTATTTTGTCGTTTGCAAATGCTTTCGATTTGGACTAGACCAAAATTTTGTCGTTTGGTAAAGAGTTAACCCTTCATCACACAATCCCATGTTTTAACGAACCTCAGGATGAAGCCTTTCCAAAGCATGGTGCAAAAAGGAGAAAATGCTGGTAACCACCATTTTCCCCTTTTTCCACAACCTTTATTACCCTTTCAAAGACATATTCCATCTTTTACGCCACATCTAAATTTATCTAAATTTCATCTATAAAAGCTTTGAACTTAGATCACTCTACATTTTGTGCAGTCTGATCATCATCTATACTGGCAACTAAGGCAACTAAAGTTGTGAAAGGCTCTTTAAGGGATAAAACATTACAGAAGCGGTTCAAGCCTTTTACCAACCCCAAGGAAGATGGCTTTTGAAAACAATGTGGCAAATAGCATTTTCTGCTTTTCCTTCAATTGTTTTCCTCATTATCAAAGACAAATCCCATCATTTGAGCAACATTCGATTTGTCATCTATTGACACTTGCCTAAAACTTTGTCACCAACCCATTTCCATACTCGCTTTTATAGATGGTTACCTACCATAATAGATAACCCACCAAAGACAATTAGGACTGACACACAGGACACAGTTACTTCTGTTGTTATCTTTAATCTTTACCACACAACAAATATGTAGTCTTGTCAAAATTAAAAGCATTTGCAGACGACAATTTAAATGTGGCTAAAACAATGGAAATAGTCATTGATAGGATGGAAAACATTTTTGGTAAATGAGAAAATGCTGGTCACCAGCATTTTCTCCTTTTCCTACAACATTTTTAAAACATTTCTTTCTCTGGGTCATTGAAACTCAGGATTCTGCGGTAAAGACTGAATGCTGAATTTCTAACAAGAATTTTTACTACTGAGTAACCATTAAAATATTAACATACCAAGAAAAATATCTGATACAAGATTTGATTGGTCAATGTAGACCTAGACATAGGCTCAAAATGGGGCATATCATTGGAAGTACATTGTGTGGTCATTGTGCATGCCAGCTGTCAAGGAACAAATTTAACTTGGAGCAAAGTTCTTGTTGAAAAGTACTATATACTCATGGCTGGTAATTAAGACATTTGGGTATGGGCTGATATAAATCTTTTGCAGTAACTCTAAAGACCTTTATGTCAGCAGCAATAGCTCATGTGGTAGGATGCAAGACTTGTAACCAATATATCACTGAACACCTGAGGTTGTGGGTTTCGATTCCCATGGCTGGCCAACTAAAGCTTACAAATAGTCTTTCGGGTCTCACATTAAACCAAGGTCTCTTGTGACTCTTCTATACTCTCAGCATGTTAAAAGAACCAAGCATAACTAGGGATGGGTTTTGTCCTGTATCTTGCATTAGCATCCAAACATAACTAACAGCTTTCTGGTGGTGCCACCCATACGGGCAACCAGTGGCAACTATAAATTAAAAAACTGAAAAAATGAAGTCATGAACAGCTTTATGTTGAAAGTGCAGTAACCACATCTGGTGTTCTTTAGTATTGGTTCACTGGCTGTGTTTCATTTTAGCACATCATATCTCTATTATATACAGCCAAAATAAATCATTTAATCATCTTCTATAGATCTATTCATATCTTTTCTCTCAAAAAAAATACCTAATTGCATCTACTGTATTTCTGTCCACAGGGTTTTACAGGGCTTTTGAAAATCAGGGGTCCATTGGACCCCACCTTGAAAAAATCAGGAGTCCAAGCCCTAATTTTAGGGGTCCCATATTACATTTAGATCAGATTGTTCAGGAAGGATTGATAAACATCTTTTATGTAAAACAGACAACTTTCACTACCAACCGATTGCAAGTTTTTGTATTTGTCTTCTTCTTCAAAAGAATTGTAAAAAATTGCATTAACTCTTTACCAAACAATGCCAACATTTAACGATGCTGAGGAGGAAGCCCTTTGAAAACATTGTGGGAGGAGGAGGAAATGCTGGTAACCAGCATTTTCAATCTTTTCCTATAATGTTTTATACCCTATCAAAGAAAAAACACATCACTTGAACCACACTGAAATTGCCTTTTGCAAATGCTTTCACTTTGGACTGGTTTAAAATTTTGTTGTGTGGTAAAGGGTTAAACAAGCATTTTTTTCTCTTCAACAAACATATAGCTTTCTCTGTTACTAGTTTCTACACTTTAGTTTATGCATCAACAGTTTTTTCTTTCTTACAAGGTCGTCAGAATACAGAGATATTAAAGTTACAAAATTATAGGAATATGGGCAAATATAATACATAAACCATCAATTAATACATGGATCCGTGGTGCTAAGATAAACAGATTTCCTTGGTTACTGTTGCCTAGGGCTCCCAAACAACCACAGTAAATACATATACTGTATAGCAGATAGGCTACTTAAATCGTGCTGTCATGACTGTTTCTCTCAATAAAATTCCGGAAAAAAATATTTCTATCATGTTTCTGCCGATGATGAATTCTCGGTAAGAAATTTAAAGATGCTTGAACTAATTTGCACAAAGATATGTACAAAAAAGTAAAATATCTACTTGTTTTAGCAGAGTTTTGAATTTCAATGAGAAAGAATTAAACACCTGAACAAACCTCCGTTTTGCCACAGAATAATAGAATTAAAGATACTTATTGTTTTCGTAAAGTAGTAAAGTCATCCCAACATCATACCCAATTAAATAACACTGAATTACAAGCATTTTGAAAAAATCATAGATTGTCTGATTCTACATAGAGGTGAAGTTTATGAAAAATTGACAATGACTTGACTATGAAAAATTTCAATTTCAGGTTAAGGGAAAAAGGGTTGTCTTATGATTTTAAAATGGTTTAAGTGTGCTGTCAATTAACAAACTTGTTAATATCATTGACAGTAGTTTGTTTTATCTTATGATATACTGAAGACAACAGGTGGTCAAGTTGATTACAGAGGCAAATTGGTTTGCAATCAAACACACTTCCTATCAGTTAACAGTTTACCGACTCATCCTTTGAAATGGCAGATGTGCTAATCCACTTTAATACCACTAAGTAAAAAGTTTATTTAATTAACATAAGTTGCCTTTTTAGCTGAACTTCCACCAGTACAGAACAGAGTTAGACTTAATTTCATAACTGAATTCTACTTTTAGTGAGGAATATGTAGTGAGGAATACATGTCAATATGCTTTTTGTAAATAGCAGAAAGTTTTAATCCAAGATTAAACTGCATGTTATTTGCAATCTGATCTATATCTACACAATCAGCATATTCTTCATGCACCAAGGTTTAAGATTAACGTAAAACTGAAACATTAATGACAAGTGCCAGTTTTTGGATGTGCATAGGTTATTGAACAAGGTTAGATATTCAAGTAAATGTATTTACTTTTTATTAGTATTTCATATAGATCTATTTTTACCTTTGTTTTCCACTTTAAAAATTTTTGTCTCTTTCAAAATCTTTCAGAGGGGAAAAAAACTATACCATTAATTAATCCATTGTGTAATGTAGCGCTGATCAGAACTCTTTGCATATGTCCCATTTTCAGTCATTATCATAATTCAAACTTATCTACAGCCTCTGTGTGATCTCACGTCATCGGTACACGTTCGCAAAGCACATATTTTAAACTTTTTCTTAAATTCAAACGTTTAAAACACAAAATAAATAAAAATTCTCCCATCCCTCCAACGTTAACAGTCATTTATTTGGGAGCCGAAATAGCAGACAACAAGGCTGCACATCGGGTAAAATAAATGTGATGACCCGATTGGTCAAATATCGATTTCCACGGATCCATGTATGGTTCTAAGGAGACATATAGATGATTGTAAACCATGGTTTGACCCATTACCCAATAACCCTGTGTTTCATCAAATGTAAGCAGCTTTTAAAACCATAGTGGAAAAAGGGGAAGGCTAGCCATGTTTAATTCTAATTTTATTGAATTAGCCATCGCTTGAGCTAAGTCAGGGTTCCCGCTGGGCTTCGCATTTGGCGCCATTTGCGATAGATTTTTAAATGTGGCGCCAAAAAATGCCGATTGGCGAAAATGACTGGCGCCGATATTTTTTCATACCGGGATGCCTAACATTTTTAAACTGGCCCCCTTCACTGCAATGCATGGATGCACGACCGCCAATCCATCGATAAAAGTGAAATAAATCAGCTGGAAGAAACAACGGCATCGAAGTAATCAAAATTACTTCACAAATCGATGTCATTTACACCTGTCTATCCGAATATACATACACTTTCGATAACATAAACATCCTGCTAGAAAAAAATTGTAAATTTATTTTGGAAAACTGTCCGAAAGTGAAAGTATCGAAGACCAGTGGCCTATATCAATCGTGAATGTTACTAAATGTCCAAATGAATCATGATTGCAGGTAAAATACAGCGGGTTTCCAAAATGCTGACGGCGTCGCCGTCGGCGTTGACTAAAACCCGGACCGTTATGTTATCGTTGTCCTCGGCATTTTCTATGTCGTTCTTCCTCCGTTAATCGCCCACCTTTTCGGAGAACTTGTTTGGTTTTTTTAATATTTTAACTTTTTTATACTGTTACAGATAAAAAAAAAAAAGTCCCTACAGAAGCAATTTCTTTCTAAGGGAGAAATTTCTTCTTTTTTTTTTAACATTTTTTTTTATCATATTGACTTTGTTGTTTGGTTTGTACAATTTAAACTTCTATATGTTTCAAAAAGTCTTTCTTTAAAACTTTGTTACAAAAGTAGAAATTGCTCTCAATGACCTATTTCTGCTTTTGTCACAGTGGTTTTACAAACATTAAAGATAGATCTACTTAAACTTAATAGATGTTGTTTTTTTCCATTGTTCACAAAAATAATTTTTTACTCTATTCATGTAAAAGACATAGATATGAGTTATGAAATCTGATGAAAACAAATGTTTTCTTGTTTGTTTTTTTATTGACAAAACCATGCGATGAAAATTTATAGACCAATTCTTGATTATGCCTGACCCCCGGTACTTTCATTTTAAAATTGGCACCAACTGGCTCTAATTATTTCAATTTGGCGCAAACTTTTCTCATTTGGCGAAAGTGATGGCGCAAGAAAAAAGGAAGCCAGAGGGAACCCTGTAAGTTTGAATTGTACAGTAGTCTGCCAACTCTCTCATTATAGAAAACTTTAAACTTTTGTCATCTGGGAAAGGGTAATTGGATATTTTATAAAAAGATGAAATCTCAGACGTAAGTAAGTTCAACACTCAATCGTCCATTTCAGAGCACTGTACCTCAGGACAAAATAGACTGAACCCATAACTCTTTATCAAATGACAAAATTTTAGACAGTCCAACCTGCAAACATTAAATTTTGCAGATGAAAAAATAAATGTGACTCAAAAATTGGAAAGGGTAGAAAACATTGTGAGAAAAGGAGCAAGAAGCTGGTAAGCAGCATTTTCTATCATTCCAAAAATGTTTTTAGAAGGCCTTTCTCCAGGGTCCTTACAAGGAGTGTTATAGGATTAAAATGGCAAATAAAGACATTCCAAATTTGCAGACACTGGGTCAACAAAACTAGAGGCGCTTGAGCGCCTGTATCGCTCCACAGGCCTGATATTTCTATAATGGCGAAAGGAAGTTTTTAACAATTATCATTCAATCCTGCATTTTAGCTCACTGAAGAAACAATGTGGTAGACAACCACCATAGGAACTTACCTGCAAAACAACAATGAAATCCAATGAATAGTTTTAGAGAAGAAATTTTTCAAAGATTTTACTTTATACCATAAAAGGAAAATGCGTCTCCCATAAAAGCCATGTTTTTTAACAGATCTTTTTTTTTTTTTTAAGGAATTCTGTAAACCCGTATCTAAGGAACATTCCTGCAAAATAATAATGCTATCCAAATAGTGGTTTGGGAGAAGAAGATTTTTAAAGGTTTTTTACTTTGGTTGCCATGGCAACCAGAATTCTTCATGGAACACAATTATTTGAAGGAATTTGAAAGAGGACCACCAAAGGAACATTCCTGTGAAATTTGGTAAAAATCCAGTCAATAGTTTCTGAGGAGAAGTTTTTTAAAGAAAAAGTTTACGGACGCACGCACGGACGAACGAACGGACGGATGGACAGACGGACGTTCACTGAAGAAACAATTTTCAAGACAACCACCATAGGAACTTACCTGCAAAACAACAATGAAATCCAATGAATAGTTTTAGACAAGAAATTTTTCAAAGATTTTACTTTATACCATAAAAGGAAAATGAGTCTCCCATAAAAGCCATGTTTTTAGACAGATCTTTTTTTTTTTTAAGGAATTCTGTAAACCTTTATCTAAGGAACATTCCTGCAAAATAATAATGCTATCCAAATAGCGGTTTGGGAGGAGAAGATTTTTAAAGGTTTTTTACTTTGGTTGCCATGGCAACCAGAATTCTTCATGGAACACAATTATTTGAAGGAATTTGAAAGAGGACCACCAAAGGAACATTCCTGTGAAATTTGGTAAAAATCCAGTCAATAGTTTCTGAGGAGAAGTTTTTTAAAGAAAAAGTTTACGGACGCACGAACGAACGGACGGACGACGGACACAACGCCATGACAATAGCTCTCTGGCCTTCGGCCAGTGGAGCTAAAAAACAAAACCCATCCAAATAATTGCCATTTCCAAAACTGCTACTGACCAAAACGTTTCTGCATGGTGTAGCTTAAAGATCAGACTGCACCATTTTATGCTCTCTGATTTTAATCTACACTGGTGACATAGCAACAATAGTTGTGATAGTCATCATCATCCTCTCCCAATCATCCCAAGTCTTAACTCTTAATGCAAACAACAAAATTTTACACTCAACCAGATTGAAAGCATTAGATGAAAAATTTAGCCCTTTCCCCAAATGGCAAATTTTAGTCTCTATTATGAATTTAAACATCTGCAGGAAACAAATTCAACCATGCAAATGTGCTTTAGCTCTATGATAGGGTAGAAAACATTGTGGGAAAAGGAGAAAATGCTGGTTACCTAATACCAGCATTTTCTCCTTTTCCTACAATGTTTTCAAAAGATTTCCTTCCCTGAGTCATGAAAACCAGGGATTGTTTGGTAAAGGGTTAAGGTAGCTCAGAGAATTTCTCCTTTTCTAACATTGTTTTCTACCCTTTCAAAGAAGAATCTCACAATTTCAGTGAGATTTGATTTGTTTACTGCAAATGCAATCAATACAGACAAGTCTAAAATTGTGTTATTTGGTAAATGGCTAACTGTTTACCCTACAACAAAGAATTAGGCAAATCAGAATTGAAAGCTTTTGTGGGCGACTCAGTAAATGCCTCTCAAAAATCTGAAATATATTATCCCTTTACCACTCGAGAAAATTTTAGACCGGTCCAAATTGAAAGCATTTGCAGACGACAAAATAAATGTGACTGAAAAATTAAAATTTGTTTTGGGAAGGGTAGAAAACATTGTGGGAAAAGGAGAAAATGCTGGTTACCAGCATTTTCTCCTTTTCCCACAATGTTTTCAAAAGGCCTCTTTCTCAGGGTCGTTAAAAGTCGGGATTGTGTGGTAAAGAGTTATGGAACATGTAGAAAACTTTGCAAGAACAAGAAAAAATGCTGGTTACCAGCATTTTCTCCTTTTCCAACAATGTTTTTAAAATTCCCTCTCTCTAGGTCCTTAAAACTCAAAAGTCTATAGGAAAGGCTTAATGAAAACCTTCAAAGTGACAGAGAAATATTGATTGGTTCTCAGCCTCTATAACCAGTTATACAGGTTATCAATTTGGCAGACAAAGCTGACATGACAGAACTGTTAATTGGATCTCTATTACACATCAATAAATCTAATATTTATACAACTGGAGCTTGGTCAGCTTTAAGCTTCCAATCCCTGTATGCGTTTCAATAAAGTGCATAGATTAATGCAAATTATTTCCAACTGTACATACACACATTATTACTAAGGATCCCTGCTTTACCCAAGGGTATGAGCTAGCGTTAAGTTAAGCAAATATTTACTCAAATCGTAATCTTATTCAGTTGCATTAAAGATATTTTCAGACCTGATGCTTGCATACCTAAACTGTATATGCAAATTTTGCAAGTATGCAGTTTAGTGAGAGGCATCCCCGATTTTCTTGGCCTAAAATTTCATGCTTTACAAAATGATCCTTTATTTTTCCAACCCTTGAGAAAAGAGGCTTTTGAAAGAATATTTTTTGTTAAGTTTAAACTAGAAAATGGTGCTAAGCAGCATTTCCTCCTGTTCCTACAATGTTTTCTACCTTTAAAAGACATCAACCCAATACTTTTCCCCATATAAATAATTTCTTACAGATCTGTAAACAGTTTCGATATGGACTTGACTCAAACTTCTTATTTCGTAAAGGTTATACCCTTTACCATATATCCAACATTTTAGTAACCCTGTAGAAGAAGGCTTTCGAAAACATTGTGGCAAAAGGGGAAAATGCTGGTTACCAGCATTTTCTCCTTTTTCCGAAATGTCTTCTATTCTATCAAAAAGCAAATCCCATCATTTGGATCAAATTTTATTTGTTATTTGCAAGTGCTTGGACCAGTCTAAAATTTTGTCTTCTGGTGAAGAATTACTTCATTATCTCCATGTAAAATACTTGTACAGAAAAGCAACATGAATCAAAGTTCTAAGACATGACTATATGTGAAAACACTTTGATAATAGAACAAATTGCCTATTACCATATGTTTCGTTTATGTTGGTGTATAAGCAACCCAGTTGTCCCATTTATAATTTGATACATATTTCATAAACAATAACTGATAAATATTCCTTTAGCCTTATGAGAACTGTTAAATACATGTTACTGAAATAGACATTTCCACCTAGTTTCGTTTTGTTTGTATGCTGTTTCACCCTGTTTCCAACATTGTATCTGTTACTTTGCTGCAGCCAGTGCACCTATCCATGCCTTTCTGGAGTTTTTTTAACCAGTAAACCTCACAATATTCTTTCAAAGCCAATGGCTTCTTTCCCACATAACCACTGTCAAACAATGATCAACAGTGAGAGAGGAATGAATCCTGTCACAATGACTATCATCAATCCTCAGAACTAAGGTACAAGACTTCACTATAACGGTTTTAAGCCACTCCAGTCTATCTTACTGGATACTGGACAGTGTAGATTCAAGATCAGAATGCACTCTTTGATTAATTTAATCTTGGTCTTAACAGTCACAAATGTTCACAAAGTCATTATTAGGTTCAACCTTTTCAAAACCAACAAATTTTAGACTCTTCCAAACTCAAAGGATCTGAAGCTGATAAATTCAAACTGGACATAAATGAGCTTTAGTTCTCCAATACTGATAGGGTAGAAAACATCATGACAAAATGTTGGTTATCAGCATTTTTTTCCCATTTTCCACATTTTTTTCCAAAGCCTTCTTCAGGGCTATTAATCCTTTACCAGTGTTTTAATGACCCTGAGAAAGAAGCCTTTTGAAAATATTGTAGGAAAAGGAGAAAATGCTGGTAACCAACACAATGTTTTCTACCCTATCAAAGACAGATTCCATCAACTGAGCCACTTTTCAATCATTGACAGCAAATGTTTTTAAACTTTCTGAGTCTACAGTTCTGTTGTGTGGTAAAGAGTTAACATTTGGGATTGTGTAGTAATGTTTAAAAATGGTTAATCTCAATGCTTGATCTCTCTTGTGGAAAAACTCAAAGGGAAAAGCCAATCATAAAACAACTTGTTTGCATATTCACTTATACAGTGCAGTGTGCACACTATCCTTTACCAAAACAAAACTCAGGTTTAACCTTTACTATGCAAACCCTGTGGTTTTACCAACCTTGAGGACATAAGCATTTGAAAACATTGTTGGAATACAAGTCCATGCTGATAACCAGCATTTTCTTCTTGTCCTACAATTTTCTCTTTCCTTTTGAAGAAATATTGCATCTTTTAATTTCTCCATTTGTATTACTAAAGATTTCACATGCATTCAAATGTTACGAAGATTTTTAAGACTCTTTGGCTAGTTTGTTACATACAGGATATTATCTGCTAACCTTTTACCACATGCCATGGTATACAGCTGCTGTCTATCCTTTCAAAGATATATCCCATCATTCATTTTGAGCCACATTGAATTTGCAATCTGCAAAATTATTAACTCCTTACCAAATGACAAAAATTAATACTTATCCAAATTGAAAGCATTTGCAGACAACAAATCAAATGTGACTCAACTGATGGAATTTGTCTGTGATAGGGTAGAAAACATTGTTGGAAAAGGAGAAAATGATGGTTATTAGCATTTTCTCCATTTCCAACAATGTTTTCAAAAGCCTTTTTCTTCAGGGTTGTTAAAACTTGAGACTGTGTGGTAAAGGGTTAATACTTTCAATTTGGACAAGTTTAAAATCTTGCCATTTGATAACAAATTCATGGGGAATGGATAACAGTTTATCACCATACCTGCAAGAAGATGGGATTGTTCATCAATAACTTTTCTTCTTTTGGCTTCCTTTTGGAGAAGTTCTCTTTCATAATGAATGATTCTGTTTAAAAAGTTTTCTTGGGCTCTCAGTTCTGCTGCATCTGGAAGAAAGCAATCAAAAATTATTTTTCCACAGTCTGAAAGTCTAATACATGGACTAATACATATATAAAGATATCCCATAAGCACTTTCCTTAGATCTTTTTGCCTCGAAGCAAATCAATTTTGAAAACATTGTGACAGAAGGAGAAACTTCCTCTGTTTTTAATTCAATTCATGTTGATTAAATCAGCATGGCTCTTTCATTAGAATTTTTTTGAAAGTTGTCTAATGCAGTTGTCTGGGGAAGACATGATTTCACCCATTACCTGCCAATCTTATCTTTCAACTCTTCACCAATGACAAAGTTTTAGACCTGTCCAAATTCAAAGCATTTGCAAATGACAAATAAAACGTGACTCAAAAACTGAATAGGAAGTATAGAAAACATTGTCAGGAAAGGAGAAAATGCTGGTTGCCAGCATTTACTCCTTTTCCCACAATGTTTTCAAAAGCTGTGTTTATACAGCTGAGCCACTCTACACACTTTCAAGTTTTAACAGCTTTTTTTCTCTCTTCAAAGTTCTGAAAGTTGGTCTGGGTGAATGGCTGGTGATTCATTTACCTTAACCCTTTACCAAACAATAACAGGTTTTCACTATCCAGAGGTAGAGGCCTTTTGAAAACATCATGGGAAGAGGAGACTTTGTTTGCTACAAACTTTTGAATGTTGGTCTAGGTAAATGGCTGGTGAGTTATTTACCTTAACCCTTTACCAAACAATCACAGGTTTTCACTATCCAGAGGTAGAGGCCTTTTGAAAACATCATGGGAAATGGAGAAAATGCTGGTAACCAGCATTTTCTCCTTTTCCCACAATGTTTATTACCTTGTCAGAAAATTTTAGTTCATTTGTACCATTTTCAAATTTGTCATCTGCATATGCTGTCAACTTGGAAAGGCCTAAAATTTGTTGTTTGGGAAAGGGTTAAACTTTTGGCTTTAATTTCATGGAAATCATTGAGCAGGGTCATGATTCAGTTTTTAATTTAACCCTTTTACAACCTTAAATTACTTTCACAATAAAAGACTGCACAAAACATGCAGGCTGCACAAAACTTGCAGTCTGATCTTGATCAACACTTTCAGTCCTGAGAAATTCTGGACAATAACAACCTAAACATTGTAATTATTTGAATCTTATTTCTAGATAGAAGATGTTTGTTAGGTTTATTTGGGGATCTAAGGGTTAATAAAAAATATCAGGTTCAGTCAATCACAACATTTTTTTTCCAATCATACTTATATTTTTAGCAAGGAGAGGAAAGCTTAAGAACTGGATAAAGGTATCAAATAGGCAGCACTTTTGCATGTTCTAAGGAGATATCAAAGTGAAACACTGTAATAATCAATATATCTCGCATCCATCTGACAAAAGTTTAATCCCATAATACAGCAAATTGAATAACTCCTAGCATTACAGGACCTGCATTAAGTGTACTTTTGAAAAAATGTAAATTAAAGATCAAACTAACCTATAGACATCTAGTCTGACCTTAGATCTACACATTGATATGATGATACATATTTTTCCTCAAGAGCAGCTTTTGATTGATAAAATTCAGTTCCTTGTTTAGGGCCAAGAATTGGCCATTTCATACACGCTGAAATACAACTAGAATTATGATATGGGCACAAGGACACAGAGGAGCAAAAATTAATTCATTTTTGTGTAAAGTATGTATTAAAAAATTTTCTTCTCAATGGGTATACAGTGAACTTGCAGTGGATTTTCTGCCTTTTCTGTGGGCCAAATTTAGGCCCCATTCCCAATCATAAATAGTGTGTTTTTTTCCAAATTCCATGACATTTTTCCAAAAAAGACGCTAGAAAAAGAAAGTCATCTCCGACATTTGATGTATCAGCCAGGGTTTTCCCTGACCCACAAATTTGTGCATTTTGATGACCATCTAAAATTCATCCACTGCGCAATTCAAGCAGAAAACCATCAATAGTCGTGTTTCAGGTGCGAAACTATATGGGGACGAATAAACTATAGACTGTGTCCGTATATTTTCAATCGATTCCTGCATATCAATTCACTCAATAATCTGGCTGTAAAGTAAAACCATTCTAGCTGCTCAAATTTTAGACTATGCACACTTTTTCGCTGTATTCAGTTTTGCTTTACACATACAAAATGATACAGACAACCATTCGCTTCTTTTTCAACTGGGCCATGTCGCAGTCTAACCTAAGTTTTTAAACGAAGCAAAGCTTCAGGTGGCCAAAGTAACAAACCAGCTCCTGAATCAGAACCAAGTGCTAAAAAAAACCCATCTGATCCTTTTTTTTTTTTGTTGTAAATGGCTGTCATATTATGAATGGATGGCTTGGTTGAAATCTTATAGTGTGAAGTTTCCTCTCCACAAATCCTTTTTCAGTACTGTATTTGGTCTATCACAGAAAATAACAATTTTCCTATATTTCCATATTATGTCAAAGTACACAGAGATCTGAGAATACTGTCCAAAGATTAATCGTCATGGAAAAAAAAAAATCATGAAAACCCATGACAAAACAAATGTCAAAAAAGATCTCATCGATAGAAGGCCCTTAGATCTGTCTTATTTAGCCTTGATAATGACTTTAAATAGCTGACTTGCATACACACCATATAGAAAATAAAACAGGAACTAATTCCTCTGCTCATTCACCAGAAAAATAGATGATTTTTATAAAAGAATTATAAAAGATATGGACAACCTGCGTAACTTAGAAAAGGGGCATTGTCTTGCAGCTAAGAGCAATGGATCTAGTACAAAAGACAAATGAGAGTGCATTCATACAAAGAAAGAAGATTGAAAAAAGGAAGTAACATTGATCCAGTAGTATATGAAATACCTTATTAAGTTTATTGTAAGGTTTAATGTGTTCCAAACCTTATATGGTTTATCAATATTTTTCTCTCAAATTTTGACATATGTTGATGATTTTTTCCTCCCAATTAGGCCAGGGGCCTATTCCCAAAATGCCTGGATAAAGCCCTAACTCAGTAGCAGAGTCAAGTGGTCAGGTAGTGTTTAGAGCAATTGCCCAGGAAGTTCTTGTCCCTTGCTAGTCACTGCTCACAGTCAAAATCATTTGCAATTGGTAAATTTTCTGCATGCCAAAGGACCATTCTACCCTTTGAATAAGTTGGTGTTGAATAAAATAGATCAATGTTGTTTAGTACAATAAATAACAAAGATGCATAAACCCCCTTCCTCCAACTGAGGTAAATTCTGATGTTTTTTTTGTGATTGTGTCTGCACTTACCCTCATGTCAGCCACTCATCTAATGCTTCTGGAATGAAATTGATCAAAGAGCATCTCTTCTAAAGCCTCTTTGCGGAAATATTTTTGTTGACTACCAATTTTATGATTCCTTTATGATATGGGCAGAGATCATTAGGTAAGTGATTAATCTTTACAAAAAGACCAAAATAATTAATAGTTAAAGTAACTTGGACCTCCATGTAATTCCATCTTTTTGAAACGTAAATATCCACTGACCTACTTCCACGGATATTGAAACTAGGGTTGACATGTAACACACATGTTCTGTGCATCATTTCAAGTAAAGTTAAGTTCTTTTCTTTTTCACAATTTATTAGCATTCTGTTTTATCAGCTAGGGCATTGAAAAGCAACCTAAAATGTACTTGATGTGTTTAATGTTCTAGAAATTATACTCATCACTTATTTTGCCCATCATATGTTATTTTTTCAGATGGAATTTAATGTGCATGAGCACTTAACTAATTTTATATTGAGAGTTTGTTCATAAATTAACGTGACATGTCCACATACAGGTAAAATACAAAAAAGATTTATTGAAACCTTTTCTAAATTATTTGGGTAAGATTTTGAAATTTCCACAAGTATTAGAAGAATAGCTGATGCGAACGGGAGCCGAGAAATAGTTACAAAATGACATCAGACTCTGAGCTACCCTTTGGATCATGGGTACATAAATCCCCATTTTAACAGAGCACCCCTCCAATTAGTTGAACAAAATATTTCTGTCACTTGTATTAAGCCTTTGCTTGTTCATGCTGTCAAAATAAAAATGGATAAAAAAAAAAAAAATTCCACTTAAAAATCATAAATGAAAACATTTTCATGTCAAGCGAAAAT
Organism: Hippopus hippopus; assembly: GCA_946811185.2. Taxonomy (NCBI): domain Eukaryota; kingdom Metazoa; phylum Mollusca; class Bivalvia; order Cardiida; family Cardiidae; genus Hippopus; species Hippopus hippopus. Next base: position 39,855,007 of record OX328098.1, on the reverse strand, counting down.
GTAGGTTTGTGTTTAAAAAGAAATTGTGCAGCTCATTCGAGTAAGACTTCGAGATTGCAAGTTCTTCAACTAGCAGATTTGGTGTGCTTAATTTAGATAAATAGCAAAAGGTTCTTTCTGAAAGAAACCGCTAGCGCTCCCTGTTAATCAATAAATATTAACCGTGTCAACCTAAAATTGTGTCAACTATTTCTGTCACAGTCGTAAAATTGTTGAACAGATGGTTGTGTTTTACTTACCATCTAATGCCCCTTGGACCTGGACTTCGGGCCCATTAATGGCAAGCAAGACGCTTGCTAACAAAAGCAGCAAGAACATGTTTAACACAAATCCAGAATCCCTGTAAATTCACATTTTCTATCCATGTCAGGGACCGCTCGGAAGAATTGTTTAATTTGTTGCATCCTTGTGTTGACGTCAATAAATAACTTAGACTGTATCGCGCTTAGAAAATCAATATCGGACAAAGTCGTCCACTGAACAGTTACGCAGTCTAGGTATAGACTAAAAGACTTACAAATAAGGTTAAAATGGACAGCTACAGAATGGTTTGGATTTGAAATAAAAGAAAAAAAGCCAAGCTCTTGGCAAATAAAGCGACAGTTATAGAAAAAAAAGAATAACATGTATCCAAATAAAATAAAGCTAATATACTTTTATTAGAAGATGATGATGATGATGATAATTGCATGCATACTTTTGTAAAACAATATCATTCCTGTCTAAAATATGTTTGTCCTTTGTATAATTCACAAAAATTATTAAGTTTAAACTTTGAACTATTCAACAACTGGAGCAGTATTGACTTAATGAAGGAGATGAAGGCCTTTGACATCTCCACACCAACATTTTTTTTAAGTTTGACCCTTTACCAAACAAATCCCAAGTTTTAATGACTCTGTGTAAGAGAGCCTCTAGAAAACATTGTGTGAAAAGGTATGCTGGTAACCAGCATTTTCTCCTTTTCTCACAATGTTACTACCCTATCAAAAACATATTCCATCAATAGAGTCAACGCTTTCATTACCAATGATGACTTAAGTAGCTTCTGCGGACAGCATAGATCAAGATCAGACTGAACAGAACGTGCAGTCTGATCTTGATCTACACTGTCCACTACCCTGTTATTGACCAATAACAAAATTTGTTTTCACAAGCAACTGAACTCTGTTTTCAGAACTCAGAAAAAATAATGAATTTCCGGAGTTGGTAGTGACAGAATGAATTGGTTGTCTGCAAATTTTTTCAACTGATTGTTAGGTGTTTAATGCCATTTTCAACATTATTTCAGTTATATCGTGGCAGCCAATGCACCTATCCATGCTTTCCTGGAGTCTCTTTTACCAGTAATTTTCTTTCCAAGCCTTTGGCTGCTTTCCCACTTAACCATCATCGAGACAATGGTCAGTGGTGGGAGAGGAATGAATCCTGTTGCAATGACTATCATCAATCCTCGGAAAGAGATTGGCCAAGCCAGGGATCGAACCCACAACCCCCTGTTCTCAAGTCCTGCATGCTACCGACTGAGCTACTGGGGCTCGGCCCTATTTTTTTTTCAATATTGAGAAGTCTAAAATTTTGTTGCATGGTAAAGAGTTAACCTTACATTGAGAAAAAAATGATACTTTCTTTTAGCAGAAAAGACTAGATTACTTCATCATTACAATGCTGATATTTGCAACATTGGCACCTTCTTCAGATTTATTTCAGTGCAAAATGGGGGCCAAATAACTAAGTACTAAGTCTTGTAAATTTGTTCATAAAGTATTACAAATCAGAATTTGATTCTAATCATAGGCCTATAAATGTATGAGTACATTGATAATGGTGATTATGATATATTATTACCTATATATTAGATCTACATATCTACCCGTCTTACTTCCAGATTGTTTAGTCTAATTTGCAGTCAAATTCTATTGATGGTGAGATCCGATCCATTTTGATTACTGTACATCGAGATCTATAATTATGTGAATGAAGTACTAGTTGATCTTGACACGACACTGTTCATTACCAACCAATTAATTTTGAAACTCTCTGCTACACACAACCTTGCATACTATTCAATAACAAATACCTTAAATTTGAAAAATATCATATGAACATAAACATGTATCTACAAAATCAACTTTGCCATTTCCATGTGTATAATTTGATTAGTCTGTAAACTAGGCTGATGGCCTAAATTACCCTTATAGTAAAATGTTATAATTATGTCATGTTATGTTGTGATGCACAGTGCCATACAATGCAGTGCCATACCATTCCATACCATATGGCATACCAAGCTGCATCATACCACACCATATGTCATCCAGGCATGCCATGACATGCCTTGTCATGCCATACCATGTTGTGCGGTGCCATGTTGTGCTAACATGCTATGCCATACCTTGCCATATCAGGCAATGCAATGCTGTACCATGTCAAGCCATGCTCTTAAAATTCAGAATTGAAGATGCAAGAACCAAACAATTATTTCAACATATATTCTCTACTGTCAATGTATGTAACCCTTGACCCAACAATCCTGTGTCTCTACAACCCTGAGGAAGATAACTTTTGAAAAACATTTTTTCTCCTTTGTTAACAATGTTTTCAACCTCTTTAGAGAAATTCTTTTATGCCACATCTACCTTGTAGCCTGTAAATATTTTCAATGTTGACCAGTCAAACACGTACTATTTTGTATTGTTAAGCTTTTTTTAGTAAAATCCTTCTCCTGATTTTGATGCTTAACTTTTGACTAGACCCTCAGTGATGTCTGTCAGTACAGTATACTCTCCTTACCATGAATTTGTGGCAGAGCATTTTGTACAACTACTCGAATCTTGTAAACTAAAGATTAAACTGTGAACTGTGAAATTCTTGTAATTTACTCCTTGTTCTAAGACCTTTCCTATATATTTAAAACACATTTTTTTTTTTTAGATGTTTCTACTCTGTGTCATGTGTACTGGCAACTGCAAAAACCAAACAGATTGAAAAACGGCCAAATAACTTCAAAAAGTAACAGCAGATAAAAAGAATCGGTCCAAATAAATGATTTTTTTTATAACTGCATAGAATGTCCTGTTTTAAAGGAGCAGTTGTTTATTGGGCTATATAGACTTCTGTCACAGCTCGACACTTCCTCGGTACTTCCAGTACTTTGATTCGCCTTTTTTTTTTTTAATGATTGTGTATTTCTTACGGTCCAGTAAATATATTTTCACCGTCAAAGGGCAAGGAAATAAATTATTTCTGCACGCCCGAGACTTAAATTGAAATCAAAATGTCTGTAGAAGATCCGTTTTTCGTCGTACGCGAGTAAGTTGACAGATCTTCTTCTTACGTGTAACCCCATGGTCGAATGTTCTTTGTCTGATGAAAGTGTTTTCAGAACCATTGTTGCGTCAATGTCGGAGGGTGTAGTTACCGGACAGATATCGGTATTGAAATTCTCTGAGGATCGAAGCGTTAACTCACATTTTCAAATGCTTCAAGATTCATATTCAGCTTGATCTAAAGCCGTTTGTTCCCTTATCTAGGTCGTATTGTTTGAATGATTAGAGTATAGACAGTATACGGTTAAAACGCCAGTCAAAACATCCCTCAGTCAAACTGTCCCGCTTTTGGGTCTAAACTCAAGGTCCCCTATTTGCCTCCAGATTTGGTTAAAAGGTCACAGTCAAATTTAATATTTCCTTTTCCTATTTCTTTTACACTTTTTGTCACATACTTTATACTAAGAATAAAATATTCATGTTGCAATCGACTTTAGATTTTTAACCCTTATCCTGTTGACTCTGTGTACCATGAGAACAATCTCAATGTTTTAAAGATTATATCACAGCAAAAATCATATTCAATAGAAATGATTAGCTATTGCAGATTACACATGTGTAATGTGCGATCTGATCTTGATAGTTGATATATAGTTACTTGACAGGGGATAAGGCTTTACTTTGCACATTGCATTGATGAGAACAAAGTGCAATATCAAAGCCAATTACATCATATAAACAAGGCTTCATGAAACGCCCTTTATATGTACATATGTAATTGTTTGATATTTTCACAATGCAACTTATTTTTTTAAAAAAAATCATTTAATGGCTTAGACTGTTTTAAAGACCATTTGAATACAGACAGTTTAAAGCAATTGTGCGGCCTAACGAGAACTATTGCAAGTGACAAATGAATTATTTTTGGGAAAAGAATCAGGGTCCCAAGAATCCACTCATCCGCTTGTATTTATGAGTAAGAAATGGATGAGGACAAGTGAATTATAAGTCCGGCAGGACGAGTGGTAAATAGGAGATAGTAAACAAATAAGTTTTCAGATTAATATGTAACTTACAAGAAACAAAATAGCCATCCCATTAATGAATAAGTAAATTAAGGGTATTTAGGTAATAAAATGTTGAAACCAGACATAAAACGTGCTGGTCCCCAAGCTAAATATAGACCAGTTCCAAGTCAGCCTAATGATATGACTCGGTACCTTTCATTGCAAATGAAAAATGTTTCAACATGTGTTGGGTAATTAAATATGAGTGACTTATTACATGTATTAAAACAAATGATAGTTACGCAAATACTTTCCCAAAACCAGTTTGAAAACCTTAGTCTTTTTGGGTTTATTAATTTCTATTACTTGACCTGATAAAAGGGAGACAGTATAATTAGCATTTCCGTTTAGCCTGAAAAAAAAAAAAGAGAATGCCAGCGTCCAATATTAAAAGGGTTTTTCTTGTCGGACGAGTGAGGATCAAAGCAGGGCAAGTGTTTTTCTAAAGTCACTTGTCCTGCAGGACGAGTCCCTTTTCTAGTAATTGTTCGACCCTGAGAATACGGTTTTTTTATTTCCATGTTGGACATCAAAAAAGGGAGTTGTTCCAGACAAGTTCTTCTTTTAGCAATATAAGCTAGCTGCTATGAACTGGTTTGACATGAAAGCAAAACATGTTAAAATCTACAGAAACTACCCTGAATCTGGTAAATGCCACTATGAACAATTCTGCTGACAGTGTAGATTGAGGTTAGGCATTAGTCTGAGGTGAATTTAATAAACCCTAAAAGATCATTTTTACCTATGCTACCCAGTGATCGGGAAACCCCTGCACCATGCGCCATTGGCACATGAAAACCAAAAATGTCTCATTCAAAATCCTAGAAATGCGCCCAACTGTCTCATATAAATACGGAAGTTGCACCTATATGTTTTGCGAATCTTCTAAAACTAAAACAAAGAAAAGTGAAGTTAAGTATTTTTGTATTTTGTGAATATTATCATTGATTGTATGCGCTAGAATCCGATTTTAACATCGGTAATTGGGAATGTTACTCGATAATACATTGATAAAGTGCGACTTTATATCCGAGATATTGCGATTGAATCATCGGGACTGATCCGTAAATTAAACCTGCTCATCGCAGGAAGCCCTTGTATCTATAGGCAAGCGTCCGTAAAGTTTGCTGTTTCTCTTCTTTTAAAATGCCGCCTAAAAGGAAACTTGTACCACCAGCGGCAAGTCAACCACAGTTGAAAGTCTTTTTGCAGTATAGTCCCCCAAACAGGTTTGTAATTAAATAAATCGAAGAAAATGACCTTCAAAGTTATTATTATAGTCCTACAAACTATCGTACATGATCGTAGGTTCGACATTTTATTTCAGTAACATTTGCTTCACGCATGACTGTATGTGTGTGTATTCGGCGTGTACAGTTATGTGACGTCATTGAGGTCGAGTTCCATAGAGTAAACAAACTGCTGTCATGGTCAGTGTTCTGTGCTGTCAAATAGTTTTTTTTCAAAATGCACTTGAACATACAGGTGACTACAGAAGATCTGCGTTTGTGATTAAATGTGTTAATTTAACTTGTAATTTAATAAATTTCAAAGTATGGCCCAAACAAAGTGTTATAATATTTTGTGTTAATTGCTTTAGATGAAAGAACTTACTGCGTTTTTTTAATTTATGTTTTTCAATTATTTCATGGTGCGAATTATTCCTGTGTTAAAACAATAAAACAGAATAAAGTGTTTTACTTGAAATCTTTATAATGTCTCATCTGAAAATAAGAATGTCTCATTACTTTTGAAAATGTCTCATTGGTTTTCAAAAACAGGAGACATTGTCTCATTGAAATAAATTCTTTCCCAATCACTGGCTACCTACTGTATTTTTACTTTTTAACGCCCCTAGGGCATTGCACTTTCAGAAAGGGGCTCAAGTAACAGAGGTAAAGCAATACAGAATTTTTTAAGGATGACAAATAACGTCATTACCATCCAGGTTTTAGTCAGTGCAGACTTTATGTTTTAGCTTTCTTGCATGATGCACAGCACATATGTAATACATCAGAGAAACTTTATCAAGTAGAAACCAGAGATCCAAACATAGTTCTGAAATGATATTTGGAAAGAATGAATGCTGTTCTACTGAACTTTAATATGTTTAAGGTTATCAAATTAGACTTTTGGGACCAGCCTGTAAAAATCATGTGAAATTGGCAATATAAAATGGAAACACCATCATATGTTTACACCTTTGAACACCTGTCTTAGGTCTTAACCCACTAATAAATGAATAGCCATTTTCACCTGTATTCCATTGATTCGATTTCATGCCTTTAATTTTTAGCTCACCTGAGCATGAAGTGCTCAAGGTGAGCTTATGTGATTGTGCTGTTTCTGTTGTGCGTCTTCAATTTTTACCTTGTGTATGCTCAGTAGGCCACATTTTCAGTCTGATACTCATGAAACATGGTCAGAATATTTGTCTTGTTGCTATCTCCCACGGGTTTGAAAATGGGTAATGTCGGGTCAAAACTAGGTCAGATCCTTGAAATACCTTGTGTACACTCTAGGGGCCACATTTTCAGTCCAATACTCCTGAAACTTGATCAGAATGTTTGTCTTAAATGTATCTCTAAAGAGTTTGAAAATGGGTCACATCGGGTGAAAAACTATGTCACTTGGTCAAGTCTTAAAAAAAAACGTTGTGTACACAAGGCCACATTTTCAGACCAGTACCCTTGAAACTTAGAGTGTTTGTCTTGATGATATCTCTTACGAGATTGAAAATGGGGATTGTTGGTTCAAAAACTAGGTCAATTGTTCAAATCTTATAAAAACCTTGTGTATGCTCTAGAGGCCGCATTTTCAGTCCAATACTCTGTAAATTTTGTCAGAATGTTTGTCTTGATGACATCTTGAACAAGTTTGAAAATGAGTCACATCAGGTGTAAAACTAGGTCACGGGGTCAAATCTTTGAAAAACCTTGTGTATGCTCTAGAGGCCACATTTTCAGTCCAGTACTCATAAAAGTTGGTCAGAATGTTAGTCTTAATAACATCTTGGATGAGTTTGAAAATGGATCATGTCAGTCAGGGTTTTCCCTCGGCTTTAAAAATTGGGGGTCATTGAGACCCCCTTCCTAATTAGTTGAGGGTCATTTCTTCAAATTAGGGGTTCAAAATAAATGGATCTCTTCATCATCAAGCATGATTTACAATGCATTTCACCTTTAAACTCCAAGAAAGAAAAGTCTGTAAGTCATTTCTAACGAAAAGGTCGATTTCACTTGGTGACAGACGAAACATTCTCGTCTGAATCGCTGCTTGACGTGGCTTGATTGACAAATTACAATTGTAGGAAGCAGACGATAGAAGATTGTTACAGTTTTCTTCATCGTGAAATTATTTTCTGCGAACAGCACAGACTGATAATTGTGTACTTTTATATACCGGAAGTAGTGTAAAATAAGTAGTGAAATACAGAGAACCCAACCAAGACTTTGACTGGGCCCATATTTAGGACACATGTCCAATATACTTTACGGCAATAATGCATAAACCAATTTGATTTTATAAATAAACTACCGGAAAACCACTTTTATCTAAAATAAACCCTGTAGTTAAAAAAAGAATGGTGTTTGTCTGATATTGAAGTAAGAACAGACTTGGATTTATGACGCTTTATTCAATTTCGTAGATGATTTAGATTTTGGAAAGTTGTGTCACTGATGACACACTGTCATTTATTTTGGGGGTCATTTGAATTCAAATTGCGTCTATGACGCAGGATTTGTGTGTCATGGAAAACCCTGTCGGTAATAAAACTTGGTCACTAGGTCAAATCTTAGAAAAACTTTTTTGAACACTCTAATGTCCACATTTTCAGCCCAATACTCTTGAAAGTTTGTCAATATGTTTGTCTTGATGATATCTCAGATGAGTTTGGAAATGGGTCATGTTAGGTAAAAAACTAGGTCACTAGGTCAAATATTAGAAAAACTGTGTGTACACTCTAGAGGTCACATTTTCAGTCCAATACTCATGAAAGTTGGTCAAAATGTTTGTTTTGATGATATCTCATGTGAAATTGAAATTGGGTCACATCAGGTAAAAAACTAGGTCACCAGGTCAAATCTTTAAAATAGCTTGTGTAGGCTCTAGAGGCAACATTTTCTGCCCACTACTTAGAAACATCAGTCAGAATGGTTTTCTTGGTGGTCAATAAGATGAGAGTGAAAATGGGTCACATTTGGTTAAAAACTAAGGTGCGATGTCAAATCTTGGAAAAGCCTTGTGCATACTTTAGAGGCCACATATTCTGTAAAATACTCATGAAAGGGGGTCAGAATCTTAGTTTTGATAATATCTACAATGGGAAAATAGACTATGTCGGGCTAAAAAGTAGGTCGCAGAAATGCTAGAAAAAGCTTATGTACATGCTAGAGGCCAAATCTTCAGTCCAATACTTACGAAAACGTTTTAGAATGTTTGTCATAATATCTCGGAAGAGATTGAAAATGGGTCATGTTTGGTCAAAAGGCTCAGGTGAGCAACTCAGGGCCATCATGGCCCTCTTGTTAGAAATAGAGATCTTTATAAATTTTCAAAAAGAAAACAACATTTTTTGTACCTACAACAAACTTATGTTAATTACCTCTTAATTACAAGCTCTTTTTTCCCAAATGAATTCATTAATCACTAATTAGGCTGAATAAAGTTTCAAAGGAGCTTTCAATAGTGAGATGTTTTAACCAAAATTGGGGGGTATTTTGATAAAATGTGGGATGTTATGACTCTGGGACGTTTTGACTGTAAACTAAATATTCTCAATCTCATCTTCAAGTCTGATTATAAATCTTTTTATTTACTGAAACTTGTCATATATGCTGAAACTCTTGTAAATTAACTGGCACAAAATAATACTCTGATGATTGTGGAGTCTGACTTTTGTTTTATTCAGGAGCTAGACTTTGGAATTCAAATGAAAATGAAATTTGGTACACGTAACAGTCTTGCAATTCATTTTGCCAATATCATATTATCTTAACCCTTTACCACATGACAAAATTTTAGACTTGTCAAACTCTAATGCATTTGCAGACGACAAGAAGTTAACTTTTGTAGAGTAGAAAACTTTTGGGTAAAGGAGAAAATGCTGGTAACAAGCATTTTCTCCTTTTTCCACAATAATTTCAAAAGGATTCTTTCTCAAAGTCATTAAATGTAGGGAATGTGTGGTTAAAATTTAATGTACATGGTGTGTTGGTCTTCCAGAGAGGTTCAAAAAGCCCTGCAAACATCTCGCAATCTTTATAGTCGATGGTGTGAACTGGCTGATGACCCAAGTCTAGTGTCAGTGGAGGAATATAATTGGACAACAAATGAATTAAGGAACAGTTTACGCAGTATAGAATGGGACTTGGAAGATCTAGAAGAAACAGTGGATATCCTTTACAAATTCAATAATAAACACATAATTGTATGGAAATAATTTCGGAAAAGGACAATTTATTCTTCTTATTTTAATGTTTTCAAGATCTTGAACATTGCAGGCACAAGAGATTTAGAAAACCTTTGTGGTGTTGTTTTGGGTTTGAACCCGATTCATGATTATATGATAGAATTGTGATATGTATTTACCATGGACATCCTTTGAAACATTACATTACACAAATTGCTCATTTGTTTTTCTTTGTTTCCTTTATTTTCCACTCTGTTTTCTGGCATGATTTATGTTTGAACTTCATGCAGTTACAAAGCAACTTAGAGAAGATTTATAAATCCATTTGTTACTATGAAAATCACAACAGATGAAGGATTTTTCTTCCTTAGCTTCAACAAGTATTGTAGAGAAGAATCCAAGAAAGTTTAAAATTGACACCATGGAACTTCAAGACAGAAGGGAATTTATTGAAAGAACAAAATCAGCAGTAAAGGTAACCTACATCTGTGACTTTCTGATAGTAAAGCCTTCTTTGTTTGGTTTTTTCAACAGTACTTTAGTTATATCATGGCGGCCAGTGCACCTATCCTTGCTTTCCTGGAGTTTCTTGTACCTGTACTTTGCACAATATTCTTCCCAAGCCTCTGGCTGCTTTCTCTCATTACCAGTGTCAGGACAATGATCAGTGGTGAGAAAGGAATTTATCCCGTTGCAATGACTAGCATCAACCCTCAGAAAGAAATTTGCAGAGCTGGGGATTTGAACCAGTGACCCTCTAGTCTCAAGTCTTGAATGCTACCGACTTTACTACAGAGGTTGACCTCTCTAAAATATTCTGACACAAGTTTTGACATCTCCAAATTAATTGCAATTCTGGCTCAAATGATTGTTGTCTTTGAAAGGATCTAAATCATTGTGGGAAAAGGAGAAAATGCTTGTACCAAACAAAATCCCTCATGCAGATGAATTTATATGTTGTGCAGAGGACCACTCATGTGAACATTGTGGCAATAGGAAAAATTGCTTATTTGTAATTTTGTCTTTTTATTGTAATGTTTTTGTTTGTAGCAATGTCTAAACTGTATGCCAAATGACAAAGTTGTGACCCACCCAATTTGAAAGCAATTGCAGAGGACAAATCAAACATGGCAAACATGATAGAACATGTCAGAGAAAGGGTAGACAACATTGTGGAAAGGAAGAAAATGCTGAGTTCAAGCATTTTCTCCTCTTCCAACATTGTTTTCAAGAGCCTTTCCTCTTCAGGGTTGTTAAACTCTGGGTTATTTGGTTGAACCCAGAGATAATAAGTTTATCTTATAGTCATTTATAACCATAATTTTTTATGCATTCAGGAAATGAAATCTCACATGTCAAGTCCAAAGACAAAGCAGAATGAAGAAAAACAGGTATGCTGCCATTTGCTTATTTCTTAACTTTTTACCAAACAACAAAATTTTAGACCAGTCCAAACTGGAAGCATTTGCTGACAACAAAATAAATGTGACCCCAAAATTGAAATTTGTTTTGGGAAGAGTGCTGGTTACCAGCATTTTCTCCTTTTCCCACAGTGTTTTCAAATGGCTTCTTTTTCAGGCTTGTTAAAAGTCGGGATTGTGTGGTAAAGGGTCAAACCCTTTTCCAAAAATTCCCAAGCTTTAACAAACATGAGAAAGAAGGCTTTTAAAAACATTGTGGAAGAAGAAAAAAAATCCTTGTGACCAGCATATTCTACTTTTCTCACTATGTTTTCTACCTTCTTAAGACAAATTTTAATCATTTGAGTCATATTTAGCTGTCATTTGCAAATGCTTTTAACAGTTGATTTATCTAAACCCTGAACCAGATGACAATATTTTGGACTTGTTTTTAGCTCCACTGGCTGAAGGCCAGCGAGCTATTGTCATGGCGTTGTGTCTGTCGTGCGTGCGTCCGTCCGTTCGTCCGTGCGTGCGTCCGTAAACTTTCTCTTTAAAAAACTTCTCCTCAGAAACTATTGACTGGATTTTTACCAAATTTCACAGGAATGTTCCTTTGGTGGTCCTCTTTCAAATTCCTTCAAATAATTGTGTTCCATGAAGAATTCTGGTTGCCATTGCAACCAAAGTAAAAAACCTTTAAAAATCTTCTCCTCCCAAACCGCTATTTGGATAGCATTATTATTTTGCAGGAATGTTCCTTAGATACAGGTTTACAGAATTCCTTAAAAAAAAAAAGATCTGTCAAAAAACATGGCTTTTATGGGAGACTCATTTTCCTTTTATGGTATAAAGTAAAATCTTTGAAAAATTTCTTCTCTAAAACTATTCATTGGATTTCATTGTTGTTTTGGAGGTAAGTTCCTATGGTGGTTGTCTACCAAATTGTTTCTTCAGTGAGCTAAAATGCAGGATTGAATGATAATTGTTAAAAACTTCCTTTCGCCATCATAGAAATATCAGGCCTGTGGAGCGATACAGGCGCTCAAGCGCCTCTAGTTGTTGAAAACCCACAATTTGGATATGTTTCTGTTTAGAGTAAGAAAATGTTTCACGAAAGAAGGAAATGCTGCTGATAAACTACAATTTTATCTTTTTCCCACCATGTTTTCAAAGGCCTCTTGTCCCCAGTTTCCATTAAACTTTGGATTGTTTGGTAAAGATTTAAAGCACAAGTGTCCTCATTACTACATGGAAACTGCTGTTTACGGTTTGGTAGGTGAGATCTTTGGAATATAAGAGCGGTTAACCCTTATTCTGCTATTAAAGCAAGTGAAATGAAACTTTTAAGTCGATAGTAAAAACTCAAATTTTGCTATTCCAAAGGTAATTTTTTTGGGGAAAAATATGTCCTTATTGGACAGTGTAGATCAAAGATCAGACTGCACATTTCATGCAGTCTGATCCTGATCTACACTGTCTGCAAAAGGTCGTTGTGTCGCGCTTAGTAGCTTAAGGGTTAATTGTATGATCTCTGTACTCTTGAACATCTTTCTTACTCTAGACGGGTTGTTCCTTGTGTAATTTGTTGAAGGCTTGGCAGGTCTAAAACACAGTTGCACAGTTTTATCATTTTCGATCATGTTTATGTGGGTAAGATCTTGATCTGCACTGAGTGTAATATCAGCAGAGATTGTGATTGACTATTCTACATACTAAGAATTTTTGTTTACATTACAGGCATTACTAACATCTAGTCCGAGTAAGTCCTATGACAGATATTCACGTCTTGATCAAGAAATGGAGAGGTCACATCAGTCATATATAGATGATACAACACAACATCAAAAAGTAAGTTTTCAAGAATTAGTAGGGTTGTTGAAATTTAACTTTAACATGTTTATCTTCTCAAAGGCTCAGTAGTGGCCAAAGTTAAACAAACCGGTGTTAAAATGCATTTAGAATTAACTCATACCCTTTCAAAGTATGGAAATTATATTGTTAAGATAACCTATTACTGTACAGTCAAAGTGTTAGTTGGTTGCAGAAAAAAATAAAATTTAAAACCAGGTAAAAAGTAAACAGAAGATAGATTGACCTGGCAACTTTTAAAAATTATTTTTCTGCAAACACAATTTAATCCTATTGAGCTACATTCAACTCACCTTCTGCAAATGTTTTGAATTTGGACAAGTTTGAAATTTGGAAATTTGGTAAAGAGTTACAAGGGTGTGATTTATTCCTTATTTCACAGGATTTTCTCCCTTTGAAGTTAAAACTTAAGATTCAAAACTGCCTAAGCTCATAAGGATCTGCTTAAAAATTATGTATTTAAGTATGTGAAGTTTGTGCTCCCCCTTCCCCCAATATATATATACAGGGTGGGCCAATAAAATATTACCACTTTTTGATCATGCACAAGTTTTTTAAATGAGAACTTATTTGAAAATTTTATTTACAGACTTGTCACAGAAGCATCAAATTAACATTTGATACCAAAGGTTTTCCACTTTGTATCTTGTTTACCGCACAGTTCAATAATTGATGACATGTTTAATCCATGCTCCTCTTCTGTGGATGTTAATATTAATTTGATGCTTCTGTGACAAGTCTGTAAATGAATTATTCAAATGACTTCTCATTTCAAAAACTATTGAACGATCAAAAAGTGGTAACATTTTATTGGCCCACCCTGTATAACATTCTCTTAAAAAATCATCCCAATGCAAAAGACTAGATGTTGGGATGTTTGGTCATATTGCAGAACAAAACATTGGATGCTGTAGCTCCAAGATCATATTGTACATTCTATGCAATCTGATCTTGATCTAAGCCATCAAATACATATGTTGCTTAAAACCTCTGTTTACTTTCAAGCCCCCCTAAGGTTTTTTTTATGTGTCTCAGGTTGCACTTTGATTTTTTATTTTTCAGTTAATAATTAAAGAACAAGATGAACAGCTAGATTTAATAGGCTCAAGTGTGGGTGTGTTAAAAAACATGAGTCATCAGATAGGAAATGAATTGGAAGAACAAAATATGTGAGTATGATCAAATATTGAACCTTTGCAGTGCCTTACACAACTATAGTTGCCTTTGCGGCCAGTGTAGATCAATATCAGACTGCATAAAATGTAGACAGGACCTTTTTAATAGGAGTATCTTGATCCCATTGGAGGTACCACACTTTCTCAATTTTATGCTCTCATTTTCTTAAATCTCCTATTCACAGTCTTAACTTTTTCTTTTAAAATTTTTGAGTAGGCAGGGATTGCCCAGCCACTCAATAATATATTTTATGCACATTAAAAATTGAAAATTAAAAACTTCACCATTTAAAACTTTTGAGTTGATAGGGATCGCCCTGTCTCTCAGTTATGTCTTTTATGCATATCAAGATCACATGTAATCCTTCTTAATTTAACTCTTTTTTACACTCATCATTTTTTTTAATCTTTCTAAAAAAAAATCCACTGTTACAATTTTTAATACAGTTATATATGCTCTAAATGATCAAAGCTGTCGATGTGCCGTGAAACAAAATTCATGCATTCATTCTGCACAAAATGTGCAGTCTGATCTTTGATCTGCTCTGCCTGCTTAGCTTTTAACTCTTTACCACAAAATCCTGACTTTTAACAACCCTGAAGAAGAAGTCTTTGAAAAGATTGAGGGAAAAGGAGAAAATGCTGGTAACCATCAGTTATATTGCAGTGACCAGTCATCTGTCTTTGCTTTCCTGGAGTTTCTTTTTACTAGTACTTTGCAAAATTTTCCTCCCAAGCCACTAGCTGCTCTCCCACATGACATTTGTTGAAACAGGGATCAGCGATGAGATAGGAAAGAATTGTCTCAATTGCTATTATTAGTCCTTGGAATGCAATTGGTGGAGCTGGGGGTTCAAACCCGCGACCCCATGGTTCCAAGTATAATATGAGAAGTTGAGATAAGGAGCTCAGCGAGTTCATGGAATGTGCAGATATGTGAGTTTAATCTATTCAACCAATATGTCTTTAATTCATATGTAGAAATTGACAGAAGACAGGTAGGAGAGGTACCTATGGAAGCTAGAGACTTATCTATTGTATCAAGACAATAGAACAGTAAAGATTAAAGCGTCGTAATAAGACTCTTTCCTTTTCCTCACAAAAGTATGTGGACTGCAGAAAAGGTTTCTTTTCTCCTTTTTTTTCCCAGAATGTTAGATGATTTTAGACAAGAAATAGAAACAACAGAATCTAGAATGGATAATGTGATGAAAAAGATGGCCAAAGTTTTACATATGTCAAGTGGTAAGTTTTTTGTGGCAAGCCCAAAAAATTAACCCAGGTAGGGCTGAACCGAGATTTGATTGCGTTTGCAAACAGTATTGAATAAGTTTAGACTGCACTTAGATTCACACTGTTGACTTCTTCACCAGATATTCTGACAAACACAACTTTTAAATGCAAAATCTGCATCTTAACCCATTACCACACAGTCCCGAGTTTTAACAACCCTTAGAAAAAAGCTTTTTGAAAACACTGTAGGAAAAGGAGAAAATGCTGGTAACCAGCATTTTCTCCTGTTCCCACAATGTTTTCTATCCTTCCCAAAGCAAATATCAATTTTTCAGTCACATTTATTTTGTCGTCTGCAAATGCTTTAATTTGGATGAGTTCAAAATTTTGATGTTTGGTAAAGAGTTAAGGACATGCTGAGAATGCCAGTTGAGCTCTGTGAAAAGGGTATGTGATGCATTTGCAAAAAGAATTGAAATAGGTCAGCCTGGGCAATCTGCATGGGCTGACCTTGGTTGAAACTTTTTACTATTGGTCAATTTTTCTGCATGTTAAAGAACTGGTCTATAAATGATTCAGTAAGTTATTAGACAAAAAGGATTTTATGGATTGGTACGGTGCACCATGAAGATGCATCAAACCACCTTTTCACAGAGTATGACTCATTCATTCAGCACAACTAGATTTAAACTGTAGAGAACAAAGAGCCACTCAAGTAGCATTTCCTGGAACTGTTGAACTGTTTTACTATATAACAAATTTTAGACTTGATCATATTGTAAGCTCTTGATGGCAACTCATTAAATGGTTCTCAAATAATTGAATTTGTCTTAGAAAGGGTAGAAAACATTGTGAGAATGGGAAAAAATCCTGGTATCCATTATTTGACCTCATCAAGTAAACCACTTTTAATTTGTTAAAACAAATATTTAAAGCTTTATTTGCAGTATAGATCAAGATCAGACTGCAATGAGCTTGTAGTCTGATCTGGGATTTTTGCTATCCGGTTCTTTGCCAGATGTTCTGACAAAAATAGTTTTGTAACTTTAGTACAGACTTTAATTATTTATTTAGCTCTATAAGGGTTAAAACAGCCTTACTGCATCAGGAAAGTATGTATAATAGTAGTAATAATTGTTTTTGGACAAATTTGGCTAAGATGAAAAAATACAAAGAAGGAATATAGGTGGTGGCAGGAGAGTATAGAGTGATTGATTCTAATATTATTGATCTCTGCAATCAGCTGGCAATAACACACATCCTAAATTATGCTAGGTTTTTCTTCAGTGTTCTCGGTGTACCATCACATGGGATCTTTGTTGAACGTCTCATCCGAAAGACTATTTGTAATTTTAGATGACCACTGGTGGGAATCAAGCCCACACCCTCAAGTGGCCAAGAGACTTGTTGTTTACTTTTTTCATGCTCTACTGCTTTAGCTTTTTGGACTTGTGTAGAGCATCAAGTTGGACATCTTGTCTTATATATTAGGTATAGAGGGCAACCTGTGTCCAAAAAAAAACCACAAAAAACTGTGCCTGTGAACAATGGCAGCTTGACTGTAATTGTACATTTTTTTTTTATTTTTCAGATAAAAGACAATGCTGTGCAATAGGTGTTTTATTAGTTATTTTACTGATTGTTATAATAATGTTCATAGTTTTATGAAACTATTTATTTTTCAGTATCGCCCATGTTTTCATGTTTAGATCTGTGTCATAGATAAGTGTGTCTCAAACATAGGCTTTCATTTGAATGAGGGGAAATGAGTTTTGAAACGGGACCATTATGTTGGTAATTTTTGATATTGATTGACCCTTTACCAAACAATCAGATGTTTTAACAAATGTTTATGAAAAAAGCCTTGAAAACAAAGTGGGAAAAGGAGAATATGCTGATAACTAGCATTTTTTTCCCTTTCCCACTATGTTTTCTTCCCCTTTATGGACAAAATTCATTTGTGCCATAAGCGTCTTGTTGTCTGCAAAACTTTGAATTTGGACAAATCTGTAAGTTTGTTGAGTGGCAGAGTTGAAAAATACTACATGTTACTATTGTACTTAACCCTTTGCCACATGGCAAAATTTTAGACTTGTCCACATTGAAAGCACTTGCTAACACAAATTTGATTTTGCTCCAACGAGGATGGATGTTTTTAAATGGTAGAAAACATTGTGTGGAAAAAAAGAAAATGCTGGCTACCAGCATTTTCTCCTTTTCCAACTATTTTTTCAAAAGCCTTATTTCTCGGGGTCTTTAAAACCAGGATTGTGTGCTAAAGGATTAATATACAAACTAGTATTGATTCACCATTGCATTCATTGCTGGAAGGCTAAAGTATTTCTAACCCAATCAGATGGCTTGTCTACAGGTCTAAATTTTGAATGGGTGATAGATACAGGCCCTAAGGCTTATTTACCTCAACCAACTATTCAAATGTAGCATTAGAATAGCATTCAACGTCTTATTCTGAAGAGTTTTTTGATTTTCAAAGTAACACAATATCTGTTTGGATAAACCATGTAGTTCAGCCAATCAGAAATCATGTTACTATGTGAAACTAGAAAAAGATTAAGGTTACAATTTAGAATGGTTGGTGAGTACAGAACCTAGGAAGTTTTAGTGAGTATATGAGTCATGCTCTGTGAAAAGATAATTAAATGCAACTGCAGAGCTCCAGATAGAGGGAGTGATTTTGATTTCAAAATTGAAAATATTAATTATTCTCCACTAAACCCTATGTTATGGGTATTCATTAGAATCGTCTCATCGAGACGATTCTAATGAGTACACACAACATTGGGTTTGGAAGAGAAATAATGGATTTAGAATGCCGTCACTCCCTCTTATCTGGAGCTCTGCAACTGCAAGTTTTGACCGATGTAAACCTGCATAGTTGAAACTTTCTGTGATGGGTAAAATTTCTTCGTGTCAGAGGACACCTGTACATGATGATACAGCTTGTTTTTGGACAAAATGGATCCATTTTTAGCTCTACTGGCTGAAAGCCAGCAGAGCTTATGTCATGGCAGGGTTTCCGTCTTCCGTCCGTCCGTCTGTCCGTCCGTCTGTCCGTCCGTCCGTTAGTCTTTTTCTTGTTTACGCGATAAAGTCTGCATTTGTTGTCAGATTTTCATGAAACTTGCACAGTTTGTTTATCTCAACAATAGCTTGAACCCTAATGATTTTGAAAAAATTTCAACAAACAGTATGGGAAAAGTAGCCATTTCAAGTTGAAAATTTCCATTTCTTGTTTACGCGATAAAGTCTGCATTTGTTGTAAGATTTTCATGAAACTTGCACAGTTTGTTTATCTCATCAATAGCTTGAACCCTATTGATTTTGAAAAAATTTCAACAAACAGTATGGGAAAAGTAGCCATTTCAAGTTGAAAATTTCCATTTCTTGTTTATGAAATAAAGTCTGCATTTGTTGTCAGATTTTCATGAAACTTGCACAGTTTGTTTATCTCATCAATAGCTTGAACCCTATTGATTTTGAAAAAATTTCAACAAACAGTTTGGGAAAAGTAGCCATTTCAAGTTGAAAATTTCCATTTCTTGTTCACGCGATAAAGTCTGCATTTGTTGTAAGATTTTCTTGAAACTTGCACAGTTTGTTTATTTCATCAGTAGCTTGAACCCTATTGATTTTGAAAAAAATCCAACAAACGGTATAGGGAAAGTAGCCATTTCAAGTTGAAAATTTCCATTTCTTGTTTACGCGATGAAGTCAAAATTTGTGGTTGGAATTTCATGAAACTTGCACAGTTGCTTTGTCTCATTAGCAGCTTGAACCCTATTGATTTTGAAAAAAATCCAACAAACAGTATGGGAAAAGTAGCCATTTAAAGTTGAAAACTTCCATTTCTTTTTTACACGAAGTCAGCATTTGTGGTCGGATTTTCATGAAACTTGCACAGTTGCTTTGTATTATAAACAGCTTGAACCCTATAGATTTTGAAAAAAATCTGACAATCAGTATCCATTTAAAGTTGAAAATTTTCATTTCTTGTTTAAGCAATGAAGTTCACAGTGTTGATCCAATTCTTTTGAAAATTGCAAAGATTGTTTGGTTCATCAAGGGACTGAACTCTATCAAAAGTGAAGAAAATCTAGTAAACCGTTCAGGAAAAGCAGCCATTTGATGACTTAGTATTTTTTACTAAACAAAGTCCTCATTATTAGTCACATTTCTTTGAAATATGCTAGGATTGATTAATACAAGGCGTACTGAAACCCTATCAAATTTGGCTGGATTCCAAACATTTAGTTTTGAGAAATTGCACTTCATTTGTTTTCACTGTTTGTTCAATTAACCATGCTTACTTATGCTGTCTTAGTTGGTTCAAGCCCAGTTGCAAGAACACATTTTTGTGTTTTTTGTCTTTTTTCTTTTTCGCATCATGAATTCATAATGTATGTTAGAATAAAAGCAAAATCACTGCCAATAGAGCGATTTCAGGCCCTCAAGGGCCTCTAGTTTACAATGACTTGCTTGGTAAATTGCACCACAAAGATGTACTTAATCCCCTTTTCCCAGAGTGTGGCTCATAAACATGTATATTTTAATAAATGTAGATCAACTCTTTACCGAACAACAAAATTTTAGACTTGTCCAGAGTTATTGGAAACATTTGCCTAAAGCAATGAATTTTGGTTCAATAATCTTCCTCTTTTGAAGGGAGGAAAACTTTTTTTGGAAGAAGAGAAAATGGTTCTTACCAGCATTTTCTTCTCTTCATGATGTTTTCAAGAGCTGCCTTACTGTGGGTCATTACATCATAACATGTGATTATTTTGTAAAGAATTAACTCTTTACCAAAAGACAAGTTTTTGGACTTGACCAAATTGAAAGCATTTACAGACGAAAAATTGAATATTGCTAAAATGATGATTTCTCTATTTGATAGGGTAGAAAACATTGTGAAAAAGTAGAAAATGCTGCTTACAAGCATTTTCTCATTTTCCTAGCATGTTTTCAAAAATCTAACTTTTCAGGGTCATTAAAACTTGGGATTGTGTTGCTG
Organism: Hippopus hippopus; assembly: GCA_946811185.2. NCBI lineage: Eukaryota > Metazoa > Mollusca > Bivalvia > Cardiida > Cardiidae > Hippopus > Hippopus hippopus. Next base: position 39,834,549 of record OX328098.1, on the reverse strand, counting down.
CTCAGTCCTACATCTAGTACATACCAACTTTTTGCAAATTTTCTGTGTATTTGACCTGAATTGCTTCCAATTCTGTGTAGTAGGTTAGTGCAAGCTCTGTTTTTTTTTTTTATTGGATTTCCATCCAATATAAGGCTGTAATTATAAACGATTATTTTCGTAATGCTGCAATGATCAACATTAAAAGGATTTGTGGTTTAATCCCATTTTAATGCTTGGGTTCTAATATTCAGCTATCTTTATTTCCTGTTTCTTGCCATTGGGACATATTCTCCCAGTTACAAGAACTGCTTCCACAGGCAATGGTGATGGGCAACTTCCTTTTTTAGCTCACCTGAGCACAACATGCTCAAGGGGAGCTTTTAGGATCACCCGGTGTCTGTCGTCCGTCGTGCGTCAGTGTGTCATGTGTCGTCAAAAATTATTTAAACATCAACTCCTCCTAAACCGCTGGGCCAATTTGGACCAAACTTGGCTGGAATGTTCCTTGGGAGGTCCTCTTTAAAAATTGTTCACAGAATTTGGTTCCATCAAAAACTCTGGTTGCCATGGCAACCAAATGGAATTTTTTATGAAATTCTTTAAAAATCTTCTCCTCTGAAACCGCTGGTCAGATATAATTTCACAGAGATGTTCCTTGGGTGACCCTTTTCAAAAATTGTTCGGGAAATTTTGATCCGTCAAGAAACATGGCTCTGGTGAATGGGGGCTACTTGCACTATACAGAAATGAAGAAATTCTTAAAAATTCTTCTTCTCTGAAACTGTTGGTCAGATTTTAAAATAATTTCACAGAGATGTTCCTTGGGTGACCCTTTTCAAAAATTGTTCTCGAAATTTTGATCCGTCAAGAAACAAGGCTCTGGTGACTGGGGGCTACTTGCACTATACAGAAATGAAGAAATTCTTAAAAATTCTTCTTCTCTGAAACCGTTGGTCAGATTTTGAAATAATTTCACAGAGATGTTCCTTTGGTGACCCTTTCCAAAAAGTGTTCACGAAATTTTGATCCGTCAAGAAACATGGCTCTGGTGAAAGGGGGCTACTTGCACTATACAGAAATGAAGAAATTCTTAAAAATTCTTCTTCTCTGAAACTGTTGGTCAGATTTTGAAATAATTTCACAGAGATGTTCCTTGGGTGACTCGTTTCAAAAAGTGTTCGGGAAATTTTGATCCGTCAAGAAACATGGCTCTGGTGACTGGGGGCTACTTGCACTATATGGCCATGAAGAAATTCTTAAAAATTCTTAAAAATTCTTCTTTCCTGAAACCGCTGGTCAGATTTTGAAATAATTTCACAGCAATGTTCCTTGGGTGACTCTTTTCAAAAATTGTTCACAAAATTGTGATCTGTCAAAAAACATAGCTCTGATGGTAGGGGCTATTTGCACTACAGGGGCATGAAGAGGGATTTCTTAATTCTTCTTCTCTGGAACGGCTGGTCAGATTTTGAAAAAATTTAAGAGAAATGTTCCTAGGGTGACCCTTTTAAAAAATTGTAATGGAAATTTTTATCCATCGAAAATATCACCCAATTGTTGGCAGCTGCATCTGGTGCTCTTGTTTGACTTATGTTTTTAGTCACTATCGAGCATGTGCTCTTCTTCAAGAAATTGTCCTTGGGTGGTCTATCCAAAAATTTATTTGCAGAATTCTGATTCATCAAAATCATTGCTGTGGTGATGATTGTAGGGGTGGTGACAGATTTTGAAATGACTTTTACAGGTGACCTTTTCAAAACTGCTTTGCAAAATAATGATTTTGTTTCCAAAGTTTCAATACCTCAAAAAAAAAAAAATGGCTATGGTCCTCTCAAAAATTCAGGTGAGCGATCCAGGGCCATCTTGGCCCTCTTGTTATTTATGTATGCATATAGACTGTTGGTCTAAGGTAACATTTTGGCCAGTCTGCAGCTGACTCTGGTGTAAAGTATAATCTTTCAAGCTATCACATGAATATCTCATTTGATTTTTGCAAACAAATTAGCTGTATTTTTGAAACTTGATGCCACACCTGAACATCCATCAGTGCGAAGAAATGACATAAAACAATTTAACCAACAAAAAAAAAAAAGGGAGGGGGAATGAGTTAGCCCTTATCCTGCTGTATGATGTTTAATATGTTTACAAAGTTATGCAATTACAACTCATTATTTGCACTCATTGGCCTATCAACTAAAAGAAATTTCAAGCAGTTTATACATGGCAATAGAAGAGACACTCTTCTGAAAACTGTGGAAAAAGATGCTATTATTGGAATGAGCTATTCCTTAAAATTTTTTTCCATAATATTTTCATCACAACCAGCAATCTGTCTTATGTAATTTGATAAAGCTCTTCAACCATAGTTTCTGAAATCTAACAACTATCTGTATATCCAGTGTAACAAAAGTGTAAAATTACAAGATGAGTAGACAAAAACCATAAAACACTTACTGTATAAGTGTAAATTTTTACAACATGGAAATTTTTGCGATTTCGCGAATTTGAAAAATTCTCAAACTTTTCTGTTCGCATATTTTACCACAAATATACCAACAAATAACAAGTGACTCGAAATTGCAAACATTTCTGTACGCAAAATGTCAGTATTTGGCAATTCACAAATTTTTCAACATGCGTATATGTCCAGAATGTACAGGCTGGTAGTTGTCTACGCTGCTGGTAATCTCTGGTCTCGACCAACAGGAAATGGGTCAATCAGTCACAGTTTTACAGAAATTTTGCATGAATACCTTACCTTCAAGCGGCATGAAGCAAAGCATGCTCTTGAAATCATTTCTCGTTTCTACTGACAAAAATTTATCCAGTTTCAGTTTTTTCTCTCAAGGCAAAGTGTCACTTTCTTGCAGCCCTAATCTTCCACTTGATAGAGACGTCTTTTCTTTCATCACTAAACGAAGTTTTACAATATACATGAAATGAAAGCTTCTAACAGTTTCAACACGTTTCTCCTGACAAAAGGGTACTTATTTGAAATGAAATTTAGCTGCCCCTGCTTAAAAAAAAAAAAATCATCCTACCACGTTATTGAATGACAACCATTTTATCAGGCCTACCCTGTTTAAGTTCTCTAATAACACCTAATGTGCTATAGATATCTGATACCCTGAATTTTTTCTCAATGTGAGAGTGTATGTTGTCTATTTCTTGAATGCTAGAATGTCCTGGGGTACAAAACTTTTGAACTATCTTAGTGAGTTATGGGTTGTTCTGTAAAAACAATTTCAACACTTAATGCTATTATGATTTTGTGCTACACATGAGTTGGACCACAGCATTAATTTCTGCCTATCCGGGAACGTTTCTAAAATTGTCGACAGCATAACATGGACAGCACTCACCAGTTCACTTGAACCTCACCCAGCATCTATCTAATTCCGTACATAATTACATGCCACCTTGTTAACTATGAAGTGACTGGACATGTTGAAGACATTGATGTTCCTTTTATGAAAAAAAAATGGATACATTGCTTTGTGGACATTGAATAACATTTTGTATATTGAAGCACTCAACTATTTTGTACTCGGGAATTATTTTCTGTCCCTTTCTCGTTCATCATATGTAAGAACTTCTTGATTAAAATGAGCTTGATACTTAGTTTCTGATATTGGTAACCTATCCTTTGTGACTTTGTACTCTTCAGGCATATGTCCCACCTATTCTTTTTAGAAAGAAAAAATTACAATTTTTGTTGAATATTGGTCGAAAGGTGTTTGGTGTTGAGATACCACTCCTTCAGTTATGCACTTTTCCCTGTGCAATTGGTACATTTATAATACAGATAAGTCTGCTTCAAGGTATTCCTTAGAGCTGGATGCCGTAAAATAATGAGATGGTACTCTTGAAAAGGCAATGATGTGTGATATAAGATTAAGCTTTCATAGGCATTTTTGGGATTTTTGGCGTTCCTCTCTAGTGGATATATCAATCAATCAATTTTCAGACTTTTGTAGAAATATTCCACCCTTTTTGCACTGATGTCTAATGTTGACAACTGATACTTGCCACACACTTTTCTTCTTTCTAACCTTTTAGAGAAGTAATATTGAATTGTGTTTTCTCTTCTTGATCTGTAGTATTTGCATAAAACCATTTTTTTCCGTATCTACCAAATTCCAGAACTTGTGAAAAATTGTCTCTATCAGATCGGGGGAAAAAAAATTGGTCTCCGTGTCAGATTGGAAGGAAAACGTTAAACAATGCCTCTTTGTTTAGATTTCGCACAGTCTATTCTTCTTTCCTTTGACATTAGTATACTCTTACCCTGTTGTCTTATCCTTTTTCAAATGTTTTCTTTCCATGCTACCTTGTCTGTTTTTTTCGTCCTTCCTCTGGTTTGTGAATCATTTGCACCATCCCTATCATCTTTGTGATATTCTCTCTTTTATCATGATTTTCAGGCAATTTATTGCTGTAACTGTCATCTGTATTACATGCTGATCATCATTGTTGTATTTCGGATAAATAACAATGCTGTGGCTATCCCCTGGAATATCAGAATCATTTGTCTTATCATGAGGAAAGTGTCATCTGAGTCAGGGACAGAGTTTTTTATATTTATTGGTATTTGGTGTAAAGTTTTTTGGGAAGAACTCTCATGAGCAAACAGGGTCTAATCCTGAGTAGCTATGATTTGGGATGAATCATTTTCATCATTGCCAAATTAACCAATATCAGTCATTTCATCAAGCATTGCAAGTGCTTGAGTCACAGTAGACTTGCTCACTTTTGACACAAGTAAATTGAAAGATCTTTGTGGTAGTCTGTGACTTCAAGGTAAAACTCTCTGTCTTCAACTTGCTCCATAAGAGAAAGACTGAAATGCAAAATGCACTCATGAAGTTGTGAAATTAGATTTTTGCACTTGTCATTGTTGATATCTCCTGCACATGCATCTGTTACAGTCATCATTCTATCTATTGTAATAAGTAAAGATGTTTTTGGTGTAATGTTGGTGAGTGATACATATAAATGGTCCAGCTTATCACAATCTTTTAGAACCAGGAATTCATCAACTGTGAGATTTTTGCCATTCTGAGGTCAATAATTTCTAAGTGCAAGCCATGAAATATTGAGGAAAAAGGAGAAAGTGCTTGTAACCACCATTTTTTCCAGTTCCCTTAATGTTTTATCACATTTAAAAGAAAGTTCCAGATCCAAACTGTTGTATATATACAACATTGTCATATGTGACTTCCTGCTTTAAACATTTTAATACTTGTACAGTAATTATCAAAATCACACACTACACATCTTTAGTTCTCTTGACATTTTTCTCTCTCTCGCATTCACATTCAATTCTTTCAATTGTTTGTACATTTATTTTGCTGTTTCTCTCTCCTGGTCTCTACTTTCTTTACGGCTGTATAACATGTTCTCTACCTTTTCTGTTTTTTTAAATCTTTGACTCTGCATTGGATTTCAATGTTCCAGTTAACTAAACTAAAATCCTTACCAAATATAACTGTGTTGTAAGAAACCTGAAGAAAGGAATTCCGGAAAATATTGTAGGAAGAGGATGAAGTGCTGGTCACCATCATTTTCTCCTTTCCCCTTAATGTTATCTCCCATTTAAAAGAAAATGCCCAAAATGTTTTATATATACAACATTGTAACATGTGACTTCCTACTTTAAACATTTTAATACATGTACAGAAATTATCAAAATCACAGACTATGCACCTTTAGTTCTGTGATCAATGTAGGTTGTAGTTCAAATTAAAACAGCTTGTGTCTGAGGCATTGATGCTGACCTGCTTAGGAAGCACAGCTTGTCTCTTGTACCTTGTGAGATGGTTATGTAGGTCTATTTTCCTCTAGCACCAGACATGGCATAGGGAGCAAATGTGGGACACTTTATCCGTCCTTAGTTGGTCTCTCATTATGTGGGCTTCTACCCTCTTCTTATAGTTGAGTATAAACAGTAAATTCAACTCATGCACATACATTTTGCACAAAAAACAGAGAAATACAGCAACACTTTGATACCAATGTCTTTGCACATACCTTTCACATCTTGACATTTTTCTCTCTCTCAATCATATTCAATTCTTTCAATTGTTTGTACATTTCTTCCGCTGTTTCTCTCTCCTTGTCTCTTCTCTCTTTCCGGCTGTATAACATGTTCTCTGCCATTTTAGTTTTTTTAATCTTTGACTCTGCATTGGATTTGATTTTCCAGTTAACAAAACTTGACTCCTTACCAAATAAAACTGTGTTGTAAGGAACCTGAAGAAAGAAACTTTATAAAGAAAAAAAAAAACATTGAGGAAAAGGAGAAAGTGCTGGTTACAACCATACAACAACCGTCTTGGAAGAGTAAAGCTCTTAATATTCCAAGACGTACTCTTTTACAGGTAAAGGTTAAAAATGATGACAATATTATGACATATATTTCGACATTTAATCCTAAAAAGAGAGTTATTTGGAATAATTAAGAATAATTTTGAAATTTTGGAGAATGATCAAACAATGTCACAAATACTAAGAAACACCAACTTGATTAAATGTAAGAGACAACTTCCAAATCTAAAACGAATTTTGATTAAATCAGAATTCAAAGACACAACTTCAAAATCTTCTGTGAAAAAATGTAATGAGTCCCGCTGTGGACTCTGTAAACATATTATTGAAGGAAATGAATTCAAAATCAAGGATAAAACATTTACTGTCAAAGAAGATATGGATTGTAAAGTTTCCAACTGTTTGTATCTTTTAGTATGCAATGGCTGCCAAGAGTTTTATATTGGTCAAACAGGAGATAAACTTAGGAATAGAATTACAATACATAATCAACAGATTAGGGACCCTTCAACAAGACAAATACCATTGAGTTATCATTTAGATAGTTGTTGTAAAACAGATCCAAAATTTTCAATTTTTCCATTTTTTAAATGCAAATCACCCGACGTTTCAGCTAGAGTAACAAAGGAAAAATATTTCATAAACATTTTTCGTCCAAAATTAAACTGTATTTAACCGTTGTTCTATGACGTCAAAATGATGTTAGTTATGATGTTTCATTAAAGCGTTGCCCTGATGAGCGAAAGCGAAACCGGTTGGCACGTTTAAAATACTATTTGTAGTGTCATTTCTCTTTTATTATATATACACACACACACACACACACACACACACACCATTGTAACATGTGACTTCCTACTTTAAACATTTTAATGCATGTACACAAACTATCAAAGTCACAGACTATGCACCTTTAGTTCTCTGATCAATGTAGGTTGTTGTTCAATTTAAAACAGCTTGTGTCTGAGGCATTGATGCTGACCTGCTTAGCAAGCGCAGCTTGTCTATTGTACCTTGTGAGATGGTTATGTAGGTCTATTTTCCTCTAGCACCAGACCTGGCATAGGAAGCAGAAGTGGGACACTTCATCCCTCCTTAGTTGGTGTCTCATACCCCCCTCTTTAAATTGTGTATATATGGTACATTCAACACACACACACACACACATACATTTTACACAAAAAACAGAGAAATACAGCCACACTTTGATACCAATGTTTTTGCACATACCTTTCACATCTTGACATTTTTCTTTCTCTCTCTCGCATTCACATTCAATTCTTCCATTTGTTTGTACATTTTTTCTGCTATTTCTCTCTACTTGTCTTTTCTTTTTTTCCGGCTGTATAACATGTTCTCTGCCATTTTTGTTTTTTTAATCTTTGACTCTGCATTGGATTTGATGTTCCAGTTAATAAAACTTGACTCTTTACCAAATAAAACTGTGTTGTAAGGAACCTGAAGAAAGAAACTTTACAAAGAAAAAAAAAAACATTGAGGAAAAGGAGAAAGTGCTGGTTACAACCATACAACCATTTTCACCTTTTCCCTTAATGTTATCTCCCATTTAAAAGAAAATGCCCTTACTGTCAACAACTTTCAGATCCAAACTGTTATATATATATACAACATTGTAACATGTGACTTCCTACTTTAAACATTTTAATACACGTACACAAACTATTAAAATCACAGACTATGCACCTTTAGTTCTGTGATCAATGTAGGTTGTAGTTCAAATTAAAACAGCTTGTGTCTGAGGCATTGATGCTGACCTGCTTAGGAAGCACAGCTTGTCTCTTGTACCTTGTGAGATGGTTATGTAGGTCTATTTTCCTCTAGCACCAGACCTGGCATAGGGAGCAAATGTGGGACACTTTATCCGTCCTTAGTTGGTCTCGCATTATGTGGGCTTCTACCCCCTTCTTATAGTTGAGTATAAACAGTAAATTCAACTCATGCACATACATTTTGCACAAAAAACAGAGAAATACAGCAACACTTTGATACCAATGTCTTTGCACATACCTTTCACATCTTGACATTTTTCTCTCTCTCTCTTTCTCTCTCTCTCTCATTCATATTCAATTCTTTCAATTGTTTGTACATTTCTTCCGCTGTTTCTCTCTCATTGTCTCTTCTTTCTTTCCGGCTGTATAACATGTTCTCTGCCATTTTGTTTTTTTAATCTTTGACTCTGCATTGGATTTGATGTTCCAGTTAACAAAACTTGACTCCTTACCAAATAAAACTGTGTTGTAAGGAACCTGAAGAAAGAAACTTTATAAAGAAAAAAAAAACATTGAGGAAAAGGAGAAAGTGCTGGTTACAACCATACAACCATTTTCACCTTTTCCCTTTATGTTATCTCCCATTTAAAAGAAAATGCCCTTACTGTCAACAACTTTCAGATCCAAACTGTTATATATATGTACAACATTGTAACATGTGACTTCCTACTTCAAACATTTTAATACATGTACACAAACTATCAAAATCACAGACTATGCACCTTTAGTTTTCTGATCAATGTAGGTTGTTGTTCAATTTAAAACAGCTTGTGTATGAGGCATTGATGCTGACCTGCTTAGCAAGCGCAGCTTGTCTATTGTACCTTGTGAGATGGTTATGTAGGTCTATTTTCCTCTAGCACCAGACCTGGCATAGGAAGCAGAAGTGGGACACTTCATCCCTCCTTAGTTGGTGTCTCATACCCCCTTCTTTAAGTTGTGTATATATGGTACATTCAACACACACATACATTTTACACAAAAAACAGAGAAATACAGCCACACTTTGATACCAATGTTTTTGCACATACCTTTCACATCTTGACATTTTTCTTTCTCTCTCTCGCATTCACATTCAATTCTTCCATTTGTTTGTACATTTTTTCCGGTATTTCTCTCTCCTTGTCTTTTCTTTCTTTCCGGCTGTATAACATGTTCTCTGCCATTTTGTTTTTTTTAATCTTTGACTCTGCATTGGATTTGATGTTCCAGTTAATAAAACTTGACTCTTTACCAAATAAAACTGTGTTGTAAGGAACCTGAAGAAAGAAACTTTATAAAGAAAAAAAAAACATTGAGGAAAAGGAGAAAGTGCTGGTTACAACCATACAACCATTTTCACCTTTTCCCTTTATGTTATCTCCCATTTAAAAGAAAATGCCCTTACTGTCAACAACTTTCAGATCCAAACTGTTATATATATGTACAACATTGTAACATGTGACTTCCTACTTCAAACATTTTAATACATGTACACAAACTATCAAAATCACAGACTATGCACCTTTAGTTTTCTGATCAATGTAGGTTGTTGTTCAATTTAAAACAGCTTGTGTATGAGGCATTGATGCTGACCTGCTTAGCAAGCGCAGCTTGTCTATTGTACCTTGTGAGATGGTTATGTAGGTCTATTTTCCTCTAGCACCAGACCTGGCATAGGAAGCAGAAGTGGGACACTTCATCCCTCCTTAGTTGGTGTCTCATACCCCCTTCTTTAAGTTGTGTATATATGGTACATTCAACACACACATACATTTTACACAAAAAACAGAGAAATACAGCCACACTTTGATACCAATGTTTTTGCACATACCTTTCACATCTTGACATTTTTCTTTCTCTCTCTCGCATTCACATTCAATTCTTCCATTTGTTTGTACATTTTTTCCGGTATTTCTCTCTCCTTGTCTTTTCTTTCTTTCCGGCTGTATAACATGTTCTCTGCCATTTTGTTTTTTTTAATCTTTGACTCTGCATTGGATTTGATTTTCCAGTTAATAAAACTTGACTCTTTACCAAATAAAACTGTGTTGTAAGGAACCTGAAGAAAGAAACTTTATAAAGAAAAAAAAAAAACATTGAGGAAAAGGAGAAAGTGCTGGTTACAACCATACAACCATTTTCACCTTTTCCCTTAATGTTATGTCCCATTTAAAAGAAAATGCCCTTACTGTCAACAACTTTCAGATCCAAACTGATATATATATATATATATGTGTGTGTGTGTGTGTGTGTGTGTGTGTGTGTGTGTGTGTGTGTGACTTCCTACTTTAAACATTTTAATGCATGTACACAAACTATCAAAATCACAGACTATGCACCTTTAGTTCTCTGATCAGTGTAGGTTGTTGTTCAAATTAAAACAGCTTGTGCCTGAGGCATTGATGCTGACCTGCTTAGCAAGCGCAGCTTGTCTCTTGTACCTTGTGAGATGGTTATGTAGGTCTATTTTCCTCTAGCACCAGACCTGGCATAGGAAGCAGAAGTAGGACACTTCATCCCTCCTTAGTTGGTCTCTCATACCTCCCTCTTTAAGTTGTGTATATATGGTACATTCAACACACACACACATACATTTTGCACAAAAAAACAGAGAAATACAGCCACACTTTGATACCAATGTTTTTGTACATACCTTTCACATTTTGACATTTTTCTTTCTCTCTCTCGCATTCACTTCAATTCTTTCAATTGTTTGTACATTTGATTTGCTGTTTCTCTGTCCTGGTCTCTTCTTCCTTTACAGCTGTATAACATGTTCTCTACCATTTTTTTTTTTTTTTAAAATCTTTGACTCTGCATTGGATTTCGATGTTCCAGTTAACTAAACTTGACTCTTTACCAAATAAAACTGTGTTGTAAGGAACCTGAAGAAAGAAACTTTCGAAATTATTGAAGAATAAAGGAGAAAATTCTGGTTGCTAACATTTTCTCCTTTTCTCCCCATTAAAAGAAAGACGCAATTACTTTATTGACATCCTCAGACCCAAACTCTTCTGTACATAACATTGTAATACATGACTTTGTAAAGTATTTTAATAGAATAATTTAAACAGTACTCCGAGGTATTGATGCTGACCTGCTTAGCAAGCACAGCATGTTTCTTTTACCTTGTGAGATTGTTATGTAGGTCTTCTTTCCTCTGGCACAGGAATTGGCATAGGGAGCAGAAGTGGGGCACTTCATCCCTTCCTACGTAGTTCCTCATAATGTGGGCTTCTACCCTCCTCTTCACCTCGATAAACTCTCTACCAGACTTGTGGAGGCACAAAAGGCACAGGTAGGCACTTTTTCTTGCTGATCTGTATCTTTTGGCTGACACTGGTTGTCCCAGAAACAGGAACACAAAACTTGCTCGTGGCTTGTATGACTAAATCAGAGTATTGGATGATTCCTGCAAAGTGTAAATAAACCATCGCATAAGCTGTTGAGAGGTTGCTATCACTTTCAATGAATTTGTTTGGGAAAGAAAATGAATTTCTGCAGCTGCAACTGCATTTCAATATAGACTCCTTTTTTTCCTTGCACTTGATAATAATACAGGATGCAAGAACACGTCTTTCATTTTAGCATAGGGGACCTTTTATTTCCATCCTTTCCTTCTAACTCACAAAACAGCTCAAATCTTAAGCACATGGAAATTGCTAGAGCAAACTTTGCAAGTTTCCAGGCGATTCATACTTTTCTTGCCTCATGCAGGCAACAAGCTATATCACCAACTATGTAACTTTGAATAAGAGCTTGGTATCATGTGCATCTTTACGCCTTCGGACCTTTGATTTGAAGAACTTTTGGGTTATGTCATGCGCACCTTGCATTTGGCTCTTCATCTTGTCAACATATGCCCCATAAGAAGTGACTGTCGCATCAAGTTGTGAAGTTGTACTACTAAAGATCGGTCCAACTAGGAGGCACACTTCTCCACTAAGAGTCAGCATGTTAAGGATCAGTATTGTGGACTCATTCAGTTTTACCCTGTATGCTATAGCTTTGCAGCGGAGGGTATAAATCCCAGTCTGTTTGTTCCCCACATAAATACTAGTATGCTGAGATGAGATCTGTAAAAGCACTAGCATTGCCCATTGCACTATGGGTGCCGTGCAGTTGTACACGTTTTCTAACGTCGAGCAAGCGATTAAATTGCAAATCAAGTTCACTTTCAAAGGTATGGCCCTGGTCACTACAAATAGTATCCCCAATGTGCCATAAAGTTGTTCAGTATTATTCCAGCACATTTCTGTGGTTTGATCCCTAATTGGAAGGACTTCTCCATAGTTGATGAATAAGTGTGTTGGTACCAAAATATACAGTTTTCCTCTGCATGTTAAGCCTTTATCTCACAATACCAACTTTTATCAACCTTGAGAAAGAAAGCTTTTGAAACATTGTAGAAAAAGGTAGCCAGCACTTTTTTCCTTTTCCCACTGTGCTTTCTTATTTTCCCAAATCAAATTTCTTTTTTAAGTCACAATTGTTTTGTCATCTGCAAATTTAATTTGAGCAAGTTTACATTTTCTTGTGTTGTAAAGAATTAATGGCAGGAGTGCCACATAATCAGTTGCTAGAACATCCGAAGGGACACCGACTTTGATAGTTCCAATGGGGCTCTTGGTATCTTCTTTGGCTTCTTATTCATGGCACATATTTTGCACTTCTTGACATGAGCAACTATATCCCCTTTCATGGCATACCTGTAAAATCTTTGTGTTTTTTCAGGCTGACAAGTGTTGATACTTAATGCAAAATCTTACCATCCTTTTTAGCTCACCTGAGCACAGTGTGCTCAAGGGGAGCTTTTAGGATCACGCTGTGTCCGTCGTGCGGCGTCAACAATTCTTTAAACATTTTCTCCTCCTAAACCGCTTGGCCGATTTGGACCAAACTTGGCTGCAATGTTCCTTGGGAGGTCCTCTTTAAAAATTGTTCACAGAATTTGATTCCATCAAAAACTCTGGTTGCCATGACAACCAAATGGAATTTTTCAAGAAATTCTTTAGAAATCTTCTCCTCTAAAACCGCTGGTCAGATTTTGAAATAATTTCACAGAAATGTTTCTTGGGTGACCCTTTTTAAAAATTGTTCGCGAAATTTTGATCCGTCGAAAAACATGGCCGTGTTGGTTTGTGGGGGCTTTTTGCATCCAGCGATGTCAACAATTCTTTAAACATCTTCTCCTCCTAAACCACTGCGCCAATTTGGACCAAACTTGGCTGGAATGTTCCTTGGGAGGTCCTCTTTAAAAATTGTTCACAGAATTTGATTCCATCAAAAACTCTGGTTGCCATGGCAACCAAATGGAATTTTCCAAGAAATTCTTTAAAAATCTTCTCCTCTGAAACCACTGGTCAGATTTTGAAATAATTTCACAGATATGTTCCTTGGGTGACCCTTTTCAAAAAGTGTTCGCGAAATTTTGATCCGTCGAAAAACATGACCGTGGGAGGCTCTTAGCGTCCAGCGGTGTCAACAATTCTTTAAACATCTTCTCCTACACCGTTTGGCTGATTTGGACCGACCTTGGCTGGAATGTTCCTTGGGAGGTGCTCTTTAATAACTGTTCACAGAATTTGATTTCATCAAAAACTGTGGTTGCAATGGCAACCAAATGGAATTAACCAAAAAATTCTTTAAAAATCTTCTTCTCTGAAACCGCTGGTCAGATTTTGAAATAATTTCACAGATATGTTCCTTGGGTGACCCTTTTCAAAAACTGTTTGCGAAATTTTGATCCATCGAAAAACATGGCCGTGGTGGAGGGGGGGCTCTTGGCGTCCAGCGGTGTCAGCAATTCTTTAAACATCTCCTCCTACACCGCTTGGCCGATTTGGACCAAACTTGGTTGGAATGTTCCTTGCGAGGTCCTCTTTAAAAAGTGTTCACAGAATTTGATTTCATCAAAAACTCTGGTTGCCATGGCAACCAAATGGAATTTCCCAAGAAATTCTTTAAAAATCTGCTTCTCTGAAACCGTTGATAAGATTTTGAAATAATTTCACAGATATGTTCCTTGGGTGACCCTTTTCAAAAATTGTCAACGAAAGTTTGATTCGTTGAAAAACATGGCCGTAGTAGAAGGGGGGGCTCTTGGCGTCCAGCGGTGTCAACAATTCTATAAAAATCTTCTCCTGTGAAACTGGTGGTCAGATTTTGAAATAATTTCACAGATATGTTCCTTGGGTGACCCTTTTCAAAAATTGTTCGCGAAATTTTGATCCGTCGAAAAACATGGCCGTGGGAGGCTCTTGGCGTCCAGCGGTGTCAACAATTTTTTAAACATCTTCTCCTCCTACACCGTTTGGCTGATTTGGACCAAACTTGGCTGGAATGTTCCTTGGGAGGTGCTCTTTAATAACTGTTCACAGAATTTGATTTCATCAAAAACTGTGGTTGCAATGGCAACCAAATGGAATTAACCCAGTAATTCTTTAAAAATCTTCTTCTCTGAAACCGCTGGTCAGATTTTGAAATAATTTCACAGATATGTTCCTTGGGTGACCCTTTTCAAGAATTGTTCGCGAAATTCTGATCCGTCGAAAAACATGGTCGTTGTGGAGGGGGGGGCTCATGGCGTCCAGCGGTGTCAACAATTCTATAAAAATCTTCTCCTCTGAAACCGCTGCTCAGATTTTGAAATAATTTCACAGATATGTTCCTTGGGTGACCCTTTTCAAAAAGTATTTGCAAAATGTTGATCCGTCGAAAAACATGGCCGTGGTGGGGGGGGGGCTCTTGGCATCCAGCGGTGTCAACAATTCTTTAAACATCTTCTCCTACACCGCCTGGCCGATTTGGACCAAACTTCGCTGGAATGTTCCTTGGGAGGTCCTCTTTAAAAATTGTTCACAGAATTTGATCTCATCAAAACTCTGGTTGCCATGGCAACCAAATGGAATTTCCCAAGAAATTCTTTAAAAATCTCCTCCTCTAAAACAGCTGGTCAGATTTTGAAATGATTTCAGATATGTTCCTTGGGTGACCCTTTTCAAAAATTGTTTGCGAAATTTTTGATCTGTCGAAAAACATGGCTGTTGTGGAGGAGGGGGGGCTCTTGGCGTCCAGTGGTGTCAACAATTCTATAAAAATCTTCTCCTGTGAAACTGGTGGTCAGATTTTGAAATAATTTCACAGGTACGTTCCTTGGTTGACCCTTTCAAAAAGTGTTCGTGAAATTTTGATCCGTCGAAAAACATGGCCGTGGTGGAGGGGGGGGGCTCTTGGCATCCAGCGGTGTCAACAATTCTTTAAACATCTTCTCCTCCTACACTGGTTGGCCGATTTGGACCAAACTTGGCTGGAATGTTCCTTAGGAGGTCCTCTTTAAAAATTGTTCACAGAATTTGATTTCATCAAAAATTCTGGTTGCCATGGCAACCAAATGGAATTTCCCAAGAAATTCTTTAAAAATCTCCTCCTCTAAAACAGCTGGTCAGATTTTGAAATAACTTCAGATATGTTCCTTGGGTGACCCTTTTCAAGAATTGTTCGCGAAATTTTGATCCGTTGAAAAACATGGCCGTAGTAGAAGGGGGGGGGCTCTTGGCATCCAGCGGTGTGAACAATTCTATAAAATCTTCTCCTCTGAAACTGGTGGTCAGATTTTGAAATAATTTCACAGATATGTTCCTTGGGTGACCCTTTTCAAAAATTGTTCGCGAAATTTTGATCCATCGAAAAACATGGCTGTGGGAGGCTCTTGGCGTCCAGCGGTGTCAACAATTCTTTAAACATCTTCTCCTCCTTGGCTGATTTGGACCAAACTTGGCTGGAATGTTCCTTGGGAGGTGCTCTTTAATAACTGTTCACAGAATTTGATTTCATCAAAAACTGTGGTTGCAATGGCAACCAAATGGTATTAACCAAGAAATTCTTTAGAAATCTTCTCTGAAACCGCTGGTCAGATTTTGAAATAATTTCACAGATATGTTCCTTGGGTGACCCTTTTCAAGAATTGTTCGCGAAATTTTGATCCGTCAAAAAAATATGGTCGTTGTGGAGGGGGGGGGGCTCTTGGCGTCCAGCGGTGTCAACAATTCTATAAAAATCTTTTCCTCTGAAACAGCTGCTCAGATTTTGAAATAATTTCACAGATATGTTCCTTGGGTGACCCTTTTCAAAATGTATTTGCGAAATTGTGATCTGTCGAAAAACATGGCCATGGTGGAGGGGGGGGGGGGGCTCTTGGCATCCGGCAGTGTCAACAATTCTTTAAACATCTTCTCCTACACCGCTTGGTCGATTTGGACCAAACTTGGCTGGAATGTTCCTTGGGAGGTCCTCTTTAAAAATTGTTCACAGAATTTGATCTCATCAAAAACTCTGGTTGCCATGGCAACCAAATGGAATTTCCCAAGAAATTCTTTAAAAATATCCTCCTCTAAAACAGCTGGTCAGATTTTGAAATAATTTCAGATATGTTCCTTGGGTGACCCTTTTCAAAAATTGTTCGCGAAATTTTGATCCGTTGAAAAACATAGCCGTTGTGGAGGGGGTGGGCTCTTGGCATCCAGCTGTGTCAACAATTCTATAAAAATCTTCTCCTCTGAAACTGGTGGTCAGATTTTGAAATAATTTCACAGAAATGTTCCTTAGGTGTCCCTTTTGAAAATTTATTCGCGAAATTTTGATCTGTCAAGAAACATGGCTGTGGTGGGTGGAAGCTATTTGCTCTCTGAGGACATGAAGAAATTCTTAAATTTTGTCTTCTATGAAACCACTATTCAGATTTTGAAGTTATTTCACAGAAATGATCCTTATATTATACCCCTTAATTAGCTTAGCTGTTTTCAAAGAAAACATCGAGGTATTGACATAGCCCTGTTGGCGTCATCTGCGTTGTTGTTGTGCAAAAACTTTGACATTTTGTTGTATCTCGGCTTCCACTCAACACATGTACTTAAAACTCGGAATAATTGTTCACTAGTGAAAAGCAACCCATAGAACAAGGGCAGTTAACTCCAAAATTGTTTTGTCCAAATTATGCCCCCTTTTGCAATTTGGAATTTTATTTTACTATCCAGCAAGGTTCCAACAGCCAATCAATGGCACTCTCATGTGGTGCTCTTGTTCAACTTAGTATTTTTAGCCACTATCAGGCATGTACTCTTGTTCAAGATAAGGTCTTTGGGTGACCTATCCTAAAATTTATTTGCAGAATTCTGATTCGTCAAAAACATGGCTGTGGTGATGATTGTAGGGGTGGTGACAGATTTTGAAATGATTTTTACAGGTGACCTTTTTATAATTGCTTGGCAAAATACTGATTTTGTTTCCAAAATTTCAATACTTTAAAAAAAGTTGGTTATGGTCCTCTCAAAAATTCAGGTGAGCAATCCAGGGCCATCTACATCAGCAGAAAAAGGGAAATGTGACTTGTTATGATGAAAGTTTAGTCACAGACACTCAATTTAGCATCCTGTGCCATACCAGTGAGGTTAACCCTTTGATCCTTCATGAAGCTAACCAAAGGTATTCCAATCAGTGACTATGTCACCTTTGATAAACACAAGTGCAAACAGTGTTAAAGAAGCATTTCTGGCCTTAAGAATGTGGCAGGTTATCCTAGAACACATGGTAATCTTTAGGGACCACCGACTTTAACTGTTGTAAGTGAAGAAATTTGTTCTTTTTCAGGGATATTTTCATGCTGTACAATTTTTCTGGTGTGTTGTTTTGAACAGTGAACACTTTTCATGGCTTTTATAACTCTTCATACTCTTCACTCATCATAGTTTTGTACATTGAAATTCCACCATATCTTAGTGATGGTATGTTGTTGACTGTTTCTGTGCCAACACTGGCTCCTTGTCGAATTGATGAATATTTTACAATATTGGAAAAAGTTTTGGAAAAAGTATAAGTTATGTATTCAACGTCATAAGAGACCCCTTTTCTTGCACCTTGCATACATTCTTAATACTGTTGGGGTATGTAAATAGCTTATTCTTTACACTTTTTTCAGTTACACTGTGCATACTATCACACTCCATTTGGTTATGGCCCCTTTGAGGTACTTCTGTTCAACTACTCTGAATACACTTCGCGCAGTGTAACAGACAATGGGTCTTAACACTGCTTAGTTGTGGAGCTCCTGCAATAATGAGATGGTAGCTTGAGTAAATCTGTGAGACACTGACAGGCTTGTTTAAATGCAGGAAAGGATCCAGCTTATCTACATTTATCTGCTTGTCCTCTAATATTTGTATCTGTAGGAACACGGGATTCACAACTTCATATCCACTGATAAACAATCTTCTCATTTAATCCAAGGTTAGATAAAAACATTTCAGGGAATACTAAAACTCTCTGATCATTAAGCTTTAAGAAGTACTTGTGTGTTGTGTGACAACTTTTTTCTCCTATCTTCTTTTGATATTCTTTTAAATTCACTTTTGTCTACTAGGCTCAGAACATAAACCCTTTTCTGATTCAAATCCATTTTTCGCCAGAGCAATTCAGATTTCTCTGACGCTTTCATCTGTCTCTGTGCATCTCTGACCGCCAGCTTTCTTTGACACTTTGTAGAACTCTTGCTTTCTTGTAGGTAGAATTGTCTTGCATCTCTGCTTTTACGACATCAAACTGCTGCAATCATTTGAGATATCCAAAGGTGTTGTCTGTTTCTCAGATCACATACCAAAAGATTTACAAAATCAGAAATGCGTCAGCTCCTAGACTGTTTGGAATATTCACTTTGAGAATTCTAAGGGGCTGTAAACCCAATTTTTAGGTCTACTGGCTGAAAGCCAGCAGAGCTTATGTCATGGCGTGGTTTCCATCGTCTGTCTGTCTGTCTGTCCGTCCGTCCGTCCGTCCATCCATTACTCATTTTCTTGTTTACGTGATAAAGTCTGCATTTGGTGTCAGATTTCCATGAAACTTGCACAGTTTGTTTATCTCATCAATAGCTTCACCCCTATTGATTTTGAGAAAAAAATCCAAAAAACAGTATGGGAAAAGTAGCCATTTCAAGTTGAAAATTTCAGTTTCTTGTTTACGTGATAAAGCCTGCATTTGTGGTCAGATTTCCATGAAATTTGCACAGTTTATCTTACAAATAGCTTTAACACTATTGATTTTGAAAAAAATCCAACAAACAATATAGGGAAAGTAGCCATTTCAAGTTGAAAATTTCCATTTCTTGTTTACATGATAAAGTCTACATATGTTATCAGATTTTTGTGAAACTTTCACAGTTTGTTTATCTCATCATTAGCTTGAACCCTATTGATTTTGAAAAAAAAATCCAACAAACAGTATGGGAAAAGTAGCCATTTCAAGTTGAAAATTTCCATTTCTTGTTTATGAAGTCAGCAGTTGTGGTCGGATTTTCATGAAACTTGCACAGTTGCTTTTTATCATAAACAGCTTGAACCCTATTGATTTTGAAAAAAATCTGACAATCAGTATGGGAAAAATATCCATTGAAAGTTGAAAATTTCCATTTCTTGTTTAGGCAATGAAGTCCACAGTGTTGATCCAATTGTTTTGAAACTTGCAAAGATTTTTTTATTCATCAAGGGATTTAACTCTCTTAAAAGTGAAGAAAATCTAGTAAACCATTCAGGAAAAGTAGCCATTTTGATGACTTAGTATCATTTACTCAACAAAGCCCACATTATTAGTCACATTTCTTTGAAATTTGCTAGGATTGTTTAATAAAAGGCGTACTGAAACCCTATCAAATTTGGCTGGATTCCAAACAATTAGTTTTGAGAAATTGCACTTCATTTTTTTTTTCACTGTTTGTTCAATTCACCATGCCTACTTATGCTATCTTAGTGGGTTCAAGCCCAGTTGCAAGAACACATTTTTGTGTTACTTTTCTTTTTGCATCATGAATTCATAATGTATGCTAGCAAAAAAGCAAAATCACTGCCAGTAGAGTGATTTCAGGCCCTCAAGGGCCTCTAGTTTGTTTATGAATAATGAAACTTTTCCTAGGCTCAGTCAAAGGGACAGTTATAGAATAACAGGGTTTTCCTAGAACATGTTTGAAGTTGCTTTCATCACTTGAACTTTACCTTCCATGCTTTTGTGTTGTTGTTTTTGTCTGTTGTGCAAGTGCTTGTAACGTCATCTATACACCATCTTTAACGCCAGTTTGATTAACTTTTTTCCTCAAGACAACATGATTTCTTAGTGGTGTATTATGTATATTGCAGTCTAATGTCTCCTGCATAGATTGTAGATGTCAATATCTTCAACATCTTCAGGAAATAACACAAATGGCTGAATTAACCACTCATGAGCAAGCATATCTTAAGTACCAATGAGTACTCCTGACAAATCTAAAACAATAAGGTGTAGCTAGGCACAGAAAGTTACTACTGCTTCTGGAGATATGTGTGTGAATGAAAGATATGGTTGGTCTAAATTGTTACCAAAGTTTGCATCAATTAAGTTAAGGCACTCAGATAAGTTAAGTGCAACCAGCGATGGTGACTGTTTTCAAGAAACACAGCATTGAATGTTACTCTGACTTATATCCAGGCAGTATAAGCACTTAGAATAGCAGAGTCTTTGGGAAAACAACAGATCAAGGTCAAACGAATGAAAATCTCTCAGAGCAAATGGAATAAGAAATTTTTTAAAACATCTTGAATGTCTCGGGATATGTCTTGGACACTGGTGGAATGTGTCTATATTAATTATTCTTCATAAAAATGAATTATGCTCAATCACATCTTTCACCTTTGTACATGTTCTATTCACACACTAGATTAGTTCTGTAAGAGGAATATAAGATAGTGTCTGGTAGAAACAGTAGGGAAGGCATCCATCTGTTCCAAAATAGTGTACATGCAAATACAAAGGTGAAAAGTATGCATTTGTTTTGAAATTTCCATACCTGAGAAAATCCACCAAGAAACTATAATAATTGCATGGGAATTCAACATTTCCTTCATTTTTTGATTAATTCCTTGTGGAGACAACATCTCCCAGGCATCTATTTGCTGCAAAAAGTTGTTTGCGTAAAAATCAATCGATCAAATACTTATCACTTGTCAAACTTAATTTTTTCATGGAGAATTATTTACAACTTCATATGCAAGATCTTATAATTATGTTGTTTTGAAACACTTACATTTTATTAATATTTTCACAAATGAGATTTTAACAAAAAAAAAAAGCAAACAATACTTACATGTGACAGGACCCTGTGTTTACTTTGCAAATATTTCCAATTCTCCTTTGATTTTATTCATGCAATTCAACTGTGACTTTTTCTCACATGACCTTTTTTATGGGATTTGATTGGCTACCTAATTTGGCGTTTTCACATTCGACGCGGGAAAATTTGTACATTCGAAAAGATCTAAATGGAGAACACAGAAAGTTTCTCTTATGTCAATTCTGATGGAGGCAGAAGATGTACACAATGTTTAATCTTTTTATATGCAATACAAAGAAGTTCAGCATTATCCTTGGATCTCTCACCAAGAATTTTGTTTGGCAATTTAGGGGAAGGGGGAGTAACTCTAAAAATGTACAGAATGAATGTTCAAATGGTAAATATGCATGACTTGAGTACTCACCATTTCACAGTGATTCCATACATCTCTTGCGTTATCCCCCCTAAAATTGCCAAGCAAAATCCATGGTGGAGGGTTCACAGGATTATACTCAAAGTTCTGGGAATGATCCAGAATTAAGAGTCCATCCATCTGTCCATGCATAGATGCAATTTCATCTCTTCTTCCCTTTCAGTTTGTTGCTGACCTGAGCACGAAGTTGTAGTAATATGTAGTTAAACTTTAAAGACTAACACTGTAAAACTCTCCATGTTTCTAACATGAATGCCTAGGGCTACAAAATTTTGCATGTACAGTATCTTAATCTAGTATTCTGTCTCTGATAATTCTCACTATTTGTATTTTTGTATGGTACTGGATAGATTAGATGTAGGACTGATCTGTAAGGTTATTTTTACCCAACTAAAAAGTTTTTTAAAAATTACTGAAATTGTTGCAAGCCATTGCTACTTTTCCAGCAGTGTTTTTCCAAAGCTAATGCAGGGGCATAGAAAATTATATTTGCATAATTTTAACTCTTTACCGATCCCAGGTTTTTATGTCCCCAAAGGAGGAAGACATTGAAAACATTCCTAGGAAAGGAGAAAATGCAAGAACCTTGTCCTTTTATTTGCTTATGGACAAGTCTAAAACTAGGGTATAAGGTCTGGTAAAAAAAATAACCCTTTACCGCACAATCTCAAGCTTAACACCCAGAGGAAAAAGTCTTTTGAAAATACACATGCACTGTGGGAAAGGAGAAAATGCTTGTAAACAGTATTTTCCCCATTTCCCAAAATGTTTTCTACCCTGTCAAGGACCACCTTATTTGAGTAACATTTAAGTTGTCATATGCAAATGCTTTAAATCTGGACAAGTCTACAATTTTTCTCATGTGGTAAGGAGTTAAATCACCTCATAGAAAAGAATGTGAAACCTTTGATACTACAGAATGAAGTGCCTAGACGTGATGTAATGCATGGTTGAGCCTTGTCCAAACAGTCCTGTGTTTTAAGAACCTTTTAGAATAAAGCTTTTAAAAACATTGTGGGAAGTGGAGAAACTGCTGGTGACCAGCTTTTTCTTCTTTTCCCACAATGTTTTCCAAAGCTTTGTTTTTCAGGGTTGTTAAAATAAAGTATTCGTTTTTCAAAGCGTTAACAGGTTCTAAGGGTACAAAAATGGTATTCCATGGAAAATTATGTCATCATTTTACATTGCACATTATATGTTTTTAAAAATTATTTTATGGTTATCATTAAACATTGCTGTATGTTTATCATTCACCGGACCCATATGGTTATTGTTCGACATTGCTATAGCCGAGCTAGAGTAGGGTACAGGACTGGAGACCAGAGGTTTGAATCCCCTGCTTGGCCAGTTTTCTTTTCAAGGATTGATGATAGTCATTGCAACAGGATTCATTCCTCTCTTGGTCATTGTGACAAGATTCATTCCTCTCTCACGGCTGATCATCGTTTCAAGAATGGTTATGTGGGAAAGCAGCCAGTTACTGGGAAGAATATGAAGTGATTTCCTTTTAAAAGAAACTCCAGGAGAGCATGGATAGGTGCACTGGCCACCATGATATAACTGAAATAATGCTGAAAACAGTTAAATGCCAAACAAACAAACAACATTGCTTTACGAGTAAATGTATGGTTATCATTTAACATTGCTATATGGTGAGTATTGTACTTGTCTACTTAATGTGTAAAATTTTCTATGTGTTATTGTTTATCTGAGTTGTAAAACCAATTTTTTGGACATTGTATTATATTTATAAATTACGAATAGATTTTATGAATCAACATTTTTGTCAGTGTTTTTATCCATGTCTACCAACCCATCATTTTTTTGTCTGAAATATTTCAGTTAACCCTTTACCAAACAATCCCTGGTTTTTACGACCCTGAGATAGAAGCCTTT
The DNA here is from genome assembly GCA_946811185.2 of Hippopus hippopus. Taxonomy (NCBI): domain Eukaryota; kingdom Metazoa; phylum Mollusca; class Bivalvia; order Cardiida; family Cardiidae; genus Hippopus; species Hippopus hippopus. The sequence goes on along the minus strand of OX328098.1, from coordinate 39,811,010 downwards.
TGAAAACATTGCGGGAAAAGGAGAAAATGCTGGTAACCAGCATTTTCTCCTTTTCCCACAATGTTTTCTACCCTGCTGGAAACAAATTTCAATTTTTGAGTTACGTTTATTTTGTCGTCTGCAAGTGCTTTCAATCTGGACAAGTCTAAAATTTTTTCGTGTGGTAAAGGGTAAAACATTTTTCTTCAAAAGTCCCAAGTTTTTGGCCATACCGAATTATACTCTGTTTTAATCTCTTTACCTGACAATGAAAATATGGACATGCTGGTATTGACAGTACCTGATAATGAAAATATGGACATGCTGGTATTGACAGTACCTGATAATGAAAATATGGACATGCTGGTATTGACAGTACCTGATAATGAAAATATGGACATGCTGGTATTGACAGTACTCTCCAACAACAAATTATATGTGGCTTAAAGGATTCAATTAGTCTGTAAGTCTTTAACAAACGATAAAATTTTGGACTTGTCCAAATCCAAAGGATTTGCAGACGACCAATTAAATCTGGCTCAAATGGTGAAAAACGTCTTTGAGTGGATTGAAAACATTTTGGAACAAGAGCGGCAAATTGTCGCAAGATACGCCCGTCCCACCACCAGTTGTCGAGGGGGTATAATAATCGTAAAGGGCAGGTAATGCAACAAACATGTTTACCAAAGTCTCAAGTTAATTTGACTTGACGTGACAAAGTTCCGTTCCGGACAAGCAAGAAATACTGTAAAAATGAAGATCAAAGTGGAATTACTCAAAATCAGCACTAGGTAGAGTTATTGTTCTTGCGCACTGTACTCCATAATATTGCAACAAACATGCATACCAAGTTTGAAGTCACTCTGACTTGAGATGACAAAGTTATATTCCGGACAAGCACTAAATGCTGTAAAAATGACAATCAAAGGGAAATAACTCAAAATTCGTGCTAGGAAGAGTTATGGTTCTTGTGCACGGCACTCAGTAATTTTTCAACAATCATGCATACCAAATTTGAAGATTTTCAGACTAAAAATGACAAAGTTGTATTCCGGACAAGCAGAAAATGCTGTAAAAATGACGATCAAAGGGAAATAACTCAAAGACAGCATGACGTAGAGTTATGGTTCTTTCACACTGCACTCTGTATTATTGCAACAAACACAAATACCAAGTTTCAAGTCAATCGGACAGGAGATGACAAAGTTATGCTCCGGATAAACAGAAAATGCTGTAAAAATGACGATCAAAGGGAAATAACTCAAAGACAGCACCAGGTAGAGTTACGGTTTTTTCGCACTGCACTCTGTATTATTGCAACAAACACAAATGCCAAGTTTCAAGTCAATCGGACTGGAGATGACAAAGTTATGCTCCGGACAAGCAGAAAATGCTGTAAAAATGACGATCAAAGGGAAATAACTCAAAGACAGCACCAGGTAGAGTTACGGTTCTTTCGCACTGCACTCCGTATAATTGCAACAAACACACATGCCAAGTTTCAAGTCAATCGGACTGGAGATGACAAAGTTATGCTCCGGACAAAGAACTGGACGCCGCCCGCCCGCCCGGACGGATGCCCACCCACCTGCCCGCCTGTACGCCCGCCTGTACGCCATGGGTGATCCCATAATACATCCCGTCTTCGATGGGCGTATAAAAAGGAGAAAAAAAGCTGGCTACCAGTATTTTCTCCTTTGCCCATGTTTTTAAAAGCCTTTTTCCTCAAGATCGTTAGAACTGGGGATTGTGTGGTACATGATTAAATATGTAAGAAACATTGTGGGAAAAGGAGAAATTGTTTGTTTACAAATCTTGCTTGATCTCCCTCAATCTCTGAAGAGTTCAAAGAAGAGAGTGAATCTGTCAGGGACACAGGGTGTCCCACAGTCAAAAAGGCACCTCTATGAAGTCAAGCCAAGCAACAAGCATACATCCGTTAGTCACTGATGTGAGATCCCCCACACTCCGTCACTACACCACTTTCTTCCAATGGAAGATTTTTCACATAACATAGGAGAAAAAATCTTCTCTTCATATCTGTTGGTCACTGATGTGAGAACTTAACACTCCACTGATAAACCACTTTCTCCTAACGGAAACTTTTTCATGTAAGAGAGGAAATGGGAACTAAAATGAAAAACTATGATAAAATTTCATAAAAATCTGTATTCTGCAAAAGGTTGAGTGTCTTCTAGTAGGAACAACAGTATAACAAGATAACCCTTTACCAAACAATACCATATTTTAACTATCCACGAGGATCGCCATGGAAAACATTGTGGCTAAAGGGGAAAGTGCTGATAACCAGCATTTTCTCATTTTTCCACAATGTTTTCCATAGCTTTCAAACACAAACACCATTATATTGGCCATAATCAACTTGTTGTCTGCAACATTAATGCTTTCAATTCTGACATGTCTAAAACTCAGTCATCTGGTAGAGAGTTACATCAATCAAGACGATATGGCCTGCAACATGCGAAAAGGGGCATTCGGACATTTGCGTACAGTGTCGTCTCCGATCAGCCTGCGCAGTCCGCGCATGCTAACCCGAGATGGCACTTTACGTCTACATTAGATTTTGTTCCTCAGTAGACTTGCGCAAAACAGAAAATTACATAAAAACGGAAATGTCCCAATGCCCCTTTTCGCGTGTTGCAAGCCATATACATGTACAAGTAAACTTATAGTAAGAATAGTTTTCTGACCTTTACTTCAAAACTCTTCACCAAAACTAACCCTTTACCAAACAATAGCATGTTTTAATGACATTGAGGAAGTAGCCTTTTGAAAGACAATTGATACTACTTGAGCCTCACTGTAATTCCTGTCTGCAACAGCTTTGAATTTGGACAATTCTAAAAACTTACCATGCCAGGAAAAAAATATTGTAGAATTGTCCACAGTGCAAGTCTTAGCAGACAACAAACTAAATATGAACTGATGTACATAATCTGTTTGCAAAAGTTACAAAGCTTTGTGAGGAAAAAAAATGACCTTGCAGGATCTGTTTGCTAAAATTAAAATAGAGGCGCTTGAGCGCCTGTATCGCTCCACAGGCCTGATATTTCTATAATGGCGAAAGGAAGTTTTTAACAATTATCATTCAATCCTGCATTTTAGCTCACTGAAGAAACAATTTGGTAGACAACCACCATAGGAACTTACCTGCAAAACAACAATGAAATCCAATGAATAGTTTTAGAGAAGAAATTTTTCAAAGATTTTACTTTATACCATAAAAGGAAAATGAGTCTCCCATAAAAGCCATGTTTTTTGACAGATCTTTTTTTTTTTAAAGGAAATCTGTAAACCTGTATCTAAGGAACATTCCTGCAAAATAATAATGCTATCCAAATAGCGGTTTGGGAGGAGAAGATTTTTAAAGGTTTTTTACTTTGGTTGCCATGGCAACCAGAATTCTTCATGGAACACAATTATTTGAAGGAATTTGAAAGAGGACCACCAAAGGAACATTCCTGTGAAATTTGGTAAAAATCCAGTCAATAGTTTCTGAGAAGTTTTTTAAAGAAAAAGTTTACGGACGCACGCACGCACGGACGGACGGATGGACGGACGGACGGACGGACGACGGACACAACGCCATGACAATAGCTCGCTGGCCTTCGGCCAGTGGAGCTAAAAACTCTGAGAGCAAAAAAGAGGAAATACAGGTCCCTGGCTACCAGTATTTTCTTGTGACCAGCAACCTGCTTTTTCTAGCTTTCCCATTATGATTTCAAGTATGTCGTTCCTCAAGGTCCTTAAACTGTAATTATTAGGTAGAGGTTTGGCGTCACATATTTTCACATCTATGCAGCATAAGGCTTTGGAATACACAAAACAAATAGATTCTTCTTTTGCCATCATGTTTCCTTCAATTTGGCCTGTCCATTTTGAAAGCATGCACAGATGACAAACGTGACTCAAATGATCGAATTTTGTCTGTGAAAGAGTAAAAAAAAAATATGGGAAAAGGAGAAAATACTGTATACCAGCATTTTCTCCTTTTCCCACCATGTTTTTAACAGCCTGTCTCCAGGTCTCAGGATTGTATTGTAAAGGATTATGGCGAAAATAATTTCATAGGAGGTAAAAAGTTATGATTGTTTCATCCTTTTATCTGGATCATATATGTAACGTTTAAAAGCCATGAGAATCTTGATGGGCTGTTGGTTTGAATTCTCCGCACTATCAGACTCCGGGACATCGTCAGCTGATTTGTTCTTTGATTTCTTCTTCCCACCAGAAAACCTTTTCACAATATCTTCAGGTAAACCCCCTGCAATACAAATGTTTTCAACTTGTTCTGATTTTGAGAAAATTACATGCAAGCCTAACTCTTTACCAAATGACAAAATTATATACTTGTCAAAATTGAATGCACATCCAGACCACAAATCAAATATGGTTAAACTGATGATTTTTGTCTCTAAAAGGTTGGAAAACATGGTGGGAAAAGGAGAAAATGTTTTATTCAGCCCTTTCAGAGACAAATTCTATCATTTGGATCACACTTTGTTTGTTGACAAGTTTAATGAGGCTCAAATTATGAAATATGATCTAAAAGGGGTACAAAACATTTTGGGAAAAGGAGAAAATACTCGTAACAAGCATTTTCTCCTTTTTCCATAATGTTTTAAAAGTGTCTTTTGCTTAGGGTTGTAATAATACAGGATTATTTGATAAATGTTTAATCATTCATCTTAGAAAACTATAAAGTATTAAAGTATATTAATTTTGTCAACTTATTAAATATTTTTGCAACTATACAAATATAGCTTTGTATTGCTCTGCTGATTAGAACTTTACAACACATTGTAAGAAAAGGACCTTGATCTTCTCTGTCGCCAAGAAAAACTTAACTTGTGATAGACATTCTAAGGGTTACCAATAGCTTGCAGGAAAGACAGAAAGGTGAAGACCTATCTGCATCATATTTTGCAATCATATTGTCAGGTATCCGTAGCACAGAAAAAACACAATGGCTACAAGTTGCTCTGTATTAACTCTTTATCACATGATAATATTTTAGACTAGTTCAAACTGAAAGAATTTGCAGATGACATGAAATGTGGCTCAAATGATTGAATTTCTTTCTGAGAGGTTAAAAAATATTGTAAGAAAAGGGGAAAATGCTGGCATCCAACATTTTCATTTTTCTCCAAACTACAATATCAAGACAAATCCTGTCATTTCATCCACATCTAACTCTTTATCATACCACAAAATTTAGGCTTGGCCAAAACCAAAACAAGACAACAAATTAACTCTTTACCAAACAATCCCTGGTTTTTACGACCCTGAGATAGAAGCCTTTTGAAAACATTGTGGGAAAAGGAGAAAATGCTGGTAACCAGCATTTTCTCCTTTTCCCACAATGTTTTCTACCCTGCTGGAAACAAGTTTCAATTTTTGAGTTACGTTTATTTTGTCGTCTGCAAGTGCTTTAAATTTGGACCAGTCTAAAGCTTTGTCGTTTGGGAAAGAGTTAAATGAGGCACAAATGATAGGATTGTATTGAAAAAATGTAGAAAACACAGTGGGGAAAAGAGAAAATGCAGGTAACCAGCATTTTCTCCTTTTCAACTATGATATCAAAAAGATTCTTCCACAGATCTGGGAAAACACAGGATTGTTTGGTAAAGGCTTATTCTTTTGTTGGCAAATGCTGTCAATATGGATAAATCTAAAAACTGTTGTCTGATCAAGACAAAATTCTAGATTTGTCTAAATATGTTTTCAACAGCCTTCCTCCTCAGTGTTATTCAAACTTGGGATCGTTTGGTAAAGTGCTATAGAAAGTACCATGTCATTTTGAGAAAATATATGACTAACCAGGGACACGAATTTTAACTTTTCCACTCTGCCCAAATCCTCCCTCTATCACACCATCTTGACCTGAAGACAGTTTAACCTTTAAGCCTACAAACAGTGCTATATTTGTCTCCTTTTTGAAGAAGTTTTTTCCAATCACCGTGTACTCATCCATTACTCTTTCCACCTGACCCTCACGAAGTTTGTTTTTAAATACTTTCACTTTCGGCAACACAGTTTCCTTATATTTTGCATCACTTAGTCCAATCAAAAGCCTTCCATAAAAGGCAATTCTGCATACATTTGCATGGATATCTGTGTCTAATTTTGAACCAATCAAAAGACTCCCATCTTGGCATGTGACTGGTTTCTCAAATTCAATCAGGGCAAACTGTTGATCAGGAAATGTCTCCACTACCCCTCCCTCTGCAGCTGATGTTTTAGCTTCTTTCTTCTGGTTAAGTATCAGATCATCTTGATATTTGTATTCCAGATCAAAGTTAAAATTTTTAAGGTCACTCAGGGTCAAATGATTTATTTTGTCAATGGATTTATTGTCATTGCTATCACCATAGTAACCAAAAAATGTGAATCTTCCCATGACAGTGTCATGACCTGTTGTGATGTGAAACTTGGCCTTTGAAGAAACAGTGCCCTAGAATATGGAAAATAAACAGAATCTATTTCTTTTAAATATAGGAAAAAAAAAAAAAAAAATCGGTACTCAGCATTTTATGCTTTTCCCACAATGTTTTCTACCCTATCAAAGAGAAAAAAGAAATCCATCATTTGAGCCATATTTCAATTGTCATATGCCAATGATTTCAATTTGGACATTTTTTGTCCTGTTGTAAAGAGTTAAAACATGTATTCTTTGTGCTATATAGACTGATATCCACCTTGTTGTCAGAGTAGTTTGATCTTTGTCTACATTTCCGCACATGGTCTCCTAGAGTTGGTAATTTTATTTTCACATCTCCTCTTTTCCCACAATTTAGATTAACCTCATGTATTTCGTATGCATTTCATAGCATTTTTTTTTCAAAAAGTCAATTACAATTTAACATTATTTTGAAATACATTTCTATGGCATCAGACTTGTTGTTATACATGTATAAAGTAAATAAATTCTGTAAACATTCTGATGAAGTAGAAAGCCAAAACAATGATAAAGAATTTTCATTGAAACTTATACATGTGTTGTTATAGATTTATTTCCATTGATTTTAAAATAGAAAATATAGAAAAAAAATAATTATTTACACATAAGAAAAATTTAGACTTGTCCAAATTGAAAGCTTTGGCAGGCTATAATTCAAATGTGACTAAAATGATGGAATTTGTCTTTGGTAGAGTAGAAAACATGTAGGATAAGAAAAAAATGCTGGTTACGAAAATGTTTCCAAAAGGTTTCTTCCTTTGGACTGTTGAAAGTTGGATTGTGTGTACATGTATATGGTTAAAATAATGGGAGGAAACTCTATACATACAGCTAGCAGCTAAAATTTTCATTGAGAGCAAAGATGACCCCGTCCAGAATTAATATCAAATATGACCTATTGTGATAAGGAGAATTTTTGTGCATTAATCCTACAATAATTGGACTTGCATTTCCAAGTCTAACAACCTCAAGCAATATTGTGTAAAGCCTTGAACCATGCTGTATTTTGCCCGTTAGAATTTACAATAAATGTCACTTGTTGTTGTGAGGATCAAAAACTGGCTACCAGTTCACACATATACCTGCACAGTCTCCCTTTAAAAACTTCCCTTGTAATTGGGTATTTTTTTGTAAAGATACAGTGGCTCCCTCTACTGTAGGCAGGGCACCAGCGGTAGATATGGTTTCCCTCTCTAGGAGTTTTGGATCAAACTGTGATAGTTTGGGTTCATACAAATACCTGCCCTGTCTCCTGGCGCATGTACATATAAACCTACCTTGTAATAAGGTATTTTCTGTACAGATATAATGGCTCCCTCTATCGTAGGCAGCGCACCAGGGGTACAAATGGTTCCTCTTTCTAACAGTTTCGGATCAAACTGGGTCACACATATACCTGCCCTGTCTCCCTGGATATATAAATAGAGTAAAAAGTATTAGAATATATTATAACATAAATGTTTAACCCTTCACCAAAACAATCCCATCTTCTAACAAGCGTAAAAGGATTTCAAAACATGGTAATCAGCATTTTCTCCTTTTACCAAAATGTTTTCTGCCCTTTTTAAGGGCAAATCCTATTAATATTTGATGTGTTATCGACAAATGCTTTCATTTTGGACAAGTCTTTGTTTGGTGAAAAAGGCTCTAATATTCAATTAATAATTCTATATATGAATCTACTAACTCTTTATTGTAAAGGGTTGGCATTACCAATCACCAAAATCGCATTGGCAATTAAATTTTACAACTGGTGACTATAAACACAAAAAGAACTGATATTGGCAATCATAAAAAATGTGATCAGATAACATCACTTAAATTCTAATCAGTTTTGTATAGTGAGCACCTAGACTGTGAAATCAGCATACATAAACCTGCCTTTTATACTGTATACGTTGATACATGTATATACCGATGTCAAAAAATTTGTGGATTACAAATTATGGACATTTTGAATGTTTGCGAATTCAAGACACTGGTTATTTGTTGGTATGCTTGTGGTGAAATATGCGAACAGAAAAGTATATGAATTTTTCAAAATCTTAAAAAATTCTGCATTGCAAAAATTTCCACTTATACACTACACAAGGTATCCTAAACTGATAACTATTGCATCTCCTGTATCTGTCCAATAGACGAAGATGTGATTAGAGTCACCCTTTGCCAATTATCAGGTAGTATTGTTCTATAGATAGTGCTGAATGAAATAATTGAGCTTTTTACTTTTGTTTATAAAAAAGTTTGGCTGCATCAATGGTGATCCTTTCCTGAAATACATGTGCTTGACCTGTTAAAACTTATGTGGCTTTCCGGCTTTCTTAGATTCTTTTGTGGTGAAACAGGTTTTTCTGGTAAAGTAATGAATTATAGATTCTAGATCTACAATTTTCCAAATGAAAAAGATTGTTTCCAGATTCTTTTTTTGGTGATTGGCAGCGCCAACCCAAAAGTCAAGAAGGGCAAAGTGTGAAATGATATTTGTTGAATCATTTAACTCTTTACCAAATGACAAAATTTTAGACCTGTCCAAATTCAAAGCAGTTGCAGACGACAAATTAGAGATGGATAAATTGGCAGAATTTGTCCTTGATAGAGTAGAAAACCTTGTGGGAAAAGGAGAAAATGCTGGTTACCAAGGGTCATTAAAACCAGGGATTATAAGGTAAGAGTTAAGACAAAACAGATGTTTTGCAGTGGTTTTAATCAAATGTGGATCATATATATCTCTTGTGGTGTATGAGCCTGACGCTGTTGATTGGTTTGACGAAAATCTAATACCTGTTTACCTGATGGCACAATTTCAGACTCAACAAGATTGAAAGCATTTTAGAACAGCAATTTAAATGTAGCTTCTGATGTGTTTTAATTACGCCTTTCAAAAGGCAGAAAACATTGTTGGAAAAGGACAAAATGCTTGTATCCATCATTTCCTTTTCCTAGCATTTGCAATAGCCATCTTTCTCAGGGTCGTTCAAACGCAGGATTGTGTGGTAAAAAGTCCAAGTCGGATTAAAATATTCATAATGTTGAATTTTTGCAACTTTAGATTATTCCTAAGTCTACAAGCACAGGATTTGTAGCTGGTTGTGACACTTCAATACTTTGCTCTCTATTGTATGCAATGGGACCATCACAAATATTTAAAAATCTGAATGACTTACAAACTATACAAGAGCTACAAAGCTATAGATCTAGCTATATACATGTATTGATCATGCATGATTTAATGTCATCAAATACTCAGGAAATGCCACAGTCAAAGACCAAGTCACAGTAATAAGTTTCATAGACTGAACCTGGGTTTTGAATGACAAAAATTTTGGCTGCTAAAATATTTTTTGCTGGTGCCAACCTAGTTTACAACACAATAACGAGTTTTAACGACCCCAAGAAAAAGGACTTTTGAAAACATTTCCCACAAAGTTTTCTACTCTTTCCAAAACAAATTTCAATTTTTCAGTCACATTCATTTAATTGTCTGGAAGTTTTTCGCCTTGAAAAAGTGTAAAATTTTGTCGTTTGGTAAAGAATTAAATAACTACACTGTGATTTCACATTTGAATGAAATTCTATGTTCTATGAGCTATATGACATTTAACTCAATTGTAGGGGTCCTGTGTAGCTCTGTGGTAAAGCGTAGAACTTGTAACCTCGAAGCCTCTGGTTCCAGTGTCATTGAAAGCACTGGGTCTTTCCTTGGGTATGTCCTTGGGCAAGATGCCTAGTACTGGTGAAACCTAATACATACATGAATATGTGAGCTGTTGCTGTGATATGACCGAAAATAAGTTGAAAGAGGCATAAAGCATTATTCAATCAATGACACAATCGTTCAATGGACAGTGTTTCTATACCTTACTGTTAACTGCCCAGGCTCAGCATTACATTACATATAAACAATTTTTATTGATCCATTAAAAAGGCCACGGAGCTAAATACAAACTTCTTCATCTCCAGTCTAACAACTGAAAGACCAAAAGTCATGCTGAAACATTATTTTGTTGGCATAAAAGTGCACAATCAATTATCTAAAGACAAAACAATTATCTCACCTGAACAACTTTCTCCACAGGTTTTCTAAACATCTGCATGGATTTCACCTTCTTGGTAACTTTTAGAGCTGGAATTTCCAATGTCTGAAAAATTAACCTTTTTCTTGGATTGTAGAATGATTAAAACATGTTGAGAAATTGGCCATACACAATATTATTTATACTATTAGCCAGAGCCATCTAACTTGTCTTCAAATAATTTAACCCATAACCAAACAAGCCTAAAGATCAGGACTTTAGAAAACATTGTAGGAAAAGGAGACAATGATTGTCACTAGCATTTTGTCCTTTTCCCACAGTGGTTTAGAACTGGGCTTTCAGAACCATGTCATTTTGGCCGCATTTTATCCAAAACGATTCTTCCAATTTCCACATTCTTTTGAATAGACTCCTATATCAAATCTATCCAAAAGGAGTCAAAAGTTAAAAGTAAGCAAGGAAAGAAAAAGTAACTCACATCATTTATGTTGACCAACCCACTTAAAGCAGTTCCTGTCATGACGGTACCCTGCCCTCTGATACTGAAACAATGATCTACAGAGAAAATGAATGGTCCCCGGCCCTCTCTGTTAGGTATATAGGTATTTTTTTTTAAAGTCTCTATCAGTTCTGTAAGTCCAATAGACTCTGTTACTGGTGCCTGAAAAAAAAAAAAGACTAGAAAATACATGCACAGTAACATGTGTTTCCTTGTCTGGCGTTAAACGCAATTTGCAATATTATTTCAGTTATATTGTTGTGGTCAGTGCACCTATCCATGTTTTCCAGAGTCTCTTTTTACCAGTACCTAGCACAACATTTACCAGTATTTCACACAACTGCCTGCTTCCCTACAAAAAATCACCCAAACACAATGTACAGCGGTGGGAGAGGAATGAATCTTGTTGCAATGATTATCACTAATCCTCTGAAAGAATTCAGCCAAGCAGGATATCAAACCAGTGACCCTGTGTTTTAAGCTCTGTACCATACCAACTGAGTGAAGAAGTCAAAGTTTAGGAAAAATAATTAGAAAAGGAGGAAAATGATGGTTAGGAGTATTTTCTCATTTCCAAACAACATTTTCAAAAGCCTTTGTACTCAGAATCATTATAACACAGCATAGTTCTTCTACAGATTAACTAAAACAATCTAACCTCTGGACCTCCAGGTTTGGCAGCCACAGCCACTATAGGTGATCCAGCAAATCTAGTATTCTCCAGGGTCTTCCACATCTTTTTCTTCATCTAAAACAATTTAAAAACCAACATACTGGTAATTAGCCTCTTACCACTTAGTCTGAACATGAAGAAAGTTTTTGAAAACATAGTCAGAAAAGGAGAAAATGCTGGTAACCAGCATTTTCTCCTTTTCCTTCTATGTTTTCTACCCTTTCAAAGACAGGTTTCATCATTTGAGCCAAACTTAATTGGTCACCTGCAGCTTTATGATGGATGTGTCCAAATTTCTGTCATCTGATAAAGTGTTAAAGTGCATTTCATAACTACATGCATAGATTTTTTTTGGCCAGTGCAGATCAGATCAGATCAAGCTGCACAAAACATGCATCCTAATCTTGGATCTTCACTGTCTGCTATGTTAAGTGTGACATTCTTGTGTACCAAGATTTGAAAAAGCAGGGTTTTTTTTTTTTTTTGTTTTTTTTCTAGACAACATATTTCAGTTTTGTTAATTCATCGCTGTGTGCCTTACTTTGTTATTTCTTGGAGACCTCCTTTTGAAAACATTACTAGTATGTCAAAACAAGCATGTACAATGTCTTGTGGCAAAACATGTCTGTATTTGTTACTTTGATTTTGCTTGAATATGTCTTTTCCTTCATCTAAAACAAATTCTAAACACAAACAATAATCTTTATTCCAGACAACAAAATTTCGACCATGTTTTTTATTGAAAACATTTGCAGATCACAAGTTTCAGGGACCTTGAGCTAGACAGCTTTAGAAAACATTGTGGGGAAATGAGAAAATGCTGGTAACCAGCATTTTCTCCTTTTCACAAAATGTTTTTCACCCTTTAATAAAAGAGGTCTTTCAGTTCAGCCATATTTAAGTTGTCGTCTGCAAATGCTTTCAATTTGGACAAGTTCAAAATTTAGTTGTGTGGTCAAGAGTTAACTCTTTACCAAACAAAAAATTTCTATACTTGTCCAACCTGAAAGCATCTGCAGACAAAAAATCAAAAGTGGCTCTTAACGATAAAATTTGTCTTTAGTAGGGTAGAAAACATTGCCGGAAATGGAGAAAATGCTGGTTACCAGCATTTTCTCCTTTTCCCACAATGATATCAAAGGGCTTCTAACTCAGGGTTGTTAAAACTTGTGATTGTATGGTTAAGAGTTAAAGCACAGAGCTGTATAGTAAACTCCATTGTTTGCTTCTTGTAGCGGACCCTCTGAAAATAATGTAGAAAATGGAAGGATTGCTTATAATAGGCAAAATAATCCTTCTCCACCAATGAGCTGCTTTGATCCTGAGCAGACAGTGGAATTTTCACCAAGCATTTGACATCTTCAGTAAAGTAGGTCTAAGTTTTAATCATACAACTGCATGTATTGTAGGATAATCTATCATGGTTATATTTACATAATAATATATATTCATAAGGTAGCTGGCAGTATAGATCTAAGTTCAGACTGCATTTTCTGTGCAGTCTGATCTTGATCTACACTGTCTGAAAAAACAACTTAAGTTGGTTCCAGCACTTTAGGCATTGATAAAACACACCCCTTGTCTCCACCATTTTGTCATCTTCCTCCAACAAAGCCATTTAACAGTTTGGTACAAGGTCATGTGTTTGTAACATCATGGAAAACACAATGTTTCAACCCTTTACATATTGACAAAATCTAAACTCTTCAAAATTGAAAGCATCTCCAGATGACAAATTTGAAAGTTATACAAATGAACTGAAGTTCTTTGACCGGGTAGAAAACATGGTGAGAAAAGGAGAAAATGCTGGTTATCAGCATTTTCTCCTTTTCCAACATGTTTTCAAAAGCCTCTTCCTTTTAGTCAAGTAAAATACAATTTTTCATGTCTCCTAGTCTACTATAGACCAATTTTTGAACCTTTTATCAATTCAGAGTTGGCCACATTTCGATTCAACTTACTTTATCTATCATTGCTTCTTTTTTGTCTGGGGCCAGCAGATCCACTTTATTCAATACAACAATCATTTTCTCGCAAGTTATCTCCCCTATAACCAGACACTCGGCTGTCTGTGTCTGCATTCCCTTCACAATATCTACCACAAGTATCATCAGGTCTATAATTTGTGCACCTGAAAGGACAACATTTGACTTGTTGACTTGCTGTAATGTAGCATTCTGAAACTGCTGAAAGCAGAAATTGCCATTATGAAAAAGGCATTATTCAGATTCATTTTTTGTGTTAGGGTTAAATGTGTATTTTACGAAAAAGAACTTGATTTACCTTCATATGACTTCGTTTGAAAATATTCAGCCTCTGGTCTTAATAAGTAATGGGCAGATTTATCCAGAATTCAGTCAAATCACTTTCATGTCAGATCACAGACAGAGTCGCTGCAATATTTTTCAATCATGTAAACGGTTGCATAACAAACCAGAAACGACTATAGATGTTTTAACAAAATCTGTTTCAATAATCAAACAAGACAATGCCAAATAAAATTTCGTTTAAAAAAAACCAAAAAAAACCATAAAACATACATGATTAGAGAGCTGTAAGTTGCTTCAGCCCATTTATGGTACAGTAAAACCTTGATAATAAGGGGACAAGCAAAATGTTTGAATTTTTGCAGTGCTCGAATTATCCAAAATGACCATTAAAAATGCATTCCGTTCAAGATCGGCAATCAAAGTAAAGATCTACTTCCCAAGCAGTACAACCTTGTATCTGTTCCTATTTGATTCATTCATTTATAACATTTGAACAGTATCATATTGGCAGGGTTATTTTCTGTAAATGTTCCTGTTTTGATCATACGAGTTCTTGGATTTTAAATAAGATACTTAAATAATCTAGCCTTTCTTTCTATAGTTTTTGGAAAAGGTGTGTACTGTAATTTTTATAAAATCATATTATCTGCCCTTTTACATTCACTTCCTGTAATTTTCACCCCATAGAAAAGCTTGTGCACTACAAGTTGTTTATGTGAGAAAACGGCGGCAGGTATTTGCTTGCTCCATTCCATAAAAAAAAAAATCTAAAATAATTTCCATGTACATGGAAATGGATTTAAGTTCTTCGGACAGCTGTGTTTCACTAAGATATTGTTGAATATGGCGCCATGCAACTAGAAAAAGTTGTTGAAAACGACTGAAGAATGTAAGCAGAAAAAATGTCAAAAGTTTGATTCTTCTTCAGAAAAATCAGGAACATGCGGAGGGGCTATTTTGGTGTCGATACATGTAAACGTTCACAAAAGGTACCGCATGATTGCGGTGCTGTTGAAATAGTCACATCAGAGTAGATTACTGAAAGTATAGAGCTGAGCTAATGAGAAACAAGAAGGAAAGACTAACTTTACTACGACTTTTCTAATTAACATTGTCTTGGACAGGAAAACAGACAAGGCTATCTACACACCTCGTGAATTATGACATTTACCTATGTCAAAGGTAATTTTCTATGATACAGAAAAGAACCAGTGATATTCATGCAAACCCGAAATATGACGTCACCGTAACAAGACAGAAAAAAAATTATGTGATCTAACAGGTCTAACTCTGTGACAATGCGACTTGGAAAAACTTGATGCTATAAATAAACAGACATGAAAACTAATAAAAAATCACACATTGTCAGATCACACACGCTTAAAACTGTCTTTTCAGGGTCAACAATGATTTTGAACAGTTGGTGTACGCACTCGCGTAAAAAATAGAGTTGGAAGATAAATCATTTGTTTAATCAGGAATAAAACATTTGTGTGATTTTTTATAAAATGAAATATCAGAGTTAGATGAGGGAGATAATTCACCTTTCATCGTAAGATTAACGTTAATACCTTCTCAAATTATACTGTAGTATGAATCCCCTGTAGTAACTGTCGTAGTTTGTAACACCTACACCACACCATAGATGGGCTGGCACAATAAAAACCTTTGCTCAGAAAGGTGTGAAAACGATCGATAAAGAGGTGAGAAAATATTATTATGTTCGAATAAACAATCAATTTAACGAAGGAAAATGATTACAGGCACCACCTCTTGTATTCGAATTATCGACTTATTGAGACTTGAAATAACTGAGGTGCTTTTGGTGCAAATATAGTAGAGTTTTTGCCAGGACTATGGAAATTCCTCGAAAAACCAGGGTTCTCGAATGTTTGAGACTCAAAATATCATTCTGAACAATCCCATCTCTTCCAAGGCCATTCATAACAAAACAGTGGTGATGAATCGGAATGAATTTAGTTCATAAATAGGCAAGTCTTGTAAAAATATCCTTTTATAGTCAAGAAATTATTTATCAATTTTACCTTTGAAATTCTGAAAATATGATGTCGCAGTTTGCTAAAGGAAAGTGTAGAAGAACCTATTTGATCCTAATGACACGATGAATGTCAAAATCAAAATTAATGTATGCAGGGGCTTATAAATAGGACTAATGCAAAACGAGAAAATTCTAATAACACAAAAATTCAGAGTGAAACAGCTTGAAGGAGTTGATTAAATGTGACTGCTGAATTTAAAGAAGTGATCTTAGGTAAGCCCGAATATTTCATACCGCCGATGATGGTTTTGATAAGCGATGCATGACCCGGGCAATCAACGAGCGTATATTGCACAACCCTGCTACCATCACCACTTTGATCCGTTCGAAGATGTGAGGGTACATCAACTTGGAAAGAAGAAAAGCCTAAGTCGAGGGTGATTCCACGTTCTTTGCTCTGTGGATTTTTATCAAAGCTTGCTGTACTAGCTGTCGTGCTGAGAGCTTTAGACAAGCTCGTTTTACCACTGTCAACATGTCCTAACACTCCAACGTTGAAGTTGAACATGACGTCCGCCATCTTGATATCACGTGACAAGAGAAAAAAGGTAGAGTATAAAATTTTGTATGTATACTTCACGGATCAGGGATGTATATAGTTGAATGTTCACTGTGGTTTTCAGGTGATGATTAAAAAAAACTTGTATGGCATTTTCATGTAAAACCCAGTGACATAAGAATTTATACAATCTTTGTTTAAATGGCGATTTAGTTTCGTAACAGAAGTAGATCTATTTTCGGAAAAACCAGTCCTAAAGTGATTATTTTTTAACTTTCGGTTTCGACTTTGTGTATTCAACTAGTACACGATTATCCAGTCTGAGATATAACAAACCATGGAGGAGCGATACCAAGCAGCAATGGTACTAAGTGCGGTAGGTGATGCAATTGGGTATAGGAAAGGCCGATGGGAGTTTTGCATGTCAGGAATTACCATGTACGAGGAGCTTCAAGGTGTGGCGGGAAGTATCAACAAACTTTGTATTACGAGGGAAAAATGGCCGGTTAGTGATGATACCTTATTGCACAAGGCGACAGCGGAGGCTTTGATAACACATGGCTCGAATGACGATAAACAGAAATTATATGGAAGGTTAGCAAAAAATTATGTAGATTATTTAAGATCGAAGGACATGAACCACCGGCATCCTGGAAACATGTGCTTGAAGGCATGTGATTATCTGTCGCGTGCAATACAAAACAAACAACGATTGGTTGTTCCATTTGACGCCAAAGGTGGAGGAAGTGGTGCCGCCATGCGATCAATGTGTATAGGGCTGCTCTATCCGACCAAGGAACAGCAAACAGACTTGGTAGAGGTGAGTGTAGAATCCGGCAGATTGACTCACAATCATCCTACAGGATATCTCGGATCCCTGGCATCAGCTTTATTTACTTCGTATGCTGTACAAGGTATACCGGTTGAGACTTGGGGGAAAGGTCTTATGGAAACACTAGAAATCGCTAAAAAGTATGTGACGGAAAGTGGGATCGATGTACAAGAAAGCTGGAACACATTGGATTATTTTGAAGAGAAATGGAAAGCCTACCTGGAGAAAAGAGGAATAACTGATGGCAAATCGAAGCCTATATTTCCGAAGTCCTACGGTCTATATGAGAGGGACGAGTTCTACAGGTCCATCAGTTACGACGGCTATGGCGGAGGTAGCGGTCATGACGCCCCTATGATAGCATATGATGCCCTCCTTGGCAGTGGTAAGGACTGGAATGAACTCTGTCTTCGCGCGATGATACACGGAGGTGACAGCGACAGCACCGGCGTAATCGCTGGCGCCTTCTATGGAGCCATGTATGGATTCGAAGGTGTGGAAAAATTAAACTACGAGCACGTGGAATTTCACGACGAACTCGGACGAATTGGAAAAGACCTGTTTGATTTATCGAAACGATTTAAGAACAGACGGCCAGGCAGTGAAACTCAGATAGACTAGTTATCTAGAAGTATCTTGGAATGACTGGCTATGTGTTCTATGATTGGATCGCTGACTTAAAGACACACTAGCAGCCAAAAGTAAACAATTCAGGAATCAAATTGCAGACAAATTTGACGCAAACCACTTAATGGTATTGAAATGTTTATGAGTCTGACAGTGTGTTACAGTGCAGTCTGTCAAAGTTCCAGTCGATGGCAGAAAAATGTATTGTAAAACTAGAAAAAAAGACTCAAATTAATTTCAGTACCACAAAATGGTATGCAATACACGTATTTGTCCGCAATTTAACCCAGTAATAGCTTACATTTGACCGTTAGTGGGCCTTTAAAAAACAAACGGACAGAATGATACATTATGGTAATGCATCTTAAAGTGCAAATAATCTGTTTTCATACAAGCAAAATTTTCATTTTTTAGATATCAGCTGACTATTTGTACAACATACCTTTCTTTTTCATGTGTCATTTTGGTGTGTAGATTATCATGAGAAAACTGGCGGGTTGTCCAGCTTTTTCTCCCTTTTCCACAATGCTTTCGACCCTTTCAAAAACAACTTCCACCATATAAGCCACATTTATTTTGTCGTCTGCAATTGCTTGGAATTTGGAAAAAAGTCTCAAATGTTGTTATTCATTAGCGGGTTAGATTCAGATGAGGGATCGATTCTGCTCCTCTCAGGATTCGAGCCCAGAACCTGTGCTATAAGAGGCTACGGTACATAATACATAATTATTTTCAGTGTATTGGAGCCGGATGACTCAGAAAATATTCTATAAATATGGGTTTCCCAAAGCTGCGAGATTCTTTGGCAAAAGCTGGTTGTAAATTGTCATATCTGGTCTCTTTCCTTACCATGGGTCCTGCGTAGCTCAGTGGTAAAGTGTGAGACTCGTAACCTGGAGGCCCTGGGTTAGAGTTTCACTGAAAACAGGGATTATTTCAGAGGCCAAGCCTAGTACTGGTGAAACCAAAGACGCATATATGAATAAGCAAACTGTCGGTTTGCTATGACTGAAATATTGTTGAAAGCGGCGTAAAACACAATTTAATCGATCAATCATTTCCTTACCGACTGAAAATGAATCTTCTAGCAGCAGGTTAAGGATTCAAAGATAATTTTCATATCAAAAGCACGCTACATGTATACACATGCAAGTACGGTATTGTGTAACCTAGATGCAGCTTTACTTGAAGTATATTTAGAATGATAAACAGACCCAGAGTTGATAATACAATATGACCCATGCTCTGGCAAAAGGGGGCTTAATGCATTTCCGTGACGCTTTATACAAAGCAAGTCATTACTTAATTCTTGATCTTAAAATTCATTTTGTGTGTAAACGACTGAATCATGAGGTAGAATGGTTCTTGAAAATACAGAAAACTGACCAATATCAGAAAGTTTCTACCCAGATCAGCCTGCGCGAACTGCGTAGGCTGACCTTGTTCGATACTTTTTGCAAATGCATTAAACCCCCTTTTCAGTAAGGTCCATATGTATAAGTCATTCAAGATTTGCAACCCAAAGAAATACTGGTACTCTTTAGAGTCTATTACTTTAGCACAGTCCTTCACCAAACGACAAGTTTAACCCTTCGACTGCTAAGCGCGACTTAAAGACCTTTTGCGGACAGTGTAGATCAAGATCAGACTGCACAGAATGTGCAGTCTGACCTTGGATCTACACAGTCCGATAATGGAGATATTTTTAGCTCACCTGAGCAAGAAGTGCTCATGGTGAGCTTTTGTGATCGTGCTGTGTCCGGCGTCCGTCGTGCGTTGTCCGTCGTCAACTTTTACCTTGTGTACTCTCTAGAGGCCATATTTTCAGTCCGATACTCATGAAACTTGGTCAACACATTTGTCTTGATAATATCTCGGACGAGATTGAAAATGGGATAGGTCGTGTCAAAAACTAGGTCACTAGGTCAAATCTTAGAAAAACCTTGTGTACACTCTAGAGGCCACATTTTCAGTCCAATGCTGTTGAAAGTTGTTCTGAATGTTTGTCTTGATGATATTTCGGCTAAGTTCGAAAATGGGTCAGGTCGGGTCAAAAACTAGGTCACTAGGTCAAATTTTAGAAAAATCTTGTGTACGCGCTAGAGGCCACATTTTCAGTCCAGTACTCTTGAAACTTGGTCAGAATGTTTGTGATGATGATATCTCGGACGAGTTCGAAAATGGGTCAGGTCGGGTCAAAAATAGGTCACTAGGTCAAATTTTAGAAAAACCTCGTGTACGCTCTAGAGGCCACATATTTAGTCCAATACTCTTGAAACTTGGTCAGAATGTTTTCCATGATGATATCTCAGACGAGTTTGAAAATCGATCAGGTTGGATCAAAAACTAGGTCACTAGGTCAAATTTTTAGAAAAACCTTGTGTACACTCTAGAAGCTACATTTTCAGTCCAGTGCTCCTGAAAGGTGGTCAGAATGTTTGTCTTGATGATATCTTGGACATGTTTGAAAATGGGTCAGTTCGGGTCTACAACTAGGTCACTAGGTCAAATCTTAGAAAAACCTTGTGTACGCTCTAGAGGCAACATTTTTAGTCCAATGCTTTTGAAAGTTTGTCAGAATGCTTGTCATAATGATATCTGGAATGAGTGTGAAAATGGGTCAGGTTGGGTCAAAAACTAGGTCACTAGGTCAAATCTTAGAAAAACCTTGTGTACGCACTAAAGGTTACATTTTCTGTCCAATACTCTTGAAAGTTGGTAAGAATATTTGTGTTGATGATATCTTGCATGAGTTTGAAAATGGGTCACGTGGGGCCTAAACTAGGTCACCAGATATAATCTTTGAAAAGCCTTGTGTACACTGTAGAGGCCACACTTTCAGTCCAATGATCTTGAAATTTGGTCAGAATGTTTGTCTTGGTAAAATCTTAGACTAGTATGAAAATGGGTCATGTTGGATAAAAAACTAGGTCAATGGGTCAGATCTCGGAAAAAACCATCTGTACAGCCTATAGGCCACATTTTCTCTCAAATACTCATGAAAGGTGGTCAGAATGTTTGTCTGGATAATTTCTACATGTTTGAATATAGGCAATATTGAGCTTAAAAGTAGGCCACTGAGACAAATTCTAGAAAAAGCTTGTGTACACTCTAGAGGCCATGTTTGTAAGTCCAGTACTAATGAGTGTTTGTCAGGATGTTTGTCTTAATATCTCGGAAGAGACTGGAAATGGGTCACGTTTGATCAAAAGGCTCAGGTGAGCGACCTCAGGGCCATCATGGCCCTCTTGTTCCCTGAAAAATACTCTTAAAATAGCAACAATTTTGATTTCTTAACATCGGCTGAAAAGTTTCATTTCACTTATTTAGCAGGATAAGGGTTAAAACTTGTCCAATTTGAAACTATTTGCAGATGACAAATTAACTACGGCTCAAATAATACGATTTGCTTATCAACGACAAATTAACTACGGCCCAAATGATGGGATGTGCTTATCAAAGGATAGAAGCATTGTGGAAAAAGGGAAAAATGCCTGGTCACTAGAGAACTTACTCTCATTTATACCAATTTCGATTCGTTATATGCAGACGGTTTGAAATTGAAAGAGTCCGAATTTTTTTTGTTTGGAAAGTGGTCAATATCAAAATAACGATGCATGCATGTGTAACCAGGTGGGTGCAAGGTTGAATTCTTTACCAAACAAAATTTTTTAATTGTCCAAATTGGAAGTATTTGCAGACGACATATAAAATGACGGAGACTGAAAACATTGTGGGAAAAGGAGAAAATACTGGTTACCAGCGTTTTCTCCTTTTCCCACAATGTTTTCACAAGCCTTTTACTTCAGCGTCGTTAAAACTCAGGATTGTGTGGTAAAGGTTTAATGTCGCTCAGTCGTGTTAGACAGTTGATGACATCAAGTGTTTCCTAACTAGACTAGGAAGAAACTATTTTCAACCATTACCGTTTTTATGTCTTTACTGTAGGCAGGTATTGAACAGCGTAAACTATATCAGGAATTGCTGCATTACCTGCATCACGTTTGTCTGAGGTAGAAGGCGGACTGAGAGAGAGAGAGAGAGAGAGAGAGAGAATAAGAGAGGGAGTGAGAGAGAGGGAGAGAGAGAGAGAGAGAGAGAGAGAGAGAGAGAGAGAGAGAGAGGGAGAGGGAAGGGGGGCAGGGAGAGAGGGGGGATAGAGAGGGAAAGATAGAGAAAAGACGCGCAAAAATCATGCTGAATCAAAAACAGCTTGTTTGTTCTGTTGCGTCTAATCTAGATATGAGCTACGCTCTGGCAAAAGGGGACTAAATGCATCTCTGTTAAGCAAAATACCAAGCAAGTCATATAATTATGGATTCATAAAATCCATTTTGCCTAATAACCGCTTGTATCGTGAGGTAGAATGATATGATTTGGCATGCTCAATATTGACCAGTCGCAAAAAGTTTCGATTCAGGTGAGCCAGCGCGGACTGCGTAGGCTGAACTGGATCGATACTTTTTGCATATGCCTTAAGTCCCGTTTTGAATGAATGAATTTGCGTTTATTTATCGTCGCCACCGGTTGCCCATATGGGCGACGCCCCTGAAGGCTATTAGTATTGTTATGGAGGATAGTGTAGATACAGAACGAAACCTATCCTAAGTTACGCCTGGTTCTTTAGCGTACTCGGCGTATAGCACCGTCACACGGGTCCTCGGTTTAACGTCTCATCCGAAAGATTATATGTAATTTTAGATGGCCAGCCGTGGGAAGCAAATCCACACACTCAAGTGACCCGAAACATCACGTTCACAAGTCCTACGCTCTACCAGTTGAGCTGTGCGGGCCGGTACAGCCCCGTTTTCACAGAGCATGACTCATATATGGCCTGCAACACGCAAAAAGGGGCATTCGGGCATTTGCGTAAAGTGTCATCTCGGATCAGCCTGCGCAGTCCGCGCAGGCTAATCCGAGACGTCACTTTACGACTACATTGGATTTTGTCCTACAGTAGACTTGCAAAAAAACAGAAAATAACATAAGAACAGAAAGTGTCGTTTCGAATTAGTCTGCACGGACTGCGCAGGCTGATCCGGGGTGACACTTTACGCAAATGTCCGAATGCCCCTTTTCTTGTGTTACAGGCCATATACTGTCTGACAAACTAAGTACAGTGTTTTTTTTTTCATTCGGCCTAAAGGGTTTAATTAAAGTGCCAGCACCTCTGAACAGATCATTCTATCACACTCAGTTTATCGATTATAGATCGATATTCGACTTGGGGTTCTTTATTAGGCTGATTGTTTTTAACTCCATACTAGACGACAAAACTTTAGCCCTGTCTGTATAAACATAGCTTTAATCTTTACCAAACGATAAAATTTTAGACTTTACCAAGTTCAAAGCATTTGCAGGCGAAAAATCGCAAATGTCAGTAGTCCATGAAAGGGTAGAGACCATTGTGGGAAAAAGCGCTACTGATAAAATATAAATGATATAATGTTAAAAACTGTATTACAAATAAACCATAAAATAACGACCAGATTTGGTTTGATCCTTCACACAGAACATTCTACACCTATGTGTACATCTATAGACCTATATCACTAATTAATTCCATTGTAATCGGACCGAGCCCTGGTAGCGCAGTCGGTAGCGGACTTGAGAACAGGGGGTCGGTGGTTCGAGTCCCCAACTCGAACAATTTCTTTTTCGAGGATTGATGATAGTCATTGCGACAGGAGTCATTCTTCTCTCACCGCTAATTATTGTATCGACGATGGTTATGTGGGAAAGCAGGCAGTGGCTTGGGAAGAATAATGTGCGAAGTACTTGTAACAGAAACTCCAGGAAAACCATGGATAGGTGCACTGGCTGCCACGACATAACTGAAATAATGTTGAAACGGAGTTTAACACCAAACAATAAACCAATCAATCCATCCATCGAAATCGGTTACCCATTTGAGCTTTTAATGCAAATAATTTCACTTTAAAGAAGTCTAAAATTTTGTCGTCTCGAAAAGAGAAAATGAGTGGGAATTTTGTATTACATGCCTGAAACCTTGAATGGACAATCAAAGAGCGCTGATGAAGATAAGACTGCAGGTATGTGTAGCCTGATCATGATCTACACTCTCCGCAGTATATATCTGTGGTAGCCTTTAGTGCTGTTCATAGAAGTGTTAAGATTGTAAGGATTTTGTTTAACCCTGTACCAAACAGACTCCCTCTTTTAACGACCTTCAAGAATATGGATTTGGGAAACATTGTGGGAAATGGAGAAATTGCTGGTAATCAATATTTTCTTCTCTAAATCCTATTAGTTGAGCCCTATTTGATACGCCGCTTGCAAATGGTTTCAATCACTAAGTTGGACAGGTGTAAAATTTTGTCGTCTGGTGACTAGAATAGAGCCCGTTATCATTTCTAAATTTTTACCAAACGACAAAATTTTAGACAAGTCCAAATTGAAAGCATTTTCAGACGACAAAATAAATATGACCTAAGAATTGAAATTTGTTTTGGGGGAAGGGTAGAAAACATTGTGGGGAAAGGAGAAAATGCTGGTAACCAGCATTTTCTCCTTTTCCCACAATGTTTTCAAAAGCTTTCTTTCTCAGGGTCGTTAAAAGTCGGGATTGTGTTGTAAAAGGTTTAATCTTTCATCATTATATGCAATTTTGTTTTTTATTTTTCTTTGGGATTAACCAAATTAAAAAGTACCATATTTCATTGACACCAAGTTTGTGTTACAAAATGCACGACTAATGGCTTGATGGCGTATTCCAGCGCCATTTTCATAAGCCTGAGAACATTTTTCTTCTGCTTCAATATCAACAATTTTCAGCCTACAGACTAAACGGGAAAAAAAAATTCAAGAAGTTGAAAATGTCAGTTCCATTAATGGAGGAAAGACAAGGATAAGGTATTGTTTATGCCATTATAAAGAAATAGTTGACTAATTTGTCAATTTGTTAAACCCTTAACCCTGCTTAATAAGTAAAATGAAACTTCTTTTTTTAAGCCGATGGTAAAAAATCCAAATGTTGCTGTTTCAAAGTCATATTTAGGGGAAAACATCTCCATATAGGACAGTGTAAATCCAAATTCAGACTGCACTTTCTTTGCAGTCTGATCTTGATCTACACTGTCATCAAAAAGGTCCTTGAGTCGCGTTTAGCAGCTTAAGGGGTAATTAAATACCGAAAAAAGTTCAATACACATGACAATTTTTAAATCATAAGTGCAATATAAAGATAAACAGCGTGAATTAAGGTTTATTACATTTGAAAACAATGTAACAAGAGGAGAAATCGCTTACAATCAAATTTTCCTTTTGCCACTGTCTTTTCGAAAGCAGCCTATACTTAAAGAGGAAAATTGTCGTCTGCTGGAGGTGAAGGGTTAAGCCTTTACCAGACGGCAAAATTTTAGACTTGTCCTTTCCGGTAGCGATTGCAGACAACTTATTTGATTTGGCTGACATAATTGGATTTGTGTCTGAAAGGGTCGAAAACATTGTAGAAAAAGGAGAAAATGCTGGTTTCCGACCTTTTCTCCTTTTTCCACATTTTTTTCAAATGGCTTCTTCCTCAGGGTCCTTAAAACCCGAAATTTTTTAACCCGAGGTTAAAAAATATCTTAATTTGACATACAGTCTATGGTTTATGGTAGGTTGAAAGAGCGTTGATTCCAGGTGTAAATCTAAAGCAGAATAGAATGGAACAGAAATTATCGCATTGACGAAATCTTGAAAAGTTTATACTTATTAGATATTTATATAATGTGAAATAATGATTCAAATCCGACAAATGATGGACATTTTTTGGCGCTAAAATTATCAGGGACTACGTGTGACTTTATTAAAGGTATGTAACTCTTTTAGGGGGATAGAATTTAAGATTTGCTCATATTGAAAGCGATTGCAGCTGGCAAATTAGATGTGGACGATGGGATGATTTTTGAATTCGTCTTTGAAAAAGGAGAAAACCTTGCGGGAAAAGGAGAAAATGCTGGTTACCAGTATTTTCTTACAATGTTTTCAAAAGCCTCCAGCATCACACAAGGACAATAAAAATCAGGGTCATTTTGAAAAGTATTGAATGGTGAACATTACTCATATTAACCCTTATCGTACTAAATAAGTAAAATGAAACTTATAAGCCGATAGTAAAAACCATAATTTTGCTATTTCGAAGGTAATTTTTGGGGGAAAGTATATCTTTACCGGACAGTGTAGATCAAAGATCAGACTGCACGTTCTGTGCTGTCTGATCTTGATCTAAACTGTCCGCAAAAGGTCCGTGAGTCGCGCTTAGCAGCCCAACGGTTAATAACCTAAAATGTCTACCAAGTATGAGTTTTACGTGGGTATGTAATTAGCATTAACATCGTTACGTAAGAGGGCTTGCACATATATAACCAAGAAGAGATCAGTGACGCGATGAAAGAAAATGTGGAGGAAAGAAAAGTAATATTTGTAGATGGTAGGCAAAACATAGTTGGAAAACGAGCAATCGCCTATACCGAACCAAAAAATCTTAGACTAAACAAGCATTTTCTCCTTTTACCACAGTGTTTTCAATAGTCTCCCCCATGGAATCTAGCCTTGGTCAAGGCGGTAGCAACCTATTGTCACTCCTTATCGCCGTATCCTTTCACGGTCTCTATAGATCTGTGGCAAAACTTGTAATCAGTTTAGTAATTATTACATAAACGTCATAGTGGACGAAGTAACACCCGAATATAGAATAAAAAGGGAACAATTTTTTTGACTGGAACCCAGGCTACCCAGGATCTGGCATGAAAAATGTTTGGTACAGGATCAATAATACGAATACATAAATGTCAAACTAAGCCTGAGATCGATAAAATATAAATGAAACGGTCCATTTCAAGTCCGTTAAAAAAGCAATTTCGAGGCTGTTGTAGTCAACATATTTGGTAGAGTATCAAAAGGTGTGCATCCGGGATCAGACTCGACGCTCTGTTCAGCTTAATCATGACCCACACTCTCGGCCAAACACTAAGGTTACATTTGAACTCGTTGGGTGTATAACAAAAGTGAAATAGGCCTACAGCTGTCCTGAAATTGACCAGACGTGGTCTTAAACCTTTACCAAATAACCCCCTTTATTTACAACCCTAGAAAAAACGGTCATAGGAAAACACCGTGGAAAAGGGGGAAACTGCTGGTAACCAGCAGTTTCTCCTCTCCCTACAAATATTTCTACAGTGTAAAATTCCATCACCACATCAAAATAGCAGCCGTTTTTGATTTGTCGCCTTCAATTTTTTAATATTTGGACATGTCCTACATTTTAATTTGTCGTCTCGTAGAAAGTTATTGACGAAGAATTTGTTTATTCAAGCAAAAGAAGTATATCGATTTCTGCAGTATACTTCGAATTTCTGCGCATTCGAAAATTCAATGTGAGAATAACAATATGAGCCATGTTCTGACAAAAGGGAGCTTAATGCATTTCTGTGATCCATGGTACCAGGCAAGCCATCACATTCTTATGGATCCATAATATCCACTTTTTTTTAACAACCAACTTTATCATGAGGTAGACTAGTACTTGGACATACAGCAAATTTACCAATAGCGAAAAGTTTTGGCCCAGGTCAGCCTGCGCGGACTGCGCAGGCTGACCTGGGTCGAAACATTTCGCAGATGCATTAAGCCTCCTTTTCACAGAGCACGGCTCATATATATATACGGGATGGGGTCGAGCCGGCAGCTAAGTCGGTAACGTACAAAATTTGTAACCCTGCATTATGGGTTCGATTCAAGGGTACGGCCAATTTGTTCTTGTGGATTGATGATAGCCATTGGGACAGGATCTACTCCTCTCTCGCCGTTGAACATTATTTTGATGATATTAGTGTCGAAAAGCAGCCCATACCTTAGAAAGAGTGCGATGCGAAGTACCGTTAAAAGACACTCCCGAAAAGCATGGATAGGTGCACTGGCCGACGCGATATAACTGATTGATGTTGAAAACGACTTTAAATCGCTTAATAAACGAACGAATAAAAGGTTCGATATAAGGACAACAAAAGGCATGCCCTTTGAAAAACTGCACGTAGATTTGTTGGTTGGATAATGTTTTCACTGCTTTCATCATTATTTTAGTCAAATCACGACAACAGCCCACTTATTCAGATGTTTCCTGGGCTTCACTAGAATTATTCTGGGACTCTGCAATAGTATACCATGAAAAATCTGCTGCCTCGGATGGGGATCGAAACGAGGACCTCTGTATTACCAATCATACATCCAAACCGGACCCGTTCCCTCTTTGTTGGCGTTGATGGTCACTGTGACCTAGTTATCAGACAACAGAATTCTAGACTTGGCCATTTTTAAGGATAGGGCACCCTAATGGGATTGGTGTAACATCGCCTTTCATCGCCGAAAAAACGTACGGATTCGGCTAAGACTGGGTAATCCGTATTTGATCGGCCGCTATACGCTGCTCCCCCGCATCGATTACGGATAACCCGAGTCTTAGCCAAATCCGCAAGATTTAGGCGATGAAAGGTGATATTACACGAATCCCATTAGGGTGCCCTGTTAGAACCACTTTTGTAATAAAACGGATATTTGTAATAAAATTTTCAACTTCGCTATATTCCTTTAGTATTCACCCATGTACTTCAAAATGGATATATATGGATGATTTTTACCTAAAACTTTACAGAAAATTTTATTACAAATATCCGTTTTATTACAAAAGTGGTTCTAACAGTTGTGCCCTATCCTTACGGCATTTTTCAGAAGAAAATTATACTGTTACTCAGATTTCTCTTCAACCCTTGGCCAAAATTATCCCCAGTTTTAAGGACTCTGAGTGGGAGGAAATTTGAAAATAATGTGGGAAAAGCAGAAAATGCTGGTTACCAGCATTTTCTTCCTTTCCAACAATGTTTTCTACCCATTCAAAGACAACTTTCGTCATTTGAGCCACATTCAATTTGTCGTCTGCAGATGCTCCAAATATGGAAAAGTCTTGAATTTTGTCGTCTGGTAGAGTTTAAAAGCCAGAAAACATTGTGAGAAGAGAATGAAATGCTGATAACCGACTTTTTCTCTTGTTGTAATGGTGTAATCAAAAGCTTTCCTCCTCGGGGTCACAACAACAGGAGATCGATTCGTTGTATATTCAATTATTAAGAATTGTAGATGACGGTAAACTTGGAGACGGTTTGCTAGTAAAGACCATGCACTCGGTTTTATAATTGCACCGAGTTGAGTAGAGCATATGCTCTCTAAAAGGGGGGCTTAATGCATCTGCAAAAAGTATCGACCCATGTCAGCCTGCGCAGACTGCGCAGGCTGACGTGGGTCGAAACTTTTTTCAAATAGTCAATTTTCTGCATGTGCAATGACCACTCTTCCTCAAAATTCAGTGAATCGTTAGGCTAAATGGATGTTATGGATCCATTACTGTTTGATGACTTGCTTGGTACAATACATCATGGAGATGCATTAGGCTCCCTTTTGCCACAGCACGGCTCACATACATGTGTCGGTCTAAGTTTAATATTGGCAATACTGATGCTTGATTGAATATTTTTAGTTCAAATGGGTTTTTCCCTAGACAACGGAAATGAGGTGTAAGCATCTATATATTTTGTACACCTACATGTACATATATGACACCCTGCAGACGAGCTTTTGTGTCACGCAGCAGACCACTTTTAAATAAAGACAAAACGTTCGCTTTTTCTACCAATTTCTGAGATTTATTTAATCTTACCCTGCAGACGATATGTTGTGTCACGCCGCAGACCACTTTTACATTGCGATAAATCGCTCGCTTTTTCTACCAATTTCTAATCTTAATTCATGACAATCATCTCCGTTTCAGAGGTACAGATATAAATTTACCAATCGTCTATTAGTGAAAGGAAAAAAAAAACCCTAGAAACGATTTATCAAAGTTTATATACTAGGGATCGTCCATTGTTCGTTCTTTATCCGTTTTATATTCCTACTGCATCATCTTCGACCAACCTGTGGTCATTTTTAACAATTTCTTTTTTATCATACCTGTCTTGTAGTTCTATAAAAATATTTTCGTTTAATGCAATAAAGCTACTTTACTCTCTATCAAACGACAAAATTTCAGACTAGTGCAATCTGAAAGCTTTTGCAGATGACATACTGAATGTGATTCAAATGATAGAATTTATCTTTATACGGATAAGAAAACGTTGTGGGAAAAGGAATACCAGCATTTTCTCCTTTTCCCACAATGTTTTCAAAGTCCTTTCCTCTTGGAATCGTCAAAACTCGGGATTGTCTAGTAGAGGGACAATTAACGTCATACAGTTAATCAACCGTATTTTCACAACGTTATATATTTGCAATCTAATCCGGTGTTTACTTTAAAGGCATTAATCGTATTAGTTCAAATAAGCATTTAAACAGACTTTTTGACTTCTACAGTCCGTTGATTTTGTTTTCTATTTGATCCTTTTCCGCAATATTGAAAATTAACCTTTAGGCTGCTAAGCGCTAGTCAAGGACCTTTTGCGGACAGTGAAGATCAAGATCAGACTGCACAGAACGTGCAGTCTGATCTTTAATCTACACTGTCCGATACGGCGATATTTTTCCCCAAAGTATACCTTTGACAAAGCAACATTTGGGTTTTTTACTATCTGCTTGAAAGTTTAATTTCATTTATTCAACAGGTTAAAGGTTAAGAGCGAGAATTGTTCACTTTTCACCCACTGCCGTCTGAAACAATTTTTGGATGAAGAAAACTTTGAAAACAATAATGTATAACATGAATATGACCTGAATTTATATATTATAAATAAAAAAGATAAAAATATTGCCGTACGAAGAGGAGTTGCTAGTTCAAGTGCCGAGCAGTCCTCCCTTCAGCCAAAATGTTTTAAAAGTAGACTGCCGCAATACGAAAGATAAAAACGTCTTGAGATGGTATTTGCATCATTGATATGCGATTTACGCATCTTACGAAAAACGCCTTTTCCTCCCGTAAAATTCACTATATATATCTTAAAAGCATTTGAGCGATGAAATTTTTTAAATTTATATACTTGGTCTACCGCAAAATGTTTTTTTCAATTTTTCCAACTGTACCGAGATAACAAAAAAATAAGGTGGCCCACGTTCTAATCCTACTGTAATCGTCCATATTAAAGGATTATTTATCTTTTCCACTTGCACAATTCTGTTTTCTGTGACGGTGATTAAGTGAATATTCATTGCGTGTAGTTTGTTTTTTTATTGTTACTATTTGTAGGAGCTACACTCCTTCTAAAAAAATCAGTTTGGAAAATGTAATATTTTTTTCGAGTGTATAATGGAACTTAGGAATCGTGTAAGTTTATTCTCTCTTTTTTTTCCTCTTTCTTTTTTTTTAAATTTTATTTCTTGCTTTCTAGATGTTGTTTATGATTTTATGCCGTTCAACATCCAGTCAGTTAATCTGGCATTTTCGTCTTTTCTCTGTCGCATTTGATTTTCTCCGTCTTCTTTCTAAAACGTCATGATTTTAATCGTTACCAAACAGCCTTATGTCATGGCCAACTAGATTCGACCAATCGATATCTGAATGGGAAGATGGACTTGGGTGGTCACAAAATACCGATGATCGCTAGGAAATGGCGAAAAATTGCCTGTTTTGGGTACCTTGGTAAATGTGGGCTAAATATCTTGCTTCAGACATTGGCACACTTCTGTAACCCTTCACCAAATAATCCCGAGTTAAAACGTCCCAAGAGAAGAAAGCTTTTGAAAACATTGTGGGAAAAGGAGAAAATGCTGGTAACCAGCATTTTCTCCTTTTCCCGCAATGTTTTCTACCCTATCAAGAACAAATTTCAGTTTTCTACTTGCAATTACTTTGTCGTCTGCAAATGCTTTCAATATGGACAAGTCCAACATTTTGTCGTTTGGTGAAGGTTTAAGAGTCTGAAGAAAAGAATGTGAAGTTGTATTCATTTATCAAGTTATTCAAGCGCCATCGAAAGGCTAAATTACAATGATTGGGGTTGTTTGTTGTCGGTAGAAAACAGAACAGTAGCATTTCTACTACACTCAAAAGGTCTTGCATACACTAAAGATTTCCGTTTTGGGAAATTTTTCGATGTATCACGTGCACGAGTACTCAGCAGTAATTTGCTGTAACGTAACCGTCATGACAATGATGACGATGCCATTATTATTTTTATTATTTCTTTTCCAGAGAAAATGGCATCAAGTAGAATGAGTTTTTTCTCAAAGTTATACAAATCACAGGAGGCCGCCAGAGAGCGGAACAAGCGAGAACAAAGACGTTCTGATTTATTCAAATTTGGACCGGATTACATTGAAAGGTATCACATGGCTGCTTTGGAGAAAGAACGTCGTCTCGTGCAGAGAGAATTCGAACGAATACGACAAGAAATCGAAAATGAACCGCCATTGTTTGACTTTTCTAATAGTGCTATATTCAATCCAAATACTAGAATGAAACTTTCAGGTGACACGCATGCGCAGCACTCGGATGGCGGAAGTGACGAATTTGAAGGTGAAAGTGAGCACAATTCAAAAGAAAGAAAAGAAAGGAAAGAAAGTAAAAAAGAAGAAATCGGACTATACGATACGGTTCTATTTTTTAGAAATAATCCAGCAGTACTTGTCCCAATATTGACGGTTCATGGTAAAAGAGAGGAATACGCGAGCGAGTTTAGTTCACAGTCAGAAACTGTTGGCGTAAATGACCGTGACTATGAGGACACGGTTGATGCCAAAATTCAAACAAAACGAAAAGTGCAAAGTCTTCCGAGTGAAGATTCTGAATCATTCGTACCCTTTTATCTTCGGTCTGATTATGATCCGTCATTTGGAGACATGAAAACAGAAACTTTTAAAAAGTACGCCATTCTGTTAAGACAGCACACCCCACCAGGTTACACGCGAGGGAAACATGGTACACTACAAGTAAGTATTTTTTTTTTTACATTAGACCTCACGTGTAGCGAATAGATCAATCAACAAACAGTATTTTGAAACTATATGTGGCGTGCACACGCGCCAAAGGGGCATTCGGACATTTGCGTAAAGTGTCGTCTCGGATCAGCCTGCGCAGTCCGCGCAGGCTAATCCGAGACGGCACTTTACGACTACAATAGATTTTGTGCTACAGTAGACTTGCGCAAAACAGAAAATTACCTAAAAACGGAAAGTGTCGTTTCGGATTAGCCTGCGCGGACTGCGCAGGCTTATCCGAGACGACACTTTACGCAAATGTCCGAATGCCCCTTTTCACGTGTTGCAGACCATATCGAAGATGCAACTGTCGTGATTGTAGATCTATTGTCTGAGCCATGTTAAGACAAACGGGGGCATCTCTGTGATCCTTGATACCAAGCAAGTCATTACAAAAAATATGGGTCCATAAAATCCTTTTTGTCTTATAACCCACTGAATCATGTGGTACGCCGTTTCTTTGACATGAGGAAAATTAACAAATAGCAAAAAGTTTCTACCCATGTCGGCCTGCGCAGGCTGATCTTGGTCAATATTTTTTGCATATGCATTAAGCCCCCTTTTCACAGAGAATTGCTCATTAGTATAAAAAGGTTGTAGTTCTATATATTACTCCCGTGGTCTGTGTAGGATAGAAAACGAGTGCCGCTGAATACGTGAAATGAATACGAGCGTTAGCGTATTTTTCACTCGTATACTATGTCACGAGATTTTCTATCCGGCTTTTATTCGTATGTCCCAGCTTAGACCCTCTATTTTTTAAACAGCGATTATATATCGATGTTTTGATAAATCGATCTGCAGAAATGCACCGCTTTAGGCTCCCCCTACCGGCAAGATTCGCTGTTGCTGGCGTAGATTCCTTGATTTTGTAGTTGTCTTTAGCCTATTATGTACACAGTCGTATCTCGTTACTCAGACCGTCGTCGTAATGCATATTCAAATGGACGCAAAAAGAAGTGTCACAAAAGGTGAGATAATTCAATATGAGCCAAATCATTTATTGTCACTTTTGTAACAATGGTCTGCAAACCTATCAGTAGTCGGAGTCTATATAAAATTATAGTCTATAAAGGAATCGAAAATAATTTGATCTTCGGATGTGACCCTGACCTTCAGCCAACCCATTCAAATCGACTGACCCTTCTGCTTATCATGTTAAACAATTGAGCCAAACAATTTTGAAATCCATCGATAAATGAGGGGGGCTACTTTCAGGATAAATCCCGGCACACGCAAGCACTTAAGAACACATGACACGCTTGCGCAAACTGTTGCTGTACAAACCATCTTTTAATCATTTTAGAAAAATTACATCTCTGAAACACTAGGACCTATAAATAGGCACATGCATACATACATATTTCATTACATCCCGAGACAGGGCCAATTTTCACAGTTCATGAACATTGTCCTTTCCGCCGGTAATTGAATTTTTCGCTGTAATGAGTGTCTGGCGGAACGCGGTTTGACTTGTATCAGGTTGACACACAAAGATGATTTCATCCATGGTACAAAAATCCCGTCTATCTCCTTATCCAAATTGCATACTGTCCAAATTGAAGTGTATGAGCCATAGTCTGGCAAAAGGGGGCTTAATCCGTCTCTGTGATGCATTATACCAAGCAAGTAGCCCTGTTATTATGGATCCACAAAATCCATTTTGTCTAACAACCGACTGAATCATGAGGTAAACTTGTCCTTAAACATGCAGACAATCGACCAAAGCAAAAGATTTCTATTTATGTCAGCCTGCGTAGGCCGCGTAGGCTGACGTGGATCTGAACTGTTTGCAGAGCATGGCTCACGTGTTTTTACAGGCGACCATTTAAACGTTGCTATGACGATGGAGTTTCTTCTTGAAAGTGTATGGAATCGTAGGAAAAGGATAAAATGCTTGTATACTTTAGCATTTTCAAGATGGTTCAAAATGTCTCATCAAAGCAGGCAGACAGGCTTAAAGATCACAGCGCAGTATGATTTTGATCTGCACCGGCAGCAAAGGCAACTGAAGTTGTGAACATGGCGCTAATTGGTCACTGAAATCTATGTTTGTTCAAGTCAAAAGTATGAAGTCAGCATGATGATTTACTGAGGGCTGATGACAAATCTTGTTTGTTCACATTCTTTCTGAAAACTTATGAATACGTTCCAAGATAAATTGAGCCGAGACCAGTAGTACTGTCGGTAGCGTACAGGACCTGAAACCAGAAGATCCTCGGTTCTATTCCCGAGATCGGCGAGTTTCTTTCCGCGGATTGATGATAGTCATTGTGACAGAATTCATTCCTCTCTCACCGCTGATCATTATTTCGACGATAGGTTTGTAGGTAAGGAGCCAGTGCCTTGGGAAGAAAAAAAAGAAGGAAGTAATGGTAAAATAAATTCGAGGGAAAGCTAGAATTGTTGCACCACCCGCTGCAATATGACTGAAATAGTGTAAAAAATCGGTGCTAAATGCCATGCATTCATTCAAGATCTGTAAACGTTGCGACTGCCAAGGGAAATAACCAATATATCGATATCAAACAAGACAGGAAAGCTTGTCTGAGTTATCTCCCATTAAATCAAGAAGAAATGGATAAGGTGATAAAACATGACCGGCATTATTTCTTTCATCGCGGCAGAACTTTACAATTAGGTAGGAAAACCCTCCATTTCCCTCAATGTTTTCAAAAGCTGTCAAATTCAGCAGAACAAAAAAGTGATATTTATGTTGTAATCAGTCGCAAATCTACTGGTTTTTTTTTTTGACATTGACCATAGTACCAAGTACGACACTTGTTTTCTTTTAGGAGCATTGTAGATCAAGATCAGAATACATAGTACATGAAGTCTGGTCAGCACTACCCGCTACCCTGAAACAGTCTGAATAAAATTTTAGGCAATACGCATGCGCAACAGTCGGCGGAAGGAAGTGACGATTCTGAAAGTGGAAGTGAACATATTTCAATAGAAAATTTTGACAACTGCAACATTTCGGCTCTTTTTTTTTAATATAAAAAGAATTTTTAGGTTAAGATCAGTGTATAAAAGTTAACAAGCGCTAGCACGTCATTTTGCCTCATCGACCGTTTCAAGAAATAGTGTAACTTTTAATATTTCTCCGAGGAAATAGCGAAATTGCAATACCAATGATAATGTCTGCGTTTTAGACTAAAATTTACATTATGTTTTCTTGCGTGATAGCTCAAAAATTGACTTTCTGTCAACAGAGAAATTTTGTCTGCGTGCAAGTTTAATATAATTTACTGTTACACGATTAACATTTTTGCTTCCAGCTAAATAAGTTGGATTTTTTTTTCGAAATCTTGAAGTTGACTGCCAATGCGCAGATAATTATGTTTTTGCTTATAGTTAAGCATTGGGTAACGGATGGTGTAGATCCAAGATCAGACTGCACGTTCTGTGCAGTCTGATCTTGATCTACGCCGTCCGCAAAAGCTAGTGAAATCGTAAATGTGAAGTTAAGTGAAAGAGTTGGGTCTAGTCGATGTCAAACAAGAATGGGAAAATAGTAAATAAAGATGGCCTATTCATTTTCCATTGGCAGAGCACTGGGATCTCTAGACCCGTTCACGAAGAGTGCAAACAAAAATTAGACTAGTGGCACATCCAGATTTACCTTGGCCTAGCCAATACTAGATACCCAGTTCATGATCTATCCTTTTCAAATGCTCCGAGAGTGATAGCTTAGCCAGTTATCACGGCACTGAGCTCGAAGTTTAGGGATCGCTGGTTCGATTCCAAGCTCTGCCAAATTCTTTCAGAGAATTGATGACAGTTATGCAATAGAATTTATTGCTGTCTGACAACTGAAAGTTTCGACGATGTCTATGTAAGAAAGCAGCCAGTGACTTGGAAAGACTGTTGTGCGAATGTCTTTCAAACGAAACTCCGGAAAAGCATGGATAGGAGCACTGGCCGCCGAGAAATAACTGAAATAATGATCAAAACAACGTTAAAAACAAGAGTAGGTGCACAAACTTTACTATGTGCATTTATACTGTATGTAAGTGGACTCTTAACGATGACTGTTTCTGTTTTTTTTTTCGCTCTACTGGCCAAAGGCCAGCAAAGCTCATGTCATGGCTTGGTTTCCGTCTTCCGTCCGTCTGTCTGTCTGTCTGTCCGCCCGTCTGTTTATCCGTCCGTTGGTCTTTTTCCTGTTTACGCGATAAAGTCTACATTTTTTGTCGGATTTACAGGAAACTTTCAGAATTTATTTGTATCTTCAATAGCTTGGACCCTATTGATTCTGAAGAAAATTCTGACAAATAACAAGGGAAGGTAGCCATTTTAAGTTGAAAATTTACATTTCTTGTTTACGCGATAAAGTCGGCGTTTGTGGTCGGGTTTTCATGAAACATGCACAGTTTCTTTATGTTATCAGTAGCTTGAACCTTATTGGTTTTTAAACAAATCCGACAATTAGTAACGGTAAAGTAGCCATTAGAAGTTGAAAATTTACATTTCTTGTTTACCCGATAAAGTTCATTTTTTGTTGTCGCATTTTCATAATAAATTGCACAGTATCTTTATATCATCAATAGCTTGTACCCTAGTGATTTTGAAACAAATCCAACAATTAGTAAGGGAATAATAGCCATTTGAAGTTGCAAATTTACTTTTCTTGTTTACAAAATAAAGTCTGCATTTGTGGTAAGATTTTTGTGAAACTTGTACAGTAATTTATATCATCAATAGCTTGAATCCTATTGATTTTGAAAAAAAATCTAACAAGTAGTTAGGGAAAAGAAGCAACTTCAAGTTGAACACTTGCATTTCTTGCTTACTCGATTAGGTCAGCAATTTGCATCAAATCGTTTTGAAACTTGCATAGATTATTCGTATCATCAAGGAATTAAACCCTATTTAAAATGAAGAAAATCCAGCGATCAGTTCAGAAAAAGCAGCCATTTGATGACTAAGTCTTGTTTACTCAACAAAGTTCACATTTTTGGTCACTAAATGTAACACGATGATTTATTGATAGAAATTGTGTTTTACGTCGCTTTCAGCGTTATTTTCTGTAACTGTATAAACTAATATAACTGCGAAATCTGGCTTATTCATGTGCGTCTTAGCTTTCAAAAGTACAAGGCCAAGGCTCTTTAATATCTTACCCAAGGACACTTCCACGAAAAGTCCCAGTGCTTTGAGTGAGGAACGAATCCGAGGCCTTAAGACTGCAAATCATCAACTTTCACCACTTAGCCACGCCCCCCTCCAGAAATGCTATTTTTCAAGGAATTTCATAACACGTGTGAGAATTGGAAAAAAATGTTATGCAGTAGTTATACAGTTTTTTTTTGGTCGTACACTAAGTTGAATTGCTTCTTATGTCAAGAAAATTGCAATAATATGGCCTTTTCAGCTTCGCATTCAACAATGATTTACTGATAATGTCTCTCACAGTCTATAATTTCGTGATTCAGTAAGCATTGGTATTATCATCATTATATACTCTAACTCTTTTCAGTACAATAGGAGAAAGCAGGGGCTTTTTCGTACGGCATAGATCAAGATCAGACTGCACAAAACGTGCAGTCTGATCTTGATCTATACCGTGCGCTTGTTTTGTCAAGCCCATAAGATACAACAAATTTTGTTGAGTTTTGGTGTATTGTATCTTCAGCCGTCGAAAAGGGTCGAGTTTATTGGCCTGCAACACGAGAAAAGGGGAATTCGGACATTTGCGAAAAGTGTCGTCTCGGATTAGCCTGCGCAGTCCACGCAGGCTAATCCGAAACGACACTTTCCGTTTTTAGGTAATTTTCTGTTTTGCGTAAGTCCACTGAAGAACAAAATCTAATGTAGTCGTAAAGTGCCGTCTCGGATTAGCCTGCGCGGACTGCGCAGGCTGATCCGAGACGACACTTTACGCAAATGTCCGAATGTCCCTTTTCGCGTGTTGCAAGCCATATATGATCCATGCTCTGTGAAAAGGGGCCTTAATGCATCTGCAAAAAATACCGACTCAAGTCAGCTTTTACAGTGCACGCAGGCTGACGTTAGCCGAAGCTTTTTACTATCCGTCAAATCTGCATGTCCAAGGATCAGTTTACCTCATGATCTAGTCGGTTGTCAGACAAAATGGATTTATGGATCCATTATCATGCGGTGACTTACTGTGTATAATGCATCGCGGAGATGCATTAAGCCCCCTTTTTCCAGAGCATGGCTCATACATTTGGCTGTAAAATAAATATAGATTATCCTTCAGACGTCTGTGTCTATATTACGAACACAGCCATAATTCAGCCGACGAACTTTCGACTAAAAACTGCAAGTGTTTCAAGTTTCGCATTCAGACATTTTTTGGGGGTGGGGTGGGGGTTCACGATGACCAGCAGTGAAAACATTGTAACCAGAAGAGAAAATGCTACCTAAAATGCATTTATAAATTCCGTTCATGTATGCCAAAATAGACAGGATATTTGCAAAGATACTCCTGTCCCGAAATGGTACATATTCACATTGGTATCCTGTCGACGTCTGTCAAATTGTAGGCTTCTTTCTACACATTGACACTGATATCCTGTCTATGTTAGTTAAGATAAAATATATGAAAAGAGATAGCCTGTTTTCTAATTACATGGACAGGATATGAGCAATTATATTTGTCTTCTAATATAGGAAATGGGCAGAGAAATCTTGTCCTCTGGAAAAGGATATGCACAGAGATATCTGGTCCTCTAACATAGGATATGTGCCGAGATATCTTGTCCTCTAAAATAGGATATGCGCAGAGATTTGTTGTCTTCTAGCATAGGATATGCGCAGAGATATTTTATCCTCTAACACTGAATATGCACAGAGACATCTTGTCTTCTAATATAGGATATACGAAGAGATATCTTGTCCTTTAACATAGGATATGGGTAAAGATATATTTTACTCTAACATAGGATATGCGCGGAGATATTTTGTCATCTAACATAGGATAGGCGCAGAGATATCTTGTCTTCTAGCACAGGATGGGCGCACAAATATCTTGTCTTCTAGCATTGGATTTGGGCAGAGATATCTTGTGATCTAGCATAGAATATGGGCAGAGATATCTTGTCATCTAACATAGGATTTGGGCAGAGAAATCTTGTTTTTTAGCATAGAATATGCTCAGAGACATCTTGTCATCTAACATAGGAAGTATCTTGTCTTCGATCAAAGGGTATGCACAGAGATATCTTGTCTTCTGGCATGGAATATGCGCAGAGATATCTTGTCATCTAACATAAAATATACGCAGAGATATCTTCTTCTAGCATAGGATATGCGCAGAGATATCTTGTCCTCTAGCATAAGATAAGCACAGAGATATATTGTCTTCTAGCATAGGATATGCGCAGAAATATCTTGTCATCTAACATAGGATATGTGCAAAGATATCTTGTCTTCGAATAAATTAAGGATAAGCGTCAAGATAACTTACCCCTAATATAAGATATGCGCAAAGATATCATGTCCTCTT
Organism: Hippopus hippopus; assembly: GCA_946811185.2. Lineage (NCBI taxonomy): Eukaryota > Metazoa > Mollusca > Bivalvia > Cardiida > Cardiidae > Hippopus > Hippopus hippopus. Next base: position 39,770,622 of record OX328098.1, on the reverse strand, counting down.
ATAAGGTAAAGGATAGGCGCCAAGATATCTTGTCTCCTGATATACATATGACACGTGCAGAGATATCATGTCTTTTAATCTTTGAAAACCCAGACTCGGACATTCTTCACCAAAGATTCTTAATTCAATCATAATTCTCGATTCCAAGACTAGGCGTCTGATTGGCAGAGGCATTCTGAGACATGTCGAAGATGGCTTGTTTTGCAGTTCAGAATTGAATTACGATTTAGGATGGTCGGTAAATAAGCATTGCACCTAGTTCTAAACATTCAGACTAGAGTCCTGAGGGTTTCATCTTTTTTCAAATGTAAAACAGAAATTCCATGATCTTTTTAACCCTTTACCAAACAATCCCGAGCTTAACGACCCTGAGATAGAAGACTTTTGAAAACATTGTGAGAGAAAAGAGGAAAAGCTGGTTACCAGCATTTCCCCCTTCCACACAATATTTTCTATTAACTAAAAGACAACCCCATCATTTCAGGCACACTTAATTTGTCCTCTGCAACTACATGTACTTTGAATTTGGCCAAATCTCAAATTTCGTTGTTTGGTAAAGAGTTACTGAGTTTTGTAAATGGTTGCATGTCTGGGAGTCGGTAATTGTTATGCAACAGTTATACATCTATTATTTCAGCGCAAAAAAAATACTTATTTCTCTGAGGAAAATCACCATAATAAGATGCTTTCAGGTCGGCCTTCAACAGAGATGTAAAAGATTATGCCCCACAGTCTCTATTATGTGTTTCAATAAGCTGGTTATTGTAATCATTAGACTGTATACAATATAGATGGTCCTTCAGAAATGTCTGGTTCCTTATAAACCTTTTCTAGGCCGAATATATAAACTCTATCTCTTTCGAAGGCTGAAAATACAGCCAACCGAAACTCAGATTTTTTTTATCCTATAGGCTTGACTACACAAGCGGACGGTATAGAATCAAGATCAGGCTGCACGTTCTGTGCAGTCTGATCTTGATCTGTACCATCCGCAAAAGCTCATGTGTTCGTCTGTAACGCCGAAAGTGTTAACTGTTGTACTGCTATATAAATGAAATCGATATTTTCCGTGCTAAAGAGGTAAATGTTTTAATATCAAAGCTATTCCTTATCAGAGTATCTCATAAGGAATTAAACAATGTAGATCCAAGACCGGACTGTACGTTCTGTGCAGTATGATCTTGATCCACACTGTCTGCATTAACAATTAAAGCCATGTTCAGCGCTACAGGGATTAACTGCTTCGCTATGATTAACTCTCAACCTGTTAAATGAGTCAAATGAAACTTTCAAGCCGATACTAAGAACACAAATCTTTCTTTTTCAAAAGTATGTTTTTTGGAAAAATATCTCCTTATCGGACAGAGTAGATCCAAGATCAGACTGCACGTTCTGTGCAGTCTGATCTTGATCTACACTATCTGCAAAAGGTCTTTGATTCGCACTTAGCAGCCTGAGAGTTAAACCCTTACAGCATCGATTAACCCTACGGACGTTTTCAGTCTAGAAAAAGGACCCATTTATTTACAATTTCGATTTTGCTTTTGTCTGTGGTGTTTCAGCAAATCGGATAGTGTAGATCAATTATCAGATTGCAAGTTTTTTGCAGTCTGATCTTGATCTTCATTGGCCGCAATCGCAGCTATAGTTGTGAAGGTTAACTGATTTTTTTTTCCAGCTCAAGAGCGGCGTTGCGTGTCACAATTATATATACTTCTCAAAGGAAAATCACATTACATTTATTTTATTCGCTTGATCTACTTAGATAAAATCCTTTTTTTGTATCTGATAAAGTTTCAACATCCTTTTTTGTGAGAACACTTTTTTTTAAAAAAACAATATGACTCGGGCTAGTCATCCAGGGCTGAGTCCTGGCTCGTCCACATTGTTCTGTAGAACTTATGATACGATCGGTCTCTTTCTTACCGCGGAAACGTCGACAAAGCGACTATCGGCCCATCTTCGCGAGCCAAGGTTACGATCACTACGTGGATCATAGAGTAGCGTAGTGGATCGTCACCCTTGGCTTGCGAAGATGCTATCGGCCAGAAAAGAGTGTGTCAAGCTTGGTATTAGTGACAGAAACACCAGGGACCCGTGGATCTTCATGAGGGATTATCGTGTCTGTACCGTAATACAACAATAATACTGCTGAAAATGGCGCTAAACACCAATAAACAACCATGTAAAATACGCCATATTGCTGCAGTTTGGTTTGTCGTACTTATAAGGTTATTGCAGACTAATCGGAACGACACCCCTATTTTATCTTACACTTACTTACTACTGACAATTCCCTGTAAACTATATAGGTCCTCCCACATATTTCTGAGGAAAAAAGATATATAGCATATGATAATGGCTTTAAAATGTAAAAATAAACCTCGTCGTATGAATATTCCGTCTGTCACGTTAAATGGGAGTAATATCTCTAACCCTGTGCCACACAAACCCGAGTTTTAATGACCCTGATGAGGAAAGCTTTTGAAAACATTGTGGAAAAAGGAGATAATGCTGGTAACCAGCATTTTCTCCTTTTCACACAATGTTTTTTACGTTTCTAAAGACAAATCCCTACATATTAGACACATCTAATATATTGTCTGCAAATGGTGTCAGTTTGTTCCAGTATATGACATGGTCGTTTGGTAAAGAGCTAAATGCAAATTACTGCCATAATGTGTTATCAGGACAAAGTTGAGGCCTGAATTTTATTTTTTACGGGTTTTGCGGTATATCTGTACTGCTTTTGGTACATCTATGTCTCCTGGTACAAATTTGCCGTAGACCTCGGTAAAAGATGTCCTTTACCTGACTACAAAATTTTAGACTCTTCCAAATTGAGAGAATTTGCAGGTGCCAGATTAAACTTGGTTTACATGATGAAATTTGTCCTTGGAAAGGTAGAAAACATAGTAGGAAAAAGGAGAAAATGCTGGTCATCAGCATTTCCTCCTATTTTCCACAATGCTTATAAAAGTCTTTTTTCCTGGAGGTCAGGATCGTTCGAAAACGGGATTGTTTGGTAAGAGTTGAGGTTTGGTGTATACTGGGGCCAAAGAACCAAGCGAGTAAAAAGAAATGCTTGGATAACTTCCTTTTAATTTAAAAAAACAAAAATTGTATGAAACAGTTCCTTTTCTAAAAAATGATAAGCTATTTCTAAGCATATAACGGATATATCTACGCGATAATTACATCTCCATACTTTCCAAGAATGAATAGTTATATAGATAATTATCAATTACATGCAAATGAAAATGTCGGGATTTGTTTATCTACGTATTCTACGGTCGCATACGTTATAGCTACCCAAGGGAGAATGCAAAACAACCGTTGTACTCAAAAGCAAAGAGTACTGCTACTCCGTCGGGAAAAATGTTTCGTCGCTGTCGTCGTTATTCCAGCCCTGGGTGCATATTCCTACATCAAACGCATGATTAATTCATTAAAGCCTCAATAGCGACCAAAAGTAAATATTGCGGGTTCTAAATGCATTTGAATTTAAATCCTACCATTCAAAAGTATGGAAGTCATTGTGAAAGTGACAATCTGTTAATGTAAGGTGGGTCCAATTGTTAGAACCTGGTAGAAAAATGAATTTTAAAAGTAGGTCAGAAGCTGCCAGGTCACTCTGTCTCTTGTTTACTTTTTACCACAAAACCTTTGGACCGTGAAGAGATGGTACCAGTGAAGGATTATCATTCCTCACTCATCACAATACATGGGTCCGTGGAAATCAATATTTGACCAATCAGGTTATCGCATATATTTTGCCCGATGCGCAGTCTTGCTGTCCACTATTTAGGCCGATTCCGTATCTACACCTAACCCCGTCTGTATCAAGCGGGTTTTCATTTTGACATACTGCCAGTCACATGATCTTAAAGATGGCGGCGCCCATGTAAATCTTTTAGCAACGGCAACAACAGCTACGGTGATAAAAATGCCTATGAAATTGATAGACCAATTCAGAAAATAATCGTACCAACTGTTTGTCAACGGATTGTATTTAGAAAGGTTCCGATCGAAAATTGTGACTAGTATTTTCTTTTTCTAATTGGAGTATTACGATTTATGAACGGTGAAGCGGTGTATTTCCGGCGAAGACATGTACCGTGTAGGTGATTACGTGATACAGCCGAGGACTTGGTCAACGGATCACACGAGGTCCGCCGAACGCAACATTTCGATGTGAAAAAGCCACTGTGCACCCATTTCCTTTTTTCTTTTACCTACAGATTTTTACCTAAGAAATGTCGATGCGAGCATTCCTTCGAGCGAAATATGCAATTGGGTCTGATATGGTATAAATGGAATAGCTTTACCACATTTGTGTTCATCTCTTATTGAATCCGTCATTCAAAACGATTCATTCAAAGTCGCAAGGAAAGCTTCTTTTGTTTTTCGTTTTATTTTTTTAAATTTCTAAAATAAAAACAATAAAAATGACCGCCTCTGTAAACTAACGCCTGAAGATCTATATCCTTATCTGAACCAGTGGTATTACTGATGGCGCTATAAATTTGAAACCCCATCTCCTACTATAACCCATCACGTGACAAGCTTCGTTTACTCGTAGAGAAACCAGAAAAAGGTAGACGAAGGGCATGCATAAAAACATGTCTTTTGCAGTGATTGCAAAATGTTATGAAATAAGGGCAATCATGTGTTAAAAGCAATTGTCATCTTATCCCCCAGAACGTTCATAAAAACCCTGATCACTGCAGGTGCGTAAAATAACTTGTCTGTGTGGTAGAAGTTTAACCCCTTACTATATAATCCCGTATTTTAACGACCCGCGTGAAAAGAGTTTTTAAAAAATATTGCGGGATAAGGAAAAAATGCTGGTAATCAACGTTTTCTCCTCATATGTTTTTTACTCTTCAAAGGGCAACTCCAACCATTTGAGTCACATTAAAATTGCTTCCAGTTTGGACTAGCTTGAAATGTTGTCTTCTGGTAAAGAGTTAAACATGTTTAACTGATATCAGCTTTCCTAACTTGACCCCTGGGCTTTTCTTGATTACAAGTTATAAATATTTATGAGCTCGTTTTCCAAAAGGATTTAATCATTAACAGTACATAAATGGATGTGTTTCAATAAAAGCTTACAATCTTCGTTAATGTAATCTATTGATAAGTCGAAACCAATACTTCACTAAAAATTTCTCTTCAATCTTTTATTCAATTTTCAAAGATGACATAAACACCCTTTTGTGTTTCATAGACCAGAGTGTGACGTTTTGGGCTCGATTTCTATGGGTTTGTGTATTTTCTTTGACGGTGTTACATCCAAACAAACAAACTTTCGACGGTAACCTGGTGTTTATCACGGTACGTGTGAAACTTACGGACCTCATAAATTATGTTCCGTTTTGTACTACAAACCCTGAACCCGTTGCATCTTAAAATGGCTTCGTCTAAATAGAAACCTTGCACTTCGAAAAAGATAACGTGGGATAAAAAGTATGGTTTTAAAGCCCCAAATAGCTACCAAAAGTAAACAACTCTGGATTAAAATGCATTTAGATTTAAATCACCCCTATTAAAAGTATGGAATTTATTGCGAAGATGACAACCTGTTATTGTACGGTGGGTCCTAGTGTTAGTTGCTGCAAGGAGAATGAATTTCAAAACTTGGTCAAAAGTTACCAGGTGGATCTATCTTTTTGTTTTACTTTTTTAGCTTGTTGTGAGTTTCATTTTTCTGCCAACTACTAGCGCTGGGAGCGACCATACAGTATAACATATAATCAACTTCACAATAATTTCCATACTTTTAAATGATGTTTCAATTTGAATTTAACTGCATTTCAACAGCCATTCTGTCTACTGTAGGGCCTTAAATTATCGCGAAAAAAGGTTGAGACGTGGCACTAGCTGTCCAGTGTTGAACGTTTACTAAACGACAAACTTTTGGACTAGACCAAATTCAAAGCAATTGCAGACGACACGTCAAATAAGGCTGAAAGGTTAATTTCTGTCTTTGACAGGGTAGAAAATATTGTGGAACAAGGAGAAAATGCTGGTTCTTCTTTCCCTACAATGTTTTTAAAGCTCTCTCTTTCAGGGTCCTTAAAACTTAAAAAAGTTTTTTCACCGCCAACTGTATTGATTGATCAAATTGTGTTTTAGGCCGTTTTCAACATTATTTCAGTCATATCACGGCGACAGCTCACATATTCATGTATTTCCTGGGTTTCAACAGCACTGGGCTAGTTTAAACATATTTTTTTGCATCAATTAATTACAAGCATTTAAAGACAAATCAATAGACAAAGTACTAGGCTAGGGCTCCGAAGTGTCTTGCCCAGGGACACTCCCGCGAAAAATCAAGTGGATCCAGTGAGGCTCGAATCTTGGGCCTCCAGGTGATGAGTCCTACACTTTATCACTTAGCACTGTAAGTACTCGACATCATTTAACGTCTGGAAATACAATCTCCTGAAACGCAGAAAGGATTCCTTTATAAAGACGTGACCAAACAAGCAAACGTTATAGATCTAAGATTAGACTGGATAGAAAGTGCAGTCTGATCTTGGGTCTATACTGTCCGCAAAAGACCATATTTTCGCCTGTGGTGCTGAAGGTGTCAAACATGGTACAGAATCCATCTTGTAACTCGGTGCTTCTGAAAACAAATTTGCACGAGACAAAATTTAATTACCTGTGTAAAATACGGACAATCTGCACGAAAAAAGGTTTAGTTTATGCAAATGTGATAAAATTTTGTGACGAAAGGAGAAATTATCTTGTAAACATCTTTAAGTCTTTAACTTTTTTTTTTTCCTTTAAATTTCTAAAGAGTCTTGAGTAAGTATAATGACAATAATGATAATAATAGTTTAGTTCCTTCGAGCATTTTTAGAATAAACGATAATTTTTTGAACAGGGCAAAATAAAAAGTAGTCCCGGAACTAAGCCTCAGCCCCGGCGGTTATGAAAGTTTAACTAGTTCTTATAGCAGTCTACGTTCACGATTTGTACATCTCTATGGCAATGTAATTATAATCGGATCTTTAATAATAAATGTAACGTCTGAAAATAAAAAAGGAAAAGAAAAAAAATCGGACTGGAACCGAGACTATCCCGGACTGAACACAGTATATTTTCACACGAATTTTTAAGTAAACATTTACACATGGCCCGTGCAAGATTTTTGACGTTGCTCGAAAAAAGTCAATATTGATTCAGTTCAGTAGTTCTTTAAATGATGTTCATTGGGATGAATTGAAAAGTTGATTTTTGATCAATATAATGTATTAATGCCTTTAATGTTGAGCACGAACCTAGGTGCTTTTGCAAACGGTGTAGATTAAGACTATGCTGCATAGAACGTGCAGGCTAATGTTGCATTTATATTGATCAATTTTTTTTTAAAGAATATTTTGACCGAAAAATCATTTAAATAATATGGAAAAAAAGACTTTATCTGCTGATTTGAAATATATGTTTAGTTTATTTAGTACATTAAGGGGTACGGTGAACTGCAAAAGGCTGTTATATCCTTTTGAACGCTGAATTTATTTAACAGACATTTTCAATCAGGACAAAACGCAGCTGCAATATCGCTATTTAAAGGTTATTTTAGGGGAAAAAAAGCAACAAAATTACGGACAGTGTAGATCAGAGATCAGACTGCACGTTCTGTGCAGTCTGATCTTGATCTACACTGTCCGCAAAAGCTGTGTTAAATCGGTTTCAGTGCGTTCAGAGTAGAGACAGCAGTGTTTACTTTGCGGGCCTAATTCTGCTTAAATAAGTGGAGGTTTATGAGAGTTTATGGGACAGAAATAAAAACTTAATTGATTGGGAAAAGTGACAAAATATAAATAAACGTTCAACTTGTAGAATCTCTTTGCAGGTACGTGTTAAAGATTTTTTCTGTATTGGTGACTTTTTTTTTGTTGTTATTTAATTCTTTATCACAAGATAAGATTTAAGACTTTTCCATATTGGAAGGAATTTGCAAACCACAAATAAAAAATCGGTTTCAGCGATGAGATTTGTCTTTGACAGGGTAGAAACATATGGGGAAAGGGAGAAAATGCTGGTTTCCAGCATTTTCTCCTTTCCCCACAATGTTTTTAAAAGTTGTATTTTTCACGGTCGTAAAAATTCTGTTTTACGTTTCTTTTAATATTATGCCAGTCATATCATTTACTCATGTTTTTTTCCCGGGTATCACTAAGGTATTGCGTGTGCAAAGCTTGAGCTCTAAAGTGCCTTGCCAAAAGACATTTCATTGTGAGCAGCCCCGGGAAGCAGGGATCTAGCCATTATTTTCTGATTACAAATCGAACGCCTTAACCCACGGGCTGCTATGCATAACTCAAAGCCATTTTTTGGACGGTGTAGATCAAGATCAGACTGTACAGAGCGTTCAGTCTGATTATGATCAAAAGTGTCCCTAACAATGAGAGAATATTCACTACAAAAAGGACTTTATAATCGCAAATCTTTATTTAGGTTTTATATTTTAACGTGGCAATTTGCACTTAATTTAACTCAAGCAATCCTGCGTTCTTAACGAACTCGAGGAGGGAGCCTCTGGAAACTTTATGGAAAAAGAAGAAAATGCAGGTCACGGATACCAGCATTTTCTCCTTTTCCCACCATGTTTTATAGCCTATCACAGACAAATACCACCATTCAAGCCGCCTTTAATTTGTTGTTTGCACCTATAATAATTATCTTGTCTACCATGAGGTTTAAAGCCTTTGACAGCATTGTTGGAAGAGGGGAAAATGTCGGTAACCAGCATATTTCTTTTTTCCACCGTGTTTTCTACACTACTACAGACAAGCTCCATCATTATAGCCACATCTGATTCGGTGTTTGCGAAAGCTTTGTGTTTGAAAAAAAAAAAAAACCCTAGAATTTGTTGTTTGGTAATGGTTGATAGGGGCATTAAACCAGATTTCGCATCACTAAGAAAATTTCAAAAAAGACTGCTTATTTTCATTTTCATTCTTGTTTGGCAATGAGTTAAAGGGGGCATGAAACCATTTTCGTTTCGCAATGACTGCTAATTTTCATAGGCGTGCAAAATTGATTTACGGTTAATGCATAGATAGAGATGTAATAAATACATGTATGAGGAATTACTAAATTCTTTTTTCAAACCTTACTGTAAAATATCCGTTTCCGTTAGTAACGGTATAGCTGTTACTGTATAAAAATGTATAAGTACATTTTAACACAGTAAATTCTCAGTTGGCTCCATAGCACAGTTGGTATACCAATTTCGTTATTGAAGGTCGTGGGTTCGAGTCCCGTCGGGGTCTTTAATTTCTTCAGGACATTTTTTCTTTTGTTTATCCTAACTAAAGGTAAACGTATCAAGCCCCCTTTACTTTTCGTTACAAAACATTATACCCCCTTAGAAAAAAAAAAGTTGGTCCATACTAGAAGCACTCGATTTTTTCGTGGGATCTTTTTTGGGCTAATCCAAGAGCACATGAATTGGTGACCTGTCCCCAGGATATGACTGAAATAAAAAAGAAATGAAAAGCGGCATGAAATACCATTCAACCAATTAATGTATTTACAGACTCAAAAAGAAGACATTTACAGATCAAAATAAGGTTAAAGGGGCGTCCTGACTTATATTACCTTTTAAATTCGTCCAAAAATCTGACAATAAATTGGCAAAAACAATTTTTACGGTCAAATATCTGTAGTGCTTTGTCCAATATTAGAATAACGTAACCTGAAACCTTTATGAAACAATCACGAGTTATGATGTTTTTAATGGGGTAGAATTTGAAAACATTGTGGAAATGGAGAAATTGCTGGTAACCAGCATTTTCTCCTTTTACCACAATATTTTCTACCCTTCGAAAGACAAGTCCCGTTATTTCATTCGTAGTCTGCAAACGCTTTTCGTTTCGACGAGTCTAAAATTTTGTTGACAGATAAAGGGATTAAGGAGTTTGATTACTAATTAATTATAAACAATTACAAACTATAGCATTTAAACAAAGGATGAACTATTTTATCCTCCGATCCCCTGTCAAAATTATGCCAAGTAATTGTTTTTGAAGATGTTTATATTATTGAACTATATCGAGTGTTCATACGTGATGCGATAAAATATAACGTTTGACCCCTTCCCAAAACAATCCCGTGTTTCAACGCCCGTGAGGAAGAAGACTTTTGAATATTGAACAGAACAGAACATTTATTGCTTGAACTTGAACTACATAGCAGTTCATCGTTACTTACAAAGTACAACATAGCATACATGCAACAATGACACAGTCAACCAGATAAAATACTACCTATTTTTAAATAAAGATTGTTTCATATTAAATGTTGGGTTTGATTCAATTTACAGTGAATTGATTTGCGGAAGTAACGCAGGTTAGTTGCCTTATTCAAAATTAAATCGGAGGTTTTATAATTCACTTTTCACTTATATTTATGCATGTCTGGTCATTCTATTAAATGAAAGTTCAGGCACATATATAGTTGAAGAACGTATGAAGTTAATTTCTTTTGATTATTAAACAAATATGCAGCAGACGGCTTCGAAATTATCCCTATATCATAAAGTCATCACGAAGAATAAATAATAATATATTTCTATTTCTTTATACCGTTTGGACTTTGTCGTTTGCAAAACGCCTTCAATTTCGAAAAGTCTAAAATATAACGTTTTGGAGGGATCTGTTTTTTTCTGTCAAAAACAATTCTACTGTTTTCAGTGTTTTATTGCCTTTCTCATCTAAATTTACGCCACAGAAATGATTTTTTTATAACAGTAACATCTATTTAAAGTAAGACTGTTGTTACATACACTTTCGGTGCCAAATATATGATCCATGGTCTGTGAAAAGGGGGTTTAATGCATCTGCAAAAAGTTTCGAACCAGGTCAGCCTACACCTGAATCGAAACTTTTTGATGCTGGTTAATTTCCGGCATTTCAAAGGACCAGTGTACGCCATGGTTCAGCCGTTTGTTAGACAAGATCGATTTTATGGATCCGTAGTTATATGATGACTCACTTGGCATAATGCATCACAGAGGTGCATTAAAGACCCTTTTTCCCAGAGCGTAACTCGTTTTTACGTACTGATTTCTTTTTAAAATAGAAGACTTTTCACTCTTTCATTGCCAAATATATAAACTCGACCTCTTTCGTCGGCTGAAAATACAGTCCACTGAAACTCAGGATGGTATTTTTCGAGGTTTGACTAAACAAGCGGTCGGTACAGAACTTATCGTCTGATCTCAATCTATATGGCCTTCAACACGCGAAAAGAGGCATTAGGACATTTGCATAAAGTGTCGTCTCGGATCAGCCTGCGCAGTCCGCGCAGGCTAATCCGAGACGGCACTTTATGACTACACTAGATTTTGTGCTACAGTAGACTTGCGTAAAATAGAAAATTACATAAAAACGGAAAGTGTCGTTTCGGATTAGCCAGCGCGGACTGCGCAGGCTGATCCGAGACGACGCTTTACACAAATGTCCGAATGCCCCTTTTCGCGTGTTGCAGGCCAATTATTGTCCGCAAACAGGTCCTGAAAGGGTTTAGATGCTAGTATCATTAAATACATTTTATCAAATTGTGTACATTAAAATACAACATACAAGTGAAACCGGTTAGAAGGAAAGCGTTGACCCCATATTAATTCTTCTCTACGACTCAGAGCAGTGACTATATAAAAAGTTTGAATGTCATATCAAAGAAACGTGAATACTAAAATTTAACTCCTGCATAGTTGAAATTAATATAATTAATAAACAAACATTATGCTATATAAAAAAGATCAAGAAAGTTTAGTTACACTGGAACCCTCTGATTGCTAAATAAGTGAAACCAGTGAAGTCTATGGTAACATTTTGGTTTAAAGGATTGTAGTCAAATCAATCACAAAATACAGCAGAGTATAATTTTAAGATCAGGCCACAAGCTAGACGCATTTTGATCCCAATTCACACTGCCCACATAATTGATTAAGACAAATAATGATGCTGAAAAAAGATTGAGTTATACATCACTTTAGGGCCAAGTTTAGATTTATCTCTAAGATTCAAGAAAAGAACAAAATAAAGTTGTAAAATTAAAACCGATAGGCATATAAAATGTAGAATGCACGAGTACTAACACATGTATACATAAACTACGAAATGGTGACACTCAACGACATGTACTCTTTGAAAGGGGAAAACATTGTGAAACCTTAACGTTTTCTCAAAATGTTTCCAATAGCGTTCTTCATCAGGGTCGTTAAAGTGCTTTGATTGATAAGTTCATGAATGTCAGCGAGTGAAATTTTTCCGTGGAAAAATTGAAATACGAGGGAGGGTCAGAAAGTTCATAGAACAGCGTATTGGGTCAAGCGTAACACAACATTTCTTTCCGTATTTTGACAACACAACATATCACCACTTTGAACATATCAAGTTCACTTGTCACAACATATTTGTGTGATTCTCGGAGGTATTGCAAGTTACTGACCATCAAGCAATGACGGAAAATCAAAATGTTGAGTTTAGGGCACAAGTCAAGGATTGCACAAGCTGCTATTCGCGAATGTAAGTTTGAACAACTAAATCACCCACCCTACAGTCCAGATCTGGCCCCCAGTGATTATTACCTATTTAGAAATTTGAAATCCCATTTGCGGGGAACCAGATTTCGTGATGATGATGAACTCGAGGCTGCCACAGAGGCATGGTTTGAGGACCAAACCGAAGACTTCTACTTCAAGGGTACAGACAGTCTGAAAGAAAAGTGGGCTAAGTGCATCGAAGTAAATGGGGACTATATTGAAAAACAATAATATAATATATAGTCTGCTGCTGAAATATATACCTCGTTCTACGAACTTTCTGACTCCCCCTCGTAGCTATAAAAGCCAAAAGTTAGGACAAGTCATGCACCTTCCGAGAAGTTCAAGTGACTGTTCATGACAGCTGTGGTACCATGTTTCTGCGCAATACGTCAACCGCTATACTTGAGTCAAGCACTTGAGATGTCGTGTTTAGGTAATATATGTCAGATTCAGATTAAATCACATATTATGGATTATCAACATGAATCAATGTTTAATCAGTTGATAAATTCATGTAAAATTATTGCAAAAAAAACAACAACCGTCTTCAAATTTAATTCAAAGCCGCTCAGTTATATATCAGTTGCCTATTGCATTCATCATGTTGTCATGGATTTTTTCCCCGAAAGGAGGGTTTTTACTTCATGTGGATCATATGTTGATCTATCTCAGATGTATTGAAAGTCGCCCTCTACAAATTCATATCTAAAGTTAAAACTGTCTACTACAACATTTCATGCGACAGCGAATTTCACATTAAAAAAAAGGTGATACAGGTGTCATTACCATATTGGGTGTAACAGTATGCTGTGTGTTTTATTGGCACTTTGAAATGGCAACCTCATTTCTGGAAAATGGTAATTTTTGGTGTCTGAACCAATGGCCGAATACAGACCTTTGAACTATTCCATGATATAAAAACCCATGCTGCCGTGAAATTACGGGGATAATGCTCAAAACGGCGTTAACTCTTTCAACGCTATAGGCGATGTTACTTGCACTGTAAACTATACATGAACACTACATGGATTGTGCACTTAGACACCATACATGGACACTGTATATGGATACTATAAATAGACACTGTATTTGAACACCATATGGCTTGCATCACGCGTAAAGAGGCATTCGGACATTTGCGTAAAGCGTCCTCTCGAATCAGCCTGCGCAGTCCGTGCAGGCTAATCCGAGACGGCACTTTACGACTACATTAGATTTTGTTCTTCAGTAGACTTGTGCCGAACTGAAAATTGCATAAAAACGGAAATTGTTGTTTCGGATTAGCCTGCGCAGACTGAGCAGGCTGATCCTAGACGACACTTTACGCAAATGTCCGAATGCCCCTTTTCGCGTGTTGCAGGCCATATATGGATACTATAATTGGACACTATACAGAGACAGTGTAAATTCTGTATAGGGAGACTGTGTGTAGATTATTTACATGGACACTCTGCATCGATTATGTACTAAAAAACAAGACAAGGACACTACATATGGGCACCACATATGGACACTGTATATGGATACCATAGATAAACAATGTATTTAGAATCCACGTATGGACACTATACATGGACTCTTAACATAGACAATATGGGCCGAATCTGTATATGGACACTTAAGGTAGTAGACCACTAACGCTTCTAGTGCAACATGGAATAAAATTTCTTGATAGTTGACGAATAAGGATTTATACTGATATAATACTTTTGCACATTTTTAACCGACCAGACATTCCTTTGATGTCTATCTTGAAATTATTTGTTGATACTTTTGTTAGTTTCGAGAAAAGGGAGGTAATTATTATCTCCCTTTGTAATGAGAATATTGTGGTTTTAGATTTATAAATGATAATTCTAAGAAGGAAAAAAAGGAAAAAGTGGCTCGGTTAAGGTAGTACAATAATACTCAATTTTAATCATAGCAAATTTTGTAGGATAATATTATAGTGGACATAGCTGTTTTCCATTACGGGTCCAGTACCTTAATATAAACAATATAGATAGACACTGAATACGGTAACTGTACTTTGAAACTTACCATGAACACTGCAGACGGACTGAAAATAGACATTGGACTTGGACAGAGTCATTGACACTGATCTTGACACTGTAAATGGACCCTATACATGAAAACTGTACAGGAAAATGTAATTGGACACTATATATATACACAGTGCATGCATATAGGTTATCAATTTAATTGGACACTATGCATGGACGGTATACTTTAACACTATAAATGGATACTGTACTTGTACACTAAACATTGACACTGCAGATGAACAATATATCTAGCGGTTGTACTCCGACACTGTGCTTCGAAGCTATGCATGGATAATTCTGAAATACATTGTACTTGCTGAAATGGATACTGCACATTGACACTGTACTCGGTGCACTATATCTGGACACTATGCATGGACATAATACTTGGACACTATGTATGGACACTAAACTTAGACACTATACATTGACATTGTAATTTGACTTTATGTACACTGCATTGACACTATACATTGATACTACATTGATACTAAACATAGACACTCTATTTGGACGATGAATATAAACACTGTAGATGGATACTGGACTTGGACACTGTACATGGACACTACACATGTACAATGTAGACTACTTGGACCCTGTATGTTTGCCAAGTGCATGGACACTAATTGGTAACTGCGTTTCGGCACTGTTTTTTGAAAATATTATGGAAACTGCATATGGACACTGTAAATGAACCCTATAAATGAACTTTGATTATGGGCACTATACATTAAAAGTATGCATTGGCACTATACAAGGAAACAGTAGTATGACGCTGAGCGTAGACAATGTACATGGAAACTTTTTATTGAAACTGTGCATGCACACTTACTTTCACACTGTACATAGACACTAAACGTGACCGCTATACACTGTGCTTATGTACACTACACTTTAGTTGCACACTGATTATTTGCATTATGCATGAAAAGTGTACATGTACACTGTATTTGGACACTTTATCTGGACACCGTGGAAAAAGTTTCATAAGCTCTGACCACGAAATCATTATCGATGTTGTTCTTTGCATTCAAAGTAGGATGTTGAACATTAATATAAACCCAGTCTTTGCCAAATAGACATACATATAATTCGCATATTTACCGACGAAATCACAAAATGTAATAAGTAGGTTTTGACCCATCCTGAAACAATAGAAGCCTTCTTTCCGGCTAGGTAAGATGGGTGACGTTACTTTGGGAGATCCCAAATAATAAGATCTAAGTAAAGGCGGTCGGTGATCAAATTAGTCAGAGAGAGAGAGAGAGAGAGAGAGAGAGAGAGAGAGAGACAGAGACAGGCAGACAGAGCATGGTGAAAGAACAGACGGATCGCAACGAGGGAAGAGGAGAGAGTGTAGAAAGTTATTTTAAATTTCGTACATAAGTTTAATGGGCTCATTTCTGTAAACCATTATGTTGTGACCTTTACGTGACCACTCAATGTTGTTTGATGTATCTTTATTAAATTTTTAGGATTTTATATTGGTTCAAGATTTATTGAGTATCAAATAAAAATTCCACTAAAGTAGCTCGGATATAATTAGGTATATCTTTCGTACGTCTTGGGGGACCACAATGACCTTTGCGGACAGCGTAGATCAAGATCAGACTGCACAGAAAATGCAGTCTGACCTTGGATCTACACTGTCCGTTTGTTGATTCTAAAACAAAATTAAAGACCCGTTTATTTGTTTTATAATTCTACCTTTCGCCGCTCCAAAAGAGTCGAAAATAATACATATTTGCCATGTAATGGAAATGGTAGAACCGATAACACGTTAAACGTGCGTTATGTGCCGGCTGATCCTAATCTTCAATGTCTGCAAATACTTTATGAGTTATCTTAGGTTATAAGTTGCGTCTTTAACAGCCACCAGTACTCAAGAGGGGTCCGAATTGAAAGACTTTAAAACGACGACTTACGTAAATATGGCTTAAATGATCGAGTTTATCTTGAAAAGGGTAGAATGAGTCGAGACAACAGAAGAAAATGCTGAAAAAGCATCATTTTCTTTTCCATAATATGTTAAACGCTCTTCCTCCATAGTGGGTCGTAAAATGCAAAATAGTTTCGTAAAGGGTTTAACATTTGAAATGTAATCCTTGATGCAGATCAAGAGTAACATGCTTTGTAATTAGTTGAAACAAGCCACTCAAACGAATTCTTTACAATATAGATCAGTGACAATGTTTGCTCATAAGCTGCTAACCTCGAATCAATGTGCTTTTGTACACCGTCCGCTATCTAGTGCTAAGATCCTAACTAAAAACAGATTTAATTTAAAAGAAAAAGATACTTAAAGACCTCGAGAAAGATCGGTTCGATTTATGAGCCGTGCTTTGGCAAAAGAGGGTTTAATGCATCTCTGTGACGCACTATTTCAAGCAAGTCATTACATGATTATACATTAAATCCGTTTTTGTCTTACAATCAACTGCATCATGAGGTAGAATGATCTTTTGGCATGCAGAAAAAATACACATAACAAAAAGTTTCGATTCATTTCAGCCTGCGCAGTCCGCTCAGGCTGACATGAATCGATACTTTTTACAGATACATTAAGCCCCCCGTTTCGCAGAGCATGTTTCATGCATTTAGAAGTGTTTGTTAAAGGCCCAGTAGAGGCCAGAATATCAAAGCAGGTGTCACAGTACCTTTAAATTTAAATCATACCATTTAAAAGTATGGAAAATATTGTGGAGATGACAGTCTGTTATCGTGTGGCCGGGCCATATGTTAGTCACTGGCAAAAAAAAAAAGAATTTTAAAATCAGGCAAAAAGTAAACAAAAGACACAGCTACCTGGCAGGTTTTAACCTAGTTTTGAAAATAATTTCTGTGTCAGCGACTAATACTTGAACCGACCGTACAATGACAGATTGTCATCTTCACAATAATTTCCATATTTTTAAATGGTATGATATAAATTTAAATGCATTTAAACACCTGCTTTATTTACTTTTGGCCTTAGAGAGAGAGAGAGAGAGAGAGAGAGAGAGTATAGCTGAAATAGTTCCACATTCATTTGTTAGGGGAAAACGTATCAACCCTTATCCTGCTAAATAAGTTGAATTAAACAATCAAGCCGATAGTAAAAACATAAGTGTTGTTATTTCAGAGTTATTTCTCGGAGAAAAAAATTTCCTTATCGGACAGCGTGGATCCAAGATCAGACGGCACGTTCTGTGCAGTCTGATCTTGATCTACTTTGTCCGCAGAAGTTCAATGAGTCGCGCTTAGCAACCTAAAGGTTAAAATTATGCGTTACAGAACATCTGTATAGCTTTTGTTTATAAAACCAGATGTGTGTTTGAGCCCCTGTATGTAAACATCAAATATTTGAATATCTATTATCGACCAAACATTCAACACAGAGGTACAGAAAAGCTTGAGACCAGCTGCTAAATCAATGAGTCATGAATGCTCTTTGAAAAGGTGGTTTGAAAATATTGCACAGGGCTGACCTGTGTTAAACCTATTTGCTATTTTCAATTTTCTGCATGTCAAATGAACAATATACTCTGTGATTAATCTAGATTTTAGGTAAAATGTATCCAAATTAGGTGACGACATGCTTGGTATGATGCATAAGTACATCAAACTCACTTTTCTGAGAGCGCCGCTTAAATATATTTGAGTCATGCTCTGTGCCAAGGGGGCTTATTTCATCTGCAATAGGTATGGACTCATGTCAGCCTGCTCAGTCCGCACAGGCTTACATGGGTCGAAACTTTTTGCATTAAATTTCAGAATGACCAAGTATACCCGATGAATTAGCCGGTTGTCGGACAAAATGGATGCAATGAATCCATAATTATTTGATGACCTGCTTTGTATAATGCATCACGGAGAAAATTTACTCCTTTCCAAAAATGATTTCAAACGTACTTTTCGTCAGGGTCGTTATCTAAAACGCAGGATTTGTCAGTAAAGGGTTAAATGAAATATCACTTACGTATTTTACAGCGGAAAGATCGTCATCAGTTAGATTTATTGACGTTATCAAGAGGCGGGATGCAGAGCGCACGTGACAATATAAGTGCCCGACTGGGCGGAAGCGAGGGCGAAGTAAATCACGGGGAGGCGGAAGGACACGACAGAGCGGAAGGCGTGAGACCCAAAATGACGAAAGCAAACGTAAGGAAATTTATATATAATACTGTGAACTATGAACATAAAAAGTCTATTTTTGTTCTCTAACCACCACCACCACCAGCAATAACAACGACAACAACAACAGCAGCAGCAGCAGCAACAACATCAACTTTTGCTGATTCATTGACGGAATTTTTCGCCGCTTTGAACATTATTTTAGTCATATCACGGCGACAGCTTACTTGTTCATATGAGTCCTTTGATCCACCAGTGCTACAGTAGAGCTCTGAAATGTCTTACCTAAGCACACTCCCGGGAAAAAAAACCGAGCGCCCGAGATGAGGATCAAATCTGGGGCCTCTTGGTTGCAAATCCTGTATTTGCACATCTGACGGCCGCATGCATTTCCCGTAAACCTTGAAGGCAAATAAAATTGTTTTCCTACAATGTTGAAAACAAACATTGCCAATCAGGCACATAGGAAACCTACCCTTAAACAGAAACAACTGGGTAAAACATGACTAGGTGAACTTTCGCAGCGACATTACTAAAATATCAAAATATACTGAAAACAAACTTAAAGGCCATTTTACCCATTTGCTGTCAGCCAAACAAACTCGATTTTTTAACAGGTCTAAAAGTCAATTCCTTACAAACTTAAGATCTTTCTTATCTTGGACCTATACTGTGAGCAAAAGCCATTGATTCGCCATTGGCATTGGCATAATGTAAAAACAACGAACAAACAAATAAATAAAAATTGAAAAGAAATGCCCGTAACATTTCAGGTCCCGACGTACCAAAACTTCGACGCGGAGCGATACAACGCGGATGGTTCCCTGCGTACGTGCCATGCGCTCCCACCATCCGACGAAGCTTGGGCCGAAGCGAGGAAAGCCAATTATATTCGTCACAAAGACCAACCAACCAATCAGTCACAACTGAACATTCAAGAAATATTTGCCAAGGATTAGAAAGAAAACTTTGAGCCTACGCATTCCATAGACTTGTACATACATTGAGCATGTTGTATATAAAGTTGAACACACGAAAAAATAACGTTCGTACGAAAAATTGATCATTCAAAGAAGATCTTCACCTTCGTCCAGGATTTAAGAGTAGGTCTTCGATGCTATGAAACTGATCTATAACGAGAAATGCAGGAATGTTTAGTTTTGACCTCCTAGGCTTTTTTAGACACTATTTTTAGACACAAGAAAAGAGAAAAGAAAATTAGTGCAAACGACACTTAATTGGAGGACACTATCTATTTAGTGGGAAAAAAAGCAACCCAAATTGGATTGGCCAACTGCGTTGACTGATTTCATTGCAATGTATATATACCGTGGAAGTCCGAATCTTCAATCTGTCTGTTTGCCTCGGACGCTGAGTGTGTAGATCTAAATGACATAATTTTAGAAAGGAATGCAGCGTCCAATCAGATTTATCTGTAACTTACTGCGCAAGCAAGCTCTATCGGACACCAAATGTTGAACTCTTTACCAAACCACCCCGAGTCTTAACGACCCGCAGAAGGAAACGTTTTGAAGACAGTAACCAATATTTTTCCTATTTCCACAATGTTTTTTGACCTTCCAGCCAGAAATCACATTATTTGAATAAAAGCAGAATTTTCATCTGCAAATGCTTTCAATTTTTACAACTTTAAAATTGTGAGGTAAGGTAATATACACTTTTTCATTGTCTATAAAGAGACTGAAGTTCGGGCGACCGGTCGCCAATCAGATTTTATGTTAGAATTGTACCTTGTGACACAGAGTTTGGGATTTTATTGACAATGAATTTTCAAACATTGAAAAACATGATATGACTCAAGTGTGCAGTTCTCAGTATCGTTATTGCGATATAACAGTATATTTGAGCCATGTTCTGGAAAAAGGGGGTTTAATGCAACTCCGTGATGCATGATACCAAAAACGTCATCAAAAATTATTCGAGCCATACAATCCGTTTCTTAAAACAAAGACTGTATCATGAGGTGGAATGGTGTATTGACATGCAGAAAACTGACCAATAGCAAAAAGTTTTGGCCCAGGTCAGCCTGCGCGGACTGCGCAGGCTGACCTGGTTTGATGCTTTTCACAGAGCATGGCTCATTTAATATTAAGGTCGAGAACGGCCAGTTCAGTTACTGGTCTTGCAGAAGTTTCCTGGACATGCGAGCACCTGAGCAGATGGCTAAAGGAGCTTGTTCACAGGCAAGCTTAGATTTACAATTCGAATCCAAAATAGATAGAATGCATAACTTCATCAAGTAAAATTATGACAATGATGCTGTTCAATTAACTCTTTACCTAAGACAAAATTTTAGACTCGACCAAATTGAAAATATTTGCACACTACAAATTAAATGTAGCTCAAAAGATGATATCTGTCTTTGATAAGGTAGAAAACGTTGTTGGAAAAGGGAAAACGCTGATTATCGGATAATATTTTCAAAAGCCTTTTTCGTCAGGGTCGTTAAAACTCGGCATCGTGTGGTAGTGCTAAATTAGAACTCCCCACTTCCACAGACAAAGCCCCACACTTCCTGGTAGCCTGATCATAAACTACATAGTGCAAAGATAGAACTAAAACTCCCTTCCCAGGCACCGTAAGGATCAAAGCGCCAGGTATCCAGAGGATAATGAGCCATTCTGTTGCAAAAGAAGTTCAATGCATTTCCGTGATGCATGATACCAAGCAAGTCATTTCACAATTCTGGATCCATAAAATCTATTTTGTATAACAAACAACTGCATCATTGGTTACACTGCTCCTATGACAGGCAGAAAATTGACCAATAGCAAAAAGTTTCGACTCAGGTCAGCTTGCGCGGACTGCGCAGGCTAACCTGGGTCGATACTTTTTGCAGATGCATTAAGGCCCTTTTTCACAGAGCATGCCGGCTCATGTTCATTCTAACCAATCCGTGACAATTGATGACACTTCGCTATCTTGTTTCCGGGTTCTACACTCACCGTTCAATACAATAGCGTTGTCTACAGTACGATAAGGGCTAACAATGTGCCAGAGGGAGTGGCCTGTAAGAAAAAGTTGCAGCATCACGTGCTCATTACCATTTATCTTAACAAATGAGGATTAACGGAATACGATAGCAAAACTGTTTGTTATATCATATTTCGTTGATCTTGACATCGGTGTTATTGAAGAAACTGACAAAAGATGTGTCATGTAACCAAACGAGTATATAAAATGGTCGTGTAGTTCAGTGCAGAGTGCAACATAAAAAAAGAAATCATATATGTACTGATTTGAACGGTCAATAATGGGTCACCTTTTGACTTCTAAATTCTGAATTTTGCTCTCAAGTCTCACTCTGTATGTTTCCGAAGGAGAAGGTTATGTCACAACCGTCTATTTTTTAACGGTGGAGCGGTCTATATTCGGCGAAGAAATGTACCGTGTAGGTGCATATCACCCATCGTACTTCAGCCGAGGGATTTGATCCAAAAATCACCTACAATTTGCCGAGTGATATTGTCCAAGTCTATGTAGGCTCATTTACGCCGCCTTTGAAGGATAGGGCACCCTAATGGGATTCTTGTAACATCGCCTTTCATCGACGAAAAAACGTACGGGTTCAGCTAAGACTCGGGTAATCCGTAATCGATCGGCCGGTACAGTCTGGTTCCCCGCATCGATTACGGATTACCCGAGCCTTAGCCGAATCCGTACGATTTTGGCGATAAAGGCGATGTTACACGAATCCCATTAGGATGCCCTATCCTTAAAACAAGCGAGTCTGTACCCGTTGTACTTTGCTGTATCAAGGGAAGTAACCAGTCTAGTCTGTTGTCATAACGATGCATGATCGATGGCAAGTAACCTAATCTCAAAATTATCGCTTAGCCAAAACTCTCAGCTATCGCCTTAGTCTTATACGCCTTTACCAAAGCTGTGTTAAGGATTTCATTACGTGTCACAAAAGATCTGTAGTTAGTTGAAAAAAAAATCGTATGGTGAGAAAAATGCCATAGAGTCTCCAACGCCTGGATGATGTTAAACCTTATCCTGCTAAATAACTAAAATGAAATTTTCAGTTCGGTAGTAAAATGCCTAATAATGTTATTTCAAAAAAGTGTTTAAGTGAATAATATCTCCTTCTCGGACAGTGTAGATCTAAGATCAGACTGCACGTTCTGTGCAGTCTGATCTTAATCTACACTTTCCGCAAAAGATCAGTGAGTCGCGCTTAGCAGCTTAGGAGTCAAGAAAATTTTGACAATAGAATGTCTTAAATGACGCTTGGTCCGTATTCACCAATCATTCTTAAGAACGTTCTTAGTCTTACTCTTCAAGATTTTCTAAATTTGAAAGTAACACAACTTCTGATTGGCTAAACCAAATGGTTTAGCCAATCAGAAGTTGTGTTACTTTCAAATTTAGAAAATTCTGGAGAATAAGACTTAGAATGTTCTTAAGAATGGTTGGTGAATACGGACCCTGGTAGGCTAGGAAGCTGCATGAATTTCCTTACTCTACCAACTACGTCTTTTGTGGGCGACAGTTGCTTAGAGACGGAGCATCGGCCTCTCACATCACATCAACTGTCGTCTTTCAAAGGTATGACGACAATTGTTGACATTTAGTTGCTTAAGAACAAAGTGGTAACCTTATTTCACAGATCTCTTAACACTACCAAACGATCCCAACTGTGGGAAGAGTTACTTGACATCATTGTGGGAAGAGGTCAAAATGCTGGTACCTCTTTTCCATCATTAAGTTCTACTTAATCAAAGCGAATCTCATCTTTTAACCCACACTTAATCTGACGTCTGCAAATGCTTTCAACAAAGACAAGCCTAAAACTGCGTCATTTGGTGGAGAATTTAGTGGTCAGATATAAAATATCGTAATTTACATTCTCACTTTTGTTGCTCTACGTATCAGGAAGCCAATGGTCCCCGCCCTTTTGACAAGGTGTATTTTCTAAACGTCTGAAGATGATTCGTCACCAGCTCCCGCTAACTGATCTTAGATCTATCTACACTGCGTCATATTTTGTTGCCCACTGTACATTGCGATTCGAAAAATCTTACGATACCATGGACCGTATTTCTCATTCACATTGCATTCGAATTCTAATTCTGATTTCCCAGAGACGTCATTCATTACTGGCTGAGACAGAACCCAAAACTGCTGGGTTCTGAGCGCTGCATGTTACCATCGAGCCACCGAGTCTCGATATTCTTAATTATTCGCGATTAGCTTGATCAGGGGAGGTAAAAATTTAAGCTCAGCCTCCCCCATCCATTTACAATAAAATCAATGCTGACACTGTGAATTATAGTTTTCAAGACTTCTCGCAATGTTACTTCGTTGACTTCAAAATATGCTGAGAAGTCAATACAAAGTGCTATAGTGGAAAGTAAAGATCAAGATCAGGCAACGGATTATTTTGTCTGATTTTAGATAAACGCTGTCGAATTATACTTCTCTTCTCTAACCCCAAACAAACAAACAAAAAGTCTA
Organism: Hippopus hippopus; assembly: GCA_946811185.2. NCBI lineage: Eukaryota > Metazoa > Mollusca > Bivalvia > Cardiida > Cardiidae > Hippopus > Hippopus hippopus. The sequence continues at coordinate 39,746,409 of OX328098.1, read as the reverse complement.
GAAATTTTATTTGTTAGATACATGTGTTTCCGATTAAATTAGTCACCAGACAAAACATTCTCACTTTCAGCCATCATTCCACTTACAATGGCCTCACTTGTAGATGAACTTGTAGCCTTTTGTCTGTGCTTTTATGTCATTAACCTTTTACCAAACAATCCCGTGTTTTAAAAACCTTAAAAAAAAGGCTTTTGATAACATTGTGGAAAAGAGGAAGATGCTGGTTACCAGCATTTCTTCTTTTCCAAAAAAGTTTCCTACCTTGTCTTAGACCAATCCAATCATTAGAGAAACATTTGTTTTAACACAGGATGTGCAGTCTGATCTTGAATATATACCATCCGCTGGTTTAGTCAAGCGTGTAACAAGTAATAGAATAGCAGTTAGTGCGCGGCCCGCTGGAAAGAACAACTTGATTTTCCTTGCCCTGACCAACTCCACTAATTGATTCGTAGTTACATAGGGCCTATACATGCATTACATGCGACTGAAACTTTTTTTTTCATAACACTATATGCAAGCTTAATACTGTTCCACAATTCCGCTTTTCAGGGCTTGGGGTTCTTATGATTTCCAAGTTTCAGTGGATTATATTTTCAGACGTCGAAAGAAGGCGGGTTTACATATTTGGCTACGGGAGGTGAGCGTCCGTTCAATCTGATTTGTCACCTACTGACGTGTCTTTGACCTTTTGTGGGCGACAGTTGCTTAGAGACGGAGCATCGGCCTCTCACATCAAAGGTTTCGGGTTTGAATACCGTGATGAGCGGGGTCAACCTTTGGAACTACCCACTTCACGGTGCAAGTACTCGTCAAGTGACCAAGGAAGCAATCATCGGGAGTGATTAATACTTATTATCATAGATCTACTGCAAGAAAATTTCTCGTGATCTGATTGGATAATATGCCCCGAACATATAAATCATGTACACTGGCAAAATCCACGTAAAAGCAGTTTCCCTTTCGGAAGCCCCATATACATAACTACACTTTCAACACAACATCCAAAATGGCGGCGTCGATCGATTGATAAGAGCCGCACACAAGACAAACATACTGAGTAGCCTGCACCATATTACTACTAGTTTCCCTTGATGGTTGTCATTAAAACGGAAAGAGAGGATTTTTTTTTTTTTTGAAAATAAACGAACATAGTTATATGTAAATCTAGATTATCGTTTGATGTCATCCTAAAACAAATACACGGTGGGTTAAAACGAGCCATCCCTTCGTCAGGTAAGCAAATTTTGAAGTGTCGAAACTCATACATTATGCATAACGTTACAAGGATAACCTAATGGTCGTTTGAGGCAACTAATGGTCGTTTACTTTTGCCAACAAATTATTAAAATTCATAGTTACTTACCTTGAAGTTGTTAAATCCATGGTTAAATAAAAATACGTCGAATATCTATCGCAGTGACATCGTCAAGATTATGCACCAAACTGCACGTTTTACCAAGGTTTTAGTGACGTCAGTTCCCAGTGACGTCAGTTTTCATTGAATTGGGGCACTCAGAAGGGAAATTCTATTTCGTCAGCGTACTTAATTCGTGAGACCATAAAACAGGGAAATTTCACTTAACACACGTGGAATGGTAAAACTTTGCAGTATAATAAAGTCGTTGTACGGTCAGGTGGCAGGGGACTTGGAAACTTGCTCACGGCTGTGGCGAATCATGTCGCCACCTCGCCTTAGCTCGGGGCAACATGATTCACCACAGCCGTGAACAAGTTTCCAAGTCCCTTGCCACCTGACCGTACAACTAATAATGTAAGTTATGAAAACTTGTCTCACGATCAATGTACTTGTGATATAAACATGTTTACATCGCTTTTTGCAGGAGACTATTGTTGGAAACATTAAAGCAAAAGTATACTTTTAGCAAAGTCGAGATTTGTTTTACTACAATCACAATATCACCAAAGTTTCCTACACTCACAATATCACCAACACGTACCGTGGGTAAACACCGGTCCGCTGAACTTCCGCGAACTTTTGATACTCGCGTATTTAAGCAAGCAAGCAGACAGACAGACAAAGCTGTAAGAAAAAAAAAGGGCCGTTCCTCGCAAACTGCATTCCCGTCCCCACTTTTTACCCCTCAATGTCCTCAGCATCTGTAAGCCGCAGCGACCTGAAATCCCGGTTGATGTGGTAATGCAGTAGGTAATTGCCTTCGTAAACTTACTGGTCTAGAATCACCTTGAAAAAAATCTGTAAAATACGATTAAACAATATGAAACAAGGTTTAATAATGCCAAATATGTAAATACTTGCAAAAACATCGTGGCAAAAGTAGAAATGACTCGTTGCAACAAAGGGGATCAGCATCGAAACGGACAAAAGTCCACTGCACTTTGTAATGGGTTAAATGTCAAACTATCATGACATTATGTAGAACGGCTGTTCCTGACAGTGGCGGAAATACACGCGGCCAATAATAGGAAAATATCGTTTACTACTTCATAACGAAGTTCGCGATTTCTAAATTATAACTTAAGGTGTTATAAAGTGAAGTATAGCAAGGAACCAGACGGTTCTTCCCCCAAACTGAGGCAACGAATACTTGATATGAAATTTTTGACTGTCCAAAAAATCTAGTAGTCTGAACTTCATCCTCGCAATTTGCAAAGGAACAAAATAAGTTTTTGCGACTACCGTCAGAGAAGTATGGAATTTAACCTCAACCCCTTCCACCCTGCCCCCGTTCCCGCCCAGCGGAAATAATGTGTGTAAGTCTTGCTCTGGCAAAAAGGGGTTCTATTCATCTTTGCAGTGCTTTATACCAAGCATGGTATGGATCCATAAGTCCATTTTGTCCAACAACCGACTGAATCACAAGGTAGAATGGTTCATGGATATGCAGAAAATTTTATCAAAAACAAAAAGTTTCGACACAGGTCAGCCTACACGGAATGTGCAGGCTTACCTGGGTCAATACTTTTTGGAGATGCAATAAGCCCCCTTTTCACAGAGCATGGCTTATACAGAACTGTAACTATCAGATAACTATCGTTGAAAAAATGATCAGCGGTGAGAGAGGAATGAATCCTGATGCAATGACTATCATCAATCCTCAGACAGAAATTGGCCGACCTGAGTATTCGAACGAGCGTCTCCCTGTTCTCAAGTCCTGTACGCTACCGACTAGGCTATCGGGACTCAGCCCCATTTTAACCCTTATCCTGCTAAATAAGTTGAAAACAATTTTTGAACTAATGGTTAAAAACCCCCAATTATGCTATTTCAGAGGTGTTTTTTTGGTGGACAAGATTTCCTTATCGGACAGTGTAGATCAATGATCAGACTGCACGTTCTGTGCAGTCTGATCTTGATCTACACTGTCCGCAAAAGGTCAGTGAGTCGCGCTTAGCAGCCTAAGGGTTTAGAGTAAAGGAATTATTTTATGTAAAGTGACATAGTGAACCACGTGTTTTTTTTGCCTCGAATTGAGACAAGTACTTTCAAGGGAACTATTGGCTTTTCCAGATATCACTCAACGAGACAATATGGTGAGCCACACACTTGGACTTAGTTGTTAAAAGCAAGTTGTTATAGAACTATGTGGATAGCTAAACAATACGGATATTGTATTTAAAGGGTGAAAATTGACACAGTGGCTGATTTCAAATATAAACTCTGAGATAGATAATTTTACTTACGAACACCGATACCCTTTGTTTTTGAATTTTCTTTGAAAGGAAAAAAAAAAGCAACTCTTTATCGTGAAAAATAAGCCACGAATGAAATGTGAGCACCTGATTAATACTACTGATACTAATGATAAAAATTAAAAAGCTCTTGACTAAATATTTACACGGAAGTTGGTGTAGATCTATTGGCATGTAGACAGTTGAAATATTTGATGACTTTTTTGTTCATTGACGAAAATGAAAAAAAGATAATCAGAAATTTTGTATCATAAAGACTTTATGGAATACTCTGATGTTTATCTTTTGTCTTTTCGAATAATGTTCGTTGTGTCTTGAGAAGAAAACTGTGTAATAAAATTACAGTAGAACAATTCAATTAGAATAGACACGGACAGAAATATGGCGTACGATTACGATTTATACAATTTAAGCCTGGCGGACTTGTTTTACGATATGAACACGCCCGTACATCTGTCCAAACATCGAATTTGGCCGTGCTTCTTCTGGGTCACTTTTGTGGTTGGAATGTTTGGTAACCTATTGGTGGTATATGTTTTATTTCGAAAGAAAAACTTGAGGACGGTGACTAACCTGTATCTCCTAAATCTGGTTGTGGGCGACATTCTGTACCTGGTGACGACGATACCCAATACAAGCTACTGGGTGGATTATTGGCCATTCAGTGAACTCATGTGTAAGTAGGTTTTGATTGATTGTATGGTGTATAACGCCGTTTTCAACATTATTTCAGTTCTATGGCGGCGGCCAGTGCACCTAGCCATGCTTTCCCGGATTATTTTTTTACCAGTACTCCGCACAATGTTCTTTCCAAGCCACTGGCTGCTTTCCAACTTAACTATCGTCGAAACAATGGTCAAAGGTGAGAGAGGAATGAATCCTGTCGCAATGACTTTCATCAACCCTTGGAAAGAAATTGGCCGTGCCGGGAATCGAACCAGCGACCCCCTGTTCTCAAGTCCTGTACACTACCAAGTATATGAGCCATGCATTGGTAAAAGGGGGCTGAATGCAATCGCAAAAAGCATCGACCCATGCCAGCCTGCACATATCCAGAAACCTTTTACCTTTGGTAAATTTTCTGCATGTCCAAGGGCTGTTCCATCTCGAGATTCAACCGGTTGTTAGACAGAATGGATATTATAGATCCATAATACTGTGATGACTTGCTTGGTAAAATGCATCACAGACACGCATTTAACTCCCTATCCCAAGACCATGGCTCAGATAAACTAGAACTCTGTCGACAGTTAAAGATACAATATACTAAATCTCATATTTTTTTTTTTTTTTTTAATTCTTATAGACTTGATTAATCAAGCGGACAGCATAAATCAAAGATCAGACTGCACGTTCTGTGCAGTCTGATCTTGATATATGCCGTCCGCAAAAGTCTCTATTTTCGCCCACAGAGATAGAGAGGTTGACCCACCACTTTATATATACCTCTTTTTTTTTTGACAAATTAGGGAAAAAGACATTATGGGAACAGTAGCAATGGTCTGTAACGACCACCATCAATGTTTTCTATACTGATAAGAAAATGTTTTTTTCCTTTCTCTTAACTCTAAACCAAACAACAAAATGTTGTACTCGACCAAATTGAAAGCATTTGCAGACGACAAATTATAGGTAGCTCTAATTATAATTTCTGCCTTTGATAAGGTAGAAAACATTGTGGGAAAAGGAGAAAATGCTGGTTACCAGCATTTTCTCCTTTTCCCACGATGTTTTTAACAGACCTTTTCCTCAAGGTCGTTAAAAGTCGGGATTGTGTCGTAAAGGGTTAAAGGTGCCTTAAGCCAGATTTTGTTTCACACTTTTTAAAATCCTAAAAAAGACGGCTAATTTCATTTGCCTGGAAACATGGCTTTTGAAATAAAATAAAGACAGAAATACGTGTAGAAAACAAAAAGAATAACGAAGGTTTTTGTATTATTTACTCGGGTTTTGAAGATCCTGGCTCTGAGTCCGACTGGAGGCAAATTTTTTCAAGCCGGCATTTTTTATTTTGTCCTCCCCCCCCCCCCCCCCCCCCCCCATCTGTGGGTAAACAGTAGCGTCCTGTTTGCTGGTACGTCATTTAAAGCCATTTTAATATTACATCACTTATATTGTGGCAACCACTGTACCTATCTATGTTTCTCTAGATTTTTTGCCAGCACCGGGTACACTGTTCTTCCCAAACTACTTTTTACTTTCCCACGAAAACATCGTTGAAAGGACGTTCAGTTCAGCGCTGAGAGTAGAGTAAATCCTGTCACAGTGACCGTTATCAATTACCGGAGAGAATTCTAACCGAGCTCGGGAATCAAAGTTGCCACTCCTTGGCTTTCAAGCTCTATACGTTACCAAATGATCACCTAGGCTCGGCGATTCAAAATGTGATAACTATTTAGCAAGGATGATAATTGTAGTCATAATATGTATTAATCATATTAGATCGAATTTTTATTTCAGGCTACCTAGAAACCCTCCTAAGTATTAAGTCATGCATTTGCTATGGATGACGCAACTCAATACACGTAACCCTTCTACTGCTAATTGTGTTTGACCTACACTCTGGCAAAAGGTGGTTTAATGCATCTTCGTGATGCATAATACAAAGGCAGTCATCACATAATTATGAATCCATAACATTTGTCTAACAATTGACTGAATCATGAGGTAAACTGGTCCTTCGAAATGCAGAAAATTGACCAAAAACGCAGATTGCGCAGCCCGACATCAATTGATACTTTTTGCATATGCTTTAAACACGCTTTTCACAGAACGTGGCTCATTAGGTAGACTGTTCGGGGATCAAAACGCGGGAAAATTTAATTCATACTATTTCAAGTATGGATGAATTGATGAGTGTAATATTATGGCCTGCAACATGCGAAAAGGGGCATTCGGACATTTGCGTAAAGTGTCCTACCGGATCAGCCTGCGCAGTCCGCGCAGCCTTATCCGAGACGACACTTTCCGATCGTGTATGATTTTTTATTTCACGAAAGTCTAGTGTAGAACAAAATCTAATCTTGACGTAAAGTGTCGTCCCGGATCAGCCTGCGCGGACTGCGCAGGCTGATCCGGGACGACACTTTACGCAATGTCCGAAAGCCCCTTTTCGCATGTTGCAGATTATTATCACTGACGGTTTGTTAAAGGTCTAGTCGCTCCCAGAAAAATGAATCTTAATCCTTATCCTGCTAGGTAAGTAAAATTGAAATTTTCGAGCCGATAGTAAAAACCCCAATTTTGCTATTTCAAAGGTATTTTGGTTTTTGGGTGAAAATATTATGTCCTTATCTGACAGTGTAGATCAAAGATCAGACTGCATGTTCTGTGCAATAGATCAGTGAGTCGCGCTTTGCAGCCTAATGGTTAATATTAGAATTAAAGTTGGCAATTCATTTTACTGCAAAATCATTCATCAACGTACAACTCATACAACTCATACAAGAACTCAGTCCGAGTTCTAAATCTCATAGGATTACTTTTAAATATACATGCCTCTGCCTCTCAGTCACAAGTTCCGGGTTCAAATCCTGCAATGAGCGAGGTCAACCTGTGGAACAACCCATATCGTGGCGCGAGTACTGGGTAAGGTTTCCCGGAAGTAATCATTGCAAGTGAATAAGATTGAGCCGTGCCCTGTGAAAAGAGGGTTTAATGCGTCTGCAAAAAGTACCAACCGATGTCGGCGCAGTCGGAACTTTTTGCTTTTAGTAAATTTTCTTGCAAGTCTAAGAACCATTCTACATCTTGATTCAGTCGGTTGTTTAACAAAATGGACTTGATAGGTCTACGATTATATGATGACTTGTTTGGTAAAATGGATCATGAAGATACATTATAGCCCTTTTTTCTAGACCATGGCTTAATTATTTGTTTCCATATCGGTGTAAAATAGAAAGGTTTATAGCTGTATGGCTTGCAACACGCGAAAAGGGGCATTCGGACATTTGCGTAAAGTGTCGTCTCGGATCAGCCTGCGCAGTCCGCGCAGGCTAATCCGATACTGCACTTTACGTAAAAATTAGATTTTGTCCTACAGCAGACTTGCGTGAAACAGAAAATCACACACGATCGGAAAGTGTCGTCTCGGATCAGCCTGCGCGGACTGCGCAGGCTGATCCGGGACGACACTTTACGCAAATGTCCGAATGCCTGTTTTTGCGTGTTGCAGGCCATATATGCCTTAACAAATAGAGCGCTAAATACGAAACATTGACATTTCCCGTCGGTCGGGGTAGGTGGATGGAGAAATGCTATAACATGATAACAGGGCTGTTCCGTGGCAAAATTATCTCAATATAGTACACAGTGTGGACCAAGATCAGACTGCAAAAATCGAGCAATCTGATCTTGGATCAACACTGCCCTTAAAGGGAACTTGTCATGTGAAAGATGCTGTAATCTTTTACCTAACAATTTCGATTTTAACAAATTTAGGCAAGAGGTCTTTTGAAACCCCATTGTGGGAAAAAAAGGAAATGCTGGTAACTAGTAACCAGCATTTTCTCCTTTTCCAACCAAGTTTTTTACACTCTTAAAGACGAATACCCTCATTTGATACATATGCAGTTTGCTGTCTACAAAGGCTTTCAGTTTGGACGAGTCTAAAATTTTTCCTTCTGGTAAAGGATTAGGAGCTAAGAAGGTCCGTCGGGACCAACAAAGGTAATACGTTTATGTATGATAAATTTGCCCCCGTAACGACCTGAAAGGTAAATCCCACGGGTACATTAACTTCCAGGCTTTTCTGGTCACGTGACTCACATAACATCCTATCATAATTGATAAATCGGAGCAAGTTCCCGTAAAACAGAATCAACCACTTTACTTGGTCACGTACTAGAGAGAGCACAGATGGGAGGACAAACGGGAGTTTATTAGGGGAAAAACGTTAACCCTTTTGACTGCTGTGCTCGAATCAATGTGCTTTTGGTACCAACCTATGATTCATGAACTGTGAAAAGGTGGCTTAATGCATATACAAAATGTATCGACCCATGTCAGCCTACGCAGTCCCCGCAGGCTGACATGGGTAGAAACTTTTTGCTATTGGTCCAAGGATGTCCAAGGACCATTTTTATCTTGTGTCTCAGTCGATTGTTAGACAAAATGGATTTTACGGATCCATAATTATGTGATGACCTGCTTTGTATGATGCAACACGGAGATTCTTTAAAGCCTCTTTTCTCAGCTTCTTGTTCATATTTATTTAATATTGAATCCTTATGGCTGCAGGGCCTGGTGCAGAAATTGCAGTCTGATCTTAGATCTACACTGTTTAATAAGGTTGATTTTTCGTATGCGGAAGGAAAACTGAAAACACAATATTTAGATTTTTACTGCTGACTGTCAAATTTTCAAATTGCTTATTTAGCAGTTTAACAGTTCAAGGGAGATAACTATCGATGTTTTTTTTTCTCCTCTAATCGAGATTTATATCTTTGATTAAAAAAAAAAATCATCTCCCTTAATTTTGTACAATTGTTCAGTTGATTTCTATGAATTTTGAATCTTTAGCATACAACAACGTGTTTTAAAGACCACGAGAAAAAGGGCTATGAAAACATTGTAGAAAAAGTAGAAAATGTCGCAAGATTTTCTATTCTGTTAAAGACTAATTCCAACGTTTTCCAGCCCCCAAACAATGGAAGGGACGAGGGGGAGGCTGTTTTTATTTAGTATTTCTAAATTCTAGTATTTCTAGTATTGAAAATTATTCCCGCATTGTTTACCGACCGCTAGTATGCCTTAAAATACAGCCCATTATGTTTTTACCATAGGTTTAAAAAAAGAAAAACAAAGAGTAACTGCGATATATCTGAAATGATGTTGAAAATGGCTTTCAAACATACAAAGAAATAAACACATAAACAAAAAAAAATTTGGGTATTCAGAAAATTCCAACAAATTTACAGAAATTTTTAGCTTTTTTTAACCCCGGGATGAACGGAGATGGGAGTAAATTCTATTAAACAGATGACCTTCTCTAAAGACATTTTTTTTGCCTCAAGGCAGACCACGTTAGAAAACAGTAACTCTTTACTAGACAACATAATCTTAGACTTGTCCAAATTGGAACAAATCGCAGATGACCAGTGAAATATGACTCTATCGGTGTAATTTGTTCTTGAAAAGATAGAAAACATTGTGGAAAAAGGAGAAAATGCTGGTGACCAGCATTTTCTTCGTTTTCATACAATGTTTTCAAAAGGATTCCTTTGAGGTTCGTAAAACGCGGGATTCTTCGGTAAAGGGTTAAACCTTAACCCAGTAGCTGCTAAGCATGACTCAAGGACCTTTTGCGGACAGTATAGATCAAGATCAGACTGCAAAGAACGTGCAGTCTGATCTTGGATCTACACTGTCCGATAAGGAGATATCATTTCCCAAAAAATACCTTTGAAATAGCCGAATTTGGGTTTCTACTTTCGGCTTGAAAACATTTCACTCTATTAACAGGATAAAGGTCATTACAAGTAAATTATACCTACTTTACAAGGACGTTTTTAAAGTCGTCTGCTGCAACTTTATTTCCGGAGGCTACGAGAAAAAGAAAAAAAACCAAGACAAAAATACAGTATTTATTCTAATTTAGTTTATGAACTTTGTATGAACCCGTTTTACGCCCACCGGTGCCAGAGACTTATTTGGTTGCCTTTGCGGCCTTTGTGGCCAGTATAGATTCAGATCAGACTGCACAGAACGCTCAGACTGATCTTCTTTTTAACCACGGTATGATACTTTTGGAAATGTTCTTTAAAAAAATAAAGTTTGAATTTTCTAAAAATATGCGAGCATTCTTTTCATTATCTTTACACAAACAGTCACTAATTTGTATATCAATGTTTTTCAGTAACCATTCTATTTATAATCTTCTTTGAACGTGAAGTAGTTTGCTGCAGAGAACTGCGCTGCCTCAATTATACGAAAGTAAATTATAAACAATATCCGAAGGAAATGTATAAAGACTGTCGCTAACAAATTTAATTTTTAAGGTAAAACCGTCAGCAGTCTTTGTTTTAAAATAGAAAGTCGTCTTTATGAAAATGAATCTATATTTGGTATTGAGGAAGAGTTTCATTTTTCTGTTGTCTTTTCCGAGAAGGAGAAACTTCTACTTTCCACCCATATAAACTCTTAATCTGACGTAAAAAAAGGAAAACTTACCGAAATTGAAAACGTTTGATATGATTTACATATAACATACTAAGCCTGACTCAAATGATTGAAATTTGCTTTCGAAGGCAAAGAAAAGATAAAAAACAGGTAACCAGCAGATATTTATTTTTTCCTCTTCTTTCTAGCAATATTTTATTTTTCGTTTGCAGATGCTCTCAATTTGGACAAGTAAAACTTTGTCGTTTGGTGAAGCATTAAGCGATGTTGAGACCGTATATTTCACGCCGTTTGTCCGTTTTTCCATTTCTTGAAAATATAAGATCTCTCTTACTTTGTAGCTAAAATATTCAAATTCGTCGACAGTCGCAAACATAAGCAGTTCTAGAAAAGAAGAAGAAGAAGAAGAAGAAGAAGAAAAAAAACATCTATTATCCCTTATTCTGCTACATAACTTACATGAAACTTTCAAGTCGATGGTAAAAACCCGAATAATGTTACTTCAAAGTTATTTTTTGGAGAAAAAATATTTCTTTATCGGACAGTGTAGATACAAGATCAGACTGCACGTTCTGTGCAGTCTGATCTTGATCTACACTGTCCGGAAAAAATCAGTGAGACGCGCTCAGCAGCCTAAGAGTTGAAGCATTTCAGGTGAGAGAAAAATCAGAAAATCCAATTTTTATTTCTCATTTTTTATTGTTGTTGTCGCCTTAAAAACTGAGCTATTATTGTTGTAAATGATTACCTGTGGTTTTTTGTCTCTTCCCCCAGTCTCATTTGGTTGACAAGTGTCATAAAATGGAACATTTTTTAAGTAATATCAACACGTCGTTTTATGCGTACTTTAACCCTTTACTACACCACTCCAAGTTTTAACAGCTCTAAAGAAGAAAGCCCTTTGAAAACATTGTGGGATAAGGAGAAAATGCTGGTAACCAAATTTGGTCGGGCATGGAATCGAACCAGCGGCTCCCTATTTTTCTGCCCCTTTACGTTACCGACCTAGCTACCCGGATCGGAAACAACACCACCAACAACAACAAAAAGGTCACTAGTATTCAAGGACTAAACTCAAGGTCACAAGACATGCCCATTCTCCATTCTTAATGCACTTCTCTAATGACGTTTAGGGCAACTGTCCGAACCCCAACAAACCTACAGTGTACATGAAAACTTATTGGAAAATCCATCAGAATGTTAAACGGACCAAGTACGAAAAATATTTGAACATTTTTGATAATCAAAATCCGTGATTCCCAAAACCCAAAACTTGCTGATGTCGCGTGTAGGTCACCAAGTATTAAGATCGTCTGTATTGATAATAAAAAGGTTGTTTTTACCTCATCGCCTTCATTAGAAAAATAGCTGGAGACAACTTTATTGTTAATTTGTTAGTTTGTATGGAGTCACATCATGGAGGCCAGTGCACCTATGCATGCTTTATTGGACTTTCTTTTACCAGTACTTCGCAAAGTATTTTTCCCAAGCCACTTGCTGCTTTCCCACATGACCATCGTCGAATCAGGAAACGAATCCGTGACCCCCCCCCCCCCCCGAAGTTACCGGAAACGACTGCAATCCAAGAGAAGAAGGGCACTTTATTTGGAGGACAAAGCCCATGGTTACGAGGCATACCCGTCCTCCGTAAGATAAACTGTCCATACCCAGTAAAAAAGGTATGTTTTAAAAACAATGTTGACGAATTCGCTACAATGGTAAAAGTATTCAGTATTCAGTACAAGTAATACTACAACTAACCCTCCCACCAAGAAAAAGAAGCGACCTCGAACCGATACTTATATCACGTGTAGGTTAGCATGTGTTAGATTGTCTGTTTTTTTTTTTTAAAAAACAAGAAATTTTACCTTGATACATTCTAAAACAAATTAGCAGAGAATGCCTGTATAAAAACCATTGTAGTTTACACTTAATCAACTTGCAGTAAGGTTTAACGGAAGGTTAGAAGAGAAAACATCGCGGCATTAAGAATACAATTCAAAATATCGCGACAAAAGAAGAAATGGCTCGTAATGGGCTATTTCTCCTTTTGCCACGATCTTTCAAAAGGCGATCTATCTCAGGATGGTAAATTGTCGTCTGCAAGTCTTTAATATTTTATTATTATTTTATTTCAAGACTGAGTCGAACACATCTGTCTAGCGTATTACATTTCAATTTTGAGGGATACAGTATTACGATGTGATAAAACAAAACTCATAGTCCAAGTATTTTTTTTTCTTTTTGTTATCTTTGCTTTTACTTCTGTCAATACCGCATTTACATCTCTCTGTTTTTTTTTCTTTTTTTACTGGCCTAGCCCAGTAGCTCATTCGGTGTCGTATGGAGCCTAAAACCAAGGGGTCCGTCGGTTTGATCCCTCGGCTAGGCTAAAATCTGTCCCGGATTGATGACAGTTATTGTGACAGGTTTGACTTTCTCTCAAAGCTAAATATTGTTTCGACGATATTCACATGAAAAGCAGCTTCGGGATGCTGTGGTAAAGAGTGGGATACAGACTTTCGTATCTCAATGTCTTATTGAAGCTAGAAGCTGCAATAAACAACATACTGTATTGCCCATATAAACACCAATACAACATCGGACCCCGTATTTAATGCACTTTTTAAACCACATTCTTAGTCTAATTCCAAATCTGGATAGTAACAACCAAGTGCGTAGCTAGCCCAAAATACAGTATAAGCAAAAGTAATACCTAAGATTTTGTCCGAGGCGCGAAGTGGGGGGAGGGGGATTTTCCAGGAGGGTCTGGAGGGCCTCCCCTAATTTTTTTTTAAAAGTGTACGCAACAGCGTTTTTGCGTACAGGTAGCTAGGCCCCTGACACCATTTCGGTGGGGTAAGCATAAGTTGAGAATGAGGTTTTGGATGCAATTTAGAATGGTTGGTGAATCCGGGCCCTGGAGCCGTATTTATTTAACAAACTAAATCCAATTGTTCTTCCAAACTCCAAGGCCAGCTAGCTAATTAGCCGTGAAGATAAACTCTGAAACATTGTCTGTAAAGATTTATTTAGTTAGGGGACAACTGGCACAAAAAAAAAAGAAAATGCAGTTTTCCAATCATTTCAATGCAGCAAAGCCCCACCCGCGTGCATTGTGATGGGACAAACAAACAAAAAATCACACAATTAATTAAACAAACAAACAACTCTCTCTCTACTCTCTCTCTCTCTCTCTCTCGAGAGAGCAACCGTTGACTGATACATGTCATCAGAGAGAAAAAGAATGCACAGCAACCATGGTCTACAACATGTCCTCAGGTAAAAATTGTAGCATAGTAACCCTGGTCTCGATTCCTGGGATAGACATTGAAGTGCATCAACCATGGTATGGAAGATGTCCTAAGATAACAATTGCTGTGTAGCAACCGTGGTATTGAACACGTCCTTAATTAAAATTGCACAAGTAGCGTAAGAAACCATAGACTGTACCATGTTCTTTGATAAAAATTGGAGTGGAGCAAGCACTGACTTTAACATGTCCTCAGATCAAAATTGTAGCTTAGTTACTATGGTCTAGAAAACGTCGTTAGATAAAGAGTGAAATGCATCAACCGTTGTCTGGAACATGTCCTCAGATAAAAAGTATCGTAGTAAAGACCTTCGACGAAAATTGTAACGTAACAAGCATGATCTGAAAGATGTCCAAAAAAAAAAAGTACCGGGGCAACCATGGTCTGGAACATAACCTCAGGTGAAAATTGTGAAACAGCAACCATGGTCTGAAACATGTCCTTAGATAAAATATTGTAGCGTAGTAACCATGGTCTGGAAGATGTCATGAGATTTAAGTTTAACGCAGTACGCACGGCCTTGTACGCAGATAAAATTGTAACGAAGCAACTTCAGTCTGGAACATATCCTCAGATTACAGTTGTAACGCTGCAACCATGGACTGAACTACGTCCTCAGTTGTAACGCTGCAACCATGGACTGAACTACGTCCTCAGTTGTAACGCTGCAACCATGGACTGAACTACGTCCTCAGTAAAAGTTGTTACGAAACAACAATACACTCAGCAAAACCTCTAACCGGCCACTTTTGTTTCTCCTGTAAATTTGACCAAGTAATAGACAGGTAAATAAAATCAACTTATAACATATGTCTGGACGATAGACATGGTATTGTAATGAAAAGATTCTTGATTTTGCCAATAAAAGGCATCTCTTTTTCAAAAAAGGGAAAACACATGGTTTGCGCATGCGTGGTGCCTATCAGATAAACCAGGTTAAAAAAAGAAGCATACATTACTGAAATTTTGTCAGCAATAAAGAAAAACATGAAAACTATTTTCTGCACAAAAATATAACCCGAGAGAAGAGCGTGAAGTTTTCAAAAAAATGATTTTTCAATTTTCAATGTTAAGTGAATGAATGTTTAATAACTTCATTTCAATATAACAAGTCAACAAATTCTTTTCAAACTTAGGCTGGAGTATGCTTTTACACTGGTCAGTTACTCTCCAAAACATCAAACTAAACGAACTGCCTCTTTTCTGGACAGCTGATGCCAGAAGAGGTCTACGGGGAATTCCGGCTCAAAGGTGGCCGTTTAGAAGTTTTGTTTAGTGTAGTCTGGAACATGTCCACACATGAAAGTTGTAACGTAGCAACCATGACCTCGAACATGTCCCCAGATTCACTATTGTAGCATGGTAAAAATGGCCTGAAAAATGTCTTTAGATGAAATGTTGTAGCGTAGTAAAAATTGTCTGGAACGTGTCTTAGACTTAAGTTGTGACGCAGTAACCATGGTGTGAAACACATCTTCAGATAAAAAATTTAGTGAAACAACCGTGGCCTGGAACATGACCTCAGGTTAAAATCGTAACATAGCAACCGTGGTCTGGAACATTTTCAGAGGTAAAAATATATGTCTTAACAATCATGGCCTGTAACATGTCCTCAGATAAATATTGTAACGTAACAATCGTGGTCTGGAACAAGTCCTGGGTCCGTATTCTCCAACCATTCTTAAGAACTTCTTTGTCTTATTCTTCCAGGTTTTCAAAATTTGAAAGTAACACAACTTCTGATTGGCTAAACCAAATGGTTTAGCCAATCAGAAGTTGTGTTACTTTCTAAACCTATAATTAGACAAAGAATGTTCTTATGAAAGGTTGGTGAATACGGATTCTGATAAGAAAAGAAGCATCAGTCATAAGTTGCTTATTTAAAGATCAATATAATTTAAGCATGGCATATGTCACTTTTAACCAGACTACAAAAGTTTAGGCTTATCAATAATGACAGTATATGCAGACGACAAACTAAATATGACCCAAGCAATGGGATTTGTCTTTGAACGAGTGGAAAACATCGTGGAAAATGAAGAAAATGCTGGTTTCTATAATATTCTCCTCTTCTCACGATGTTTTAGAAACAGGGTAGTGAAAAACGAGATTGTTTCGTAAAGGTTTAAAATAATCGCGATTTCACAGCGCTTGTATAATGTTCACACATTACATAGTTCCTCGATCTCACTTTTCTCATTGACCTTTGTTACTTTTACTTATATAAGTCCCAACTTCGCACATGCTATTCTATACGTTATACAATACAGGGTGAAAAAATCTGTAAAGCGGTATCATGAAGAAATCATAATGAACTTTAAGTTGACCTTTGATTAGAATTTTTGTCCTCAAAAGTTACAGCCACTTACCGTATAATTTCATTACTTCCTGGTATATCCGGAATAATGGTCAATAGTTGGCGAATTTCTTAGGGTGGGATAAAGTGATTGGGCATTATAGTTTTGCTCAAATCCTTAAGCAAGAGACTTTCTAGCTGGTTGGCTAGGACAGTAAGTCTATGCAAAATACGTGGCTAGTCTTGTAAATTATAATTAGAATTACATTCAGAAAGGCTGGTGATGACGGTCCCTGAATTGTACAGGGAGATGAAAGAAGTCTCAAATTTCTACATAGTGTCAATAAGTGCTTGTTTACAATTGATGCAAGGTGCCTTATTTGTAATCCTTGCCTCATCATTTCCGTGTTTAACTCTTTACCAAACAACAAAATTTTAGACTTGTCCAAATTGATAGCATCTGCAGACGACAAAATAAACGTGACTCAAAAATTGAAACTTGACTTTAGAAGAGTAGAAAACATTGTGGGAAAAGGAGAAAATGCAGGTTACCAGCATTTTCTCCTTTCCCCACAATGTTTTCAGAAGGCTTCTTCTTCTGGGTCGTAAAAACCAGGGATTGTTTGGTAAAGGGTTAAACGATCCTTGGGAAGGAGCCCTTTGGGGGAAATGTGGGATAGGGAGAAAGTGCTGGTAACTGGTGCTGTTCTCTACTACAAACAAGACTTTCTATCCTTTGAAAGACAAATCGCATCATTATTTGTTGTCCCCAAATAATTTCAATTTGGATTCGCCTAGAATAGTTTTATGCGACAAAGAGTTAAGTATCCTTCAATTATTTTTTTTAAATGAAACTGACATCTTGGCTTTAGGTTTGACGTGAAAATTGTCGTCATCAGTATTACTTTGACAAAGTAGAAACAAGGAGGTTTTTTTTTTATTGTCATCTTAAAAATATGTATTCATTGTGAAGAACAACCTAAGGTACAACTGTACGTAAGTTTGTGTCTAACACTTCTATATTTTTTACGTGGTTCAGTCTTTCATTTGCTATGTATCATACGGGTACTTTGCATAATTACAAATTAAAAAAAAAGGGTCGATGCTGATGCAAGAATAATGTAATATTAAATGGCTTGCAACAGGCGAAAAGGGGCATTCGGACATTTACGTAAAGTGTTGTCCCGGATCAGCCTGCGCAGTCCGCGCTGGCTAATCCGAGACGCGTTGTCTGCGCATGTCATATTCTTCGAAGATTCGACCTGTCTGCTATGACGCATCACCCATCCCCCGAATATTCGGGAAAAGTAGGGCTTACAGCGAAGCTATTAGCCTATTACCCAAGCATGTAGGGGCTGTTTTAATAAATGGCCGATGCATAGGTTACATGCTTGCCGATCACAGCTGAATGAAATCGCACCAGGTAGCGTTTTATTGAGTAAACGTTTAATTCATTTTGAAATTCAAAGTAACGGTTGTTGTTTTGAAAAGTAGTCCGGTTCTGTACCCATAATGCCCATATTAGATAGATGTGTATTTGTATAATGCCATCTAGCGGGAGATAATGATCCGAGACGGCACTTTACGACTACATTAGATTTTGTGCTACAGTAGACTTGCGAAAAACAGAAAATTACATCAAAACGGAAATTGTCGTTTCGGAGTGGCCTGCGCGGACTGCGCAGGCTGATCCGATTCGATACTTTACGCAAATGTTCGAAGGCCCTTTTCGCGTGTTGCAGGCCAAATAATCTGTACAAATATTCTTAACACTTTTCAGGCTTTTTACAGGTAAATATGTATCTAAAAATAAAGCACTGTCCGGGCTCCAGTCTTATACTTTTTCCCCATATATACAGTCTGACGAAACTTAAAAAAAAGTAACAATTACCGAACAGACGAACATTTTATATCGCTACAGATCTGTATAGACCGTGATAAGGAGTGACTAAGAAATTTCTGGCGCCTGGACCCAGGTTAGTTAATGAATAATGCGTTTAGCACAGTTCTGAAAACGTATACATTCGATTGAATAGGACAGTTACATCTTTCTTGACCAGCTCGAATGACTCATTGGTATTGCGTAGGACCCGAAAACGCCAAGTTTCGGGTCACTTTAGGGTGTGGGATCGAGCCCCACGGCTGGCCAACCAAAAATCACTTTTGGTCTTTCGGATGATACGTTGAAACCGAGTCTACAGGTTTAGTCTGTTGTTTAACAAAATTGATTTTATGGATCAGTAATTGTGACTTGTTTGGCATAACTTATCACGGAGATGCCCCCTCTTGCTAGAGTATGGCTCACATATAAATTAATACAGTTTTCTTATTACTTGCAGGCAAACTGATCCACTACATGATGAACGTGACGATGTCAGTGACAGTTCTGTCCGTGACAGCTGTCGGACTCGACAGACACTACGCTATCCTATATCCTGTCACGTCTAGACAACACAGGTATCTGTCATCTGATTTATTTCTGGCTGTTTTAGGGTTTTACACTTTACAAGACGACAAAAATTTGGCCTGGACCATATTGAAAGCATTTGCAGACGACATATTGAATGTTGTTCAAACGTTCGATTTTGCCTTTGAAAGGACAAAAATCATTGTGGGGAAAGGAGAAAATGCTGGTAACCAGCATTTTCTCCTTTTCCAGCAATGTTTTTAAACGTGTTTTTTTCTTCAAAGTCAAGAAATCTCGGGATTTCAGTTAAAGGTTTCTGGGATACGTTAAGTTCATGCTTCAGGTTATGTGACAGCAGTCAGTCTTGAAAGGCACTATTCAATCTTGTTTCATGAAAACAACACATGCATCTGTCATCTAATTTGGTTCCTGGGTGTGTGAGGTTGTCACTACTTTGTTTAGTTCACGTGACTAATTTGTCAATGCAGTTGGACTCGACCGCCAATCCCATGCCATTCTATGCTGTCATGTACCCAAGTTTTCATTAGGACAACATAATTGAACCGTGCTCTGGCAAAAGGGGGTTTAATGTATCTCTGTGATGCATATATATGAAGCAAGGCATCACGTAATTATAGATACATAAAACCAAATTTGTCGAACAATCGACTGGGTCACGAGGTAGAATAGTCCTTTGACACGCAGAAAAGTTACCAGTGGCTAAACGTTTCGTTTCATGTCAGCCTGCGCAGACTGCGCATTACTGGCAGGCTGACATGGGTCGAAACTTTTTGCTTGTTTTACATGATTTGATTTTCTGTATATCCAAGGACCATACTGCTTCATGATTCAATCGGTTGTTAGACAAAATACATTTTATACTAGTAGATTAATAATTGTTTGATGTCTTGCTAACTTAAGTACAACGCATGACAGAGATGCAGTAAACCCCTTTTAACCAGAGCACGACTCATTTATCAGTAGTAAAGGAGTAATATCCACAGAAATATCAGACAGTATAGATCAAAGATTAGACTGCACAAAAAGAACAGGTCGGCATTAGTCCAGCACGCTTTGCGCGAAACAGAACTAAACTGTATAAAATGACGCCAAACAAGTTCCACTTAACAAAGCATATCTGTGCTTTAACAGCCTTGAAGAACAAAGCTTTTGAAAACATTGTTGGAAAAGGAGAAAAATGCTGGTAGCCCTTCAAAGGTATATTTCATCATTTGTCATGTTCAAAAGCTTTCATCATGGAAGAGTTTATTTGTTTAGTCTCTTTTTATTTCGTATTAGTAAAGGGTTAACATAGTTTTTCGTAAATAATATTGATGGACTTTATCTGCCCCAGTTTGAGCGCTTCTGGAGGCAGAAGAAGGAAAACGAATTTATAAGACTAAAACGTGAATGTTGTTTTAAAAAAAACAAAATTGTGAACCTTTAAAATTTATCCATTCCGAACAATCATTTTGCATTGTTATTTTCAAATATATGAGCCTTGCTCTGGCGAAAGGGGGCTTAATGCATCTCCGTGATCCACGACACCAAGATGGTCATCACATAGCTTTGGATCCACAAAATCCAGTTTGCTTATCAACCAACTGAATCATGAGGTAGACTGATCCTTTGACATGCAGAAAATTTAAAGGTAGCATAAAGTTTCGGCCCATGTCAGCCTGCGCAGGCTGACATGAGTCGATACTTTTTGCGAATGCCATAAGCCCCCTTTTCACAGAGCATGGCTCATATATAAAGTACTGGTGTCCATTCCCCAGTAGAAAATTATTGCAACAGAAGAAAAGCCATGTCAGAATGTCACTTGTCCCCAAGAGGGTTGCCTCGACTGATAACGTTTAATATTACTAATCCGAGAAATAACGCATTCATCGACCAGCTGTGGGCGGCTTTCCTGGCTGAAGTTAACTTTTACAGTGCTAAATTAAGTTGCAGTTGTGAAAATAGTAGATAAAGATCAGAATACACAGAATCGACTCTGTTCGATCTTTTGTGAGAAAATCTGACAAAGAAAAGCAACTCTTATTTTTTGTGGATTTACATATTTCGTGACATTCTGGCCGACACAACATGGCCTGCAACACGCGAAAAGGGGCATTCGGACATTTGCGTAGAGTGTTACAAGCCATATCATGAAACAACCGAGTGGTTTTATTGCATGAGAAAGTTCATTTTATGTGGGCTAATTAGTTCTGACATCATATTTTCTGTTATCAATTTCAGGACAGTGAAGAAAACAATGATCGTCATAGCCAGTTTTTGGGTGATTTCACTTGCCATAAGCAGTCCGGCGATCAAGATCTCAAAAAAGATTGACCTTTTTGGAGAAAACGTCTGCCTGAATTATTACAGGCACCCCTGGGAGCATAAAACTCTCGCTTCACTGATGTTTCTGTTTTTATACGTGATTCCACAGCTGGCTCTCGGCATTTGTTACTATCGTATCGGTAAACGGCTATGGTTTTCAATGCAGAATTATAACAAAGCAAGCACAAAGACGATACAAACTTTACGAAAACGGCGTCGAGTCGTGAAAATGGTGATAGTAATGACAATATGCTTCGCTGTGTGCTGGTTGCCCGTTCATCTTGTAGAACTTTATGTGGCGTTTGGAACTTTCTTCTCTGACGTGTTCTACGAAATTAAAATATTGGCGCCTCTGGTTCCCCATCTATTTATATCGACCAATCCAATCATGTATTGCTTCATGTCAAAGACATTCCGAACGAGATTTATATCGGCGTTTAAATTTAGAAAACTGTCCATTTTACTACAAAACTCATTCGAACGGCAACCAGCGTCGATTACGAACCTGGACCCAAAGAAGATTGCTCAACCCAGTGATATATCGAATGAAGTAAACAATCCGGAGGTGACAGATAAAACAGATTTTGTAGATAAAGCTGTAAACACGACACCGAAACTAAAACAATGTCAACCCAGTGTGAAAGGCATGTCAGACATTATGGAACTCGTTGATGTGAGCTCAGCTGTTTAAATTGTTCTCTACGTGTTTAGAGAGGCATAAAAATCCAATGGCTATTTTTGTGAGTCAAATTAGTCAAACGACCAAGTCAAACGACCAAGGTGTTGCAATTTAAAGATTCTGTTGGTCGATTTGCCTAGAATTATTTGAAAAGTGTACATTAAGATCAGTCAGAACAGAACGTCTGTCTTACCATAATCTATAACGTCTGCAAAAGCAATAATTATTGTATATAATATACTTTAGGTAAGAATAAAGCATACTTCCTAAATTCTTAAGCCGTGCCTAAATCTTGTACATTGTAGGTCATACTTCACCGAGTGTACAGTTTGAAATTAGATCAACAATTTTCAGAGATACCAAGATATAAACATGGCCATACCGGTATAGAAGCTTCAAGACCAGACTGACCAGACTGAACTTATATCTGCAGTGTTTGTTATTTGTAGGAGTATTTATCATCAAAAAATGGCTACAACTCTGTATTGCCTAGAATGGACAATTTATAGGGTCTACAATGTCAATGTTTGCCATAATATTTTTCTTTGCCAAAAGCTTTTGAAATGTCAAACAGAGCGTGCTGTATAAACTTGGATAAACATTATTCGTCTTTATCATAGTAATCTTCCCTGCGAGAAATCTGAATCTGGCCAACGAACAGCCTGTCCGGAAAGCGCTGTTAGAACCACTTTTGTAATAAAACGGCTATTTGTAATAAAATTTTCAACTTCGCTATATTCCATCAGTATTCACCGATGTACTTCAAAATGGGTATATTCGGAAAAGTGGTTCTAACAAAGAACTCATATCCACATTATCAGTAATTCACAAGGGTATTTTTTGCCAAAGGAAACACATGAGCGGCGCTATGGGGCAAGGAGGTTTAATACAACTGGGCCGTGCTCTGTGATACGGGGGCCAAATGCATCTGCAAAAAGTATCGACCGATGTCAGCCTGCGCAATCCGCGCAGGCTGACATAGGCCGAATCTTTTTGCCATCGGTCAATTTTCTGCATGTTAAAGGACAATTCTACTTCCAGATTCAGTCGATTGTTCGACTAAATGGATTTTATTGATCGATAGTTATGTCATGACTTGCTTGACTTGCATCACGGAGATGCATTAAGCCCCCTTTTGTCAGAGCATGGCTCTTAGTTTACTTCTTTATGCATACTTCCAAACTAGTCGTTAATTTAAATGGATCCATTTGTCTAAAAACCAGCCCAATCATGTAGTAAAGTGGCCCATTGACATTCAGAATATATATCAATCACAAACAGTTTCGATTCAGGTCAGCCTGCCCGGATTACGAAGGCTGACTTGGGTCGATACTTTTCGCAGGTTCTTTAAACCACTTTTCCACGTAATACGACTTATTTATTACATCTTAATCTGACGACAAAAATTTAGACTGTCCACATTTAAAGCATTTGCATACTAAACATTAAATGTGACTCAATAGATGGTATTCGTTTTGCAACGGTGGAAATCGTTGCAAAATGAGGAGAAAATGTTTATCACCTGTATTGTTTTGCTTTTCCTTCGAAAATTTACTGTTCAATGATTAGACTACTTGATCTTAAAAGACAGCTGGTTGCACCTTTTTTTTTTGCAAAAAATAACAACTTTTTCTGGCAAAGATCATTGAACTGTTAAGTCTAATGATATCCAATAGTTCACCTGTGTAATTGGTCCAAAGATTTAGGCCGAAAGTGTACCATAAAAACGAAGTCTGAACTTGGATGTATGAGTTGGTCGTATATCGAATATATCAGCATATCCTTTTTGGCAAGAGTTCACTTTCCATCCAATTTCAGTTATATCATGGCGGCCAGTACACTTTTTCATGCATTCCTTGGGCGTCCTTTTACCTTCGCCACCCGCAACCTTCTTTCTATGTCACAGGCTACTTTGCCACATGCTACCAAGCAAGTCATCATGTAATTATGGATCCATAAAACCCATTTTGTCTTACACTCAACTGAATCCTGTGGTAGAATGGTCTTTGGACATGCAGCAAATTTCACCAAAAGCAAAAGGTTAGCCTTTTTTTGCAGGTGCATTAATCCCCCTTTTCACAGAGCATGGCTTATAAGTGTAAACTGTACTATTTCATTAATTCAGGCCTGGCTAAGAATCGAAGTCGTAACTCTTGGATTGCTAGACCTTTGAGTTATCGTCCAGACTGACCTCTCCTTGGCCATACTAATGGATAAGCATGATGCATCCGTTCCATCCATTCAACATTGTTAATTATAAAAGAGATTGGTACAACTTAGTTGCATATGTCATATCATCGATGGATCGGAGTTAGATCTCGGGCGGACAAAGATAATTATAGTCAATGCATCCTTAGACAGAACCTTGTCCTCCTATCAACTTGATGATTTTCCAAGAGTCATTGATATAAGCCATGCCCCGGCAAAAGGAGGTTTAGCTTTTAAACTGTTTGTTTGGAACTGTTTTGAGAAAAATTTCGATTCGATAGAAAATTGTGACTCGTGTTTTTGTTTTCTTTTTTCAAGTGGAGCCTTACAATTTTAAAAACGGCAAAGCGATGTATTTCCGGCGAAGAAATGTAACATGTAGGTGCATATAACCCATCGTAATGCAGCCGAGGGATTTGATCAACGGATCACCCGAGGTTGCCGAATGATATTGTACCTAAAAAAACCGGAACAGCAGCAAATCAAATGAAGATATCGATTGAACGGTTTCAGCAGGAATAAGATAAGCCCAAACAAACACCGTTTTATGGATGCTAAGCACGAAAAGCGTTGCAGAACTTTTATCTTACGTGACAATTTTGTACCGATACCGATTTGTTATTACTTCATGGGCACACATTACGGCGTTGAAAAATGTCTGTGTTTCCGTTAGCATGACCAGTCGTGTTTCCGAACCTCGAGCCCTCATACTGTTAACCCTTTACCACGGAATCCCATAAGAAAAAAGCCTTTAAGAAATATTATGGGAAAAGGAGAAAATTCCAGACCCGTCCAATTTCAAAGCAGATGACGAATTAGATGAACCTAGAATGATATGATTTGATTCTATAAGGGTAGAAAACACTTTAACCGCTTCTATCAATGTTTTCAAATGCCCCTTTCTTTAAAGTTTTAAAAATTCGAAATTGTTTGGTAAAGGGTTAAAGGGGCTTTAACCAGACTTCATTTGGCAAGTCTTTTTCGAAAATCTTCACAATTTTCATTCGCCTGCAAAGACGGCTTTGAAATTAAAATCTGGATGGAAATATATGTACGTGAGAAAATTCAAAGAATGGTTGAGGTTTTTATTGTATCTATAGTGCAAATTTTTCTATTTCGTTAGTAACGTTAAAACGGGTTTTACATAAATATAAATCGTAACACATCATATAGCTGGTTGCCTCAAAAACTCAGTGTTGTAGAGTCGCCGACTTCGGTTTAGAAGGTCGTGGGTTCGAATCCTTTCACGTGCTTATGATTTTTCCTAACAAAATATCGACTATCTCACGTAAAAAATTGGTTTAAAAACCTGGTTTGATGCCCCTTTAAAGGACGAAGTCAAAGTCCTCTGCAGTAAGATTGTTTCAGAAGATTACTGGTGAAATTTGTGGCGATTAGTATGACGTCTGTATCATGCTATTTTGTTTTTATCTTCTCCGTTGAAAAAGAACAGCTATATCGAGCTACTATTCCATACTATTTGGTGGATTATAGAAATTTATCAGCGACTCAAAGCCTTACAATTTCTCCGTATAAGATTCACTGCACGTGCTGGTTTGTTTCCGATTTTAATATAAAACCGTATTTAAGATGTCGATGTTTTTTTATTAACATGTTATGGCCAAACATCCAGCTTATTGTAACAGCTCGGCCTGTTTTATCGGACAACATTTGGTCTATTTTTCTTCTACAAAAAGCTAGATCTAATTTTTCTTTGAAACTATAAAGACTTAACATTTTTTCCAGACAACAAAATTTTAGACTCGTCCATATTGAAGGCTTTTACAGACAACAACTTGTCGGTAAAGTGCTTGTATTTGTTTCTGAAAGAGTAGAAAACATTTGTGGGAAAAGGAGAAAATGCTGGTAACCAGCATTTTCTCCTTTTCCCACAATGTTTTCCAAAATTTTATTTTCCATGATCGTTAAAAGTCGGGATTGTGCAGTAGAGGGTTAAAAACAGGAGATGTCTTGTTTGCGGTGATGATGTCGGACATCTGTCGATATGCAGTAAAGCGAGACCTTTCGTCTATATTGTTACCTCCCTCCAGACGTCATGTTCTAGAATGAGGTTTCCCTCATACTGAAACTTTCCACTGCAAGTCATAATCTTGAGAGAGACTTTCCCCATTTTGGTATCCCTCAGCCCCTTCGCAGTTATTCACTGGATTTGCAGTGGAGTGGCACTAGCTCTATACGGGAAATTTCGCCCAAAAGTCATACTCTAAAAACGAGAATCCCCAAATAGTAGAACTATTGTGAGACTAGTGTGAGACTTTCCCCCAGGAGAAGACTGAATTTAGATCAGGACCTTCCTGTCAGGAATTCTCACTTCAGAGGCACTGTTTCCCCGAACTGTCTGAGAAGTAGATTTCCGTGAGAAGTGCGGTTTAAGGGCAAGAATTTTCTGGGATTCTCGTACTTTAAAACTGGTTACCTACTCAACAGTTATGTTGTTACAATGTATGTACACTCTGAATATTTAAAACGCAACACTAGTTGCAGGTTTAATATCAGCCGAAAAATAACACGTTTTGGTCAAATTTGCCTTTAACATGATTCATTGTTATTCCATGGAAAGATTCACAAAGTTTCGTTAAAATTCTTTAAGATCTTTAAATGGAAAATGATGAAAAAATTCCTTACCTCAAATCAAAAAGTCACAAGATTTGTATCGAGTATGGCCACTCCTTGCATTTATGAAAGCTTGAAAGCTAGTGTTGTGTTTTTAAATACTGAGTGTAGAACAACATCAGGATATGTACCGGTTAGTCTGACCTTTGTCTACACTCTTCGTCACATTATCATATATTTCGGCCCTTCAGTATCTGCCTGAAAGTAAGAAAATTGATCGTTACTCTTGATGAATTGCGTTCATAGTTCTCTGTAGGAGAAAGAAGGAGGATAGAAATTCTTAGTTCATTGAGGTTACAAACACACTTCAAACGTTGACATCCAGTGATTTTCCACTCCAACATAACACAGACCATACACCAAGCTTGTAGCGATCTGTCATAGAGACTCGAAGATTGACAAATCTTATTTGATTGCATTACTTCTCACGATTCAGACTCATGTAATAGCAGACGACTACAACTGCCACTTTATCCTATACCGATCACTCCAAAATTCTTATTACCCTGTGGAAGAGGACTGTAAACATTGTGGGAAAAGTAAAAAATACAGGTTACCTGCATTATCTCCTTTTGCAAGAATTTTAATATTTTCCAGTATTTTTTTTTCTACCAATTCTATGGTGGCATATTTCTGCCGCGGGATACGAGATAGCTATTGCGATAAGTTAAGAGAATTATCGTGATAAAACAAAGCTTCCTGGAAATATTATCTAGATAATAAACATTTTCACGATAAAAATCTCGCGATAATTCTAACTGTTATCATGATTTTTTTTGCTTTCGTGCCCACAACTGACATTCACTGTATCTATAATTAGATACGGTTTCGGAACATCTTCGTCTACAACCTTATGAATTCTCCTTTTCCTGAATGGTTTAAAAGTTGGTCGTAGGAGGCATTTCGAGTCGTCTTTGTGATTTTACAGTCTTCTGTTCATTTCGAGTCTTGTCATAATTTACCAATTAAGCTGCAATTGATAATGAATCGAAATTTTACTTACTGCAATCTTGTGAAGTCAAAAACTACCGAGTTCATCCAAATGATAAATTTTCTATTTATAGATGTCAAGAAAAAGATAGAACTATCACGATAATCTTATCTCGAATGTCAGCTTCGTGCACGATTGAGAAAGTTTGCGTTAAAATTTTAAGTTTATCGTTATATTTTTTTCAGGAAACTTTTCACTATCACGATAAAATTTTCAGGAAACTTTAATTTATCGCGATAGTTTTCTAAAATTATCATGATAGCTATCTCGTATCTCGTGGCAGAAATATGCCACCATACAATTCGAAGACATATCCCATTGTTTGAACCACATTAAATTTTTCTTCTGCAAATAGTTTTGATATCGACAAGTCGTAAATTTTGTCTTCTGTTGAAGAGTTAAGATACAAAGAATGACAGATCTTAGTTGATAGAATTACTTATCACGGTAAATATGATATACTACAAAAAGAAGGAAGTTTCTACAATACCGTCTTTCTTGACCCAAAACGAGAAATGACTTCAGTAGTTTGTAAGAGGCACTTTGACGTAATGAGCATCCTACTACCTGGAGTCATAGCGTATTTAGAGTAACTACGACGTCCGAGAGTTGGGACCTGAACACCATGTCTATATAAAGACTTAGTCGAATAGAATACTCGAAGTGTCATAATCTATTTAGGGTGGAAAACGAAACTTGTAACAAAAGATAATGCTGCGTAGAACAAACCAGAAATGTTGTGACCTAATATGAAAGGCGACAAGGACAGTCAAACATAAAGACGCGAGTGGGATGCTTTGAAAAAATTTCTCATATCAAGGAAACTGCTTAGCACAAACCGAAAATGTTTTAACCTTTTAAGAAAGATAATGCAGTGAGTCAAATGTAGAGATACGAGTTGGACGCTGAAGAAACCTACCTGCTTGACAGAAAATGTGTTGACACGTAGTACAAACTGGAATTGAATTCACGTTGACAGGTAGTGTGGTTTCCATTTTTACATGTAGACATCTCTATTATTATGGTATCTGAGCTTTCGTACGCCTCGAAGGTATTTAATTAATCTTTAAATCATAAGTGGGCGTGTTGTTGAATAATTATATAACGTGTAGTTCGTTTGATAAACAAATTTATTACAACCGGCAAGTGGTTTTGTATCTTTATCAAACTAAATCAATGCCCTTTCCATTCACATCTAGGATTAATTTTTTAAACTTGCAAAAACTACTTTTGCGCACCGTAATAAAACATAAGAACCTACAGAATAACAACGAATTTAATTGTAGAGTTCATGTATATCTATGACCTATGAAGCCAAAAGTTCTATGTGAAAGAAGATCGCCACCTGATTAGATAGGCCATAAGAAAAAGGGTAATTTTCATACAGAGCGGTAGGTACCTGTGGACCAGTTTATGAAGAGATGTTGATCTTAACAGTAAAAGAATGACTTCGATAGCTAGTTCCCGAAGGAACTGCTAATCTATTTAAAAGCCCGCTAAGGCACGGAGCTAGTAGGGTCTTGATCATGGGCTGAGAACACAGCACGTCCTTGGGTTTCCAGAGAACCGTTTGACTGCCTGTTTGTATAGGGATGTCTTTTTTCGGTCGGCAAGTATCTTTTTTCCTTTCGAAGTAAGTTGTAGGTATCCTCTGGCCGATTTCAGCGAAAACGTTGAGCTCTTTTACGGTACGAAGAGATAAGTGATAATTCCCCCAATAAGCCTGATTTGACTATGAGTTTTCGATTCACTACAGAAACAAACAAACAAAAAAAAAAAAAACAACTTAAAACAAAGCTTTTAAGAAAAATGATGAAAATGGTCCATTTTAGCTGTTTTCTCCGAATAGAGAGGGTGTTATCCGGAACCCTAGATGACAAAAACAAATCCAATCATTTGAGACACATCCACTTTGTTCCCCGCAAATCTCTTCAATTTTGAGAAGTCTGGAACCTTGTCGTTTTGCAATGATTTAATTTTCACCATAGTCTATCACTGACTCTGAGATAAGTTTCTTTGGAAAACATTGTGGGAAAAGAAGACAATGCTTGGTACCTTTCGTTTTCTAAGACATGTTTGCCAAAAGGTTTTTTTAACAGAATTGAACGCTGGCATTACAAGCTGAATTCGGACGATAATTTATGGAAAAGCTTTTCTCAGAAACAAAATAACTTGGACATCACGGAGAACATCATAAAAGATCCGAAAATTAGAGCTTTAGGGTATAAGTTGTATTAGTCCTTTCAGTAATAAAGTAAATATTAGTAACAGTCTTACCTAACACGAACCATGGATTGCATCAAAAAGTCACGCGGATTCGTCACACTGCTGATTTTTTTTGTCTTTAAATGTAAAAAAGATGTTTTTCTTTTCTTCAAATGTGCCCCATTTTTGCCGACTAATCAGTAATATATCTTTATTCTAAACCAAACGACAAGAATGTAGGCTTGTCCAAATTGAAGACATTTGCAGACTACAAACTGAATATGTCTTCAATAATATTTGACACATGCTCTGGCAAAAGGGGGCTTAATGCATCTCCGTGATACATGATACCAGCCCAAGTCGTCACATAATTATGGATCCAAAAGAGCCACTTTTTAAACAACCGACTTAATCATGGGATAAAATGGTCCTTTGACATACAGAAAATTGACCGATAGCGAAAAGTTTTGGCCCAGGTCAGCCTGCGCGGACTGCGCAGGCTGACCTGGGTCGATACTTTTCGCAGATGCATTAAGCCCCCTTTTCACAGAGCATGGCTCATTTTATTTGAACGCGTAGAAAATATTGTGGGGATGGAGAAAATTCACATCATGATATGTAAATGTTTTTGTAGTACAAAAATTGCTCTAAACTTGTGGTCATTTGACATTTGCAATTATGACATCCATAGAATTTAACAGAAAGTATTTCTACGATCCTACGGGGAATATTGAAAACTGGAAGAGGTAATAAACGTTTGAGACTGAAAAAACCCAACTGATATATTACATGTGCGGCATTTTTTTTTTTGTTTTTGGGCGGAGGGTGGTGGTGGTCGCTAAGTGTGAAAGAAGTTTATTAATTATACCTTACTTGCGTTTGGACTTTTACTTTGATCTTTGCTGGGGGAAAAAAAAAAAGCTTGCAATGTATGATTACTGGAAGACAAAATAGAAGTTTGCTTTCTGATGACTCTTGTGTTTACGTCTTAACTGTTTACCACACAGTATCGACTTTTAACGACCCTGAGGAAAAAGCCTTTTGAAAACATTGTGAGAAAAGGAGAAAATGCTGGTAACCAGCATTTTCTCCTTTTTCCACAATGTTTTCTGCTCTATTAAGGAAAAATTGTGTCATTTTTGCCACCATTAATTTGTCGTCTGCAATTGCTTTCAATTTGGACAAATCCCAAATTTTGTCGTTTGGCAATGAGTTAAAGGCTAAAAAACGTTCCTGGTCAAGCATAACAAACTTTGACACACTCATTTCTATGACATGAACCGATTTATAGTGTCATATGAGTATAATTTGGACTGTAGAGGTAAGTGATAATTGGCGGTAATTGTAGTATCTGAAACCGTCAGAAACACCAAAAACGATCTTATAAAACAAGATAATAACTTAGTGTCTAGAATAAACGTCCTCAAAACTAAGAATTAGTGTTAACTGAATATTAGCCTCATAAAATTTGCGTCCTCAGCTCAGGGAACGCTAGATAAATCAAATTTAATGTACTTTTCCGTCTTGATTATAGATACATCGTAATTTCAAGGGTGTTTTTGCCGCAATATTTAATAAATATCGGACGATGTAGATCTAAGATCAGACTGCACGTTCTGCGTGGTCTGATCTTAACTCTGTCGGCGAAAACTATTTCAGCTCTACCTCTTTCGACGATTGAAATACTTTCCACTGAAACCTTCGAAAGGTTTTTGTTTCATAGGTGTGACTAAACATGGGGACGACATGGATCGAAGATCACACTGCAGGTTCTGTGCAGTCTGATTTTGATCTACGCCGACTGCAAAAGCCATTGTTTTCGCCTAGTACACTAGAAGGCTGGTATGGTGAGACCACAAAAAGGTATTTGATTTTGAACTATACGGCCTTTTTCGGCTTTAACCCTTATCTTGCTAAATAACTAAAATGAAATTTTTACCGTAATTCGATAGTAAAACTCCAAATATTGCTATTCTAAAGTCATGTTTTGGGGAACAATATCTCCTTATCGGACAGTGTAGATCCAAGATCAGACTGCACGCTCTGTGCAGTCTGATCTTGATCTACAATGTCTGCAAAAGGTCAGTGAATCGCGCTTAGCAGCCTAAGGGTTAAAAGAGAAAATTACCGCCAACATGTGAAATGTGAAACATGAAATTTTTGCGATGATTACTGTCAACAGATAATTACCGGTCTTCGATTCATTTTTGTAGAAAAAACAAGAGTTTTTATGTTTTTTTATTTCCCTCAGAAGTAGAGCGAAGCTTATGACTGGAGACCCGATATTGTCTGCCCTTTTGGAGGAATTGCCAGTTCTGGATTTTGTCCTTATATAACCCTATGTTTATTTATGTAATTAAGACTCTTAGCAAAACAATCCTGTGTTTTAACGGCCATGAGGAAAAAGCATTTTTAAAAATATTGCTGAAAAATTTCTGGTTGGTAGCAGTTTCTCCTTTTCCAACAATGTTTCCTCTCTTTTAAAGAGAAATCTAGTCATCTTAGCTGTATTTTCTGCCTTCTGAGAAAAGCTTGAAACATGGACCATTCTGTGTCGTCTGGTAATGATTTAAAAGCAAATGAAAATGAAATGCGTATTAATTCCTCGGTTTCTGGAAAATAGGCTCGTGTTTGTGTTACATGTGTGTTGTTCGCCGGAAAGCTTTTCATGAAGTTGTTAACTCTTTACCAAACGCCAAAATTTTGGACCAGTCCAAATTCAAAGCATTTGAAGACGACAAATTAAACGTGATTCAAAAATTGAAATTTGTTTGGGAAAGGGTAGAAAACATTGTGGGAAATGGAGAAAATGCTGGTTAGCAGAATTTTTCCTTTTCCCACAATGTTTTTTAAAAGGCCTCTTCCCCAAGGTCGTAAAAACCAGGGATTGTTTGGGAAAGGGTTAATCAGTTAAAATTTTAACCCTTCTTAGCTTTGTCAGACTGAAAGCATTTACTAAGGACAAAATAAACATTTCCCAAAACATGAAATTTGTCTTCAGAAAACGGTAGAAAAACATTGTGGGATGAGGAGAAAATGCTGGTCTCCAGCATTTTTTTCTCCTCCTACAATGTTTTCAAAAGCCTTCTGAGGTTCAGAGAAAGTCAGAGCTATGGGAAATATAAAAAAACAGAAGACATTTTCTTGATACATGTAGTTATATCTGGACAGTGACAGCTTGTGGGTGGCTGTAAGGCTGAAAAAGGTTGCTTGTTTGTTTTTATATAAGATGAGAACTTTTATTTCCTTTGGAGAACACAAAAATTAATGTTTACACAAGTGGTTTGATTAATTTTCTATTTATTTATCGTCGCCATCGGTTGGCAATATGGGTGACGTCCCCTGAATGCTGTTAGTTATACAGAGGATAGTGCAAGATACAATCCCGAGTTACGCTTGGTTCTTTCAGGTGCTTGGTGTATAGCATCGTCATACAGGAACTCGGTTTGATGCCTCTTCCGAAAGACTATAAGTGATTTTAGATGGCCAGCCATGGAGGCTCGAACCCCAACCCTCAAGTGGCCCAAGACTTGACTTGACAGGTCCTACCCTCTACCACTTGAGCTACGCGGGCTAGTCATTACACAAGTGGTGCAGCTACAAGTAAAAATATTGAACTTCAGTGATCAACAATGGAAATAAAAATACTTATTATACTGCAAAGCAATTTCTCGCGATCTGATTGTATAATATGCCCCGTACATACAGTCATGTACACTGGCAAAAACCACGTAAAAGCGGTTTCCCTTTTGGGAGCCCCGCATACATGACTACAGTTTCAACACAACATCCTAAATCGCGGCGTCGACCAAAACGAGCCGCCCACAAGACAAACATACTGAGTAGCCTGAAAATAAATGAATAGAGTTACATATATTATCGTTTGTTGTCATTTTAAAACCAATACACATGGTTAACACGACCCATCCCTTTGTCAGGTCAGCAAATTGTGAAGAGTCAAAATTCATTCATGGTACCTAACGTTAAAAGGATAACCTATTAGTCGTTTGAGGTGCCTAATGGTCGTTTACTTTTTGACAACAAATCATCAAAATGCATAGCTACTTACCTTGAAGTTGTTTAAATCCATGTTTAAATAAAAATATGACGAATGTCTATCGCAGTGACATCATCAAGCTCATCCACCAAACTGCACGTTTTACTAAGGTTTCAGTGACGTCAGTTCTCAGTGACGTCAGTTTTCATTGAATTGGGGCACTAAGAAGGAAAATTCTATGTCGTCCGGCGTACTCAGTTCGTGAGAACATAAAACTGGGAAATTTCGCTGAAGACACATTGGGACGGTAAAACTTTGCAGTATAATAAATTCGTCGTACGGTCAGGTGGCACGGAACTTGGAACTTGTTCACGGCTATGTTGAATCTTCGGCTTGGGGTGACATGATTCGACACAGCCGTGAACATATTTCCAAGTCCCTTGCCACCTGACCGTACAACTAATAATGTATAGCATCATGTCGCAGGACTGTGGAACTATGGAACGCCTTTACTGCCTCATTATACGGGGTTTTCTGTTATTAGGTACATTCCTCATATCGTTATTTACAAACTTCATCCTTTTATGTCAAACGGTAGGTTTTCTAAGTCAAAACCACATATTATTGTGTGCAAACTTAATAATGCAATGTCAACTGATAAGGCTGTTAAGTGCATTCTTTGTATCATTGTTTGCAGACTTCATCATGTATTGTCAAACGGTAAGATTGTTGTTGGGTGCATTTATTATTTCGTTATGCGCAAATGTGTTACCTTTATTTCAAACGGTAAGATTGTTAGGTGTATTTGTTATTTAGCTACATGTAAATTTCATTATAGTATGTCAAATGGTATATTTGTTCGGTTCATTTATTATTTCGTTACATGTAAAACTAACGGTAATATGTAAAACGGTACGTTTATTTGATGGATTCTTTATATCGTTATGTGCAAATTTCATTATGCTTTCTAAAATGGTTAGGCTGTGAGGTGCATTGTTACTATTATTAGGCGCAGACGTCATTATGTTATGACAAATAAAAAGTTTATTCTGTCCATTCTTTCTTTCGTTATGTGCAAATGTCAGTATGCTTTCTAAAATGGTGAGGCTGTAGGTGCATTGTTGCTATCATTAGGTACAAACGTCATTATGTTATGACGAATAAAAAGTTTATTCTGTTCATTTGTTATATCGTTATGTGCAAATGTCATTATTCTTGTTTTGCTGAAAATACTTACATTGTTATAGTGTAGCGACACAGACAGCAGACGGGTGGAGGGACAATAAGAGAGACAAGACTCCAAGAGAAAGATCCAAATCTTTTTTTTTTAAATAACCGACCTTATCTTCCCCCCCCCCCCCCCACACACACACACACTTTTATTTCGATCATGTGGGAATAAAAAAAATTAGGAAAGGTTCCTTTCGTTCAACCTGAGTGAAATTCACACACTTCGGAGCTGAAATAAACTTAGATTCTCTTACTCACAGAATATATGGGATGAACAAGACGTGTAACAGGAATAAATCTGACCGGGACGAAAACGTCTGTACGGAAAAATAAAGGACGAAAGAGACCAACGCCCGCAAAGTGAGGCTTTTCGTTATGAAAATCCTTTCTTTTACAAAATGAACGCAATGACTGGAAACATCATCTACCTTCGTAGCAGAGAACTTCTTTTCGTGACAGGAATTTACTTTCACAGCAGTGTCGCCATGAATCTAACTAGTGCTCAACACATTACCTCTACAATTACTTATTAATACGCACATTTTCAGTTACAAGACTTAAATTGAACGTTTAAAATGTATCCATATTGAAACAATTAACCTCAGGTTGAAAAGAAACCTTCCTTTCCTGAAAGAAACACCCCTTTCATGGCAAAAAAAAAAAAAAAAAAATCCTTTCTTAAAAGGATTTTTCTTAAAATAAAGGAACTCTTACTTGGCAACAACATTCATAACAAATAATTAATACACACAGTTTCACTTAAAAGCTCTTGAATTTAACTTGTAAAATATATTCATATTGAAAAAAAAATTCTAGATTTAAAAAAATCCTTGCGTAAACTAATACTACTTTCGCAGCAAAAATCTTCCTTTCGTGACAGGAACTTACTTTCACATGGGAAGGCTATTTATAATAACGCTATTTACAGCGCTATTTACAGCGATACTTAGCACAAGTTTTTCGGTTTAAAACACTTAAATTCAACACTGAAATTTAATATATATTGCAAAGATGTGCTAACTTCTCAAGGAAAACTTCCTTTTGTTAGGAAAATACTTCTTTTATAACAGAAAAATCTTCATTTCGTCGACGAAATCTTCCTTTCGCGAAAGAAGTTCCTTTCGCTGTTTAGCTGTACCGCTCGGCTGCCATTTTTTTTCTCAGATTTACGACAATTGATGCAAGTGTGCCGCTTTTCGGCAACATAACGTTGATTGCACCCAACACAATGGCGTCTGTACCTAACAATAGAAAGATCGACATCACGCTATTTTGAATGCACACACAAACGAATTATTTTTAAATAATGATTAAAATAATGCACAAAACAAACTTACAGGTTGACATACACGTACGACGTTTTACACGACGATGATACGAAAGCACCTTACAAACAGATTTTTTGCCTTGACACTTGAGTCTTTTGCGCTAAACGATAAAAAGAACGCACCTAACAAACTTTCCATTCGACATGTGATTAAGGTGTCTTCACACAATGATATGAAGAATGTACGTAACAAACAACCATTTGAATTAAAAATATGACATAGACACACAGCGATAAATAGAACGCACCTCATAAAATTACTTTTTTGGTATACAATAATGGCCTTTTCACATAATAGTATAAAAAGTGCATTTCTTAAGGCTTGCCATATGACTGCACAAAATTAAGTCTAAGAATAACAACATAAGGAATGCGCCCAACAATACTACTTATTGACAAAACAAAATGACGTTTGCTCAATACAGCACAACAATGCACCTAACAAACTTACCGTTCAAGACACACCATAAAGGCATTTACACATAATGGAATAGAAAGTGCTCTCAACAACTTGATCGTTTAAGATAACTTAATGACATTTGTTCCTACGAAACATAAAGACTGCACCTAACAAACAAACTATCGTACACAGAACCATAGCATTTGAACATAACGATGTGAAGAAGGTACCTAACAAACTTACAGTTTGAGACAACACAATGACATTCACCCATAACAATATAAGAATGCGCTTAACAGACTTACTATTTGACACAGCACAATTGCGTTTGTACATAACGATGTGAATAAGGAACCAAATAAACTTACCGTTTGAGACAAAATAATGACATTTGCCCATAACAATGAGAATAATGCACCTAACAAACTAAGTATTTGACATTGCATAAGGTTATTTGCACATAACAATGAGTAAAATGAACATAACAAACTGTCTGTTTGAGACTATATGATGACATTTGTCCATAACAACGGTGAATAATGCAACTAACAAACTTTTTGTTGCAGACAACATGATGACGTTTGGACATAACGATAAGAAGAATGCACCTAATGAACTAATGATTTGACATAACAGAATGACGTTTGAACATAACAACGTGCAGAATGACTAATCAAACTTATAATTTGGTAAAATATAATGACGTTTCGATATAACAATAAGAAGAATACACATAACAAACTAATGGTTGGACATAACAAAATGACGTATGGACATAACGATAAGAAGAATGCACATATCAAATTAATGATATGGCATAATATAATGACGTTTGGACATAACGATAAGAAGAATGCACGTAACAAACTAATGGTTGGACATAACTTAATGACATTTGGAAATAACGATAAAAAGAATGCACATATCAAATCAATGATTTGACATAAGAAAATGACATTTGGACATAACGATAAGAAGAATGCACATAACAAACTTATGATTCAACATAAAACAATGATGATAGGAGTTATGACATAACATAATTACGTTTGGGCATAACGATATGATGTACGCACCTAACAATCATACAATTGAACATAATATAATGATATTTGCACAAAACGGTATGATGTAATGACCAAACAAATCAACCATTTCTCATAACGATACGAAGAGTGTACCTGACAAACCTACTATCTGACATAACAGTATTGCGTTCGGTCATACCCATAAGAAGAATGCACCTAACACACACACCATTTGACATAAGATAATAAAGCCTGCACATGAATATATGAAGAACTGACCTAATGAAATAAAGTTCAGTGTAATGAGGCAGTAAAGGCGTTCCATATGGAACGGATCATGTACAACGATGATAAACCATTGAAACAAAGGACGCATGAGTTTGCCTGACGCACAAACTAGAATCTTTTTTTTTTAAATTCATTCAAACCTTGCACAAAAGATCCCTAACGAAAAGATCATTGTTTATGAAACGAGTATAAGACTGTTGTTTAAAATCGCACAACATCATTCCCCAATTGTAAGGGACTATATGCATCTAGTCCTATTAGAAACAAATTCACCACATGCTAGTACCAACGCTCAGCTGCAAGTGCTTGATTTTCAGTGAAAATTTGAAGTCGAAAAAGGGGCATAGCTGCGTCAAAAATATTTTGGTGGTTACCTGCTGCTGTTTTATGAGTTCCCCTTTTGATAGTTAACAACTTGTCAAAGTTTGAAGTAAATATCTTCAGTAATAACAGAGAGATTACAAAGTGACAAAGTTTTCGCACGACGACGACGCAGACAACAACGACGACGACGACAACGCCAGGGCTGTAACAATAACTCGTCGTTTTCTTCGACAAAAGCTGAACTAATAAATACAGGACTGAGCCGTGCTCAGGCAAAAGGGGGCTTACGGCATCTCCGTGATGCATCATCCCATGCAAGACATACATAATAAGGGATCCATAAATTTTATTATGTCTAACAGCCAACTGAATCATAAAGTAGACTGGTCCTTTGACGTACAGAAAATTGATCAATAGCGAAAAGTGACGACCAGGTCAGCCTGCGCGAAATGCGCAGGCTGATCTGAGCCGATACTTTTCGCAGATGCGTTAAGCCCCCTTTTCACAGAGCATGGCTCAGGTGAATTTGTCATCTGCTCAACGGATACTTCGTCTTTAATGAAGAGCAATGACAGCTGATGTTCTACTACCCTACTCACTGGATGCTGCGACTGCTGCATATCAGAGACTCAGACTACAACTACAAGCAATCTTATTATACTGCAAAGAAATTTCTCGCAATCTGATTGGATAAAATGCCCCGTACATACAAGTCATGCACACTGGCAAAATCCAGGGAGAAGCAGTTTCCCTTTCGGGAGCCCCTTATACATGACTACACTTTCAACACGGCATCCCAAATCGCGGCGTCGACCGATACGAGCCGCCCACAAGACAAACATACGGAGTAGCCTGCACCATATTATTTCTAGTTTCCCTTTAAAGAGGAAAGAATGGATTATTATTGAAAAATAAATGAATATAGTTACATATGTTATCGTTTGTTGTCATTCTAAAACAAATACACGGGCTTAAAACGAGCCATCCCTTCGTCAGGTAAGCAAATTGAGAAGTGTTGAAACTCATTCATTGTAACGTTAAAAGGATAACCAAACTGTCGTTTGTGGTTTTGTGGTAACTAATGGTCTTTAACTTTTTGACATCAAATCATTAAAATGCATAGTTACTTACCTTGAAGTTGTTTAAATCCATGTTTAAATAAAAATATGACGAATGTCTATCGCAGTGGCATCATCAAGTTCATCCACCAAACTGCACGTTTTACTAAGGTCTCCATAAAACACCATACATTCATTCATTCATTCTCTGTGATGACAGTTCTCAGTGACGTCAGTTTTCATTGAATTTGGGCGCTCAGAAGGGAAATTCTATGTCGTCAGCGTTTTCAATTCGTGAGTACACAAACGGGGAAATTTCGCTGAATACCCATTGGAATGATAAAACTTTGCAGTATGATAAATTCGTCGTACGGTCAGGTGGCCGGGGACTTGGAAACTTGTTCACGGCTGTGGCGAATTATGTCGCCACCTCTCCTTCGGCATGATTTGCCACAGCCGTGAACAAGTTTCCAAATCCCCTGCCACCTGACCGTACAACTAATATTATATAACTTTCATTATGGAATCTAATGTTGATCTAGTTACACTGCTCAAAAGAATTAAAGGATCACAGAAATACCAAAATTCAAATCTTTCATTTGCTAAATACTCGGTCTTTGTGGTTTGAAAACCATTAGCTTACATTCTTACTGAACGAAATGGCTCAATAGTTTTCTTGTTTGTTTCATTTCAAATGCTGATAAGCCATGTTAAGAAAACAATCAAGAAATTTGCTTTCCTTGTTCTTTTATGAAACAGCTCATATTTTTCCAATCTTTTGTTAATGTTTTTGTCAAATCCAATGAAAGAAGAAAACAAGAAGAAATCATGATACCCCCCCATTCTCTTTAAAGTCTGTGTGGCATATCAAAAAGACGGCTTTGACAGGAATAGCCCATACATCTTTTGTGCAAACCAAATTGTTTTGCCCGTTCTGAGATTTTACAGAGTTGAGACTGAATGCACTTAAGAGCAGAAAATTATTTTCATTGTCTTGTACTGAAAAAAAGTATCTTGTGATCAAAGTCGAGGGCATGTGTTCCTTTAATTTTTTTGTGCAGTGTATTTTAACGAGGTTTAAGTTCGGGAAGGTATACGGCTGCTGTCAAGTTTTAGTGAAAGACGGAAAACACTTGAATAACAGAGCTGTCGCGCTGATATAACTGAAATACCGATCAAAACGGCGTAAATCAAAATTTAACCCTTTATATTACACGATCCCGTGTTTCAACCAGCATTTTCACCTTCTTGCACAATGTTTTCTATCCTATCAAAGGCAGAAAATATCATAAGAGCCACATTGAATTTGTCGTCTATAAATGCTTTCGATTTGGTCCAGTGCAATTTTTGTCGTTTGGTACAGTTAAGCAAGGTAACGAAGCATCAATTGAAGACGATTCCTAAACAGCAATATGGCACGTAGGAATAATACCTCTATACCAGACGAAAAAACATTTGACAAGTTCAAATTCAAAGTGTTTGTAGACGATAAATGTAACATGGCAAAAATGATATTCTTTGTATCATCAAAAAATGTAGAAACATTGTGGGAAAAGCAGAAAGTGCTGCTTACCAGCATTTTCTCCTCCTTTTCCCTCTATGTTGTCAAAAGCCTTCTACTGTAGGTTCGTTAAAAGTCGTGATAGTATGGAAAAGGGTTAATTCTTTTGGCCCGAAATATATATGGTCGACTTCTTTCGTCGGATCAAAATATAATTCACCAAAACTCAGAAAGTTTTTTATTTGGTAGTCTTGACTAAACAAGCCGACAGCATATAAATCCAAGATCAGACTGTACGTTCTGTGCAGTCTCATCTGAGTCAATGCCTTCGCAAAAGGTCTCTTTTTTCGCTGACGGCGCTAAAAGGGCTACTGTTCTATTATCTTCGATCGAAGTTCCTGAAATTCCAAACATGCTGAGAGATAACGCTAAACTGAAAAAAAAAAGATATTAATTACATCTCGTGATGGAAGATATTAAGGGAAAAGATGATTTTTTTCCTCATTAAAAACCGACATTTTCTTTTCACGATATGTGTTTCTAATAGTAGTTTGCCAGCAATTTTGAGAACGTCTTTGAAAAATGTAACAACTTAACATGAGTTTAGGTTTTAATTCACGCGAACAGATTTTTTTTTTTTGAAAATTGAGTAATCATACGTTACTATTTCAGAAAGTGTATTAGCAGAGCATTTAGTATTATATACCTTTTTAATCATACGAAAAGATTGGCAGTTAGTACGACAAGGTTACACCTTTCACATCACGAGCAAGTTCTCAATTTTCAATACCATTTTCTCAACAACTTTCTCACTCTACGTAACTGTTTTCCGGTTACTATATTCATACTCAAACACTGCATATTTCACGCGATTGTCGCTATTTGCCACACAGTTATTTCTAATCCTTTTAGCGCCATAGGCATAAACGTGCAGTCTGATCTTTGATCTATACCGTCCGCCTGTTTATTCAAACCTGTGAGATAGGGATCTGTTTGAGTTTCGGTGGATTGTATTTTCAGCCATCGAAAGACTTCGAGTTTATATATTTGGCGCTGAGAGAGTTAAAGCCTCACCTGAGTATATAAACATTCTCTTGATTATATTTTTATTCTTCCAAATTGAAAAATATTAAGATATTTTTACAACTTTGTGGCGAATGGAGCAACTCGAATCAAGCATTTTCCCCTTTTCACAATGTTTTCCAAGAGTATCTACCTCATTATATATCATGTAATCTATTTTATAGCAACATGCCGTCGTCTTAACAGCGACCAGCGGTTATAGAGAGGAATGAATTTTGCCGTCAGTGATCGGAAAGAAATTGGCCAAGCTGAGGATTCGAGGCAGCGATCCCCTTGGATTTATGCCCTGTGCGTAACCGACTGAGCTACCGGGCTCGGCCTCTTAATGGGCTACCTAGGTTTCACCAACACAAAATTGGGACCCTAAATATCGTGTAAAAGATACTCCTGTGAAAAAATCGAGTTTCACGGATGAGACTCGAACCATGTAGACTATGAGCCAGCAGGGTGTTTGCTCCCCCCGCAGGGGGAATTTTCGGGACTATGATTTTCTTGAGCCCCAAGGTCTCCTGAGCACATTCTCAAAGTCTGCCATCTGGCGAGTGGGGCTTTTGGAAGTTATAGAGGTCAAAGGTCATCAAGTGTACCTCTAACTTTAACCTTATTAGCTGATCTTCAATTGGCACTTCATTGGAAATCTTGTACCTTGTGAAAGTCCCAAATGATCTCAGGTAATGTAATAAGCTCATATTTAGATAATTCTATGCATTTCTAACAAAATAAAAGAACATTTAATGCAAATCAAAGCACTGACAGCACTTTTTTTATGATTCAAGCTTTCAAAAACTCATAATCTAAGAAACTACAGGGATATTTTTCAGATAAAGCACATTTTCTTGATCACAAATGCCTTGAATGCACCCTAGAAGCAACCCAAATGACATTTTCAGATTTATTGTATATTAACTTGTCATATTCGAGGAATAATTGGAAGCACTTACATGTATAACCAAAGTTCATTAATATACTTTTTCATTTGTTATATCAGTTGCTGAGAATTCAACAGCTGGTTCATTTCTTTATTTTAGATAAACAAAAAAAAAAAAAAAAAAATCTAAAATTTATTGGAATGCTTCTTTTCATGATCTTAATAGTTATATTCATTACAGTAAATAGAAACTTTTAGTGTAAATCAAAGTACTGAAGTTACTGATACATTGTGTACCATTTAACTCTTGTATCTAAAAAAAACGGACAAAAAAGTTTGATCTTATTTACTAAGAGGACATTGCATATGCTATCTACAGTGCCTTCTCTTGTTATTTTATCAGTTTAGTCCTCTCAGACAATGATATCAAAGTACTAAAATTTGAACTTGCAAGGAGTAGTAAAGGTATGACCTGCAGGCATATCCACCTTTTTAGTTAAATACAGCATACATATGCATGAATTTAACCCTTTCAGCACTATAGGCGAAAACAGTGGCCTTTGTGGACGTCATAGATGAAGACCAGACTGCACAGAACATGCAGTCTGATCTTGGAACTCTGTCGTCCGCTTGTTTAGTCAAGCCTGATATGATAAAACTCTTACTGAGTTTTAGTGGAGCCTATTTCCAGGCATCGAAAGAGGTGGGCATTAATCATTTGGCGTGGAAAGAGTTAACTGCCCAATATTATATGATTCATAGTTAATCTTGTTTCACTTTTTACACACATCAATTAAGTTATCAGGTGATTTACTAGCAATGTTAGTTACCAAGATGAATTCCCCATTTGGATTTGATATTTCAATAGGACAGATGCAACTGTTATCTCACACTGTTGGTCAGTATTCATTTACAGAGGACCATAGTGTTATAGTGAATGAGAGCTCATTCATGCTTGTATTTGCTCAGTAAAATCTTCACCATCATCATTCTGATGCCTACCCGT
This sequence comes from Hippopus hippopus, assembly GCA_946811185.2. Taxonomy (NCBI): domain Eukaryota; kingdom Metazoa; phylum Mollusca; class Bivalvia; order Cardiida; family Cardiidae; genus Hippopus; species Hippopus hippopus. The sequence goes on along the minus strand of OX328098.1, from coordinate 39,702,446 downwards.
CCTATCTGTGGCTTTATGTTTTTGTTATGAAAACTGTGGTTGTCGTTTTTCTATTCTTACCAGTTCAGAATTATGTCAGGTTAACTGGTTGGCATTAAGAAACAAGGAAATAATTTGAAGCATCATGCCATTACTATAACAGAAGGCTAAGTTTAAATATTGGAAATGAGTTGCATTGGGTTTGATATAATATGCTTAAGTCTTAAACTATGCAATGAATAGCCCTGTTTTTCTTTCCTTATTCTTTTATCCATTTTGTTTCTCTTTTATGTTATCTTTGAAATGAAGGTCATTTGTGTGTTACCATGTACTATTAATGTTCTTGTCATTAACATATTTTTAGCGTAAAGGTCATGCAAATTATCATCATTCACATGGCAATCCTTTGATTGCTCAGATTATCTTGTTCTTACATATGTATAACTTCCTGTTTTCTACCTGCATAGCTTCAAGGCTATGTCTTCTTTTACTCAATTACATTGTATTTTAGTGATTTATCATCTGTGCAAATTCAAAAAAAATTTTTTTTCAGTTTTTTGTTTGATATTATACACATTTAAGAGAGACAGAAGCTTTTTTTTTAAATTTTAGCTGGCCAGTTATCATTTACCTTGTTTGATAGATGATTAGTGACTCTCCTTATTTCTGCTATGGGCAAAAGGCCTATGCATGAGTTTTGTTTTTCTCTCTTTCTATCAAACATGTAAATAAAGGTACCTGTTGTATGTCAAAAAGAAAATACCTGCTGCAATATACTTAGACAATGCTTAGCTCCACCTTATCCAGTATCAGCATGATTGTATTATTGTGCATGAACAGGTGAAAGTTTTTTTTTGCATTTGGTATCACGATCATGGGCTTATTGTTATTTCCAGGATTTTGTTTCCCATATTAAAAATGATAGATTTCATTTTACTGTGCTATTCCATATAAGTGATGCACCAATAATTGCCCATCTGCGGCAAGAAATGATCAGTGATCTAATGAGGAGACAGTTTCTTCTTTTCTGACCTGATTTCACATTTGCAAAGTCTATGCTGTGAAGGGAAGTCTCTGTAGTTCGACAAAAGTAGATTCTGTTTTGCGAAATGCTACCTTGGAATCATTTAGAGAAAAACAAACCTAGAGTGTTTCAAAAATGGTTTTATGCATGCCGTCTTTGCGTACTTTTTGATGTTTTTCAATTGTGGTAAAAATGTCATATTGTGAACAGAACAGAAATGCCATTGAATTTTCACAGTGTTTACTGGGTGCTTCCCCATGTCATAGACATGCGGTGCGTGTATAGAATAATATAGAGTATGAATCATAGCAATGATTTAGTTAACTTATTGAAATATATTCTAACCAAGCAATGAGAAAGATGATAACAATGTTGACTTCATTAATGTGGTCAAATTCGGTGATGGTGGATAGATTTTCATATAGCATGGAATGATCTGTTGTAAACACCATTGTTATCATTTCAATGAAAGGCAGCTTCATATTAGTCTCAAACTCTATGAAGAAAAAGATCTACACAACTTTATTCACTGGGTTTAATACAATAACAATTAATGTGGCAAATTACTGTTGATCATAGAAGTGATAAATGCAGTCCTGACGTCAATGAGTTCTTATGGGTCAACAGCAAGAAATATCTTTAATTCCAGCAAATAGCGTAAGATTTAAAAAAAAAGCTCAACATTTGTAACTATTAATACTCTGATTTCCTTCGCTGACACAGCTTATAGATAGGATAAATTATATTGGTAAGGTACAATGTTTGACATGGAATCTATTCTGTATCACTAAGATCATAATTGATGATTTTGTATGCTATGAATATGATTTTGGGTACCAGCCATTTTACGCTCACAAATGTGACCAAGAACAGTTCTCTCAGTACTTTGATTCAAACAAAATTGCTTCTATTTGTGTAAAACAGCTGTTTTGACTAAAGATATGAGTGTATAATCCCATCTGAACATGTTTCTGACATATTAAATGTAGAAAATGAAATGAAAATTTAACCTGAACTGCTATTCATTGATATCTCGTATGCAACAGTGCACTTGATGACCTTTGACCTCTATAACTCGCAAAAGCCCCACTCGCCAGGTAGCAGACTTTGACAAAGTGCTCAGGAGACCTTTGGGTTTCAGAAAATAATAGTGCCGAAAATTCCCCCGGGGGGAGGGGGACCTATTGGTGGCTCAAGGTCTAATGACAGTCGATTACGAATCACGCAATAGATCTTGTCTGCACGTGGCAATGTGAACAATTAGGTTAACTTTTTTGGCGCCAAATAGCCTCTATATAAACCCGAAAATACAACCTACTAAAACTACGGATCCTAGGGGCAAGCGAACGGTACAGATTAAAATGTATGCCCTTGATCTATACCATCCACAAAACCCGAACTGTATTTCAGTATTACCAAAAGCACTAAATTGTTTAACTTTTGGCGTGTTCATTTTTCAATTTCGAAGTAATTAACTACACTTTTATCGTATAATATGATAAATGACCAATTGAATTTGCCTCATTTTTTTCCCTTGAAAACAGCTTAATGTAGGTAACTCTGTCTTTAAAATATCTACCAATACACTCACAGCCCCCCCCTCCCCGTTTGTTTCATATGAATAAATCTCCCCATAAGCCAAATAGTTATCCTGATTGCCTTCTTTTGAATTAATTCTGCGTCTTGAGTAAAATTGATGAGAAAACTTCAAATCTGAAATAACAGGAGTATGAAATATTGAGTTTACTCTTTACCTGATGACAAAGTCTTAGATGACTCCAAATTGAAAGCGTTTGCAGACGACAAATCAGTCGTGACCTTTATTATGAGGTTTGTAAGTGAAAAAGCAGGAAACGTTGTGGGAAAAGGAAAAGATGCTGGTTACCTGTATGTTGTCCTTTTCCCACATTTTTTTCAAAGGCCTCTTTTCTTACAGTCGTTAAAATTCGGATTTTTTGGTATACGGTTTACCTAGGAAGCTTTAGGCGATATCTCTATATTTTTGCGTCACAAGGCTGTTTTAACTTTGATAAGTTGCATTTGTATTGCATCTTTTTTTTTCGGCATAGATGTATAAGCTGGCTTTTGACGTACTTCTTGTCATTTAGCATCGAATGAATAAATAGTAATTTGCAACTGGTAGAAAATGTGGACAAGGTTATTCTGTGGGCCTCTGCAGACCTTTTTGCGAGCCCATTTTCAACAACAAGAACAACAACAACAACAACAATATACAGGGATTGCTACCTTTGATCGTTACTCCGCAGCGCTTATGTACACCTCAGCAAATTGATATGATAGGTGATTACTTTATTTTTTTCGTACTAATTGGTAATTCAATATGTTTATACGTTAGCCTATGACCCATTACAGTACAGTTTACATGCATTTTCAGACACACCATCCTTTGTAGCCACCGTTCTTTTTCCAACAATGACTTGAATCTAATCTTGAAAAAAAGATATCTAATTGATAATTTTACTTTTCAACAAAATGCCGATCAATTAAAACCCTTAAGCTGTTAAATAAATCAAACTAAAGATTTCCAACAGTGAATGACCATAGTTCATGGTTTAAAATCTTGCTCTTTGGAGAAATCTCATCGTATCTGACAGTGTAGATCCAAGATCAGATCGCGCGTTCTGTGCAGTCTGATCTTGATATACAATGTCCGCAAAAGGCCACAAGGTTGCGCTTAGCAGCCTCAATGTTAATAAAAAGAGGCAAAATTGCGGACGTGGCTACTTTTCATAATTTCTTTTCGTATATAAAAGTTTTAATATTCATATTCCAGTACCTCTTACGCCGTCTATCTTCTTTAAAAAGGACTTTTCTTGTTTGAATTATGGTACTTGTGGTACTTCAGGCATATTTCCTGTTGTCCCCGATTAAATACAATTTTTAGTCTGATATCTAAATCGTGACAATTAAAAGCAAAAGTACAATTCTATAATCACATTGGTAAGAAATTGTGGGTACAAGTATATGGTTTTTGGCAATACCTCAGCATCTCTTTTAGTATAAATCACGTGATCTATTTCATTGTCACGTGCTAGGCTGAAATACATTTTCCCTGTAATTCAAGCCGAGTCACATTTGCCAGACACGCGAGCTACAAGACAATCCTCGGGGAGTAATTAAACAGATCATCAGAACATTAACGACTCTACAATTCCTTGATTTTTTGATCACGTGCAAGAATGCTGTTGAAAATATCGTGGGACAAGCAAACTAAATGAATTTATGTCCCCAACCTTGTATAAAAACCTTTATCACAGAGTAAGAACAAAAGTTGCATGCAGATAAACAGACTGTGTACAAAGAACCTGAAAAATTTAATACACTCGTATAAAAGATAGTGCAAGAGTGCAAGGATCAATGCATCAAGTATTTAAGCACTTTAATTGTGTTTGAGCTTGAAAATGAGTAAAGAAAAAACTGCGAAAAAAGTAATGAGAATTAATTAATCTGAAGACTCTGCAAAACTCACAAGCATATTTTCAGACCATGCCTAAAACATGTGTAAAGTTTCAACAGGACAGGGTTAAGACCATGTTCAAGAACAACTGCAAAGTTTCAAAAGAATCAGCATAAAACTGTGGGAGAGTTTGCGCACGCTACAGAATAACGGAACCGTGGAACCACAGAAAGCCAAATACCATTTTCCCCATTTTTCTTCGAAAAGGTGGGAAAAAAAAAAAGAGAACATGCTGGATACCAGTATGTTCTCCTTTGCTAAACTTTTTTAACTATTTCAAGGACATATCCCTTTATTTGAGCCACATTTTTGCTGTTTTCAAATGCTTCTAATATAACTTTATGTGAAATGTCGTCGTCTGGTAAAGTGTACATGTATACAATTTGGCGAAATCAGTCAGTTCATCTGATGACTTTAAAAAGCCTTTAGCGCTATCAACATTTATGCTACAACACTGTTTGATAAAAATCTGTTCTCATTTTTAAATCTTTCGGGGCCATTTTTTGGCACCTTGTTTGGAAAGTGTGCATTATCCTTTCATTGCCATTTGCGAAAAAAGGGGCTTGTTGAGACGGCATAGATCAAAATCAGACTGCGAAGAACGTGCAGTATGATCTCAGATCTATACTGTCTGCTTACTAAGTCAAGCCTATGAGATGAAAAAGATCTCTCTTTGGTTTTTTTTTTTTTTTTCGTGATTGTAATTCCACGTTTTCATAAGCCCGGCCGGGTAGCTCAGTGGTTAGCGTATCTGACTCGTGACCTGGAGGTTTTGGGTTCGATACCCGGTTGCGGCGAACTTTCTTTCCGGCGATTTTTCGCCTCTCACCTCTGATGCATGTGAGAAAAGTAGTCAGTGGCTTTTGGAATGTTGTGAAAGTTGTGTTAGTACTGGAGTGAGAAAGCCAGGAAACACACATGGGTGCGTCACTGACCGCCATGATATGACCTGAGCTGTTAAAATGGCGTTAAACACCAATACAACCTGGCAAAAGGGTGTTTCATGCATATTCGTGATGCGTTAAACCATGCAAGTCATATCAAAATTTTGGATCCATAAAATCCATTTTGTCCAACAACCGACTAAATCTTGGGATAGAATGGTCCTTTGAAATGCAGAAAATCAAATCTGCTAGTAGCAAAAATTTTAGACCCAGGTCAGCCTGCGCAGACTGCGCAGGCTGACATGGGGTCGATACTTTTTGCAAATGCATTAAATTACATTTTCACAGGACATTGTTCATATGTTTGGCACAGAAAGAGTTTAAATTTAACTTCACAGAAAATGCAATGTCTGATTCTGGATCTTCGTTGTTTGATTTTCCTGTTAAATACTCTAACCAAATAAGACCGAAAATTGGAAGTCACAAACTCACAGACTGAATATAATCTGTTCCATTTATCTGAAACAGAAACAGGACAAGACCCACGAGTGTCACGTTTCGAACTTGTTCTTGGCTAACGAGACAAATTAGAATCTGAACAATGTCTAAAAGTATGGTTTCCACAGCAACGGAAAAGGGTTTTGGTCTCTGTTTATCAATTAGTAGGGGACGATTATATGCAAACTAAAGTGGCCAAGAAATACGGAATATTATGCTGTAGTGACTTTCCTGGTGCATGTATTTGATTCGAGTCGCTTGAGAAAATTTGATATCGCACGAGACCGAAGGTCGAGCGAGATGTCAAAATTTTCTTGCGTGGCGAGAAGCAAATACAAGCTCCAGGAAAGTTACTACAGCATAATATTCCTTTTATTATATACCTACACCTTTCAGCGAAGAAATATTGCGATTGTTGATATTTTATTCGAAAACGGTAAGCAAAACAAATAGTGATGTGGTAGCCAGTAACTTCGTTTTTATGAATGGCGGATGAATATTACAACGTAAAATTTTGACCAATCAAATTGCAAATGAATACATACTATACCGCTCGTGAGTTAAGTCATCATGACGTCATCATACCATATTTGGAACCCTATTTCACAGTGTGTAGATACGGATTTTTTTTCTGTCCTGTGATATTTTATCCGCGTGCGACGCATGTATTTTCTCCGGAAAACTTTTAGGTATATAATAAATCAGGTTATCGAATTCAGCGGAATAGGATATTTAATCAGTATATGGAGGTTAATGTAGAGGGTACGTAAAAAACAATTATCGATTGAGCCTCGTTCCAGTAGTACCGGAGATATCACTTTTTGAAAATGCATTATATAACACTTTAAAGAGGAGAAATATACTCAGAGTGAAATTTTTTATAGTTTATCGAAGTAGCACTAGGGTCAAACAATGCCAGCTCTCTGAAAAAGATGATTCATCAAGTTTATGCTCGAACATTGATAGACTCTCTGTGGAATACATGTTGACCCCACGATCGAGCAAACACCGTCGGAATTTGTGTCAAAGATGTATAGATATAGGTGAAATACCATTGAATTACTGTGGAAAAACCGCATTTAACACCATAACTAACAAACAGATCTATTCAGGGGTCGAAAATTTGCCATTTGTCAAAGAACAGTTAAGTCAAATATTTCAACTCTTGTTAACTCTTTGGACGCCAGGTACATGTATGTGAACTCGACCTCAGTCAATGGCAGGAAAAACAATTCACTGCAACCCCAAAAGATTCCTATCTGATAGGCTTGACTAAACAAGTGGAAGGAATAGATCAAAGATCAGACTGCACGTTCTGTGCAGTCTGGTCTTGATCTATGCCTTCCGCAAAGGCCTGTTTTCATCTTTAGCACTAAAAAGGTTAGCTCCGATACAATCAGTTCACATATGAAAGTGAGGGTTCCTGTGGGAGATCAAATAACGCGAGAATTTGCGTGAACATCGTTCATATTGCTGTCACAGAAAAACCCAATGGGAGTTGAAAAAAGTCAAGCTCTGTCGATGTAAGTGAACATCCAGAAATTGAATTATACTAAATGGCGCTTTACGCCGTTTTTTTACATCATTCAAATCAGATCACGCTGACAGCCTATTTACACGAGTCTTTTTTTCAACTCGGACAAGACCAAGGATCTGAAGTGTCTTGCCCTAGAATACTTCCACGACATACCCAGAGCCTAGAGTGACGATCAAACCCGGGACCGTAGGTTTACTGATCATACGATTTCTACTACTGATCATTGCAGGGCCCATGGACAATCACTTTGTGTAGGACTTTCATGACTGAGCTGGAATGCAAATCGCACATTAAAATATCATACCGAGAAATTGAGACTATATACCCTATATGTCTTAACATAGGAACATATACCTGATATAACAAATATGCCTAGAAATAGAGAATATATGTAGATACATAGAATATACCTATTATACCGACACGTCGAGAAAATAAGCCCGATATGCTGAGATATTAAGAATATGTACTTAATAGCTTGAATATTGAGCATATATACATATATGTAAAAAAAATAAAAATGAAATATTGAGAATATACACCTAATATACCGACATATTAAGAGCTTACACCTAATATGCCGTATTTTTGAGAATTTATATCTCACTTGCTGAAATACACAGAATATACATGTATATCTAATATGCTGAAATATTGAGAATACATAATCATGCTGGAATATCAAGACTGTCTAATTTGCTAAAATATTGAGAATATAGACTTAACATGCTGAGATATTTAGATCGTATACTTTATATAATGAAATATTGAGAGTAAGTATCTAATATGTTGAAATGCTGCGAACAATACGCTCGATTAAGAATAAATTCGTTGTACGGTCAGATGGCAGGGAACTTAGAAACTTGTTCACGGCTGTTGCGAATCATGTCGCCACTTCGCCCTCGGCTCGGGGAGACATGATTCACCACAGCAGTGAACAAGTTTCCAAGTCCCCTGTCACCTGACCGTGCAACTAATATCATTATACTGCAAAGAAGTTTCTCGCGATCTGATTGGATAATATGCCCTGTACATTCAGTCATGTACACTGGCAAAATCCACGTAAAAGCACTTTCCCTTTTGGGAGCTCCGTATACATGACTACGCTTTCAACATAACATCCAAAATGGCGGCGTCGGCCGATACGAGCCACCCACAAGACAAACAAACTGAGTAGCCTGCACCATATAATTACTAGTTTCCCTTGATAGTTGCCATTAAAACGGAAAGAATGGATTGTTTTTGAAAATAAATGAATATAGTTACATGTATTATCATTTGTTGTCATTCTGAAACAAATACACGGGGTTAAATCGAGCCATCCCTTCGACGACGGCTTCGTCAGGTAAGTAAACTGTGAAGTGCCGAAACCCATAAATTATAACGTTAAAAGGATAACCTAATGGTCGTTTGAGGCAACTAATGACCGTATAGTTTGCCAACAAATCATTAAAATGCATAGTTAGTTACTTACTTACCTTGAAGTTGTTTAATCCATGTTTGAATAAAAATACGTCGAATGTCTATTGCAGTGACATCATCAAGTTTATGCACCAAACTGCGCGTTTTACCAAGGTGTCAGTGACGTCAGTTCTCAGTGACGTCAGTTTTCATTGAATTGGGGCACTCAGAAGGGAAATTCTGTGTCGTCAGCGCAATCAATTTGTGAGAACATAAAACGGGGCAATTTCGCTGAATACACGTTGGAATAGTAAAACTTTGCAGTATAATAAATTCGTTGTACGGTCAGGTGGCAGGGGACTTGGAAACTTGTTCACGGCTGTGGCGAATCATTTCGCCACCTCGCCTTCATGTCGCCACATAGCCTTCGGTTCGGAGCGACATGATTCGCCACGGCCGTGAACAAGTTTCCAAGTCCCCTGTCACCTGACCAAACAACTAAAATTTCTGTGTAGTGACGATATGTAATTTGGTGTTAAAAATTGTGTTCACGCGGTAAGTCAAGCTAGTTCTTTTTCATTAATTTTGACAGTTATTATAACATATTTATATCCACTTATTTGTTTGTTATAGATAGACCATATCAAAAACACTTACGTGGGCTGTAAGCCTTTCCTATGAGCAATGGGGATGCCTTGATCATTTGACTGTGCTGAAAATACAGAAGATTTTGTCCCAAAACAATGCCGTTTTTACTCGATTACTCCGTGTTAAAAACCTGTTTTCTCAATGGAAAATGTATAAACACTTTCTCTATTAATTTTTTTTAAAAACGTGTCAAAGTTTGGTAACAAAATCGACTGCAATATTCCTTATCCTTTGTTTAAAATGGCATGTTGAGAAAAGAAATTTGTACAGTCACTTGTAAGCGATTAATAGATCTCAGGTGACTGTACAACCGAAAATTTCTTAACGTGCCATTTCAAATGAAGGATAATGAAAATTGTATTTGATGTTGTAGCCGAACCTTGACATGTTTTCACAAAAATATGAATAAAGAAACTGTTTATACATTTTCCGTCGAAAATCAGGTTTTTAATGTTGAGTAATCAAATAAGAACGGTATCGTTTCTGGACAAAACCATCTATACTTGTAGCATGATCAACTGATCAAGGCATCCCCATTGTTCTAAGGAAGGTTCACAGCGCACATACGTGTTCCTGATATGGTCTATACAAAACAAACAAATAATTGGATACGAATGTTTTATAATAACTATCAAAATAAATGAAAAAGCACCAGATTGACTTATCGTGCGATAAGTCAGTCTGGTGCTTAAAGAGAGACCGTCACTGTACAGAATCCCAAGTCACATTCAATGCATACTTCCGGTCCAATACTGTGATATTTAATATGCGACCTAAATTGTCAAAATATTGAAAATATTTACCTTATATGCAGAAATATTGAAAATATCATACTTGAATCGACCAGACTTAAAGGAATATTGAGAGTTTATTGCGCCTAATATAGAGAAATACTGAGAGTATATACCTAATACGCTGGAGTATTGAAAAATGCTCATGTAAGTACCTAACACGACGAAATACTAAGAATAGATATTAGCCTCTCTCTGTGAAAAGGGGGCTTAATGCATCTGCAAAAGGTATTGACCCAAGTCAGCCTGTGCAGTCCGCGCAGGCTGACCTGGGTCGAAACATTTCGCTTTTGGTCAGTTTTCTGCATGTCCAAGGACCATCAAGGACTCACGATTCAGTCGGTTGCTAGACAAAATGGACTTTATGGATCGATAATTATGTGATAACTTGCTTGGTATCATGCACCAAGTAATTGCATTAAGCCCCCTTTTGCCAGAGCATGTCTCATGTCTATTATATAATGCATTATTGAAGATATTTACCTAATATGCCAAAATATACCCGAAACGCAGAAATATTGATTATCTTTACTTAAAGGCCCAGTAAATGTCAAAATATCAAAACAGGTATCATAATACATCTAAATTTAAATCATACCATTTAAAAGTATGGAAAATATTGTGGAGATAACATTCTGTTATCGTGTGATTGGGGCATATGTTAGCCGCAGGCAGAAAAAAGAATTTTAAAATCAGGCAAAAAGTAAACAAACGACACAGCTACTTGGCAGTTTTTAACCTAGTTTTGGAATTAATTTCTCTGTCTGAGACTAACACTTGGACCGACCGCACAATGACAGATTGTCATCTTCACAATAATTTCCATACTTTTAAATGGTATGAGATAAATTCAAATGCATTTAAACACCCGCTTTGCTTACACTTGGCCTTTATTGTTACTTTAATATGCCAAAGTATTGAGATTATATACTAGTACCTATTAGATACGTGTAACCCGAGGTTGAGATCGGAGTTGGAAATCGGACTTCATAACTTTATTAGGGGTTGTCTCAAAATTGACATATACCATCAATATCTATTATTCAATGTCGTCAAGTACCTTTCATGAATACTTACAAGAAAATGATTCGAAAAGACAACATTTTTTTAGAGAACTTATCGTATCGTAGAAAAAATTAAAATCAAGGGGTACAACTGCTAATGAATAAGAATAAAAACGAAATAGGTTGTTATTCATAATTGACAGGTTGGCCCGGATTAAAAGACTTCGCCGGGGTCCTTCGTGGCTCAGTCGTAAAGTGTAGGTTTCGTAACCTGGAGGCCACGGGTTCGAGCGTCACTGGATCCACTGGTTTTTTCGTGGGAGTGTTCTTGGGCAAGAAACTGTAGAGCCCGAGCTTAGTGCTGGTGAAACCAAGGAAATACATGAATATGTGAGCTGTCGCCGTGATATGACATAAATAACGTTGAAAGCGGCGTAAAACACTTTTCAATCAATCAATGCAAAACAGATTCGCCCCAGCAACCACAACAATTGTCAGACTTTGAACTGCTTATGCTTCGTTTACGGTCAGTCACAATGTCCAATATATCCAAGATTTAAGAAAAAAAAAAAAACTTCATGATTTATTGCATTATTTTTGCATTACTACGATTTTCAGCGTTTTCATGCGCTTTCGGTATGTTTAGTTACGAGTTAAGCGATTTCTCACAAAACTTTAACAATTCTGGTCAAGATCTGCCACGATTTTCGTTACTTTCTCTAAAGTTGTCTTACGATTACGACGATCTGCTATCACTTTTTCTCACATTCCCTTCAGACCCCTCAATCAATCAACTTCTGCTACGACTTAATAAAAATATCAACGAAAATCATGATTGTCACATCTTGCGCATGACTTTGGCATAAACAGCAGGCATGGCTCATCTACCCTCTCATTCTCTTCAGAGATCCAAAACAGAAGTAGATGTGAGCAACCGGTGGCTCAACCATCAGTTCAGCAGGCAGCGGGGCCTGCAATTCAACCGGTAGTCGGTCTATCAGCTCAACCAGATGAATTGCGGTAGGTAGAGGAGCACCAGACTTGAGGGCTTAGGCCTTATTCAGCCATCTTCGGAGGAAGATACTGGTGAACCACACAGGCACTAACCTGACCGGGCAAGAAAGAGATCCCTCTCTCTACTTTTACGGAAAAATCATTAACTGTATAATAGATTATTGACAAAGAACTGCCAAACGTTCTTATAGAACTAGGAATAAGCAGTTCCAATTCTGACTATTTTTTATACTAAAGCAAGAAAACATTGATGCATCCAGGCTGCCGCGAAATGAATGACTGAAAAACTTTACAGCCCTGATGAAATAGGATAAACTGCCCTTACTGTGGTATCAGTGGAGACGGTGAATTTTGTCCAATTTTAGATATTTACGATTTGTGTTTCATTGATGAATCAATCATGTATCTCTTATTTTCCTACAATTCCTTTCTTTTCGCATGCGGCAAACCTAGGGTGATCCGCTCATCAAGTCCCTCTACTGTATCACGTAGCTTGATATGCACCTACACGGTACATGTCTTCGCCGGAAATACTCCGTTTTACCGTTCATAAAATCATAACAGTCCACTTAGAAATGAAAACACTAGTCACAATTTCCTGTGGGAATCTTTCTAAATGCATTTCCGATGATAAAAAAAAAAAAATGTTCATTTATTTTCTTACTCGGTCTATCAATTTCGTTGGCATTTTTCGGTGCCAGGTCGCTTGCTTATCGGGGTGGCTGTTTTTGCCGTTGCTAATGGATTTACATGGGCTCTGCCATGTTTAAGATCATGAGACAGGCAGTATTTTAACTGCAAACTCCCTTGATACAGATGCGATTAGCCTGATGATGATGTTACGGAATCGGCCGAGTTGTGACGAGTGGCTTAATTTCCAGGCAAATAAAATACTGTCGCCACATCTTCAGCAACACAATCAGAACCTAATATTTTTTTTATTCTTATTCATTGGGCCTTAAACAGCAATCGAATCCTTTGATTTTAATGATTCCTGCGTTATTCTAGAATTTTTTTTTAAGATAATTAGTTTCTTCTAGGTATTAATGAAAGGTATTTGGTCGCATTCGAAAATGGATAATGATGGTATATATCAATTTTGAGACAATCCCTCAGAAAGTTACGAAGTCCTACTTCAACTCCGATCTCCACCTCGGGGTACACATGTCTATTTTACCGAAATTTTGAGAGTATATTCTTAACCCTTGTCCTGCTAAATAAGTGGAATGAAACTTTCAAGTCGATAGTAAAAACCCAAATTTCGCTTTTCCAAAGGTATTTTTTTAAAGATATCTTTTAATCGGACAGTGTAGAAGCACGATCATACTGCACGTTCTTTGCTGTCAGATCTTTATCTACACTATCCGTAAAAGGTCCTTGGGGCGGACTTAGCAGCCTAAGGGTGAACATGCCGAAATATTGAGATACCGTGGTATACCTTCTTTGCCGAAATATTGAACATATAAATTTACCTAATAGGCCGAAATATTGAGATTATATACCTAATATGCAGAAATATTGAACATGTATACATAATATGCGGAAATAGTGAACATGTATACCTAATATGCCGAAATATTGAGCCTGTTTACCTAATAGGCCGAAATATTAAAATTATTTACCTAATGTGGCAAAATATTGAGGTATCTGCTTCCTTCCCTTTCGAAGAAAGATCTCTTCATTCGAGTCACATTCCATTTGTTGTCTGCAAATGGTTTCGATTTGGATATGTCTAGATTTTTTTCCTGAAGTAAAGAGAGTGAAGGAGAACTACAGTTCTGTTGAAAGGAAATGAGCCCTGCTCTGTGGAAAGCGGGCTTAATGCATTTGCGAAAAGTATCGGCCCAGGTCAGCCTGCGCAGTCTGCGCAGGCTGACCTGGGTCGAAACTTTTCGCTATTGGTCGATTTTCTGTATGTACAAGGACCAGTATACCTAATGATACAGCCGGTCGTCAGGAAAAAAAAAAAAAAAAAATAGATATTATGGATCCATAACTATGTGATGACTTGCTTGGTATCATGGATTAATGAGATGCATTAAGCCCCCTTTTACCAGACCATCGCTCAGATTTTGAAATTCTGTGCTACTCGATCTATTGCAGCAGATGATATTTGAAAATATCTATAGTGAAGACTAAATTTTAACCTCTTTTTCTGCAAAATAAATCAACCAGACTCTGTGAAAAGAGGGTTTAATGCATCTGCAAAAAATATCGTGCCAGGTCAGCCTGCTCAGATTGAGCAGGCTGACAAGGTTCGAAACTCCTTGCTTTTTGTGAATTTTCTGTATGTTCAAGAACCATTCTACCTCATGATTAATCGAGTATTAGACATACTCTATTCAATGGATCCACGGAGATGCACTAAAGCCCCCTTTCCCAGAGTGTGGCTCAAATAGATTTGCCAATATTCCAGGTCTAAGAAATCTGCTGTATTTTCGGTGAAGGTTACAATCAATCAGCGGACAATGTAGGTCAAAGATCAGACTGAAGGTTTTGTGCAGTCTGATCTTGATCTACGTTCCCCACATTTACATAGGGTACTTATATCACACTTTGAAGTGAGATGAATCGGTAAAAAACTTGAACATTGATTCAGAAAAAAAAACTTTTATTTTCTGTTTGTTCTCATACCAGTAACGACAACAGAACAGTTAAGTCTGATATATTGACGGATTTGTGCAAGAATAATCTAAGTCCTTCCAAATTAATCAGAACGTTTTCTCTTTTTTGCACAAACTCTTTAGAAATCTGTAAAAAACACAATAAAAGAATTGAGGTGCAGCGAATTGAGTCCTATTTCTTTGCAAGGATTCATACAAAACATTCATTTTTAAAACCTACCTTTTTTATCTAGACACGTTCACCCTTTACAACACAATCCTAAGCTGTAACGACCCTAAGGTAGAAGACTTTTGAAAACATTGTGGGAAAAGTAGAAAATGCTGGTAACCAGCATTTTCTGCTTTTCCCGCAATGTTTTCTACCCTTTCGAGGACAAATTCTGTCATTTTAGTCACGCTAAATTTGTCGTCTGCAAATCCTTGAGTTTGGACAAGCCTAAAATTTTGTCGTTTGGTAAAGAGTTAACGCTTTACACTGACCCTTTTTTTCCTCTCTCTTTCTATGTTTATTTCTATGTATGATTTGCATTTGGGGCCAGAGACCTATACTTACGGTAATGATAAAATGTTCTGAGTTCTGGGCTCTCTTCCTCTAGTTTCATTTTTTTTCTGTATGAATCACAGTGTATTTTGGGCCAGAGGCCGATACTTAGGGTAATAAAATACATTTATTTCGAGTTCTTAGCTCTCGCTCTGTCTCGTCAGCTCTCTGTCTCTCTCAATTTTCTGACAAAAATACTGGTATGCAATGAAATTTTGACTAGACACAAGCCATTTCTCCCCTTCCCTTATTCTTTTTTTCTAAAACTGTCAACTTCCTGGGCTCAAATAATCAAAGCAAGACGGGTATACTAATATTTCTAATTTTTTTGAAAATTTATACTTTTCTTAACCCGTAGGCTATTAAGCGCGACTCAGTCCGCTTTTGCGGACAACGTAGATCAAGATCAGACTGCACAAAACGTTCAGTCTGATCTTTGATCTACACTGTCCGATACCCTATTTTCTTTCCGGTAAAATCAACTCTGAAACTGCAATATTTGGGTATTTTTTTTACAGTTGAGTGGAAATTTTCGTTCCATTTATGTCGTAGTTTATGGGTTAAACTTACTGATATGTATCTTTCACGTAAATTTCAAATCTTGTGATTGACATAAAACATGTTCAGTTTCCTAAATAAGTTCCAGAAGGAAGCCGTATTGATAAAAATTCATTATATACCAGACGACACAATTTTAGAATCATCCACATTGAAAGCATTTGCAGACGACAAATTGATTGCAGTTAATGAAATAAAGGTTTTGTGTTTCAAATAGTAGAAAAGACTGGAG
Source organism: Hippopus hippopus (assembly GCA_946811185.2). Taxonomy (NCBI): domain Eukaryota; kingdom Metazoa; phylum Mollusca; class Bivalvia; order Cardiida; family Cardiidae; genus Hippopus; species Hippopus hippopus. Next base: position 39,686,233 of record OX328098.1, on the reverse strand, counting down.
GGGGGGGGGTAAAAAAAAAACTTTGTACCTGCATTTTGTTCTGTTCCCACGATGTTCCCACATGTCATTGACTCTGTTGTTGTAAGATAAAGGATGATTGGGTAAAGGCTTCACTCTTTAGCAAACGACATCATTTCAGGCCAATCAAATAGAAAGCATCTGAAACGACAAATTCAATGTAGCTTAAAAAAGTGGTTACTGAATCTACACTGTCCGCTACAGCGCTTTTTTTTTTCATTTAGTAAACTTTGGAAATCACAATTTTTGGTTCTTAAGTTTGGGCGGGAAATGTCCACTTAATTCTTTTAGCTGCTTAATCCTTTGCCACACTATATATAGTTTTGACGATTCCAAAGAAGATGACATTTGGAAACATTTAGGAAAAACGGAGAAATCCCTGTGAACCAGCATTTTATCCTTTAAAAGACAAACTTCTAATTTGTCGTCTACAAATGCTTTCAATTTGGACATGTTCAAAATTTTTCGTGTGGTGAAGGATAAACACAACGTAAACTAAACTGACAAAAGGTTTGATATTTTCATTTATTGGGCGATATTTGTATTTGCTTATTGTCATTTCAATGTCCAACTTTATATGTTGGTTTTTTTTTCACACAACACGTCTATATTTTTTTTTCACTGTTTGACTTACATGTTATTGTTGTTGACGTGATTCTATCGAATAAATCGGCAAGTAAACAACTGGATTTATACCTGCAGAGACAGAAATGCGGTAAGTGAATCGGTCATAGAATTTCTTCTGTACTTTTTGTTCAATTTCAACTTTAGAATTGAGAAAAAAAAGAAAAAAAGGTGGGGGCTGGATATAAAGACTAAAGAAAGTTCATGTGTACAACACCTTGTGATAAATTGAGAATTGATTCTCATAGACACTTTCTTCCCGTGGATAATTCTTTATCATTAACAGGCGCATCATAAGAGGGAAGGTATTAACCCCATAGCGAGCTCCATGGACAGAAATAATTGCTTCTGTGGACAGCTTAGTCGGCACCATTTATCCTGAAACTGCTTAACCCTTATCATCCCGAATTTTATGGACCATGAGGGAAAAAAAGCCTTAGAAAAAATTGTGGGAAAATGAGAAAATGCTGGTAACCAGCATTTTTTCCTTTTCCCACAAAGTTTTCTACTCTCTCTAATAAAAACACAATCATTTGTATCACATTCAGGTTGTCGTCAGCAAATGCTTTCAAATCGGGCCAGTGTAAAATTTTGTTGTTTGGTGAAGAATCATATGAATTAAATAAAAGATTACAAGTAGCAGAAGATATCCAAATGTTGCGATTATTTTTGCCGATAGATTTTTTTTTTTTTTGTTATATTTGAGATTATAGCCCAAAGATCAGACTGTACTTTATGTACTGTTGTCCAAAGTGCACAAAGTCACGCTAAATACATGTGGCAGATTCAGGAATAAGTACCAAGCGATATCCTGCTTAATTCTCTACCAACCGACAGAAATTTAGACTCGTCCAATTTGAAAGCGTTTGCAGACTACAAATAAACTGAGGCTAAAAAGATGATTTCTTTCTTTGAATGGGTTGTAAACATTAAATGCTGGTTACCAGCATGTTCTCCTTTTCTCACAATGTTTTCAAAAGGCTTCTTCCCCAGGATCGTTTAAATACGGGTCTGTTTGGTAAAGGATCAACTCATATCATTTACAAAAGCACATTTCGAGAAGTGTAAAATTAGCATTCTTATAGGCAATCAGATAATATAAAGAACCAGTAATAGAGAAGTGGAGAGTGTGAAGCAAGATCAGGCTGCATGTATGAGCAGACTGATCTTTGCCTGCATTTTTACGAAATACACCCATGGTTGTGTAAAGCAGGATAAAGTTTAATTTTTTACCGCAAAATCACGAGTTTTAACGACCCTGAACAAGAAGGCTTCTGAAAACATTGTGCGAAAAGGAGAAAATGCTTGCAACCAGCATTTTCTCCTTTTCCCACAACGTGTTCTTCTTATTCAAGGACATCTGCTACCATTTGAAGACTGTTTGAATTCTCATATGTAAATTCCTTCAATAAATAGACGAGCCCCGGTAGCTCAGTTGGTAGCGGGCAGGACTTGAGAACAGGGGGTCGTGGGTTCGATCCCTGGCTCGGCCAATTTCTTCTCCGAAAATTGATGATAGTCATTACGACAGGATTTATTCGTCTCTCACTGCTGATCATTGTTTCGAGGATGGTTATAGGGGAAAGCAGGCAGTGGCTTGGAAAGAAAATTGTGCGGAGTACTGTTAAAAGAGACTCCAGAAAGTATGGATAGGTGCACTGGCCGCCGCGATATAAATGAAATAATGTTGAAAACGGCGTTAAACACCATACAATCAATCAAACTTCAATATGGACAAGCATTGAATTTTGCCGTTTGGTAAAACGATAAGCCGGATAATGACGACGTTTTCCGAATCCCAGATGGGTCTGTGAAGAACGATGTCCCGCCTCCGCAAGTGCATCACCGGCTTAACCATTTTGGCGCCATGGGCGAAGACAGTGACTTTTGCGGACGGCATAGATCAAGATCAGACTGCACAGAACGTGCAGTCTGATCTTTGATCTATACCGTCCGCTTGTGTAGTCAAGCCAATACAATCAAAATCTTTGTAAATTTAAATGGATTGTATTTAGAGCCGTACGAGTACAAAGATGTCGAGTTTATTTAAATGGCGCTGAAAGAGTCAAAGGCCCACTAGCAGCCAAAATTGTCAATTTTATTTCTAATTATACAGTCCTTTTTCTGTCAGCGACTTGAGAGTTGACTGACCGTGCTGTGACACATTGTCAGATTTACAAAAGATATCCATTCTGTTGAATGAATAAAATTTTCCTGATAATTGACTCCCATATTGTTTACTGTTGGCAGCTTGTGGGCCTTTAAATTTTCTCCATCAACTAAACGAAATTGACTTTTTTTTAAAAAGACTCAATGTACGGTTCCACTCAAAAAAAAAAAAGATTAGCTTGGCCAAAATTTAGCAAAATGATGCAGAAAATGTAGATCGGATATCAGTCTGTGCGTTTTGTGCACTTTGATCTTGTTCAACGTCATTCGCAAAAGGCTATGGTTATTTTTCCACTTGCAGCAAAAATTTTATTGTCACGACCTGACATTGCACAATTTGTAAAATCAAACTGCTGATTCACCCGCCAAGGTAGAGGCACGAATCAGAATTGAGCTGATTACATTCTATGCAGTCAGCATAGTATTAGTTTCTATTCTGATCAAATCAACTCAGCTCAACTCAACATTTTATTCATATTATAGGCCTCTGGCCCAGAATACATAAATATGCAAATATAATATATGAGCAATGCTCTGTGAAAAGGGGGCTTAATGCATCTGCGAAAACTATCGACCCAGGTCAGCCTGCGCAGTCCGCGCAGACTGACCTGAGCCGAAAATTTTCGCTATTGGTCAATTTTCTGTATGTCCAAGGACCAGGCTACCTCCTGATTAAGTCGGTTGTTTAAAAAAGTGGCTATTATGGATCCATAACTGTGTGATGGCTTGCTTGGTATAATGCATCACGGAGATGCATTAAGCCCCCTTTTGCCAGAGCATGGCTCATATAGATCCATCCTTTCACAACAGGATCCATTACAAGGCCATAGTTTCCTTAAACGTACATTAAGCCAGATTTTGACCCAAAATATTTTGGCCGAAAAAATTTAATTTGAGACGAAATATTATAAGGACGTGACTGTTTACCGTTGGTTGGGGAAAAACCAAAAATGCTGGGGAAAAATTGCCCCGGTAAGGAGTTGAACCAACCACTGTAACCCTTATCCCGCTAAATAAGTGAAAATAAACTTTCAAGTCGATAGTAAAATTCCAAATTTTGCTATTTTTTAATTATCTTTTGGGAAAGGTATCTCCTTATCGGACAGTGTAGATCCAAGATCAGACTGCACGTTTTGTGCAGTCTGATCTTGATATACACTGTCCGCAAAAAGGCGTTAAGTCGCACCTTAGTCGTCGGTCATACTTCTGAGCTACGGAGCCAACTGACCTTACTTCTGTATTAAAAATGTGTGCATCTATCCCTTATTATACAATTTAACGGCCATACCGATATTAACCGAATATGAAATTTTATATTAGAAATAGCGAAAAAAATATCGATAACTTCGTGTTTCTTTTCAACATACATGCGTTTTAAAGCTGAGAAATTACTAGTAATTCGGTTAACCAGTCTGAAGGAAAACTAAATGATGAGGCGGATTCTGGCAAAAGACGACTAATGCATGATAAAAAGTCAGTCATCACATAGTAATGGATCCATAAAATCCATTTTGTATAACAACAGACTGAATCATGAGGTAGAATGCAGAAAATTGAGCCATGCCCGGTGAAAAAAGGTTTAAATCGTCTGCAAAAACTATCGATCCATTTCGGCCTGAGCAATCCGAGCAGGATGGACATTGGTCGAAATCTTTCTGACATTCGTCAATTTTCTGCATGTCAAAGGACCATTCTACCTCCAGATCTAGCCGGCTATGTGTCCATAATAATGTGATGACTTGCTTGGTGTTGTGTATCACGGAGATACATTAAGACCTCTTTTGCCAGAGCGCGGCTTATCTCACATGAATCGTTCAAAAACGTAAAACCTCTGTACATATTTATCAGGTTCTAGATCTTCATACTAGTTTAAAAGATTTTCTCTATTAAAGATTACACAGAACAGCTCTGAATGCTAAATCTAGCTACATGTACTTTCTAAAAGCAAGATCATATTCAAACAAAACTGAAAAAATATGCATGCACTTCATTGACTCCAAACAAAAAAGTCGGTAAATTATCACGCCCAGACTTTGTTTGCAACACTTCTTGTGGCTTGGACAAGGTAAATGCGCAATGTCGTCCTCATTAGTACCTATTCAAAGGGGGGAAAAAAAAACCTCAACATTTACTGTTTCCAGGGTTGAATAATAGCTTCCAAAATGCCGTTGACGATAACTGTAGGAAAGATTTTATATCAGCGAGCGGACAGTGTAGGTCCAAGATCAGACTGCAAAATTACATAAGTTGCCTTTGGGAGTCACAGAGTCTTAAGTAATCTCTGAAATTCATTTTCAACCCTTTACCAAAATGTCAAATGTACTTTATTAGCAAAAATACTTCGTCTTATTACCATAGCGGTTTGCTATGTTACACAGAGTGGCATTTTTTAACGATAAAAAGGAAGACTACTTTTGAAAGAATTGTGGGGAAAGGACAAAATACTTGTTGGAAGTGCACTCAAATTAGACAAGTCTGATATCTTATCGTTTGGTTAAATAGCCATCTCTTGGACCACTTAGATAACGAAATGTAGACAAATTCATGAAAATAAACGATACCAGGTCCAGTAATTCTTAGTCCATTTTGACTAGAGTATTTCAAAATTCTATTCAGTGCAGAAAATGATCAAAATGCAGTCTGATCTCGATTTACTCCGTTGTCAAACACACCTTGTTGCGCTTTTGTACTCAACAAGGTAAAGAGGTCAGATGATATGATAAGTCCAAAGACGTAATGACCTTGAATTAGTTTGAACGGCCTTGGATTTTCTCCCACCGGATGTTGACCAGACAAAAGGGAATGGTCACCTTAATTAAACATTCATACACGAACTTATATACATTTTGCGGAGAGTGAAGATTAAGCTCCCTATACACATACTGTCTCGTCTAGGTTTACACTCGCCGCTACTCTGTGAATGTTTTCGAATAAATAATGCTCATAAAATTTAAATGATATGTTGTATGATATGTTATCTCATTCAGTCAGCTGTTAGACAAAATAGATGTTATGGATCCATAAATACAGGTTGTTTCATAATATATTATACACTTTCGAATGATCCTAAGGTATATTTTTTTATAAAGGTAACACAATAGCATTTATATTATTTTATAGGTTTATAATTTCAAGAATACAGTTTTCTAACATGCTCAGTTGTAACATTAAACAATAAAGGTGCCTGGCGCCATTCAACAGATACATCAATGTACTTCAAATGTTCAAAATGAAGCCCATTTTGACGTTGCAGAGCAATCTGTTTCTTCATGAAATTCGCTTTCATCAATCTGGGTTATGATCAGGCTGGTCTCTAGAACTGATGATGCCTTAATCTCATCTGCTGTCTGAGACAGGACTTTGTGCACATTGTATGGATTGCTTTGAGTCTGACTGGTGTAATTGGGCGTTTCTTCATCGCAGACAGTGATGAAGACCCTGCATCAATCACGGGGAACGATATTTGCATCTCTTTCTTTGAAGCAAAAGCTTATGACAGCACTTTGTAGCAAGTATCAAGTCTTAGAGAAAATGTGGTTTTAGTAGAATGGTATGACACCACACATGGCTGAAAAGCAAGTGTGAATCGAGGGTGATCCTGAAAACAGAGCGTCCATGACCCCTACAATTGCCAAGCGTCAGCTCATGGGACTTTTTTTCCCTGTGATATTTTTCAATGGACAGAGTGCATAAAGTCCAGCCTCAGACAACAGATGAACCCAAGGCATTAATAGTTTCAGAGACCAGCGTGATCACAACCTAGATTAATGAAAGCGAATTTCATGAAGAAACATAACACTCTGGGACACCAAAATGGACGTCATTTTGAACACTTGATGAAAATCGATGCATATCTTGAAAGGCTCTAGCCACCTTTATTGATCAGTGTTACTTTACATACTGTGATGATCATAAAAATGTATTCTTAAACTTATTAAATAGTGTAAATTTTGTTGTGCTACCTTTATCAACAATATACCTTAGGCATATTTGAAACTGTACCATATACTATGAAACACCCTGTATGTGTTGATATGCTTGCTATAATGCATTAAACCCCCTTTCCAAGAGCGTGGCTCATTACTATTTTTTATAACGTCCATTATTTTGGTCCATCTGGAAGGGCCCTCAGTATTTACAGTAAAATTTATAGCTTTGGGCCCGTACTCATAAAAATTCTTAACTTAAGCATGACTAAACTTTAGGCACCATGCCTTACAAGGTATGATACTTAAGTTGGAATTCACAGGCCTACCTTAGTATAATACCTAGCTTAGTATAATGCATGAGTTCAGGCAGCATGCGTAACATTCTCGGCCGGTCGTTTTTAGGATATTATGTATGATTTCAAAACAAAGCCATGTAAGTTTTTGTGGTTTGGAGTAGAGCCAGCGCACGGAAAAGTAACAAATTCACTGTCTCGACAAGTGCAAAATCTCAACTGTCCGGGCAACTGTCCGTGAAGTTTTGATTAGCAATATCGCAAAGGAAACCTAATTTCACCGACGCGGTAGGGCATGGTTCCTAAATGCTTTTGGGTCTAACTCATCTCCAACAGCATCAATTAATTGCAACACTGTTTCATGATGGAGTCTATACCTTTGGTATAATTCTATGTCATTGTATGCTTCAAAAGGATGCAGGCGATCTCGGTAAACTATTTCCCTACGCATAGCACGCGGTCATACGAACTCTTCTTGCACCGCAAACGTTAACGCAGCGATTCTGTTCAAATAGCTATTAAAGAATGCCTGTGGATAAGTACTTACGACTGCCTAGGAGGTTTCTCAAATCTAAGTGCCATTTTGAGCATTACACATTAGGTAAGTTTTATAATGAATTCCACTTAGGTATTATACTTGAGTTAGGTAGGAACATAAGTATCATACTTTGACTTAAGTACGTTTATGAATACGGGCCCTGGTTAGGCAAAACACAAGAGTGTTTCAAATATAGCATCCAGCATGAATTCATTCTTCTCTGTTTCCTGAAAGAAAATCAGTCATGTTCGAGATTTAAACACTCCTGTGCTTTTTATCCTTTCAAAAACGAATCCCCATCCACTGAGCTGCTTTTTATTTGTCGTCTGCGTAAGCGTGAAAATTGCAAGAATGTCTAAAATTTTGTCGTCCTCCTAGAACTTATATGTTATATCATTTCGTAAACAAAGCCAACATTTTATGTAAAGAGACCTGACATACTCCTTGTATTTTGAAGCCTGTTTTTACAACAGTATTAATGAAAAAGTCAGACGGTGTAGATAATTGATCAGACTGCGGTCTCATCTTGGCCAAACACTGATTTCAAAACTATGTGAACCATTACAGCGCCGAATAAACCCACTAAACATTTTCATTCTAGAATATTACCCAAATACATGTAATTGCATTTTTGCAGCTGCCTTCTTGTCTGTAGTGTTTTAACAAAGCGGCCAGTGTAGACTAAAGATTAGACTGCATTTTTTGTGCAGTCTGATCTTGATCTACATCGGCCGCAAAGGCAACTATACAGGTGTTAAAGGTGCTCTAAGGCTTAAGATGCTCTTTACATTCAAACAGCTAGAATGGTTAAATAATGTTATAAGTCATCTTACATTATGAAACTGAATTGGCTTAACTCTTTACCGAACGACATAGTTTCAGACTTTTGTTACTTAAATTTGCAGACGACAACTTCAATTAGCCTTAAGTAATGTAATTCGAATTTGTCTTTCGAAGGGTAGAAAACATTGTGGAAACAAGAAGAAAATGCTGGTTAACAGCATTCTCTTCTTTTCCCTCAATGTTTTCAAAAGTCTTTTGCTCAGGGTCGTTAAAAAACGGGATTGTCTTGTGAACTTTTCGAGAGATCTGTTATTTTGCCCAACCGGAAGTTGACCAGACAATAGCGAATATTAACCTCTGTCCCGCCATACATCTACTTGAATGTATTTTGCATTGAGTTTAGATCAAGATCGGCGTTCACACACATGCAGTTTGATCTTTTTTTAAACTCTGCGCTCTTCAGTCCCCTTTTAAAATACACTGCTCATGAAATAATAATGGTAAAAAAACTTGACAAGACGTATGTTGTTTACGGTCAACGACCAAATTTTGGCAAGATAAGGATTAAAAATACTCGTCATTTACGACCATTATTTCGGTCCAACTTGCAGAGCCTTGCATACAATGAGATTTAGGGCATTAATTCCAAAGCCAGAAGCTTTCAAATACATTTTTAACCCTTCAAGCTCCTTGGGCGAAAAACAATGGCTTTTGCAGACGGCACAGATCAAGACCAGACTGCAGAAAATATGCGGTCTGATCTTAGATCTTTCCTGTCCACTTGTTTGGTCAAGTCCATCAGACAAAAATCTAATTAGATTTTAGTGAATTGTTTGTAAAGCCGTAAACAGCGGTTGGGCTTATAAATTTGGCGAGTTCAGAGCCTCCCACGTGATTTCCTGTTGCGACTCTTCACCACACAGCAAAATTTTAGACTTGCCCAAACTGAATGCATTTGAATACTACAAATTTGATATAGATGCAACTGGTAGAAATTGTGTATGAGAGAGTAGAAAACATTGCGCGAATAGGGGAACGTGCAGGTTTCAAGCATTCTCTCTTTGTCCCACAATGTTTTCAAAAGCTTTCCCCCTCAAGGTCCTTAAAGCTCAGAATTGTGTCTTTAAAGGTTAACTCTTTTGCTGGCAACCAAATAAAGCCCGACCCGCCCCGAGGTCTAACAGCATAGTGCGGAAAACAATTTAGTCATATGGAAACGGACCATTTAGATCCAACATCAGACTGGACGTTCTGTGCATGTTCTATGCAGTCTGATCTTGATCTACGCCGTGTGTAACAGCTGTCTAACTCACTTATTGCAGCGAAAGGGCTAATGGCCATCCCATTATTTAAAAAAGATGTTTTTTTCCTTACATTAATTAACAGTCCATTGTATAACTCTCAGATTTGTTTTGAAATGTTTCTCTTGCACTTTTTCAGGGGTCATACAAGAAAGTTTGGACCGATCCTCAATGTAAATTCGAGGTTACTTCGTTTGTTAGAGCTCTATGCCTGGTTTACATTTGGTCTGCGATGAAATTTGGACACCCATGTGATGGCCGTATCCCAGCCGTACTATTATCGTACGGCTTCACGGGCGCCATATAGCTTGTACGATTTTTTTAACTCTACAAAAATTTTAAAGATCAGAAGCCCGTAGCTCGATGACATGTGATAGCATTGCACGAACCCCGCGTATGAAACGCACAGAGGCCGCTGGATGATCGTGCGGACAAAGCACAATTTTAGACGGTAATTTGGGCAAGATAATTCTTAGGATATCATAAGGCCTTCCGCGGCCATCGGCAGGTTGCCGGACTGTGCCTATGCGATGACCGTAGAATTGCATGGATAAAGAGCAGTCATTCTATGGCAATCTCACAGCATCCGCACAAACACTAGGCGGCCTCAGGCATCGACACCGTGCGATTTCTGTGCAGGGAATGCTCGATGACTGCGCGCTCTCCGTACGATTACCTTCTGCTGCATTTGTTCATAAAAAGTCTGATTTGGGGAAGGTTACTTCAATGCCACAGAGTACATTTAAACAAAGACGAAACAACGAATCATGTCGCAAGGAAATTCATCAATCCTCGGAAAGAGTTTTCTGAACCTCTATCATCTATTTCTCCAATTTACCTGGGCCAAGCAAAATTCTCATAATTGACATGGTATCCAAGGAGTGCAGCGTAGTTAGATGTAAGTTTTTTGTTGGTAGGAATGAGTCTCTACAATAAGCTATTTGTTTCTTTCCAGAGTAAGAAGGAAGTTGAACCTGATTCTCTTGAGTGTTTCGATCTGGATTTTAAATTACTGGAGTGTCAACGGTAAGTGATTGGCGTACATATTGTTCCGACTTTAACCGAATTAGTATCGTTCGATACGCCTCAAAGACTTGACAGATAGATATTCAAGACTTGACAGATATATATCCAAGTTAAGAGGTGGGACATGTACTCGTATTTTTAAGAAATTAATTTTAATTATGCATGAATGGAACAAATTGTGTGATTTGAAATCTATCAATTAGTCATTGTAGCTATTTGGGTGTATGAGACAGAATGAGAAACAAGTTCGAGTTCTCGATTAAAGACATATACATTTCTTGGTCAATCATAATTAATATGTTTTTCATCCCTTCACAATGGACCAGTCAATTATTTACAGTTGTTTACAGTACATTCGCATCTCACTGCCTTTAGTTTGTTTATCACCCGCTAGAATCACTCGTCAAAACTCGGCCGATTCAGTACCTTCATCTTACCTCGTCTGTATCCCTATTGAAATAGTCACATGATCCTAAACACGGCGGCCGCCATGAAAATCCACTATTAACGACAGCGACAACCACAGTGATGTTATTCATACCTATCAATCTGTCTGAGATAAAGGCCAACTAACTTGATAAACGACGTTAAATATGAATTCACAAACTGTTTGTCAGCAGAAATGTGTCAAGAAAGATTCCGATAGAAAACTGTGAAAAGCGTTTTCTTGTTTTAAGTGGAGTGTTACGATTTTAGGAACGGTAAAGCGGTCTATTTTCGGCCAAGAAATGCACATTGTAGGTGCTTATCACCCATCGTCATACAGCCGAGGGATTTGATAAACGGATCATTTAAGGCTTGCTGAATACCACTAGAATATCTCTACCCAAAGCGCAACACAAGATTGAGAAATGATTTAGAAATGTATACGCAAGTAAAATATTTTTATGTTAAAAAAATAAAGAATTAGTTTAAATCTGGCAGATGCATTAGTCTTCTAGTGAGAAGACAGTGCGATAATGCTGAGATTTACTGCTTCAAAAGTAAGCAACAGTAATCTTTCGATTCTATTCAATCAGTATCTACAACCTGAGAATACATGCAAATATTATTGGCCCCGGGTTATTGCGTAGAGACATTGTAAGAGAGAATTCATTACGAATAAGCGTCACTTGATAACTTGGTTTAATCAAATGGTTTACGGTAGAAATACACAAAACTTAAATAAAACCTTTAAACGATTAACAACAATTTCAAATTTACATTTACAATAACTCCGATATCCATAAGTCACTTTCTGTGTTGTTGTTTTGGATTTTTGAAGATGACACAATATCAATATTATAGTATATGAATCCTCTCTCTCTCTCTCTTGCATAAATATTCTTGGTTCTATATCAGCTGATCACAATGAAATTAAACTTTACATTTCAGCCTGTCTCACGGGACAGTTTACATTTGGTACTGCTTCCACGTGTTCTGACAAAAACTGCCCTGGGACTTGTGTAGACGTTTATAGGTGCTGTGCAGGTAACAACATCAAAAGTCTGCCCTTTTATATTCGATGTCTATCTTATCAAAATACCATAAACAATATATTTTCTCTTATAACATTTTCATTTTGTTATGAAACCTAAATGCATCCCTTGTTAGGAAATGATACACTAACTTTCCGGGACAACGAGGTGATGTTTCTATCCAAGTGTTCATTTTTTAAAAAATACAGATCGCTCTCCCACTCTCACATGGGTGTTGTTAATGAATTTTGGTAACATTTAAACATAAGTTGTTTACTATTGTATGTTCTCTGTTATTTTTTGACCCTTTTTGCATCCACGTAGTCGAGGTAAGATCTACACTATTATAATGAGCAGGGACGTATTTGCTTACGAGACTCCGTATGGGCTTATCCTGTTCATACTAAGCAAATAAATGTAGCCTCATTAAATGTGACATTTCTGTCTCCATTTTTTTTTGTCTTTGCCAAACAACAAATTTTAGACTCGTCCGACACCAGCACTGACACAGGCTGATGAATATCCCTCACCAGTTGTCTTTTTTTTCAATGAACAAAAATAACCCCCCCCCCCCCCAAAAAAAAACCCAACAAAAATTAAAGGGCAATAGTCCTGTTATAGCAGTCCAAACAAAATGATATTTGCCTCTGCACTAGTTCCTTTGGCAGGAGGGTTACTATCAAATTTTCAGCCAAATTAGTTAAAAAACTTTAAAAGAAGAAGAGAACCCATACTTGTGCGACGGACGGACAGACAGCCAGCCTTATTTAAGAGTACCCTTATCGCCATTGAGGGGTATGTAAAAACGTTTTTCCCCTACGAATAACCAATTCTGAACGCTCCCTAACAATGTTTGTTAACATATAATTATCATCTGCTCTGAAATGCAAAACAGCACTAGAAAACAATTTTTCATTTCGGTTGTATAATTTGTTGGCTATAAATGCATGTACTTCCGCTTGACCATTATCTTTGCGCTATGGCAGGCTTAACTCTAAATGGCGTGCAACGCGCGAAATGTGGCATTTGGACGTTTGCATAAAGTGTCGTCTTGGATTAACTGCGCTTCCGCGCAGACTAATCCGAAACAACAGTTTACGTTCTGATGTAATTTTCTGTTTTGTGTAGGACAAAATCCAAAATAGTCGTAAAGTGCCGTCTTGGATTAGCCTGTGCGAACTGCCCCTTTTCGTGTCTTGAAGGCCAAATACAACAATCCCATGTTTTAACGACCTTAAGAAGAAAGGATTTGAAAACATTGAAGGAAAAAGAGAAAGGGCTGGTGACATGAATTTGGTCCACTTCCAACAACTTTTCCTAGATTTTCAAAAACAGATGTCATCCTCTGAACTACACTGAATTTCTTGTTTGTTCCTGCACTCAATTTTGTTCTTGTCTACATTTTGCCGTTTTGTAAGGAATGGAACCTGGCTAAAAAAACAACAACAACAGCAACAACAAAAAACATGACCTACATTTCTGCCAAGAGGCCCTTGACTCTTTTCCGAACGGTCATGTGACTTTTTCAATGCTTTTGGTATTATCATTGAATGAAGAAATGATGGTTACTATCATTTCTCCTTTTATCGGAAGGTTTTCTATTCTTTAATATGCAAGTTCCATTAACTGAGCCAAATTTGATATGGCGCTTTCGATTGCTGTCGATTTGAACAATGCTAAATTTGGTTGTCTAATAATGAATATAACTTTCACACAAAAGCATTTTTTAAAACATGCTTTTGACTTGAAAAAAAAAAAAAAAAAAAAAGCGACATAAACGGAAAGTTCCCAAGGGAACGGAAAAGCATATCACTGTCCCCATTTAAATTTCAGATTTTATTTCCAAAATAAAAGCTGTTTAAAAGAATTCAGGTCCTTGAGAAACCCTTTAACTCTACCAAATGATAACATTGTAGACTTGATCCAATTGAAAGCTGTTGTACATGACAAATTAGATTTGGTTCAGTTGATGGAACCTGACTCTAAAAGGGTAGGAAAAATGTGGTAAAAGGAGACTGGTTACCAGCATATCTCCTTTTCCCACAATGTTTTCAAAAAGACTTCTTCCCAAGGATCGTTAAAACTCGGGACTGTGTGGTAATGCGTTAACATAATGCACTCTTCAACATTACTTGCAGTCAGATCTAGGATTGTTAGGTTCATTTCCCGTTAAACGAAGGAAAAATATAAAATCATTAGTTGATTACTGGAATGTAACACCATAGTCGTTTACTGGAAGATGTCACTGTAGCTGATAATGGATTTACAAAACCTTAGTTGATTACGGAAGGTAGCATCCTCGTTAAGAAAGGCATTAGAACACCAAAGTTGAACGCGATTTTGTATATGATAACGGGATCAAAACGGCATAGTTGAGTATAAGCAGTAAACATCGTTGTTGATCTGTTGAACGTTGTACTATGGCCGATTACCGAAGTGTTACAGTAGTTGAAAGTGGAAAGATTACAGCGTAGTTGAGAACTGGAATGTAATAATGTGGCCGATTACCGAAATGTTACACTGTAGTTGATAACGAAAAGATCACACAGTGGTTGGTTACCGAAATGTCATATAGTGACCGTTTGCCAAAATGTCACACTGTAGTTGATAACAAAAAGGCTACGCCGTAATTGATAACCATACCGTTATGTTATGGACGATTACCGAAATATAACATTGTATTGGATAACGAAACGATAACACTATAGTTGATTACCGTAAACATTATGTTGCGACCGATTACCGTAATATTACACTGTACTTAATAATGAAAAGATAAAAAAGATAAAGCCATGCATACTCGATTACCGTAATTTTTTGTTGTTGCTGATTACCAAAATGATACACCGAACGAAAAGACAACACCGTAGTTGTAACCGGAACATCATACTGTGACCGATTACCGAAATAATAAACTGTTGTTGATAGAGAAATGATAACATCGTAGCTGATTACCGAATCGACATGTTGTAGCCGATTACTGGAATGCTATACTTTAGTTAATTTCAAAATGATCACACTATTGTTGATCACCGACTCGTTATACTGTAGTTGACTTACGAAAAAGATAACTTCGTAGCTGATTACCGGATTGATATATTGTAATTGATTACCAGAATGTTACACAGTGGTTGATTTCGAAAAGATGACACCGTAAATGATTACAAGAGGGTGTATTTAGTTTATTTTGTGTGCCTTTCATACCGAATATAAAAATTATTTTCTGTGCTTTCAGCTGAATGTTTCAGCGTGAGTAACTCAGTGATCATACAGAACTGTAAACTTGGGCTGGCTAGTGAGAACATATCAGAAGAAATCCAATGCAGGTGATGACATAATAAATTTCTCTGATAAAAGGGGGCCTAATGCATCTCCGTGATACATAACACTTAGCAAGTCATCATTATAGTCATGGATCCATAAAGTCCATTTTGCTCTACAACAGACTAAATCATGACGTAAACTGGTCCTTGGCAATACAGAAAATTGACCAATAGTAAAAAGTGAGCCAGTTTGGACTTCTCAGACTGATCTGGATAGATATTTTTTTCAGATGCATTCAGCTCCTTTTTAACAGAGCATGGCATATTTATTCATTTTGTAAAACTGCTGATTGAACTGTATATTTAAAAAAATTGCCTTATTGGAAATGTAGATTCAAGATCAGAGTGCAGTCTGACTTGAGCTATGTTGTCCACTAACGGACTAGGCCGCGCATAGCAGTCTGAGAGTTGAAAGACGCAGTAGTCACTTGAATGTACGGGTATAATAATTGACCTGCAAATCTGTGTATGAGCAGGAATGTACGCCGCATTTAACATTATTTTTAGTTTTTCCATGGCGTGAACTCTTGTATGTGTACTGACTTTCACCTGCTCTGGATATTACACCTACCCTTTCTCTGCAGTATAGAGGTCCTGCATGGCTCAGTGGTAAAGTGTAGGACTCATGACCTGGAGCCCCGGGTTCGAGCCTCACTGGTTCCATTAGGCTTTTCGTGGACGTGCCCTTGGGTAAGAAACTTCAGAGCCCTAGCCTAGTATTAGTAAAACCCAGATATACATAACTATGTGAGCTGTCGCCGTGATTTGACTGAAATAATGTTAAAAGCTGCGTAAAACACCATTCAATCAATCAGTCAGTTAAAGTAGAAATTGCGATTTTTTCCCTATGATTGGGGCTTTTTCGTTTCTTTAACCCCCTAAGAGTTAATTCTTGTTTCTAGCATGTTTATAAAACTGTGGATAATACATTTCATTTCGTCTTATTAAAGGCTTTTGTGCACTGGCAACGCAGTGATACTCGAAGGCATTGTATTATTTGTCTCGTATCATGTTATGGATGTTATTGAGAATTTAGCTCTGTGCATTCCACCGAGGGGGGGGGGGGGGGGGGGGGGGAAAGGGGGCTCCTCGGAAAAAATAGATTAGAAGTTGAATTGATTGATTAAATGTGTAGAGTTAAATTCCATTTTCAACATCATTTCAGTTATATCAAACTCAAAATGTCCATTATGTCCGGTGCACCCATGACTCAGAGGACCATGCTCGACATTTTCAAACAATCAACTTTCTTCCACAAAAAATGGGGTCAAAATCTGGTTTGATACACTTTTAAATATCGTTTCCAAATATGGATGCGTCATTTAAGGGTGTTGGTAACATTTACGACTTTTGTTTTCTTTTGCATCGATCTACTTCTACCCGTAGCATTCATTTGACTCCATTGACACAATTATGTCCACGCCAGTAGATAGATAGACCAAATTAATTGACGTGTCTATTTATTCAGGGAGTGTCTTTGACATCTGTTGTTTTTTTTTTATCCGTAAATATTATTTCTAAATACAAACTTCAAGAAGACAGATTGCAGAACGAATCAACCAGAAAATACATCTAGATTTAGAAAGCAATGCAATTACAAAAAAGAAAGTGTTCGACAATGTTTATATGAGAAAGCAGCCAGTGGCTGGAATAGAGTGATGAGCGAAATACTTATAAAGAAACTCCAAGACCGCTAAATAGGTACACTGGCCGACTCGATATAACTGAAATGGTAGTGAAAACGCGAAACAAATGGATAAATAAACAAGAAAAAGAGCTGAATTTTTTATATTGAGTGTAGGAACACCCTGGAAGAAATACACTGTGTGTCGAACCAGTCAGGGAATCCCTTTGACATATGTCTATACCAACTATCGGCGCTGGTTGAACAGGGCGGAGCCACCGTGGCCACGGTCAACCCAGTTCATTGTAAGTATCACGTTTGTATGGGAATTACATTTGAACCTGGGCCCGTATCCTCCCACAATTGTTAACCCTTAAGCTGCTAAGCACGACTCAAGGACCTTTTGTGGACGGTGTAGATCAGACTGCACAGAACGTGCAGTCTGATATTGGATCTGCACGGTCCGATAAGGAGATATTGTTCTCCAAAAAGTAAGATTTAATTAACATTACTTTGGACTTTACTATCAGCTTGAAAGTTTTATTAAACTCTTAGGCTGCTAAGCGCGACTCACTGACCTTTTGCGGACAGCGTAGATCAAGATCAGACTGCACAGAACGTGCAGTCTGATTTTGGATCTACACTGTCCGCTAAGGATATATTATTCTCCAAAACATGCCTTTGAAAAAGCAATATTTGGGTTTTTACTATCGAATTGAAAATTTCATTTTAGTCATGTAGCAGGACAAGGATTACCATATTTAGCAGGATAAGGGATAATAACTTTCTTAGTTTTTACTCTAGGATAGAAAGTATCGCAACGTCTGATTGGTTAAAGTGGAATAACGTTACTTTGAATTTGAGAAATTCTTGAAAATACGCCTAAAAAGCAATTAAGAATAGTTGGTATCTTTACGCCATGATATTTTTGGAGGATGGTCTGTTGTTTATATTAATGTAATAGTTAGGATTATTATAATATCATTGAAACTGTTCTTCTGTGTATGAGCCACGCTCCTGCAAAAGTGTGTTTATTATTTTTTTATCAGTGAATTACAAGGATTTCTCAGTGTATTATTATTTACCACTGTGAATAACACCACTAGTGATGGTAACTTTGGTATCATCACTAGTGACGATATAGTTTTAGAATGTTTTGCCGGAAGTACTTTTTTCCTTTATCGCTCACATAATACCGTTCTTGATTTTTATCAGAAAACAAAGGGTGAATTAGGAATATAATAAATAGAGTAATCAAGTGGTTGTGTGTGATATTAAAAATTTGTCAGTCAAATGGGGTTTGATGCGGTTATAAAAACTCGTTCTTCGGACTCGTTTTTTCAACCGCATCACACCCCATTCTAAACAGATTTTTTAGTTGATTATCTTTTATTTAATGCATCTCCATGATGCATTCTACCGGGCAAGTCGTTGTTTAATTATGGATCCATTAACTCCAACTGACAACTGGCTGAATCCTGAGGTGGAAATATCACTGGACATGCAGCAAATATACCAATAGCAAAGAGTTTCGACTCAGGTCAGCCTGAGCGGACTGCATAGGCTGTCCTGTGTCGATATTTTTGCAGATACATCAAATCTCCTTTTCACAGAGGATGGTTCATATCTTTTTTGCCTATTTGTTCCAACGCATTTATCGCTCTAATTCATATTTAAGATATGAGGGTAGTCTTCAGATTTATCTTACGGAACGGACCATTCTTTTAAAATTGACTGTTGTAATTCTTAGATTTCCACACGGCGTTACATTTTTCGACGGGGAGGGGGCAACTGTGTCGTATTGTCACTGTTCTTAGTTCAGTTATTATTGTCATGTGTGGTTGTGTGTGAAACTGAAGTTATGTTTTTAATCAATCTTTTTATTTTTAACGATTTCCCTGCAGTCTGATCATTGATCTTCACTGTTCCCATAAGACACATATAGGTCTAGTGCTATTAGCACGCTTATAGTAATAGAAAATGTCAAAGTAGTTTCTGTGAATATTGATGCTATCTGACGAGGATAGGAGAAATTCTAATGAAGAGGTTTGTCGAATAAGACAATATTGATGCTTTTGATGCTAATTCTTAGAGGATAATTGTTTTTTTTTTTTGTGAAAGATCGAAATTTATTTCATCGAGTGAATATCATCGGTAATATATAACCTATTTAACTCACGAGATGAAATAAATTTTGATCTCTCACAAAAACAACAACCAAAAAAAAAAATCTATTCAGTTCATCTTTCTAACCCCCCTTTTTTAATTGGGACTTTCGTCAAAATCCAGTTCATTACTTTTCGGTAATTCCCCGTAGCGTACCCCCGCCACATAAGATCGCATTACAATATTACGTAAAGCGCGAGAAATGTATTGTAAGTGCGCGTGAATTACGTCATATTTCCGTGAATGGCACGCGCTGTTTACCTTGGTAACTAGTGCACTGAAACTACTGTTTTCGCCTTCAATTGTTAAGTTAGAAAGTATGAAATCGATATTTTTCAAAAGTCGTAACCATGAAATATCAAACCATAATCCACCATTTATTTTCCTCGCAATGTGTTCATAAAATTCAAATTAAAAAAAAATATCATACGTCTCACTTGTCCATTAACCCTTTAGCTGCTAAGCGCGACTCACTGACCTTCGGCAGTGTAGGTCAAGATCAGACAGCACAGAACGTGCAGTCTGATTTTTGATTTACATTGTCCGATAAGGACATATTTTCCCCCAAAAAAAATACCTTTGAAAAAGCAAAATTTAGGTTTTAAGTATCGGCTGAAAAGTTTTATTTCACTTACTTAGCAGAATAAGGATTTGATTACCCAGTTGACGAAAGTATTCCCTCATTCGAAAAAATAACTGTTCGGTAATTATCATGTGGCCTGCAACACGCGAAAAGGGGCATTCGGACATTTGCGTAAAGTGTCGTTCCGGATCAGCCTGCGAAGTCCGCGCAGGCTAATCCGGAACGACCCTTTCCGTTTTTATGTAATTTTCTGTTTTGCGCAAGTCTAATGTAGGACAAAATCTAATGTAGTCGTAAAGTGCCGTCTTGGATTAGCCTGCGCGGACTGCGCAGGCTGATCCGAGACGACACTTTACGCAAATGTCCGAATGCCCCTTTTCGCATGTTGCAGGCCATGTTGAAATGGCAAGTTTTATCTTTCTGTACCGTAACTAGTTGCAGGATGAAAGAAATAGTTCGCGCACTATTATTTGATGGTTCGTGTCCAACATTTATTTCTCTCAATCTTGCTTATGTACTTTCACTATCTACTAATAGTTAATCTAGCGACACTGGCTTTCATTGGGTCCTTCTGAATTCCAACATCACTATTTTCGCTCAACTAATCAGAAAACTCTATTCAGAATTCCTTCCATTTATCCTTTAAATGGAAACTTGCCTCATGCGTATAATTCTATTGTTAAGAGCTTAGGAATTATCAGCTCAAACCAAAGAAACTGAGAGTAGCTTATTTACTCTTTCCCACATGACAAAATCTTTGACTCATCCAAAGTCAAAGCAGAGGACAAATTATATATAACTCAGAAGATAATTTCTGGATTTAGAATGGCAGTAAAACATTGTAGAAAATGGAGAAAATGCTTGTTACCAGCATTTCTCCTTTTTCCACAATGTTTTCAAAAGGCCTCCTCAGAGCCGTTTAAACTCAGGACTGTGTGGTAAAGGGTTGACTGTGTCATGGCATGGTAACAACACAAGCTCCATATGTAGAGTTATTTTTTCCTGCATCTCCGTTCGCATCCATAAATTTTAAAAGAGGACGTTGATTGGCTGACAAAATGGTCATCTGAATGCAACCAATTAACCCTATCTCATGTAATCAGATCTAGATTTAGATGGTAGCATATTTGCAGAAGTTCTGTTTTCCTAAACGTTCTTGCAGGTCCATGTAATGACGGGTACACAAAAATAGACGGAGCCTGTTCTATAGAGTGTGGCGGTGACGACGGGAAATGCTACAATACTACTGATGTATGGACAAACGAGCCTGCTTGCTGTCTGAATAACAATATCCTACCTATAAGTGAGTTTGATATTTACACAATAGTGATTCCTGGCAGGTCTGTCGGTCAATTCGAAATATATCTATTAATTGGCGAGAGCAAAAGTCACCTGATTTAGCAATCTGAGGAGGAAGACTTTTGAAAACTTTTACCAACATTTTTTCTCTTTTCCACGATGTTTTCTACCCTTTTAAGGTCTATGGCCCCTAACTCTCATTTCAAAAGACGGGAGCTGCCGAGATAGGCCGAATAGCCTTTACGAAAATGTTGATGTTACACGATATTTACTGATGAGTTAGGGGTCGTAATCCCTTAAAGAAAAATCTTATCATTTGAGCAACATTTGATTGATCGTCTGCAGTTGTTTTCACTTTTGAAGTCTTAAATTTTGTCGTTTGGTAAAGAGCTAGGTCCTTGTCTCTAGTATTCATTCAGTTGTCACTGGTCACTCTTGGAGCTGGTTACAACCACCTGCCACTATTGTTATAAGGATTTTGCACGAGCATTGAGATGTAACTTTGGAAAATTTCAGGCGGTCGGAACCGGTGGCGTTGATTTTCCTATATGTTCGATGATTCTGACGCGACCACATGCAGATTAAACAGCATAGACGATGGAAGACTTGTGTTATTAAGAGGATCGAACTTGTTTATTTCTCATTTCACTCATAAAAATACCGGACATTTTTAGTGGGAAAGAAAATGAAAGAACGACGAATACATGTATGCGTGGATTCTCAATTCTACACAAAATAAATAAATAAATGAATAAATAAATAAATAAATAAATAAATAAATAAATAAATAAAATGCTCCTCTGATCCTCATGTATGTGGACTTGTACATACGTGAATTTCAGTTCTTTTTTAAAACAAAAAAAAAAAAAATGAAATCGCACAAATCAGTGTAATTAAGGTGTTGAAAACTTTGTTTGGGAAAGGGAGAAAAAACTGACTTATATAGCCTAATCCCTCTTTCATAATTCAAAAGTGATTAATTGATATGAGCCATGATCTGTGAAAAGGGGGTTTAATGCATCTGCGAAAAGTATCGATTTAGGTCAGCAGGCGCAGTCCGCGCAAAATGATTTGAGCCAATGCTTTGGCAAAAGGGAGATTAAATGCATCTCGTGATGCTTGATACTACGCAGGTTATCATATAATTATAGATCCATGAAATTCAATTTGTTTAACAACGGCTGAAGCCTCAGTTAGATTGGCCTTGGACATGCAGAAAATTTGCTGAAAGCAAAAAGTTTCGAGACAGGGCTGCGCAGGCAGGTCAATATTTCTTGCAGATGCCGCATTTTAACATTCTTTTTACAGATCATGCCTTATTTGTATTTGGAAAAGGGAAACCTTTTTGAAACGTTTATGACATTTATCATAGATTAAACTGTCTATTACAGCCTTACAAAAAGGGAAAGACGAATGAGATCGTGGTCTATTTTCATAGTTCTATTTTGATCAACGTCTGACTTTGACAATGAATTAGACGATGAATATTGCCTTAAGAAACATATTCTACTGTCTGCAGATTAACTATACCAATAATCATTGATTAGAAAGATTCGATATTAACCCTTATCCTGCTCAATAACTAATATAAACCTTTCAAGCCGATAGGAAAAACCCAAATTTTGGGAGAAAGATATCTTCTTATCGGATAGTGTAGATCCAAGATCAGACTGCACGTTTTGTGCAGTCTGATCTTGATCTACACTATCCGCAAAAGGTCAGTGAGTCGCGCTTAGCAGCCTAAGCGTTAAATCAGAGTATCAATTCAAGAGCACGAAAAAAGAATACCCCATCAACATTGAAAACTACATTATCAGTGTCGTCTTTTAAATCAAGGGAAGTAACTCAGCTTATGTACTAAACTATAATTCTACCGGAAGACGGTGAAATTTCCGTTGAAAAGATGGACAGGGTTGGGGGGGGGGGCTGTTATAACTAGTAAAGTTGTCGTGAAAATAATTATATTGAGCCATGGCTTAACAAAAGAGGGTTTAATATTCTCCATGGTGCATGATACCAAGTAAGTTATGACGTAATTATATATAGATCCATAAAACCCATTTTGTCTAACAACCCACCGAATCATGTGGTACGATGATCCTTGGACATGCAGAAAGTTGACCAAAAGCAAACAGGTTCGACGAAGGTCAGCTTGCGTGGACTGCGCAGGCAGACCTGGTTGATACTTTTTGTAGATGCTTCAAGTCCCCTTTTCAAAGAGTATGGCTTAATTAAAAAAGAAACCCAAACTCAAAATACACTGTCATGAGATGTTTTCAAACAAAATCAACTGGTAACCAGCATTTTCTCCTTTTCCCATACTGTTTTTCTACTCTCTCAGACACGAATTCCGTCATTCCAGCCGCATTTAATCCGTCGTCTGTAAAACTTTTCATTAGGACAAGTCAAGAATTTTGTCGTTTGGTTATGAGCTAAGCCGTCGAAAGTGGTCGGTTTAACCCTTTACCAAACAATCCCTGGTTTTTACGACCCTGAGACAGAAGTCTTTTGAAAACATTGTGGGAAAAGGAGAAAATGCTGGTAACCAGCATTTTCTCCTTTTCCCACAATGTTTCCTACCCTGAGTGAAACAAATTTCAATTTTTGGGTTCCCTTTATTTTGTCGTCTGCAAGTGCTTTCAATTTGGACCAGTCTGAAATTTTGTCGTTTGGTAAAGAGTTAAAAGAGCCATTCTCTGGCAAAAGGGGCTTAATGCCTCTCTGTGATGCATTATACCAAACAATTCATCACATAATTATGGATCCATAAAATCTATTTGGTCCAACAATGCACTGAATCTGAAGGAAGAGTTGTCCTTGGACATGCAGAAAAATTTACAGATAGCAAAAAGATTCGCGGATTGCGCAAGCTGACACGGGTCAATACTTTTTGCAGATGCATGAAGCTCCCTTTCCACAGATCATGGAACAATACATTTGGCGCTGAAGAGATAAAGTTCAATATAGAGAGTCTATAAAATGACGATCAAGAGAAAAATCCTGATCGCACCCGACAATGCAAATGATAGATCAAACTACACGTTCTTTGCGGTCTGATCTTGACTTGCGATGTCCTCTATAACACTCTAAGACTTTCATGAGATTCGGAAAGTCATATTAAGGTTTTTTTTTTTTATCCCAGACGCCGACTGTGAACAAAACGAGGAGAGCATTAGATCAATTATCAGTATGAACTTCGTCGAATGTACGGTCAACTGTATAGATACCTGTAGAGAGACGGGGTTTGGACGTTTGCCGGCTTGCTGTAGGCAAATACAAATAACTGGAGGTAATGGAAACCACCACCACCATCATCATCATCATCATCATCAAAAGCATTATCTACTTCCTCTAACCACCAGTTCTAGTCATCATCATTATCATCATCATCATCATCATCATCATCATCATCATCATCAAAAGGATTATCTACTTCCACTTACCAGCAGCTCTAGACCGTGGTTCTGCGATGCCTTGTTCAAGAAAACTACTGCGCGAGCTGCATTTCCACTGGTGGACAAACTTGGTTTTTCTGAATACAAAAATAGTGCTTTGACAGCTCAGTCTATACTGTCCCCATATTGTGTAACATAAGTACCGGTTTTTTTACCCCAGTGTAAGACAACCATTACGAAATTTCATATCTTGCACACTTGTGTGATAAGCAAATAGTGCAAAAGATCTGTCATCATTTTTGAAACATTCCTGACCCAGATTTCTCTGTGAAATTAGATCTAACTGTCAAAATTGATGATCGTCGCAAAGCAGCAAAAAATTATAATCTTTAGATTCGAAACCAAAACATTATGTGCAAGTTTCTTTGGAACTATTTTTCGTCTGTAATGTACGCATCTGTCACAGAAGCGCTTCTGCTTCATGTAGGTCACACATCATCAACTATAATTCTTGAGATACATTCATGTGATAAAACCAATCTGACATTCGATGGCTTTTGACGTAAAACTGTCATTTGACTTGTTGTCAAAAAATATTATAAAGCTCACCAAAGCCTCGCTCAAGAACTTTTTTTCTGACTCGTTAAATAAAATTTTGTCTATAATGCCAACTCACGTCAGACCCTATACATACTCTGGTATTGCTCTTTACATAAACCATATACTTCTCAAAAAAATCAAATATTCCAGCTAATAGTGAAAAACAGTGTGATTTCAAAGATAATTTCGCGGAAAAAAAAATCTAGCGTAACGGACAAGTAGAATCAGATCGAACTGCATGTTCTCTGTAGGCTGATCTTGGATCAGCCCCATCTGATAATTTATGAATTGTATTTATAAGCGTGAGGATTTATAGATTCTACTGAAATTTCTAGCATTGATCTACTGTAAGTTACAAGTAAGTACTATGATGTAATTTAATTCAGCGGATTAAAAAGAGTTTAAGGCCGTTCATTTTAATAACGATCTTAAAGGGGCATTAAACTAGATTTCGTCTCGTCAGTTATTTAGAAAATCTTAAAAAACACGACTAATTTTCATCCTAGTGCAATAAGGCTTTAAAATCAAAATATACCATTAGTAACGGCACAGGCATAACTTTTATTGTATCATTTTAATAACGATCTTAAAGGGGCATTAAACAAGATTTCGACTGGTCAGTTATTTAGAAAATCTTAAAAAACACGACTAATTTTCATCCTAGTGCAATAAGGCTTTAAAATCAAAATATACCATTAGTAACGGCACAGGCATAACTTTTATTGTATCATTTTAATAACGATCTTAAAGGGGCATTAAACAAGATTTCGACTGGTCAGTTATTTAGAAAATCTTAAAAAACACGACTAATTTTCATCCTAGTGCAATAAGGCTTTAAAATCAAAATATAGATAGAAATACACGGAAATTGTAGAGACTTTTGTAAAATGTCATTTACCATTAGTAACGGCACAGGCATAACTTTTATTGCATAAATATGGACAAACACAGTTTAAACATAAACCAGAATACATTGGCTGGATAGCGTCTTGGTAGAGTCGTTGAGCATGGTTTATAAGGCAAGAGTTCGAGTCCCACCAGATACAAATTTTTTCTTGCGTACTGTTTTGTTTTTCCCAGCATAAAGGTAAACAGACACATCCCTGTGATTTTTGCCTTTAATATATAAACTGGCTACCCCCCCTCAATATAGGATAAAAAAAAATCAGGTTTCACGCGCCTTTAATATCACAAGACATCTGAAGAAAAAAATGAACTCTTATTAAAATTTATTACTTTCTTAGTGTCACGACATACTCTTTACTTTTCAATCTCCTCTTATACCTTTAGCTGTCTCTGCAATCAGTGTAGATTAAGATCAGACTGCAATAATCAGTTATCATTTGCAGACAGCGTAGATGAAGACCAGAATGGAAAGAACATGTGAGATATGTGATTTTTCTAGTGTTAAAAACTTCGAAATAATGCACCCAGGGTTTGTATTCTTCAACCTTTTTTAATTTCATTCGTTGCATAAATCTAGATATAAGGAAGTTGCACAGCTTCTGACTGGCTCAACCATTTAATTTAGCCAATCAGAAGCTGTTTTACTGTCAAATTTAGAAAATTTCTGAGAATTCGACTACAAATATTTTTAAGAATGGTTGGAAAAAAGGGGCCCAGATCTTCCTTTTTTTCACTGTCAGATTCTTCATGCAAAACGCCGTAGCAGGGTATTTCTTTGCCAATAAGTGTCTTTATCTTTCAGAAACATTGAAGAAGTCTCGATTTTTTAAATAGGGTACACATATATTTTTTGTTCAAATGTTCAACTATTTTGAATTTCAGTCGAAACCGAATCTTCGAGTCAGCTAAGTGGAGGAATAATTGCTTTGATTGTTATTCTGGTTGTTGCAGTTCCTGTAATTGTTATCATCGTGGTGAGTTGTTTAGCTTTGGTCTTGGTGATTATTGACATTTGTCCTTTCCTGTTAACTAAACAAAACATTCAAAATATTGAAGGAAAAGGAGAAAATCCTTGTAACATATGTTTTCGAAAACATTCTCTCCCAGGGTGGTGGAAACAAAGCATTGTTTGATAAAGGGTTGATTTCTCTGAAAGGCTAGAAACGTAATGGGAAAAAGAGAAAATGCGAACCAGCAACTTCATCTTTCCAGCAACGTGTCTATCGTTTTTTTTTGAGACGTCATCGCTGGGGGTCTGACATTGTTAAATAAATCAAATCATACTTTTTTTACGTACCAATTATATCAGTCAGGTGTACTATAAACTTGAAATGTAGCCGAAAATTGCTTCTTCTTTCAGATTTATTTCTTGAGGAAAAGACGATCAAAGGAAAGTAACCCTTGACAGCAACAAAAATATGGGCACCATCCCAGACAACAAAACAGCAGAGAGAGAGAGAGAGAGAGAGAGAGAGAGAGAGAGAGAGAGAGAGAGAGAGAGAGAGAGAGAGAGAGAGAGAGAGAGAAGTGAGAGAGGGAGAGAGAGAGAGAGAGAGTAGCTCAGAAAATAAGAGACTGCATAGATTTAAACTGCGATACCTGTAGTTTTACCCGTTTTTCTCCTATCCTGAATAGTTACTTGAATTGCCCACAATGCCTAAGGGTAAATTGACCTTTTCGACTTATATTCCGAATTGATCAATCCTTTTACACTGCATCTGTTCGAATAAATGAGATCCTTTGTGTTTCTCTTGCATACATTCGAACAAGGCCAGAGTAAAGAAGTAAAGCGGCCTTTGTTAAGCGATGACACCCTGCCTAGATCCTTGTCTTTATTTTTTCAGAAACAGTGATTCTCGGTCATTATTCTTTAGAAACTGTGATCCCTGATCATGTTTCTTTTGAAGGTAATCCCAAACATCATTCCTTCGGAATAGTGACCCAAATCATTATTCTTTGGAAACTGTGCTCCCGGTCATTATTCTTTAAGAATGGTGATCCCAGTCATTATTCGTAAGAAACTATGAAAAATGATCAGTACTCTTTCGAAACAGCGATCCCTGTAATTATTTTTAAGAAACTGTGCTACCAGGTCTTTTCTTATTGAATCACGATCCCGGTCATTATCCTTTTGAAAGTGTAATCACAGGTCATTATTCTTTTGGTATAGTGATACGTGAACACTTTTCTTTTCCCAGTCACTATCATTTAGAAACAGTGATCACGGTCATTATTCCTTTGAATAGTGATCCCGATCATTATTCTTTTGTAAAAGTGACGCCGGTCATTATTCTGTAGAAACAGTAATTCCCAGTAATTATTCTTTTGGAATAGTGATCTCTGATCATTATTCAGCAGAGACAGTGATCCCCTGTGATCATTCCTTAGAAACAGTGATCCCGGTGATTATTCTTTTTGAAATCTGATTCCTGTCATTATTCTTCTTGAAAAGTAATTCCTGTCATTATTCTTCTTAAAAGATAATCCCTGTCATTATTCTTTTTTAAAAGTGATCCCTGTCATTATTCTTTTTTAAAAGTGATCCCTGTCATTATTCTTTTTAGAAAGTGACCCCTGTCATTATTCTTTTTGGAAAAGTGATCCCTGTCATTATTCTTTTTAGAAAGTGACCCCTGTCATTATTCTTTTTGGAAAAGTGATCCCTGTCATTATTCTTTCTGAAAAGTGATCCTTGTTATTATTCTTTTTCAAAAGTGATCCCTAGTCATTATTCTAGTCATTATCCTTTGGAAAAAAAGTCAATAGTCGTTAGTATTTGGAAATAGTGACCCCTGGTCATTATCCTGTAGAAACAGTGATCTCGAAACAGCGAATCCGGGTCATATTTCCT
Organism: Hippopus hippopus; assembly: GCA_946811185.2. Taxonomy (NCBI): domain Eukaryota; kingdom Metazoa; phylum Mollusca; class Bivalvia; order Cardiida; family Cardiidae; genus Hippopus; species Hippopus hippopus. Next base: position 39,657,348 of record OX328098.1, on the reverse strand, counting down.
TTATCCCAGATAAGTCTTTAAAACCGGTTACTAAGAAACAGTGAAAACCGGTATTTGTTCTTTAGAACAGTGATCCCTGGTCATAATCCTTCAGAAAAAGTGATCTTCGGACACAATTCTTTCGCGTTCCCTGGTCATTATTCTACTGACATACTTATTCCCAAGCATTATCATTCAGAAATGGTGATCACCAGGCATTATTCTTCAGAAAAAGTGAAGAATAATGACCGGGGATAACTATCTTACCACATGAAAATATTTTAGACTCGTCTATATTGAAGGATTTTTACAGATGAGAATTCCATTGTTTTTTCAAATATAAGAATAGCATATTATGCCCTTAACTGGGGAGAAAACATTGTGGGAGAACGGAAAAAATGCTGGTTACCAGCATTTTCTCCTTTTCCCTCAATGTTTTCAAAAGCCTTCTTTCTCGAGGTATTTAAAACTTGGCAATGTGTGGCAAAGGCTTAAAGAATATTGATCGGGTCCACTATTTCTGCAGGAAAAAAAAAAAAAAACCGGGGAATCACTGTTTCTAACGAATAATTATCGGGGAGCATAATTTCTAAAGAATAGCCGCCCGGGATCACTTTTTACAGAATGATCACCAGGGATGACTATTTCTTATGAATACTGTCGGAATCTGATTTTTTTTTTTTGTGCATCACCCAGTGTCGTTACATGGACAAACGTTATTTCTTCGTGCTCAAACCTTTTGCCGTGAGCCATTAATAGTTGTACGGTCAGGTGGGAGGGGACTTGGAAACTTGTTCACGGCTGTGGTGAATGATGTCACCCCCAGCCGAAGACGAGGTGGCGACATTATTTGGCACAGCCGTGAACAAGTTTCCAAGTCCCCTAGTTTTACCATTCCAACCTGTGTTAAGCGAAATTTCCCTGTTTTATGGTCTCAAAAAATTGAGTACGTCGACGAATTAGAATTTCCCTTTTGAGTGCCCCAATTCAATGAAACTGACGTCACTGAAACCTTGGTAAAACGTGCAGTTTGGTGTATAATCTTGATGATGTCACTGCGATAGACATTCGTCGTTGTGGCGCCGCATGAGCGGCGGCAATATATTTTTATTCGCTTTTGAAAAGTGCCTGTCGAGGTAACCATATTGTTTACTATATGGACTGGTTCAGTGTTTTTTTTTAACATACATATAAAAATACGATACTTTCATTACCAGATCGAGCCCGTACCAACTTTGTTTTTCTATTTAGACTGAGTTTTTGTTTTTTAACATGTAAAATACCGTACTTTCATTGCCAGTCCAAGAGTTTAAATATTTGTCGTGTAGTATCAGCACGTGGACCTCTACGAATTTTGTTCAAGTGATGCCTTTGGCGTAAAAAATTAACCTGCTGTAATGTGCCCTATTTTAGATACAACTGATTTGCGGCGCCATTGATGTTATGCATCAATATTTTCTTGTGTTTTTATTTAAACATGGATTTTAACAACTTCAAGGTAAGTAAGTATGAATTTTAATGATTTGTTGACAAAAGTAAACGACCATTAGTTGCCTCAAACGACCATTAGGTTATCCATTTAACGTTATGCACAATGTATGAGTTTCGACACTTCACAATTTGCTTACTTGACGAAGGGATGGCTCGTTTTAACCCCCCGTTTATTTGTTTTAGAATGACATCAAACGATAATTCATGTAAAGTTCTATATTCATTTTTTTTTTCCAAAATAACACATTCTTTCTGTTTTAATGACAACCATCAAGAGAAACTAGTTACATTATGGTGAAGGCTACTCAATATGTTTGTCTTGTGGGCGGCTAGTATCGATCGATCGACGCCGCCATTTTGGATGTTGTGTTGAAAGTGTAGTCATGTATACGTGGCTTCCGAAAGAGAAACTGCTTTTACGTGGGTTTTGCCAGTGTACATGATATATATGTTCGGGGCATATTATCCAGTCAGATCACGAGAAATTTCTTTGCAGTAAAATAATCTTTTTTGTATTCCTTCTGCTATCTAAAGCTGACGTTGCAGTTTTGCGAGTGTGTCGTTTCTGACATATCACCGCTTTTCTACCGTCCTGTTTCATGATGATAACTCATAATACCTTAGGTTCGCAGATTCCATTTTCAAGCAGGGGGATTCACAGCAATGAAACATGGTATGAAAGCAAGGTGAAGTTGCTTGATGGATTACAGTATAAACTATTTTAGAGCAGCCAAAATATATCACAAGTTACCCAGAGGACATACATCAAACAAGTGGAAAAATACCTTTTTATTTAATCAAGAGTATTGAACATTGTCACTGCTTTATCTCGGTTGTTACTCCAACGCAAAGAGTCGTATTTAAACGGTAATTGGTTAAATTATCACATTATTGGTTTTATTAAAGAAAAGGAGAGAACTGTTTTTCTCAATTATGGGAAAGGCGTTGGGAGAAAATGACATGAAATCTCAGTGGTGCGATGATACGAATTCCTGTTACTGGTGCTAATATCTCGACATGGTGCTTCTATTTTTCGAGTAAAGGTAATCGATTCATTAAATGCCGTAAGGCCAAAGCGTTGGCTTTGTAACTAGGGTCTCTGGCGGAAAATTTGGTTGAACACTGCACCTTTCTGATAGCCTTAGCGCTCATCCTGACCCAAGTCGCAGCGCCAGAATCGGAATACGGTTGAAAAAATCGTAGACACATCCTTTCTGAAACAACTTAGCAGCCGAGTACTCTGGGCGTTCATGTAAAATATGGTTGGTCAGCATGAATTTCAATCATGCTGTATGAAAAGGGGAATAAATGTATCTGCAAAAAGTATCGATGCAAGTCAGCCTATGCAGTCTGTGCAGGCTAATCTGGGTGGGAACTTTTTGCTTTTTGTAAATTTTATTGCATTTCCAAGGACCATTCTACCTCAAAATTCAGTTGATTGCCAGACAAAATGGACTTTATTGATCCATAACGCGATGATTTGCTCGGAATAATGCACCTCGGAGATGTATTAAACTCCCTTTGACAGAGCTCATTTGTATTAAATACAAGAATTTATTGGAAAACTTTGTGGCACAAGGAGGAATACCATGTGACAGGCAATTTCTCCTTTTACCATGATGTTATATAAAACCATTCTGCTGTGCAAGACCTTTAAAATTCGTCTTTCAGAGGTGATATATGCCATGCCTAAATCTGCTATTTGGTTAGAAATGATTGAAATATCCCTCGCTATTTGCGTTTACTTCTAGAGGGTGCTAAATAATAGTTTTACAGTCAATCCTTTTGCCTTGTTTTAAAAAGTCCTGAGGAAGACAGCTTTTGAGGGAAAAGGATAAAATGCTGATAACCAACATCTTCTTTTTTCCCAACCATGTTTTCCACTCTTTCATTAAAAGAAAAGCCCATCATGTCAGCCACGTGTTTTTTTGTCATCTGCATTCTCTTGATTCAGTGACATGTCCAAAATTTTGTCGTTTTGTAACGTTATAGATTTAAAATAATAAACAGTCAGTTTTCCCAGACTACCGGGAGACAGGAGCGTTGATTGTTTTATGCTGAGCTAGTTTTAGACTTCACGGTTTATTTGTCGACAGGAGGTAGAGAGCCTCGCCACTGCAAGAATACTCCGCCATTAGCGGAAACGGAAGTCTCATTACCGGTAGTTTGTTTAGAGAGAGAAGGAAAACTCTTTTTTTTTTACCCATTGAGACGCCTTCCAAAACTTTTGTTTTTGCTTTGAAGAAAGCCTAGAACTAGATCAGAGGGCAAAGAACGTGTAGTCTGATTTTTGATCTACATTGTTTGCTTTGCTGAGACATTTTAGACAAGAGCAATCTTGAAATCGTAATTATTTTGGACTTCTAGACTGAAAATGTTCGTTGGATTTATTCAGCGCTCAAAGGGTTAACGTGTCACTTAGCGCCATTAACCCACTCCCTCTGTCAATTTCTTTGTATTTGGCTCATTATATATCCATTGACGGTTTAAGGGCAATTAGCTATGTCAAGGTCAGACTTTGTAGAAGTTCAGTCTGACCTTGCATTTATTCTCGGAGATTTTTTGAGAATTTCTAAATAGAAAAAAAGCCCTGATATTCTGATCTCTATTCAAAAAATAAATTTGAAGACTAGAAAGAAAAAAACGATATGCCTGCAAAATGGTAACCTAAACATGTCTTGGTCACCCATTCATGTACTTAAACCTTGAACCGGTAAATAAAATTACCTGAAATTTAAGGCATAACAGAAATCTAAAATATTAAATTTAATATTTCATTATTTTTTATTAAATCTGGAAAGGCGAGCCAAAATTTTGGCGAAAACCTAGATGATTTTTCTTTAAAGGCAAAATTCAATAAATCTCGTTTGTATTTCAACTCCGACAGATATATTATAAACACTTAGGCTGCTAAGCGCGACTCACTGACCTTTTGCGGACAGCGTAGATCAAGATCAGACTGCACAGAACGTGCAGTCTGATCTTGGATCTACACTGTCCGATAAGGAGATATCTTTCCTCCAAAATTACTTTTCAAACAGCAACATTTGTATTTTACTATGGGTTGAAAGTTTCATTCCTTTTATTTAGCACGATAAGGGCTATGAAAAAAAAAAGCGAAGAATTTCTTGAGAGGTTCTGACGTGCTTGTCAAATTGAATACCGGTAATACCAATGACATTTCTTTTTTTAAATTATTTTGTATCTAAATACATCAAAAGTACACAAACTCTTTCGGCACCAAATATATCAGCCATGCTCTCACAAAACTGGGTTTACTGCAATCAGCGAAGCTTTATCTCATTGAGGTCATCACATAATTAAGGATCTATAAAATCCATTTTGGCTAACAACTGGCTGAATCCTGAGGTAGACTGGTCCTTTGACATGCAGAAAATTGACCAAACCAAAATGTGCAGACCCAGGTCAGCATGCGCGGATGACCAGGTTCGATTCTTTTTACAGATTCATCAAACTCCCCTTTCACAGAGCATGACTCATATAAATCGACGTCTTTCGATAGCTGAAAAGACAACTCACTTAAACTTTCTATATCATATACATGTAGGCTTGATTAAACAAGCGAGTGGTATAGATCTTAGATCAGCCTGATCATCTATGCCGCCTTTAAAAACTCCTGTGTTTGCCTATGACACTGAGGGATAAGGTGTTACAGCTAATATCCGTATTACAGTAAAAGGATATGAAAGTTTCTCAAACTTTAAATTGCAAAATCAACGTCTGTCATCCTGTGTAAAATACGCATGGTCACTAGATAGGATGTCTCGTATCGTTTAATGTATGAGCTGTTTGTCTTACTGTATGATGAATAACTATATGGATAGTCTTAGCCACTCATTCACAACTCTTATTACAGCTTGATGAGGATAGCATAGCATAATATAACATGATGTAACGTGACATTATTAGTTGTACGGTCAGGTGACAGGGGACTTGGAAACTTGTTCACGGCTGCGGTGAATCATGTCGTCCTGAGCCGAGGGCGAGGTGGCGACATTATTTGCCACAGCCGTGAACAAGTTTCCAAGTCCCCTGCCACCTGACCGTACAACGAATTTATTATACTGCAAAGTTTTACCATTTCAACGTGTGTTAAGTGAAATTTCCCTGTTTTATGGTCTTAAAAATTGAGTACGCTGAGGAAATAGAATTTCCCTTCTGAGTGCCCCAATTCAACGAAAACTGGCGTCACTGAGAACTGACGTCACTGAAACCTTGGTAAAATGTGCAGTTTGGTGCATAATCTTGATGATTTTACTGCGATATACATTCTTCGTATTTTTATTTAAACATGGATTCAAACAACTTGCAGGTAAGTAATTATGCATTTTAATGATTTGTTGGCAAAAGTAAACGACCATTAGTTGCCTCAAACGACCATTAAGTTATCCTTTCCCATTATCCACAATGTAAGAGTTTTGACACTTCACAATTTGCTGACCTGTCGACCGATCAACGCCGCCAATTTGGATGTTGTGTTGAAAGTGTAGTCATGTATACGGGGCTCCCGAAAGGGAAACTGCTTTTACGTGGGTTTTGCCAGTGTACATGATATATATGTTCAGCGCATATTATCCAATCAGATCACGAGAAATTTCTTTGCAGTATAATAAGACGTGAAGTAACGTAACAAATTATCTGTCAGGCATAAAACACATACATGATTAACGCGAAAAAGGGTAATGAACTGTATATCATGTTTCGAAAAATAAAGCTAATTTCTCAGAGAAATACAGGATAATGGTTTATTTCAGTGAAAGATCGAAATTTATTTCATCAAGTAAACATCATTGGTAATATTTTCACGAGTGGCGCAGCCACAAATAAAAATATTACCGATGATCTTCACGAGATGAAATAACTTTCGATCTTTCACTAAGAAAAAAAAAATGTTCTTTTTCTTGCTTCTAACCCCTTTTTTGTTGGGATTTGCATTAAAATCCAGCACAGTTTTTTTTCTGTAATTCCCCGTGACGTACCCCATCCACATACATGTAGCAACGCATTACAGTATTACGTAAAGCGCGAGAAATATAGGGTAAATACGCGTGAATAGTACGTCATAATATCCGTCTTGTTTAATGGCACGCACTGGTTACCCATTCGGCATACCTCGGGTGATGGGAGCCATCAAATCCCTCGGCTGTATATGGTGGATTGATATGTACCAGATCGGTACATACCCGGAAATACGCCGGTTTACCGTTCTGAAAATTGTAAGGCTCCTCTTAAAAAAGAAAACTTGAGTTTCAATTTTCTATCGAAATCTTTCTAACTATATTTCAGTTGAGTTGGCAAACAGTTCGTACATTCATTATTTATCAATTCCGATTAAAGTTTTCACCGACAGATAAACAGATGTGAATAACTTCATCGAGGTTGTTTATGTCGTTGCTAAACGACTGACAGTGGCGCGCCATGTAAAAGATCACGTGATTCGCAGTTCAAATGGAAACGACCGTTATACGGACGAGGTTAGATGTAGGTACGGAATCGGCCGAGTTGTGACGAGTGACTGGTTACCTAGGTAACTAGTGCGCGGGAACTACTATTTCCTCCTTCAATTGAAGGGTTAGAAAATGTGATATCGGTACTTTTCACTGGTCGTAACCATGAAATATCAAACTATATTTCAAATTTATTTTCTCGATAAACTACCGAAAAAAATGAAATAAAGGTTGATATTGCACAACGAAGTTTGAAAGTGTCATGCTTATTTCGTCTAGCATGCGCCGTATGGTTGGGAAAAAATGGCGACATGGAAGCACTAAAATGTTCTGCAATCCACTCATATTTCTGCATCAGCTTTCAGTATCGTCGGGTCGTCTCAATTTAATACCGTGCTAAGATAAATTAAACCTTTACCACACAGTGCCGAGTCTTAACGACAAGAAGGTTTCTGAAAACATAGTAGGAAAAGGAGAAAATGCCGACAATGTTTTCTGCCGTTTGAAAGACCAATCCATCAATTTGAGCCACATTTAACAAGACAATCCCGACTTTTAACGACCCTGAGGAAGAAGGCTTTTGAAAACATATTGGGAAAAGGAGAAAATACTGGTAGCCAGCATTTTCTCCTTTTCCCAAAATGTTCAGTACCTTTATGAAGACGAACTCAATTTGTGAGTCATGTTTATTTTTGTCGTCTGCAAATGCTTTGAATATGGACTAGTCTAAAGATTTGTCGTTTGGTAGAGTTAAATAGTTCAAAATTTTGTCCTTTGGTCAAGAGTGAATTCCTTTAGCGCCAAATATGTAAACTTTACTTAATTGGACAGCGGAAAATATCATCCATTGAAACCCAGAAATATTTTTTAGGCTTAACTAAACAAGCGGATGATGTCGATCTATAGTTTGACTGCACTTTCTCTGCAGACTGATCTTGATCTGTACCGTCCGCAGAAGACTGTGTTTTGGCCTGTGGCGCTGAAAAGATATGGCACTGTGTCATAAAACGGTCAAAAAACCATCAGACCATTTCTAAAAGATATACGTGGCAATAGAATATTAGATAGTTTTACACGAAGAATAGGCTACATGTATATCAGTATCTTACAGGATGTAGACGATGAAGAATCAAGATAGGACCTTATGTTTAGTCCAATCTTGATTCACACCGGCCTATTCAATCATACCAGCAAGCAAGCCTTTAGTACGGCAAATCTATTAATAATACCTTTTCAATATATTATCACAGATATTATCTACACAGATCTACAAAAAATAAGCATGTACACACCGAAAAAAGGGAGCACATTTCGTCAGCCGTTAGATCTTTACCACAAGACTGCATGTGGCTCTTATCGTCTTGCTGCAGACCACTGTAAAACACTGTTGCTAAGAGAGAAATGGACAATAGCAACAATCTACGCGCTTTCCACACTGTTTTATCATGTATACACATATTTCACCTGGATACAAAGATGATTTTAAAGTTGTCTGCTTCAAACTTGTTCCAGAAGGTAATAAGTCACCTCTGTGCTAAGAAGCTAATTCCGGAGCAGTCAACACGAAGAAGATACGTTTTACAAGAGTACTCGGTCTTATTTAATCAACAAAAGTCTGTCTTTTTCGATAATCACACTGTCATCTATGGTGTAGCCAATTCCATGGATTTGAAATCAGTTTATGAGAAGGGGTATGGACTTAAAATGCACACGTTCCTTTTTTTTCTTTATTTTCATTGTGTCGAAGTTAGTATATCAATGCCTGTCTTTGTGCTGAAGATCGTCATTTAGTTTAGTTTTTCGATCAACAAATGTCTACAAATCCGTTTTTCGTATTATCTTCAACAGTGTCACCTAATGATACGGTAAGTGTTAGAGGTGTTGTCGATCTGCTTCGTTTTCTGGTATGAAAGTCAAAACTCGGTCGCGTGCTTTGGTAAAACCGTATTTCCCCATCTAAATATGAGTTAAAACTACAAATAGAATCTGAATCGGATGACTGGTTTATAAGCTCAGCTGTACTGTCTGTCTGAGACAAAGCCGTACCTGAAACATTTGAAGATTCTAGTTCAGCTGTACTTGATTCTGTTTCTGAATTTTCAGATTTACACCGGTGAATGTCGGCAACACCAGATGCATCGTAAGAATGTGTATGCTCGTTAGTTTCGCCTGTCACAGACACAGACTCCAATGAACGTTCCTCTGGTTGATTGGTGCCTTCTTGCATTTGTTTAGTTGTATTTACAAAGCTTACGTTTGCCTCTGAAGTGTCTTTTTTGAAAAGACCGTTTGCTGTCTGATTGTCACGTTCAACATTAATATCAGCCATAATTTTTACAGTTGCAACGGTTTGTTTTCGGTCATCAGCGATACTGCGTTCTATGTCGTCGACATCAAAGTTGTCAAATATGTTAGTCCATTTGTTCTCATTCGTTTCCTCCTCGATTGTATCAAGTCCTAGAACCTTTTCTTTATCAATTGACTGCCTTTTGGCCTGTTGGGCGTGCTTCCTCTTCACACAAAATAACTGGAATACACAATAGGTGTACCTTTCTCAATCTTTAGTATGATGGGTAAAATTTAAGGAACTTTTGCGAACAGCACAGATAAAGTTAAGCAAGTATAGAACGTATGGTATCATCAAAGACTAGCCATGGTGTGTATTATATATGTGTTAGTATGAGAAACTGTTCGGGATATCGCAATACTCGAGTTCTATTTGTTTTAGTACAGCAGAAAATTTCTATTTAATTTAAGGAGCTGTTCAAGGGCTGTAATTGATTATTGCTGTGCTTTTAGTGTAAATGCATATCAAGACCGATTGGAGCAATACTTGGAATGTATAGTAAGCTATACCATACTTATTGCCATTTTACTCATTGATAGACTTTTATCAACACTTTTCAATCAGCTCAATTCTAAGCACAACTAGGAAGAAAGAAGGCGCAGAAATACATAAAAAAGAAAACAGTGACTGAGTATTTATTTCGTGCTTTTTAGTAGTTAATCGAGAAATAACAGAGGAATATTGTTCGATATTTCATGGTTACGACCTGTGAAAAAAAAACGATTTTTTTTCTAACTCTTCATTGAAGGCGGAAACAGTAGTTCCCGCGTGTCATTCAACCAGATGGAAATATGACGTAATTTACCCTAAATTTCTCGCACTATACGTATTATCGTAATGCGTTGTTATGCGGACGAGGTACGCCACAGGAAATTACCGAAAACAACTGTACCTCATTTAGATGTAAGCCCGCCCTCCCCCCCCGCCCCCCACGAAAAAAAAAAAAAAAAAAATGGGTTCGAGGCATGAAATAAACAGTTTTTTTTTTCGGTGAAGAATCGAAATTTATTTCATCTCGTGAACATCATCGGTAATATCATCACGAATGGCGTAGCCACATTTGAACAAATATAAAAAAAAAGCAAATATCCTCTATTTATGCCATCAGTCAGCGTGTCATCAAAACTTCATTCTTTTTCGACCCGTGTAAAGGTGAGTACAGAAAACACAACACGAAATTGAGAGAGAGAGAGATGGAGAGAGATGGAGAGAGAGACAGAGACAGGAAGGTATTTACCACAAGGAATACTATGGCTGCAGCACCAGTCAAGCTAAAGGTAATGATCAATGCCACTACTACACCATCAGCCCCTTCAAAAATGGTATTCTTCTTGCTTGGTACTGAAATCATATTTATGTGACAACGAATAGATCTATTCACTAATTCTCACCATAAAAACAATTCTTCGTCTTCAAAAGGCTGAGATCGGGTGATAAAAGACGAAAACCATTCCGTAAAGTATTTAATCAGTCTGTTATGAATGCTGCTTATGGAGAGTTTGGTCTAAAACAGCCAGCACCCACCCTCTTTTCTCGCACTTTTTACAACAGTCTCAGGGCCGTAAATATGCAGAATCGTTTGATTAAGGGTTAAATGTAGCATGGACATTCATGGTCAAAATGTTAACTCTCATTTTTGGTCAATGTTTTGAGTTTCTGATGTGTTTAAACCAGATTGAAAATTGTTCAGCACTATTTAGAAACCAACATGCGTTGTAACACATTTCTACGTATTGACAGTTATTGAACAACATCGGGAGATCCCGTATCGAAATAGGGTTGCTAATACATTCAGCACTACTCTGAGGGCATCAAAATGTTGCTAGGAGATGCAAGAGCGTGATAGCTTTTGTAAGATGGACTCGAAGCAGGAAAAACAACCAGAGAAAAGGAATATAGCACTTCAAAGTGTTGGCCAACATGCATATAATAATCATTCCCATTTAAGTTGAAGTTTTTGACCGGTGGTCTACAAACGACATTTCCTCATACACAAGCCAGGTTTATTTCTAAGTCATTGTTCTACAATAACTAAACTTACAACGTACTTTAATTCATTCGTTCGCTGTGACGGTATGGACTGAGCTGACAATCATAACCGCCTTTTTTTCTCCAAGAAGAATTATTCTGTATGGTCGAAGGCAAATTATCAAATAAAGGCATCGCAAAATTACAAGATATTAAAACGCTAGGAAAATCAAAGGGCGTCATTCTATATGGAAACTAATTGCTTATAAGCAATGACAAGCTTCAAGTCACGCACAGTGCCATATGATTGCAACCGTCGTCAATTTTAGGGGTTAGAATGCGGTCACTGCCTTTGTCTCTTCCAGGTGTTTTACTTCATTACGGGAAAAAAATGAGATGATGGAAAATGGAAAATATGTTTTTTATCTTATATAAGTCATGCTTTATGAAAAGGTGGTTTAACGCACCAGCAAGCTCACCCTGGTCGAAAACTTTTGCTATTGGTAAACTTCCTGCAGATCAAAGGACCATCCTGCTGCATGATTCAGCTGGTCTTGTGACAAAATGGATCCATTTTAGAAGCGTTGACTTGCTTGATACAATGTATTATGAAGAAGCATTAACCAACTTTTTTTCCCAGAGCGCCTCTCACATACATCAGAGATGGGAGGCGAAAAATCGCCGAAAAGAAAGTTTGCCTCAACCGGGTATCGACCACCAGCTCACGAGTCAGATACATTGAAAGTGTATATTGTGAGACTTTTCGACAAAAAAGGTCTTGATTTCATTAACTGTATGAGATATTACATGAATCTCAAAAGCACTTGAGATTAAAAAAAAAAGATGCCTAATTTTAGGCTTAGAAAAGCCTTCAAGTGGATTAGTCTATACGTATTTTCTGACCAAAACAGGCCTTGATATATTTTTTCGGTGTATAAGATATTCCGAGAGGAAAAAAAGTCCTAAGATTAGATGCTTTTGGAGATATTCTAACTTAAAATGTCCTCGCTGTACCGCCTCTACCACATAAAGAAAAAAAAGAAAGCAAAACTTCTTCACTTTTCCTTCTCCATCGGTATTTTACTGGTATTTCAAGAGGAAATCTATAACCTTTAGGAATTTGTATAAATCACTTGTACATTGATCCATTGGCATAAAAAAACCTTTAAATGGTGCTACCCTGAGAATGGTAACATAAACATAATATGTTACGTTACATGTATGTGCTGGTAAACGTAAGAATACGCCATTGGTCTTTTCATATTCTTTTCTATGGCTTTTTAGGCTGTCATTTTTTTTTTTTAAGATTTTCTCTTTTTTTCTAATTAGACTCAGTAGTCCATCGAGTTATTGAAGGTATATATAATTATAATGGCGCTAATTTGCGGGTGTCTCAGCGATCATAAAATTGACTCTTATCCTGATAATTTCTATTCTTTGCGACTTTTGATAAGAGTGTTGACCAAGGCCATACTAAACAGCAAAATGTCGACTAAGAGCAGATTGTACGTCCGTGCAGTCTTATCTTGGTTACACTCTCCGACTCCCACGGAAAGGTTAAAGCTTTTCTATACAATTTTTAGTAAATAAGTGGATCCTGGTTCACGTTCGGTTTCGTTAATCATTTCAAAAAAGCGTGATGAAAGTAAGGAATTTCTCTAATTTGACAAATTTTCAGTTCAGTTCAGTTCACCCCACGTAAAAGCAACGGAATAAAAGGACTGCGAAGTGGGGTTATAAATTACCCATTACGACTGAAGCCTATCAAATAAGATATATTGAATTTAATTAGAATAATGAGTGTATTGACTTTACCCTTATCCTGCTAAATAAATTAAATGAAACTTTCTAGCCTCGATTGATGATATGTCAAATTGATTTTTGGGGAGAAAAATATCTCCTTATCGGACAGTGTAGATCCAAGATCAGACTGCACGTTCTGTGCAGTCTGATCTTGATCTACACTGTCCGCAAAAGGTCAGTGAGTCTCGCTTAGCAGCCTAACAGTTAACGCAAGACTTTGTTCGCATTCTATGGCCAGGGGTGTAGCTGGTTAGAATGCCAAGCTCGGGAAACTTCTTTCTGGTGAAAGATTATATTCAAAGCGACCGATTTCATACCTCTTTTAACGCTGAATATTGTTCCGTCGATGGATCCTAACCTCGTTAGATAGTATTTACATGAGCCATGCTCTGTGAAAAAGGGGATTTATACATCTGCAAAAAGTATCGTTCCAGGTCAGCCTTCGCACTCCGCGCAGGCTGACCAGGGTCGAAACCTTTTGCTATTGGTCAATTTTCTGCGTGTCAAAGGACCTGTGTACCCCCTGATTCAGTTGGTTGTTAGATAAAATGGATTTTATGGATCCATGATTTTGTGATTATTTACTTTGCACAATGCATTACGGAGACCCATAAAACCCCCATCTCTCAGACCATGGCTCATATCTTTTAAAGGCCCACTAAAGGCCAAAATATCAAAACAGGTGTCATAATACATTTAAATTTAAATCATACCATTTAAAAGTATGGAAAATATTGTGGAGATGACAGTCTGTTATCGTGTGGTCGGGCCATATGTTAGTCCCTGACGGAATAAAGAATTTTAAAATCAGGCAAAAAGTAAACAAAAGACACAGCTACCTGGCAGGTTTTAACCTAGTTTTAAAATTAATTTCTCTGTCAGCGACTAACACTTGGACCAATCGTACAATGACAGATTGTCATCTTCACAATAATTTCCATACTTTTAAATGGTATAATTAAAATTCAAATGCATTTAAACACCCGCTTTGTTTACATTTGGTCTTTATTGTTACTTTAATAAGAATACAATATTCTCTTTTCTCAGTATCTTAGGTCCTCCTTAAAAAATTGCAGGAGACCACATCAGAGACTTCTTTGTAAAATATAAATGATCAGTGTAAATAAAAGTTTAACATACAGGGCCTGATACAGAAAGGTTAGTCGACGTTTTCCGATCTTTACCAAACAAAACAGAGTTTAAACAACCCTGAAGAAGGATTCTTTTGAAACATTGTGACAAAAGGGAAAAAGATGGTAACGAGTATTTCCTATTTTTTCCACCAATTTTTTTCTTCCCTTTATAAGACTAGTTTCAGATTTTGAGTCAAAGGTACATTGTTATCTGCAAATGCTTTCAACTCTGGCAAGACTAAAACTTTGTCGTTTGGTAATGTGCTAAATTGCTGTAGGATATTCTGTGCTTTCTCCAAAAAAAAAAAAAAAAAAATCAAAGCTCTTTTTCATTTATAAGTATATTCTTTTTATTAAATGTAGATAGCGACACCTGCATGTTGCATTTTTCGGCTTAGCTGTGAGCTGGCATTTGACCTACATCTCAGTGGTAGCCTCGAGTGAATGAATAGCAGTTTGCGATTAGTCAATTGATAGACTCTCGCACACCAGAGATTTTGAGTGCGAATCCCACGACGAGCAGGGCCAACTAGAGCTATCACTAAACGTGATCATACCCCTAACCAGCTCCTTGTCACAAAACAGCTCATTGTCACAGAATGCAGAATGGTTTAGTAACCAAAAGTAAGAGTTGAAAAAAAAAAATGAAACTTCCGACAAAGGGTTTGCACTTGTCAAAGGGTTAGGTTAATTTGTCACCGTTAAAACACAGAGACCAAAGGTATATAATAAATCTTTAGCAATATACATAGGCAGTAATTTGAACTATTGGAGTGATACAGAGGTAACATTACCATTAATATTTACAGAACATGTTTTTCCAAGGAATTGCAGCTGTAATCAAACTGTGGTCACTGTAGTATTTCGGTGTTATATCAAGTATTATGTCATCTGAATGAAAGTTAATGAAAACATTATCAAGCAATCCACCTTTGCGATGCGTTGGTGATGTCACACAAGGATGGAGACCATAGTATCTCATCAAGTACAATGAAACACATTATCAAATAGTTTTGTACATTAAAAATTGTAGGAGTATTACACTGGACAAATTGTTAATTAAAACTATATAATTTAGCAAAAATTGCAAAGCTCAAGGGCAGATAATTCTGCAAACACATCGCAGCAGGGTCATGAAAATTGCACATGCACAACTTCATATATATAGGAACATTGTGTGTAAATTTGAGTTCAGTACCTGAAAAACTGTAGGAGTATTTCGGCGGACAAATTTGTGCCTACGGACAGACGGACGGACGGACAGATTATATTAAACACGGAATTCACAGTAAGAAACACATTATTAATTAGTTTTATACATTAAAAGTTGTAGGACTATTACACTGGACAAATGGTGAATTAAAGCGATATAATTTAGCAAAAATTGCAAAGTTCAAGGGGAGATAATTCAGCAACACATCGCAGCAGGGTCATGAAAATTGCACATGCACAACTTTATATATATAGGAATATTGTGTGTAAATTTGAGTTCGGTGCCTGAAAAACTGTAGGAGTATTTCGGCGGACAAATTTGTGTCTACGGACAGACGGACGGACGGACAGACAGCCATGGCGATTCCAGTATACCCCCCTCCACTTCGTTGTGGGGGGTATAACTAGCGACATCATGGTGCAAATTCTAGGGTGGGCCGGAGGCCCTATTAGTAATTGTCTACAGCGGTTGATTTAATTATGGAGTAAGCATATGTAAAACGCAACATAGACGAAAGAGGTGTAAACAAACTGCATTTGGGAGATGAATGATAACATGTAGATAAGATAACGAACATATTCGCATTGAGAATCTGTTAGAAAAAGGCATCACTACATGTGATTGTACTTTGGACTCAAGGCCCGTATTCACCAACCATTCTAAGGGCTGCTTTCTTATTCTAGATTCAGAAAGTAAAATAAACTCTGATTTGCTAAACCAGTTGGTAAATGGTTTTGCCAGTCTTCAGAATACGATCAAGAATGGTTTTGTGAATACAGGCCCTGATCCTGATCTTGCTCTGCTTAGTAAGAATATAGTAGCCCTTCAAGTATTGAGTGTTGGTAGTCTTTGGCATATCTAGAAAGAGAATCAGAGTAAAACACAACCTAAAGACGGACACATCAATATGTCAACGTAAACCTATGTACATGTATCTCTCGTATGTAGATCATAGAATGAACATTCTGTCAATGTATGTCTGCCTGTGTGTCTTTTTGTCCGCAAAATCAGAAACTTACTTGGCTGGACTGGTTTATCACCACAGCAGGCCGGAAATACACTTTCGCTGGTTATGCACGTGGTATTTGTGCTTTGACAAATGTTGATGCAATCTGTTCTGTTTTCTACTACAACGGTAGAAGTAATTTCCTTTCCCGACCCACAAATCTCGCCTGAAAACGATACTTGTCGGTGAAAATACTTTTACGGTGGTTCGAAACAAGACTGAGCATAAATTATTTTTTTAATTTGTTTTTTTTCAAATAAGTTTGCTGATTAATGATACTGTGCCGGGCAAAAGATTTTTGAAAAATAGGAAAACGGTATACTTTCTTTTTCGATCTAGCTATTTTCATCTATGAATTGATAAATCGAAATCATATATGATATAAAGACAGGATGGATCTCCTTGTGAGCGTCTTGTAATTGTCACATGATTACTTACATAGTTTGATTTAAAGCTGAAAAAATAAAAGAAAACTTAAAAATGCTATCTTTTAAAATAAATTCCATTAGTTACGGGAGAGGTATAATAAGACATCATATGAAAGCGATGGATTTTTTTCACACAGACAGTTTTAATAATATCTAATATCCTATGTCGAAGAGAGGCCAGATAAATCGTCCTTTCAAACACTTAATTTAATTTTAGGTTTTCGCAATCTAGTTTCAAGCCTCTTGGAATATCATATGGCGTGTAAAGTCTTTCGCTAATTATATTTTTTATACAAGTTATAAATCTTTTTCCACATAATTAGGAAATACCATAGAATATTGTTTCATTGGATCATGATTGCTTCAGCATCAATGAAAATGTTACCAATTTTGTGAAATACTTGTGGCTAACAATAGTAATGATACTAATAAACAATGCATTATCTGCCATACATATTTTGCTTGTTTAGAAGATGCGCTTAATAAATCATTAGAAACTAAAGTAATTTAACAACTTGTGTATTGTTATTGCTCTAAAGCATGCCCTTTGTGTATATTCAATCTACAATTAAAATTGATTTCTTTACTTGAATAATGGAAAAATATGACTTCATTGAAACGAGGAGTTTTTTGTCCACTCTAGAAACATACTTTCCTCCACGGTGGCTGGCGTATTGGTTTCGTTTTATGAACAATCAAAACGTTCGTTATGGCACGGTATATTTTCCAGGGGTAAATTCTTTGAATATAACAAATGTTTTAATTCAGAGAAAAAAAAAAAATGATATAGACTAGGTTTCGCTAATCTTGCCACAAATATTTTCTAACTTTAAATGAATTTAAGAGAATGCTGAAAACATTAAGTTGATACCTTCTAAGGAATTCAAAACAACTTTTAAAAGACTTGGCTACATACATGTAATTGTTATGACTTATCGATTAGCCATCGGTACCTTTTTATCAACTTAAAAAAAAAACATGCATATCACAGATCTTATGAGTAAAGTGTTGACTAGATATAAAAGAGTACCGACCTAAATCTGACGACACAAACATTAACCCTTTGACATCATACTGTCTGAGATTACTCTGTCAACATAGATCTTCTATGATTTTGTCCGTTTTATTTGGATTGAAATAGAAATATCAATTTAAAGAAGGAACTTATTGAATTGATCATAGGACAAAAAGTAATAATATGTAAGCTGGAGGTTTGGTAACCTTGTCGACACTGGTCCGTATTTATAAAACTAGAGATCTAGGGGAAAAGAAAGAATAGCTCATAGGAATAAAAGTATATTTCATTAACCCTTTCGGCGCCATAGGCCAAAACAGAGACTTTTTGCGAAAGGCATAGATCGAGATCAGACTGCACAGAACGTGCAGTCTGATCTTTGATCTATACCGTTCGCTTATTTAGTCAAGCCTACACAATCAAAATCTTTGTAAGTTTCAATGGATTGTATTTATAGCCGTCGAAAGAGGTCGAGTTTATTTATTTGGCGCTGAAATAGTTAAAATGAGCGTATCTCTGTAAAAGGTGTTTATTGCATCTTCGTCATACTTTATACCAAGCAAGTTCTGGCATGATAAGGGTCCATTTTGTCGAAGACCGGCTGAATCATAAGGTAGAGCAATCGTTTGACTTCAGAAAAAAAATGCCAATAGGAAACCGTCTCGAACTCTTTTTTCTGATGCATCAAATCACCTTTCCGTAGAGCATGCCCTTTCTGAACAACAAAACTTCATACAAAGCTTAATTCAAAACGACAAAGTGTTATTAGGACGTCCCCGTACTTTACCTTTTGGTTTTAAGTAGTCATTAAAACAGCAAACACTTTCATTGTGGAAGGTGTCAGTCATATTAATACAGTCTGTTGAATTCCGACACAAATCAAACAAACATGTATTTTGTAGCCGGTTGTACCCATGCTCACAGGGACCTGTAAAATAACCAACAAACACACTAATTGTGTCAAACTCAAATCTAAGTTACATCGGTACAAGAGAAACCTGGGTCCGTATTCACCAACCATTCTTAAGAAAATTCTTAGTCTTATTCTCCAGAATTTTTTAAATTTGAAGTAACACAACTTCTTATTGGCTAAAACATTTTGTTTAGCCAATCCGAAGTTGTGTTACTTTCAACTCTAGAAAATGTTGGAGAATAAGACAAAGACTATTCTCAAGAATGGTTATTGAATACGGCCCCAGTACACGGGTCACATCGTTTTAATACAAAAATATTTGATATCCAGAGAAAAGGTCGTAAATCTTTTATACAATTATGAATGTTTAGCTGCTAGGCTATATAATTGAAATTGCAACTATCTGAATTTCTAAGCTCTCGTGGTTAAAATAACCTGAAAAAAAAGTTAACGATCTAAGATCAAAGAACAAGATCTGTCCGTAAAAGTTACTGAATTTTCTTGTCATCGTAAATGAAGATACTTTTCTTTCCAACCTTTTAAATAATGTTTTTAAACTAGAAATATTTTGTCGGAGTTGCCATGCAGAATGGCAAAACCTTTGCTTAAATGTGACCAGAGCGGTGTTTCATCTTTTCGTACTATGAAAGACAAAACTATCATAACAATCAAATTAACAAAAAGAATTGATTGTTATACATACACTAAGGAAATTCTGTTCAACGACCTGGCTTTTTTGTTAGAAGTAATTAAATTTGTTAGAAAATATGATATCTTTCTTTTTTTCCTCTCTCTAATACAGGCAAAAACATTGCACTCTTACCAGTGTTACAGAACAAAACCTGTAAAATACCACGATGAACTAAAACGACAGTGAATATCATCTTTAGCTGGTGAATAAAATCATGGTTCATTCTTGGTAGTAACACATTTAAGTTTCCAATGGGAAAAAAAAAATGATGCCCATACTATGGAGAAGAGAATGTGTTTTTGCAGATAGTCTGAATCAAGACCAGACTGATCAATGTGAACCTGCCATGGGCGAAAGCGGGGGATTTATATATAAATTATATCTCGATCTTAATTCCAAACAAGCTATTGTTTGTTTTCTTGACAGCTAGAACTTATTAGATAGATAGATAGATAGATAGATAGATATTTTATTCACACACGTACATATGTACATAGTAGTAATACATACACAAACATTACCATGAAAATAAATCAAGAATCTACCTCAAAACACAAACAATTTTCC